>CM065692.1:18383103-18390603 GCA_017654935.2 Phymorhynchus buccinoides
TTGCGTTAACATAGATAGACAGGCAGATAGTCGCATATAGTCAGGAACAAACAGACTGCTCTGAAAACATTAACCAGGTTTCGCTTCGGGGCTGATTAACTAAAAACAGAAGCCATCCTAGTGCGTGAAATAAAATTGAATTGGGTTCGAATGACGCATGTTATGTATGCTCTACTGCCAGTGTATTGGAAAGGATGTCAAGATGTTTATGTGTTTTGTTTGTTTATCTTTCTGTCTTTCCGTTTGTCCGCCTGTGTAGCTGACTGGCTTTCCATCCATCCATCCATCCATCCATCCATCCATCCATCCATCCATCCATCCAACCATCCGGATGTCTGCCTATCACTATCAGCATATCAACCAACAAACCTTCCTGTCTGACTATGATCTATCTATGTATCTATGTATCTATGTATCTATCTATCTATCTATCTATCTATCTATGTATGTATGTATCTATCTATCTATCTATCTATCTATCTATCTATCTATCTATCTATCTATCTATCTATCTATCTATCTATCTATTTATTTGTCTGTCTATCTGTCTGTCTATCTATCTATCTATGTGTCTATCTATCTTTCTATCTATCTATCTATCTATCTGTCTGTCGGTCTGTCCGTTTGTCCATTTTAAAAACTCTTTATTTTAGATTCTTGGAAGCTCTCTCTCTCTCTCTCTCTCTCTCTCTCTCTCTCTCTCTCTCTCTCTCCTCCCTCCCTCCCTCCCTCCCTCCCTCCCTCCCTCCCCTCCTCTCTCTCTTCTCTCTCCTCTCTCTCTCTCTCTCTCTCTCTCTCCCTCTCTCTCTCTCTCTCTCTCTCTCTCTAATCTATTGGTATATGCGTGCATGCCCATGGTTATGTGTCTCAGTTTAAAAAAACCAAAATCTTGTGAATAATGATTTACGGACAATGTAATAGCAATAGCAGGTGTCCAGTGTGGATGTTTTTGTTTATTTGGTTGTTGTTTTTTCCCCTTCGAACAGAAAGTACCTTACCAATTGCAGTTTAGCAGCTATAGACACACGTGTGTATGTGTGTGCATGCGTGCGTGCCTGTTCGTGTGTATGTAACGCACACGCGCGCGTGTTGATGCGTGCGTGCGTGGATGCGCGCCAGGCAGATTGTGCCTTGTTTGATGTGGCGTTAGGTTAATGACTGGGGTGACGGGATGGACTTAACCGATATTCGATCACCGATAATTATCTCCACTAACTAACTGCCGTGAAGGCTGTACACGGAGGTAGGGTTACTTCCAAAGGATAGGAGGGAGAGAGGGAGAGAGAGAGAGAGGGAGAGAGAGAGAGAGAGAGAGAGAGAGGGAGAGAGAGAGAGAGAGAGAGAGAGAGAGAGGGGCAGAGAGAAAGAGAGAGAGAGGGGGGCAGAGAGAGAGAGAGGCAGAGAGACATAGATAGAGAGAGAGAGAGAGAGAGAGAGAGGGGGGGGAGCAGAGAGAAAGAGAGAGAGAGAGAGGGGCAGAGAGAGAGAGAGAGAGAGAGAGGGAGAGAGAGAGAGAGAAGAGAGAGAGAGAGAGAGAGAGAGAGAGAGAGAGAGAGAGAGAGAGAGAGAGCAAGAGCAACAAAGACAGAGAGACAGCAGAGAGCGTGTGTGTGCATAATATGCGTAGAGAAAATGGAAGGCGGGGGGGGGGGGGGGGGGGGGGGGGGGGGGGGGGGGGGGGGAGAGGCAGGACAGACAGAGATAATCACTGTTAATGACAGGCCTATGACAGATGGACCGTATATAGAAAACTGGAAAGACTAAGCATAGCAGGTGTGGATCTTATCTGCCTTTGATCAGTAAGTCATCGAACGTAGCGATATTGATCTGAAAGATCCCCTTTGCCTGGTCAGACAAGAATGACTGGGATAGAGGAGGGGTGGGAGAGGAGGAGAGAGGAGGAGGAGGAGGGGGAGGAGGAGGAGGAGGAGGAGGAGGAGGAGGAGGGGGAGGAGGAGGAGGAGGCGGAGAAGGAGGAGGAGGAGAGGTCTCATGGGAGGATTGCGGTGATATGTGGACACATAATTTGTGGCGCTTCCTGCTACTATAGGGCGAGACTGGTTGTGTCTCATAGGACAGCAATGAGTATGGCGTGAAACACACACGTCACCGGAGATGTAACAGTAAACGATTGGTTTAAATGTTGAATGGGGGCGGGTCATAACCCACGTGATCATATAGCTAGGGGAAGACGGGGTAAAAAGCGCATGGGCGGGTAAGAAGCCCACCCCAATTATCTCATGAAATGAAGCAAATTTCAGTCTCATTTTGCCCATGAGACGAGCGTTAATGTCTAGCATTCGTCTCATGGGCAAATTTGACTGAAATTTTCTTTATTTCATGAGATAATTGGGGTGGGCTTCTTACCCGCCCATGCGCTTGTTACCCCGTCTTCCCCTATAGTCGATTGGATCAAAACTTTCATGGAGTGAATTGCTATTGCTTGTGATTGGCAAGCCATAGTGTTTCATTATTGACAATAGGTTAATTTGGCGGCGGGCTGTTTAAAATCTCGTGACCTAATGCATAAAGTAATGGCGATTGGATGGAAACTTAAATGGGGCGGACCCTTGTTGCACGTGACTTTGGCGTTGAAATGGGATTGGTAAAAAAACAAAAAACGCCAACACCTGCGCGTGAGAAGATATTGAGTAAAAATGATTGGATAATTTAAAATTGAGAGAGGGAGAGGGAGAGAGAGGATTACGGGCATGGATTCTATCATGTGTCAACTAAAATAAAATTGAAAAAAACTGAAACATGCAACAAACAAACAGCTACACGACAAGTGTAAAGTGACGTTATTTGATTCATGAAACATACTGCACTGGAACATATAACAAACAGCTACACGACAAGTGTAAAGTGACGTTATTTTATTCATGAAAACATACTGCACTGGAACATATAACAAACAAACAAACAGCTACACGACAAGTGTAAAGTGACGTTATTTGATTCATGAAACATACTGCACTGGAACATATAACAAACAAACAACTACACGACGAGTGTAAAGTGACGTTATTTGATTCATGAAACATACTGCACTGGAACATATAACAAACAAACAGCTACACGACAAGTGTAAAGTGACGTTATTTGATTCATGAAACATACTGCACTGGAACATATAACAAACAAACAGCTACACGACAAGTGTAAAGTGACGTTATTTGATTCATGAAACATACTGCACTGGAACATATAACAAACAAACAGCTACACGACAAGTGTAAAGTGACGTTATTTTATTCATGAAACATACTGCACTGGAACATATAACAAACAAACAACTACACGACAAGCGTAAAGTGACGTTATTTGATTCGCAAGAGACAAAACACAACTAGGGGAAGACGGGGTAAAAAGCGCATGGGCGGGTAAGAAGCCCACCCCAATTATCTCACGAAATGAAGCAAATTT
The DNA here is from genome assembly GCA_017654935.2 of Phymorhynchus buccinoides. Taxonomy (NCBI): domain Eukaryota; kingdom Metazoa; phylum Mollusca; class Gastropoda; order Neogastropoda; family Raphitomidae; genus Phymorhynchus; species Phymorhynchus buccinoides. The sequence continues at coordinate 18,386,530 of CM065692.1, forward strand.
CAGTCTCATTTTGCCCATGAGACGAGCGTTAATGTCTAGCATTCGTCTCATGGGCAAATTTGACTGAAATTTTCTTTATTTCGTGAGATAATTGGGGTGGGCTTCTTACCCGCCCATGCGCTTTTTACCCCGTCTTCCCCTACTGGATATTTCGGCGAATGCGCCTTTATCAACATAGACAAACAAGAAAACAGGAAACAGCTAAATAATATAGCAAAGGGAGCAAAAAAAGCAGGCAACAGAAGGAGCAAAAAACCAACAAGATCAAAATAAAAACAAACAATACTTCCCCTCTACAGTCCAATGCGTAAATGCATTTAGGGTTAGAAAAGTGGACTCCTACCCTAACTGCTAAAGAATTTCTAGCATCGGAAATGTTGTCCATCTGTGATATTCAACATACAATGAAAATAGGAAAATCATAATAGTCATTGAGAAAACATTTATATGGTTTGACATGGTGTTTTCTGTGGGTGCTTTTTTCTGTTTGGAACCAAACTATGCCAGTGTTTGTCAGCAACGCTACCGACTATTACCTCATTACTGTGCTTTTTCTGCACACTGTAGAAACTCACAGAGAGAGTGAGAGAGAGTAGAGTGAGGGAGAGAGGGAGGGAGAGACAGAGAGAGAGAGAGAGACAGAGAGAGAGAGAGAGAGAGAGAGGGAGGGAGGGAGGGAGTTGTGCGTGTATTTTGTGTGCATGCACAAATGAGTATTTACATGCTCATTGGTTTGTACGCGTATGGTTGTGAGTATGGTGTGTGAACGTGAAAGAGATAATGAGAGAGAGAGAGAGAGAGAGAGAGAGAGAGAGAGAGAGAGAGAGAGAGAGAGAGAAGAGGAGAGAGAGAGAGAGAGAGAGAGAGGGGGGGGGCATAGAGCGAAAGAGATGCACAGAGAGAGACACATATAGAGAGAGAGCCAGAAACACACAAAGAGAGAGGGGGAGGGGAGAGAGACAGACAGAGACAGACAGAGAGACAGAGAACAACATACAGCTAAGCCAGACAGGCGGACAGTGAAACAAACTGATCAACGGACATAACAAGGAAATAGCACCCGTGACGAAAAAACCCAACCTTTTCCACTCGAGTACTATATAATTAATTTAGGAGAAAAGGGAGTTAATTCCGACAAGGTCGACAACAAATGACCCAGGACAGACAACAGGCCAGATTGTCTCCCCGCCGGGGTAATTTCAAGCTCTTCAGGTAACGTATGGGGAAAATTGTCCCTCCTTTCTTATGGAACAACACTAGTGTCAAAATAAGAAAGAACGTCAAATGTTGATTGGGGGCGAAAACCCACGTGATCGAGTTATGATAGGTGATTGGATCAAAACTGGATTGGCGTGAAACACTACCGTTCTTGACTGAATAACACAATTGGCTATCGGGAACGAGTTTAAGGTCTCGGTACACGTTAACATTATTCACAAAATATCTCTTATTATTTCCCCATGGCAACACAGTGTTAAGGTCTGTGTACACATTCACGCTATTCACAAGTTATTTATATTTCCCCATGGCGATACAGTGAGCTGTTAAAGTCTCGGTACACGTTAACATTATTCACGGGATATTTCTATTTCCCCATGGCAACACAGTGAGTTGTAAGTCATATTAAGGTCTGTGTACACATTAACATTATTCACGAAATATTTCTATTTCTCCACGGCAGCACAGTGATAGCTCACTCTTAACCCTTTCACCGCCAGTCATATTTCAGCTAAACTTTTCCCATTACATTTACCTGGGTAGAGAACAAAATCCATCTGCAGTATTGAGGATTCTTCTGTGACATATATAAAACAAGGTCTATCATTACTTCGCACAACTAACACAATAGGGTCTTTGGATAATAGACCCCAATTTGATGCCTTTTAGTGACATATGTATTAAATCACTGTGGTGCTAAAATGCGACTTTGGCGGTAAAAGGGTTAATATGACTTACAGCTCACTGTGTTGCCATGGGGAAATAGAAGTATCTCGTGAATAGTGTTAACGTGTACACATACCTTTATGAGTGACCTAACACTGTGTTGCCATGGGGAAATAGAAATATCCCGTAAATAATGTTAACGTGTACCGAGACCTTAAGTCATATTAAGAGTGGACTATCACTGTGTTGCCATGGGGAAATAGAAATATCTTGTGAATAATGTTAACGTGTACACAGACCTTTAATAACGGCAGCGATTTAATGCTCCAAAAAATAGATGATTTTGACCAAACAAGCGCGAAATCGCAATAGTTTGTGGCACGCGGTCTATTTTTACCACTCCAATCATGAGTTACCTCCCCTGGATTTTCAATAATTTTAATCTGTAAACCAGAATGTTATCTGTGCACCATTTCGTAACTTTTTATATCTTTTGGAAAACATTTAAAACTATGTATTCTACTTATACTCATCAAAAGAAGCACCGCATACTCGTCGTGTCTGTTGTAGTGTCTGTATTACGTATGTTTATTATTTTGTACGCTTTTAAAATACATCATTTTAAAGAGCGGCCTCAATTAATTTTGAAGTGTAGCCTCGATTTGTCCCATATGTGCCCTGCCGGGCCGAGAGGACGTAAAACACTATATTTCATTCTTCATTCGTGTAGCCTCGATTTGAAGTGCGACAATTTTGTCAAAATGTGCGACAATTTTGGAACGACAGACCGACCGACCGACAAAGTGAGTTATAGGTTTGTGGCTTGAGCCACAAACAAAAACACAGATGCTTGTGGCAAAAGAAAAGAACATCTAACCCTAACCCTATCCCTATCCCTATCCCTAACCACGGAAAGAACCAAGAAATAGAGCAGGAGGGTGTAAATCTACATATTTGCCGAGAAATCGATGCACAAAGCCATGCACTTGTACTATTTGTTTGGCTGGAACCATTCCTTTTTTTGGTTGATAAATTTTAAGTCTTTAATAACTCACTGTGTTGCCATGGGGAAATAGATATACTTTGTGAATTATTTATTACAGTGTCAGTGCCGCCATGTTGGTTTCTCAAACGTGGTTGTCGCCCATGAAAACATTCTTCATAATCGAACACGTCTGATAGCTGCCATGTTGGATGTAAATTACAATGTCGATTTGACGATTGGATCGAAACCTGCAGAATGGGGCGGAGCGAACTCGCACGTGACCGGGTGTTTGACTGTTAATGAAACGGGATTGGTCGAGAAGGCGTTGATAGGTGCGCGCGGGAAGATAGACTGAGCAAAAATGAAAATAATATGATTTTGAGTATGCGAGTAGTGTGTGTGTGTGTGTGTGTGTGTGTGTGTGTGTGTGTGTGTTTGTGTGTGTGTGTGTGTGTGTGTGTGTGTGTGTGATAGACAGAGTGAGAGTGAAGGGGGGTGTTTGTGTAGTCAACAAGTTGATAGAGAGAGAGAGTGAGAGTAAGTGAGAGTGAGTGAGTGAGTGAGTGAGTCAGTCAGTCAGTCAGTCAGTCAGTCAGTCAGTCAGTCAGTCAGTCAGTCAGTCAGTCAGTCAGTCAGTCAGTCAGTCAGTCAGTCAGTCAGTCAGTCAGTCAGTCAGTCAGTCAGTCAGTCAGTCAGTCAGTCAGTCAGTCAGTCAGTCAGAAACGAGAGAGAGAGAGAGAGAGAGAGAGAGAGAGAGAGAGAGAGAGAGAGAGAGAGAGAGAGAGAGAGAGAGAGAGAGAGAGAGAGAGAGAGAGAGAGAGAGAGAGAGAGTTTATATCTGCGTGTGTGTACCTCTGTTAGAATAATACTATATATATATATATATGTGTGTGTGTATGTGTGTGTGTGTGTGTGCGTGTGCGTGTGCGTGTGCGTGTGTGTAAGTAATATGATTAATTTTGGTCAAAATGGCATTGTTGTTGCAGTAAACTACTCCCTGAGGAAGCGGACGCATAGTCCGCGAAAACTCGGAGGAAAATAAAAAGACAATTTCCAAAACTTCCGCTCCTTGTTTTAACTGATTATTTTACACTATTACTGGCTGTTACCAGAACAAACAAGTGATGTGGTGCCACCCAAAGCAGGGGATTTACTTTCTACTTACAATATATATATACTGTGTAGTGTTTCTGAGTATGAAAAGA
>CM065692.1:18400603-18403103 GCA_017654935.2 Phymorhynchus buccinoides
ATTTAAAAAAATATTACGGGTACGCGGAGACATGGCAGGTGATAGACACATGTGCTTACAAGTGTAGACACAGCTGCAGACAGACAGACAGTCAGACACACACATACACACGCACGCGCGCACACGCACGCGCGCACGCACACACACACACACTCATTCACATGCATACGCACGAGCGAACGAACTCACAAAACACTCACAGAGAGAAAGAGAGAGAGAGAGAGAGAGAGAGAGAGAGAGAGAGAGAGAGAGAGAGAGAGAGAGAGAGAGAGAGAGAGAGAGAGAGAGAGACTTGGCACTTGAAAACTTTAGAGAGAGAGAGAGAGAGAGAGAGAGAGAGAGAGAGAGAGAGAGAGAGAGAGGGAGGGAGATAAATAGACAGAGAGACAGACGTGACACACACACGCACGCACACGCACACGCACACGCACACACACACACACACACACACACACACACACACACACACACACACACACACACACACACACACTTCTTCTTCTTTTGCCCGCACAGTTTTGCTTCATTTGCGTTTTGTGGGTTTTACTATAAAATTCACATTGCACATGATAAAAAACAACAAAACAATTTTCATTATTGTTGTGATTTGTATTCAGGTGACCGTCTCGGACAACGGCAGTCCCCCGCTGTCGTCCACCACACGTGTGGTCATCAAGGTCATGGACATCAATGACCAGCGACCCAGGTTCCTGGACAGGGTCAGCAGAATCACGCTGCTCGAGACGCCCAAGACCGAGGAACAGGACATCTTCATGTATAGGTAAGATTCTTGTGTCTGTGAGTGTGTGTGTGTGTGTGTGTGTGTGTGTGTGTGTGTGTGTGTGTGTGTGTGTGTGTGTGTGTTTCGCGTGTGCGTGCGCGTTCGCGTGTGTGCATGTGTCTGCTTAATATGTTTGTGTGTCCCCAAGTGCGTAATGTCCGACTGTGATTTCCAGACAATCTGCAGACCTAGGCTGGAAGTTGTTTACAGTGGAGATACGTTGCTGTATTGGGTCCATATGGAAATTTGACCTCTGAAGTATCATAACTCTAAATTTCCCTCATCACAGTGCTCTCCCCATCCCACTCGTTTTGAAGTTGGGGAAGATTTAGGGTAATTTGGGGAATTTCCCCCAAGTCAGATCTCTAGAAGAAAAAAAATCCCCACAGGTGCAAAACTGCAGCTCCAGCGCTGTATATCTAGGTCACTAGAGTAAACTCCGTGGAATGGTTTATGTTGAGCCACTTCTCTCAGTGATTTCTATGCGTTTCTGGAAAGACAACTTCACGAGTCTGGGGGTATTTAAGGAAGCTTCATGATGAAATTCTGCTTAACGTTCTCTGGTCTGGAACAGACATATGGATAGTAGATCTTAAAAGATGGTAGGAATTATCCTGAAAGCAAAGCCCGGAGTCAGTCATGCAACACTAAGAAAGTCCCGAATCTTTAGCAATGCATATGTGTATGCCGAGTATCATCACACCAAGTTTCATGCTTTTGACTAACATGTCTGGTTCCAGTCGCCTAGCTCCTCTACTACACGTGAGCACCCGCACCTTCCATATCACATTAACCCCCACGTGGGGATACCGGGTGCTCTTTTGTACAAATAGTTCTCCCACCTTCTGGAAGTTCTGTGCTTGTATCTTCCTCTAATCTGTCACTCTCTTTGACTCTGCCTTTTCCCTTTGCTTACTGTCATCTGCTATGTTTCTATCATACTGGTCCATTCTCCTGCCTTTTTTGTATAAATTCTTACAAAGATTTCTTCAGCCGAAGTCGGACATGCTGGGTCTAACTATTTCTTAGTTAGGCGCATAACGGCAGCGTGACGTATCTACGCTCACGTGACAGGAAACTGAGCGAACAAAGAAGAAGAAGAAGAAGAATATCGCGTTAACATTCTGTTAATTCCTTCGTTTCTTTTAGAACTGTGGCCTATGACCGTGACGAGGGCCCCAACGCGGAAGTGACGTACACCCTGAGGTCATCGCAGAGGTCACAGTTCTACGTGGACCGGAAGTCGGGGGAGATCTTCTCCAGAAAAGACCTGAAAGCTGGGGAGGTCTTTGACATCACGGTGAGACCTCTGTCTGTCTGTCTGTTCGTCTGTCTGTCTGTTTGTTTGTCTGTCTGTCTGTCTCTCTCTCTCTCTCTCTCTCTCTCTCTCTCTCTCTCTCTCTCTCTCTCTCTCTCTCTCTCTCTCTCTCTCTCTCTCTCTCTCTCTCTCTCTCTCTCTCTCTCTCTCTCTCTCCCTCTTTCTCTCCCTCTCTCTCTCTCTCTCTCTCTCTCTCTCTCTCTCTCTCTCTCTCTCTCTCTCTCTCTCTCTCTCTCCCTCTCTCTGTCTCTCTCTCTTGATGACTGGGCGTGCATACAAAGCATAGCATCGATGTTTATTCCATTACCCTCTGAAAACAACATTAATTCATTCATTAATTCTCTCTGTCTATGTCTATCTGTACCTCCCTCTCTCTCTCTCTCTCTCTCTCTCTCTCTCTC
>CM065692.1:18435603-18438103 GCA_017654935.2 Phymorhynchus buccinoides
ACCCCCCTCAATCTTTGTTGTTGTCCCACATGTTCCTGTTCGAGTGAGCCTTGAAGGCTTTGCCTCTTGTTCTGATTAGGCCTAAGTGTGATTCTGTGGTTCTTGCTTTTAGTGGGAAGAGGGCTGCGTGGGGCCGTCGATTAAATAATTGCTGAACGTTCCCTTCTGATGGAATGGAACGGGAAAATTAGGGTGAACCAAAAAATCAGAGAATGGTGGGTTGTGGGGAAAATTTATTTCATCTCAAGTGGATTTCGGACACCGACTTGCTACTAATCTTATCAGCTTGAATGTTTTTCTGTCTCGCGCGAGAAGAGTTCTTAAGCCGCTCTTCAGTGGGTGAGGTAAACTTGATCAAAAGGAACTCACTCAAGATGCGCTTAGCTTGATGTGATGTGCTAGTCACTAGGCTATCTTGGTGTATGCCAAAGGCAACAGTCATGGTGATAAACTTGAACAAGTAGGAGAAGGTCACGTCTAACTAATTGTTCCAACAGAAAAGAGTCGAGGCGGGTTCATGGCAGGCCTTGGTTTCATCTACACCAGCTAGGCCTACTGGCTCTCAGACTACATTCTTTGTGCATCTGGGGGCGTTTCACAAGGGCTAACGTTACGTAGCGTGAGCGCAAATGGGCAAAAACAGTACTATATCGCCGACGTTTGCCAAAAACGTTTTGTGGCTACTCCCAAAGTATCTCTTGGCGAACTATCACGTAACAAGCATGGGGTGAATACATTTCTTGTCGTTGATTGGTCCATTAAAGTTGGGCTAATTTAAAAAAAAAAAAAGGACCGATCAGACAAGATCGAGCTTGTAATATTCTTCCGCAAACGTTTTCTAAAGTGTTTCTTAGGCCCCGTTTGGCCTAAGTGTTATTCGCGCGGCGACCGTTATCTAGAGAAACTCGACCCTGCTGAGCTTCCAGTGGACCAAAGTCAAACAGTGTAAATACAGGTCTTATAAGACCTTATAAGACCTTCAAAAATCATCCCAAACTAGCGCAACGCCGTGTACCGGTATAGTACCGGTAACGCCTAGTACCGGTAACGCCAAGTACCAGTAACACTGAGTACCGGTTTTGCCGGGTCCGCGAAATATTATATTATTACTTTTGTCTCTCTCTCTCTCCTTCCATCTTCTTCTCTCATCCCGTTCCACCCCCCACCCATCCCCACCCCTGCACCCCTACTCCCCACCCCCACCACTTTGGGTCAGCGCAAATGTAAATTGGCTCATATCTCTCGCGTTTATGAATGGATGCTGTTGACATTTTGCACCAAGGTAGTCACTATCCCTGGTCATGCACGTGCCAAATTTCGAGTCGGTGTCGGGTCTCGTTTCGCCGCGGTTTGTGAAAAGGTGAAGCGGCGCATATCGCGCACGTTTATAAATCGATTTGCTGCCAGTTTGGCACACAGGTAGTCACTTTCCCCGGTCATCTACCATTCAAATTTGAAGGTAATCCGTCCAGAAATACCGGAGATACGGGCGCCGAGAGGCCGGTGGATACGCGTTTTGCGCATTTGCCAAACCGCGCAAATGCCGCCTTGGTTGCCGTTGCCATCGCCACGTTAGGGCTCATAGCACATTTGAAGCGATTCGGTCAAAAAACGGCGGAGTTATAAGGCCCGTTCTGTGTTTCGGACGGATGGACGGACTGACAATAAAATTTTTTTAATGATGAGGTCTTATATGGGAGTTGTATAAGGGAGATAATTGTAATACTTACAAAGAAGGGCAATGTCTCAGAGAAGTAGGTCTTATGTAGTCGGAGAGAGTCTCATACGGGAGGTTCCACTGTAGTTTTAACAAGTTTCTAGAGCAGACCACACTGTTTTTAACACAAATTTTAAAATTCTTAATTGAGAGTACACACCGCCTGCCTTGTAGTGTGATCCCTAGTTGGACTTTATACAGCTGAAGGCATTGTCCAGTACAGTGGAACCTCCCTTATAAAAATCATCCATAATGAGGTCTTATAAGGGAAGGGTCTTTAAGAGAGGTAGTTTTAATACTTACAAAGAAGGGCAATGTCTCAGAGAAGTAGGTCTTATGTGGGAGGGAGTCTTATAATTGGAAGTCTTATAAGGGAGGTTCCACTGTGTAAGGAAGAAGAAGAGGAGGCTTTGTGCTTAAGGCTCGTTAGATGTGTAAGTGGTTTGATTAGTGTGTTTATATTGTCACTTTGTCTTCCCCTTTAGTCTACTCAGACAGGAGTCAGGAGTGGAGACAGGAGTCAGGAGTGGAGACAGGAGTCAGGTGCTGATCTAACTGTATGATTATCATTGTCATTATCAGCGATGCACGTCAGTAAAGCTAACATTAATTTAGCTCAGCCGTAGAGCATGCAAAACAGATTTGGGAGATTGATTTTCAATAAAATTCATGTGTTGGTTTGCTTATTCCACCCAGTGACCTTTATTATTTACACTCAAGGTCAAATCCAATTCAAACCCATTTATTTTGTATCGTCATTGTGGCTGGCTATGGGAGATATGT
>CM065692.1:18440603-18523103 GCA_017654935.2 Phymorhynchus buccinoides
CTCTCTCTCTCTCTCTCTCTCTCTCTCTCTCTCTCTCATTCTTTGTTTTTTTATGTCTCTCTCACCCCACAGTTTCACTCTCATTCTCTCCATCCCTCTCTCTTTCCTTAAGACGCTCAGCTCACTGATGCAAACAAACTGTAAGCGATGATCTGACCATTTCACTGCTGTCTGTACTCCAGGCAATGCTGACAACACTTTCACAATCGACGAGCAACTGGGCAACATCCTGTTGGCCAAAGAGCTCCACCGCTCCGCCCAGCCTCTCTTTCACCTGGTCATCGTGGCCAGGGACCACGGCAACCCCCCTCGCAGCAGCTCGGCCGAAGTCGAGATCGCCGTCACCGTTTCCGACAATGCCCCGCCAAAGCTTTTGCAGAGAGAGATTGTCACTGAGCTAAAGGTGTGTAATGTGTTGTAGTTGTCGTCGTACCCTGGTTTAAAGACTCCAGGGATCATCCCAACAGCCGAAGCACTTGAACAAGACTGAAAGTGATACATATTAACCCTTTGACTGCTGAGCCTACTAGGCTGGAAGTCAATCCCCCAGTGCTGGGCTATCAGCACAATCAAAATCATCACCATCAACACTCGATTCATGCTCAATGTTATCTGGATCGAAATCGTCGTCATCAGAGTCGATATCTTGCAGAATTGTCAAAACTTTATTAGCATGATACCACTTTTTCGATGCCATCCTACTTTGTCAAACCAGAGAGCGTGTGAACTCAGTGAAGTCTACTTCGCTCAAACTTGATGAAAACAGGTCGTTCACGCGCGCACATTTTCTTCAAGGTATCCCATAATAGGTATCAAATGAAAGGGAAACAACTCTACTTTTCAGCTGTACAATTTGTTTTCTCCAACACCGCGATGCTGGCCCTTTAACCTTGCCTATATAAACGCATGTGACGGGGACGAACGGACTCGTCGTCAGCATTGTCAGTCAAGCCGGAAACGCCTGCTCTAGGACGAGCGGATTCGTCCTACGCAGTCAACGGGTTAATATTAATATTATCTCATAATCAAAATATCACGTAGATTGATACAGAAAAAGCTATAAAAAAAAGAAGTTTGCACAGTAAATTTTAATTTGCAAAAATGTTTGATTTCCTTAATGGGCTTGCATGCTGAAATGACGGCAACAATGTATGTGGTAAATATACTTTTGTCTTGTCACGTACAGACAAACAAACAATTACACACATTCACACATGCATGCACGCACATACACACAAGCAAGCACGCATACATGCTCTCTCACACACACACATGCACGCACGCACATGCAGTCTTTGGTCCCACAACACATATAAAACTAAAATCAAGGCTGGTATTTTGTAGACCAAAAGTCATTCATTGCTGAGAGTTTTAATTTTTATTTATTATTAACAATAAGTAATGGAACTATCCTCTCTCTTTTCGTTGTTTCTAAAGGAGAACCAACCAGCCGGCACAATTGTGGGCGCTGTCACAGCTGTTAGCCAATCAACAGTTGTCTACACCGTCACCAGCGGCAACGACCATGATCTTTTCTTCCTCAACCCGAATTCGGGCGTGGTCACCACCACATCCCCCATCGACTTCGAACAACACCGCCTCTTTAACCTTACCATTCACGCCACCAACATTGTGGGTGCCATGGCGACAACGCATATGCTAATTCACGTCGGCGACCGTAATGACAACGCCCCACAGTTCACTGCCCCGATCTATTTCGGAAACGTCAGCGAAGGCGTTGTTCCTGGCGCTGTGGTGTTGAGCGAAGAAAACGCTCCTCTGGTGATCGAAGCGAAAGACGCAGATTCCGACAAAAACGCTCAGCTGGAGTATTGGATCGTTGAAGATGACGCTCGGGAGTATTTTTCTGTCGACGCCAGCACGGGAGCGATTCGAACGAAAGCTTCGCTGGACCACGAAACTGTTGCCGTTTTCAACTTCACAGTTCAGGTTCAGGATCATGGGGAGCCGAGTCATTCCGCCCGTCTTCCAGCCCGTGTGGTTGTGAGGGTTGAAGACGTGAATGACTCCCCGCCTCGCTTTACTAGTGAGAGCTACACAGCGCGTGTGCTGCTGCCGACGTATCGGGATGTGAGTGTGCTGAGGGTGGAGGCCCTTGATGCAGACTCTGTGAACCCCGTGCCGGTTGGCTACAGCATCGTGGAAGGGAACGAGGGTGACGCGTTTTCGCTGGGGGCTCATGATGGCGTTCTGCGTGTCGAAAGGACGGAAAGCTTGCAGTCCAGGTATAGCGTGTTTTTTTATGTTTTGTTTTTTCTCCCAATATTGCTTTTAGAGAAATTTCTTTTCACGATCAGTTGTGTAATTTGTGGCATGCCAGCAGCAACAATTAATCTCACGGCTAACGACAGGTCAGACATGACAGTTAGGGTAGCTTTTTAGGGTGGAAGCACTGTGTTATAAAGTTGTTGTCAATGTTGTTTTTCATTTCAAGGGTTGTACATGTAACCACCGTATTTTACGGACTATAAGGCGCACCTGATTATAAGGTGCACACCCCATTTTACCAAAAATGTTGATTTTGTTATTGCAATTATGTCACATTATAAGGCGCAGGGGTCTCAGTCCAAGAAAAATGTCTGTAAAATACGGTATGTAAGCAAAAAAACATATTTTGCCACAAATATTGTATATGGCTCTAAAGGACAATATTTGTGGCAAAATATGTATGTTTGCTTACATACCGTATTTTACGTTGGACTGTTTTTGTATGTTATTGTTTCATTGTTTTGTTTGTGCTTCTTTGAATTTGTTTGACAATATTTGAAAGAGGTTTTCTTTGAAATACGCTTTTCGAAGAAAAGGGCCTTTTTAATTGGAATTTAGATCAAATTTGTGTTGGTATTACTTTAATTTGTGTGTTGTAATGTGTAAAAGAGCTTTTTTTCTATTTTTTTTAATAGAACAGTTCTTATTAGATTCAAAATTAGACTTTAGTTTTTTTCCATTAGATTATTTTTTTGGTTTTAAAAATGTTGCGGTGATCAGGGGTGCTGCAGACTAAAGGGGTCCCTTTGGATCGCGAGAAGCGGGAGAATTATACTGTGGTGGTGGAGGTGAGATCTAGTACTAGTAGTATAGTGCATTGCATTATATTGTATTCAAATACTGGTGCTTACTTTTGTTTCGCAGATACCAGCTAACAGTGCAGGCCAGCGACGGACGTTTCGACACATTGGCTCCAATCGTCGTCACCGTCGACCAGTCAACATCACGTGGAATCGCCTTCCCCAAGGACCGCTACTCTGTGCACGTGGCAGAGAACTCCGCATCTGTGGAGAATCTGCTGGTGTTGCATCCCCTTAATTCCGACCCCTCGCAGCGTTTTTCTTTCTCGCTTTTGAACAATGAAGACGTGTTTTCTGTGGGAGAGACCTCAGGGGTGCTGCAGACTAAAGGGGTCCCTTTGGATCGCGAGCAGCGGGAGAATTATACTGTGGTGGTGGAGGTGAGATCTAGTAGCATAGTGTATTGCATTATATTGTATTGGTATTGTATTGTATTGCGCAGCTTTATTTTATTGTCACAATACATAGTTCCTTGTAAAATTCAAGCAACTCAAAATTAGAAAGCTCAAGTTCGCTTTGTTTAGGGCACATACACAGTACATCCAGATTTTCCGCGCAGAAATAATCAATAAGTAAAAGAAAGAAGGAAAAAAATAATCTGTATGTTTTTTCTTCTTTCTTTTACTTATTGGTTATTTCCTCGCGGGAAGTCTGGATGTACTGTGTGCGTGCGCTTAGAATTTAACGCCACTCTTTCTTCTTGCTGTTTGTGTATCATACAGGAGCCACCAAATATTACCTTACAAACTTTGCAAAAGCCATCACAAAGCTCAAATGTTCATCTACTGTGCCATGTGCTAGTCAGGAAGTTGGAAAGTATGAACTGGCGGCAGTCCTGCACAAAGTGTGTCGTCTGCAGCACTACTGCTCGTTCAGTAGCAGAACTTCAGTTTCACATTTTGGACCGCAATTTTTTTCTAAAATGCTTAACACAAATAATGGTTAACACACACAAAAGTATTTGTCCCACGAATTTCGTAATTTTGTTGTCTGTTGATGAATCATTGATTGTAAAGCGCTTTGGGCTCATCTGAGGTAAAGCGCTATATAAATGTACAATTATTATTATTATTATTATTAAGAGTACACTATAACTACAGTCTGCCAGGGCTCTATTTTCATGGATTTCAGCGAAAATTAGGAATGAAGTTTTGTGGAAAAGGCCTATTTTCAGGCATAAAAGAGGTAAAACAAAGGTGTAAAAAGCGGTGTAAGATATTAGCTGAGTGGTGTAATTCTTGGATTAACTTTATTGTCTCGATAACATTAGTTGAGATATGTAATTCTTGGGTGAACTTTTTTGTCTCGACTCTAAACTGGTAGTGTGTAAGTATGATCTTAATCTGACATATAAAATCAGCAATTATTAAACAAGAATGACAAGGCGGGTGCCAAAACCATCCATAAATTTCAGGGATTTTGGGCATTTAACAAAACATTTTGTTGTTGTGTATATGCCATTGGAGCCTTGTATCTTTACGAGACCTTGCATGAATCGAATCATGAATCCCGCAGTCAGGTTGACCCTAGGAGCGCCTCTGAACTAAGATTCCATAATGCCTGACCATGTTGTTAATTGTTTAAAAATAGGTGACTTCTGACCTGTCTGACCTTGGCACTGCTCACGTGGTGGTGGAGGTTAAGGTGGAAGACCGTAACGACAACGCACCGACCTTCCTGCAGCAGCCAATCCAAACCCTAGTGACCATCGATGCCCAAGCTGGGGACCTTGTCCAGAAAGTAAGACTCTGTGTGTGTGTGCGTTTGTGTAATGACAACACACTGACCTTCCTGCAGCAGCCATTCCAAACTCTTGCATACGTCGACACCCAGGCTAGGGACCTTGTCAAGAAAGTAAGGCTGTGTGTGTGTGTGTGTGTGTGTGTGTGTGTGTGTGTGTGTGTGCATGTGCGTGTGTAACCACAACACATCGACCTTCCTGCAGCAGCCAATCCAAACCCTCCTGTCTGGCAACAGCCCAAGCTGGGGACCTTGTTAAAACGTTAAGACGATCAATGTTTGTGTGAGAGAGAGAGAAAGTGTACCGTATTGTTCGGACTATAAGGCAATACTTTTTTTTCCAGACTGAGACCCCTGTGCCTTATAATATGACTACTATAATAGTAAGAAAATATAATAACAGAATCTGACTTTTGTGTAAAATTTGGGTGTGTGCGCCTTATAGTCCGAAAAATACGGTATGTATTTATCTATCTCACCAATCCAAACTCTCATGACCTTCGACATCCAGACTGGGGACTTAATTAAGAAAGTAAGATAACATGTTCACACATCGTATTATCAGTTCCCGAGCGAGATTGTGGAACTATTGTTTTTGTCTCTGTCTGTTAATCCGCCATCGAACTAACGGTCAAAGCAAATCAACTGAAGCGAGGGAACTTCAAACCCGTTCGGGTTTGTCTCCCTTGTTGCGATTTGTATAACACAACCTTGCCTTACAGCATGGTCTTATACGTTACATTATGTTAAAAATATCAGACAACGTCCCAGATGTTGAAGATGGCGGTGAGATTCGTTGCTACCTGCCTTCTCAACTTGACAACAATGGAAAAGATGTTTCTCATTCAATATTATGTTGCTCTTACTTGACGTTGCATTGCGTTATATCATATTGCAGGTGGCAGCCACGGATCCTGATCTTGGGGAGAATGGAGAGATTTGTTACTACCTGCCGTCTCAACTCAACAATGGAAAAGATGCTTTTTATTTAACTCATTCGCATCGCAGCGATTTTGAATTATTAAAAAAACTCACAAATCACTCACAGCCATACACACAAACAAAACACACATAAACAAAAGGAGAAATGAAAGAAGATTACGGGTTTTTTTACTTCAGGTTTAGGCATAGGGAAGTGGTAGATCAGACTTTTTGTTATATAGAGACTTTATATAGAAACATTTTCTACACCAGTTTCTCCACAACAAACCACTACAAAAGCAAAGTAAGAGGCAAAATTGTGGTCTAACTCTAAGGGAGTGAAACGAGTTTAGAAGTGACCAAGGTATGGTGTGCACACAGATTTACTTCCTTTGAAGCAAATGCATCAAATTGACAGTTATCTATTAATTCCGGACATATATGGCCGGAACATCTTGAAAGAATGAAATATTTTGTTACATTTACTTTGCGTTATATTGCAGATGGCGGCCAAGGATCCTGATCTTAGGCAGAACGGGGAGATTCATTACTACATGCCATCTCAACTCAACGACAACGGAAAAGACGCTTTTTCCTTCAATATTATGCTGCACTTTGCGTTGCGTTGCATGATATCATATTGCAGGTGGCAGCCAAGGATCCTGATCTCGGGGAGAACAGGGAGATTCATTACTACATGCCATCTCAACTCAACGACAACGGAAAAGACGCTTTTTCCTTCAATATTAAGTTGCACTTTGCGTTGCGTTGCATGATATCATATTGCAGGTGGCAGCCAAGGATCCTGATCTCGGGGAGAACGGGGAGATTTGTTACTACCTGCCGTCTCAACTCAACGACAACGGAAAAGTCGCTTTCTCTTTACATATTTTGTTACATTTACTTTGCGTTATTTTGCAGGTGGCAGCCAAGGATCCTGATCTTGGGGAGAATGGGGAGATTCGTTACTACCTGCCGTCTCAACTCAACGACAACGGAAAAGACGCCTTCGCCATCAACCAGTACACTGGAGATCTGGTGGTGAAACGACTGTCCGCTGACGACATTGACAGCCACTTTGTGATCACAGTTGAAGCTGTGGATAGAGGCAAGAACTGTCATTGCTGTCATCATCGTTATCATCATCATCATCATCATCATTGCCATCATCTCCTTTTTATAATAATTCTGGGTACCCTTCACCCCTGTTTCCAATGTTTGGTATTCTTTTGGGGGGGGGGGGGGGGTTGCTGTCCCATCTTCTGGGTCGTACAGTGGCGTTGCTCCCACGCCACTCATTCCGAATCCCAATTCGCATCTACAGCTACACCCCGGCTTGTTCAGGTCACAGAATCCGAGACCAGCTGTCCAAGGGGAGCGAATCTATGTTAGGCCGTCAGGAGGCAACCAACCGAGGAGACACTGCACTGCTGCTGAGTCACTTCGGTGGAGTTCAGGACACCACCTTCTAAGCCCCCTACTGACGACACTGATGTTTGGTATTCTAATCAGAATTGTGGGCAAGACTTTCTTTGTCTCTTGCTCTTTCTCTTTCTCCTTTTTATTTGTATGTCTGTCTTGTCTATAGATCTGTCTCTCTCTCTCTTTTCATCCCTCCCTCCCTCCCTCCTCCTACCCCTGTGTCTCTCCATCTCTTTATTTCTCTTCTTCTCTTTGCTTCTTTCCATCTATTCTCTCTCTCTCTCTCTCTCTCTCTCTCTCTCTCTCTCTCTCCCTCTCTCTCTCTCTCTCTCTCTCTCTCTCTCTCTCACATGATGACAGCCCTGGCATGGCCTTAGTCGACAGGGCTATAATTTTAATCTTAATATCTCTTTGTCTCTCTATTTTCTCTCTCTCTCTCTCTCTCTCTCTCTCTCTCTCTCTCTCTCTCTCTCTCTCTCTCTCTCTCTCTCTCTCTCTCTATCTCTCTCACTCTCTCTCTCTCTCTCCTCCCCTCCCTCTCTCTCTCCCTCTAAGCTCATTTCCATCACATTTGAATTCAACCCTTTCAGGCAGACCCCCTCTATCATCCACCGTGGACATACCAATCAGAATTGTGGACAGCTCGGCGCCGGTGTTCGAATCCCACCAGTCTGAGGTTCAGATCCCTGAAGACCTACCGCTCCACTCCCCAGTGAAGAGCGTGCAGGCCTCTAGTCCGCTGGGCCACAAGCTGATCTACTCCATCGTCGATGGCGATCGTTATGGAGACTTTGCTGTCGACTTCAGTACAGGTTAGTTGAAGATGACAGTTTGTTTTCCACAAGTGTAATAGCAAGACCTATGCAAAATTCTTAACTCATGTTGCCTGTTGAATACTCTCTAACCCATTAATCTGAAATG
The DNA here is from genome assembly GCA_017654935.2 of Phymorhynchus buccinoides. Lineage (NCBI taxonomy): Eukaryota > Metazoa > Mollusca > Gastropoda > Neogastropoda > Raphitomidae > Phymorhynchus > Phymorhynchus buccinoides. The sequence continues at coordinate 18,448,697 of CM065692.1, forward strand.
TTGATCTGTTTGTTATCTGTGTTGTTTTAAGTATTGCATAGACATCTATATGTGGGCAAAGCTTGAACAATGTATGCCTTCTATTTCCCGAGAAAATGCCAATATTAAAGTTTGGAGATTAGACCATGGACGCAACACACACACACACACAATACACATAGCCGAACAACTATTATACTATAGACTCACTTCGTGTTAACTTCGTGGTGTTAACACGAGTGAGCCAAAAATGATTCTCTACAGTAATGGAAAATCATGGAGGAAGAGCCAAGTGCTTTGTGGAAGACTTGACTCTCAAGCAAGGAAGCTTTTGTAGTGGCTCTTAATACCACAACAATCTGTTGGCCTTTGGGGAGCATCCCCAGCGTCAACTGTCCTCAAATCCTTGTGGCTGAGAGTTGGGATGTACCCAGGGCAAGGCATCTCCGTGATTATCGAATCCTAGCCCAGCCATCCAGAATAGAAGTTGCCCCCCTCTGCTATATTTATGGCAGTCATTGGCGGAAAGGACAGACTGACATGCAGTTTTCTACAGTGTAATTTTCAGTTGATTTGCTCTGCTGTGTACATCTTGTTGTCCTCTTTTTCCTTTCTTCTTCATCTTCTTCCAGTAATGTCCACCTGCCGTTAATAGGCAATTATTGACATATCGTCGGTGAAATTCAAAAACCTTGTATCTCAATTTTGGTAGTTTTGAGAAAAATGAAAAAAAAACTTACAAAAATTAACCACTTTGACCACAATAATTCATTATTGATTAACTATGATTCAAGACATTGCGAGTTTAGTCCTGCATTTTGTTAAAATTACTGACATTTTTTTTTTAAGACTTGAAAAGAACGAAGATACAAGGTTTTTGTCCTTAGATCTGAATTTTAGACTTACAAGGTTTTCTTGTATTTTCACAACCTCATTTACCCCAGATGGAAAGTCGTTAAAGATACGAGCTTTTCGTGGAAGGTGGCGGGAAAAATTAGAGAGCTGACTTTGTATCTAACTCAAAAAAAAAAAAAATCGAGATACAAGATTTTTGAATTTCACCGACGATATACAGGGAGGGGTTCAAAGATGCGCAGCACGGGATGAGATAGGATTTCAGAAATATATTAGATAATAGAAAAGCATTTGTTGTTTACAATATTGAAAGGATATGAAGAGAGTAGTTTGGTTGGGTATTTTATAAGTTCAGATAGGTATTAAATATTAGATAATCATTTGTTGTTTTAAGATGATATAAAAGATATGAAAAGACGAACATGGCTGAGTATTTTGTAGGCTTGAAATGGGTGGGGGAGGAGGGGTTGAGTAAATTTGAGTGTGATGCAAGATAGGAGAAGAGTAAGTCATGCACGACGCTCTATATTGCAATACCCTTTCACCCTTAGTATTAGGGTATGGAGGATTTGGTTAGCCAATAGCAAGGAGATACACAAGGTACAAAAAATAAATCCAGAAATCTATATTAACCATACTTACCAACACTCAAAACAATAGCAATACGCTTATTATTTGGAAACCAAAATGCCAAAGGACATAAAAACGAAAATAACCAGGGGAAGCCACTCATGTTACCGGGTGCATATTACCTCCCAGAAATCCAGAAATCTGTTCAAAACAAGCAAATAAGAACAACGAAAACAACACAGGAAGACAAGCCTAAAGGGGGGGAAAGGCATACAAGTTGTGTATTTCTTTTATTATCTTTTTATGTCAAGTTGGGTTTTTTTTCGGGTTTTTTCTCTCTCCGAATTTCTGACAGCGTTCTTGGCGCTTGCTAGGTTTAGGGGATTGATTTTGACAGGCAAGTGTGGTAGCTAGCCTCTTTTAAGTTTGTTTGGTTACAGGTTTTCATTTTTCTCCTTTGAATTTATGCTAAGGTTGCCTCTTTTTAGTACTGTAAGCTATGCAGTGACATTTTGTATTTTGACTGATTTTGTTGAAGTCAGTTTTTCACTTATGATTTCTTTTGGTTATGTTTCTGTTATCTTTGGTATATTTATAGCGTAGACGTGAAAATTTGCAGGCTCTACAAATCTGTCTTTGGATTTAACTGAACTCATTCAGGACGAATTACGAGTATACTCGGAACAGGAGAACGCCAGTCAGAGCCTACTTACGAGTATTCTCGGAACAGCAATTGTTTTGGTCTAAACCCTGTCTAAATCCAAACCATGTTTTTTTTTAGTTACAACTGTTCATCACTGTTCCAGCTTTCGGTTTACTTATGTTTGGCACTTCTATCTTATTTTTTATGTTAAAATGTTAAAAAAATCGGCTCTAGACAATACGTTTTCTTTTTCAGTGATAGTAACAAGGAGACTAATGATTCTGATTTTAATGCAAGTAACCACGATCTCAAAGCAAAAAATAAACTCGGATCAACCATGCATGCAGTAATGCTGTCAAAACTAAATCATTGACAGTGTGAATTTTGTTACGCTTTTTATTTGTTATAAATAATATTTTTTAGGCAGGCCCCAGGCCAGTTATGGAATTTACCTAAGGCAGTGGAGACCTGAAGGGATTAAAGTTCTTACTGTTCTTTTATTTGAGTGCTAGCTTATAATTGTGGTTGATTTCTTTTTGCTTTGTTGCTATAATGGTCATCATTATTATTTGTTGGTTTCAGTCCTTATTATTTTTGTTATGGTTGTTTTTAAACTTCATTTTGCTATTCATGATCATTTGACAGCTTTGCTTTAAATCTTTAATTGATGATTGGTTTTGTATCTTGCTAACACGCTGGGTCAGATATGAGAAATTTAGGCCCATGTAAGTACACATCTTTGTTGTTTTTTGTTGTTTTTTATTTAGTGATCACCAAATACACCAGCATTTCCCAGTATAATTATGTTTTTTATTTTTTGTTCATTCAGTTACATTGTTTCGTTTTGTTTTTATCACTATTTGTAGCACTGTTTCCTAATAAGCGTATAATTTTCTTCCTTTCTTTTGTTTTGTGTTTTGCTCTTTGTTTTGTAGTTTATTTACCTATGTTCATGCATATTTGCTAAACACGTTGAATTTCACATAGTGTTGTATGACACCCACTGTTCAGCGCAATCTAGTTTAGTGTGCCATAAATGTTGTTGTTAATTTATAAAATGTCAAGCACGCACTTGTTCTCAATGTTTAGTTGTTGTTTGTTTGTTTTCTTTGTTGTTGCCAAGTGATCTCTCTCTTTGAGTCACACTTCAGGGCTCACAGGGACCCCCATTTGGGGGTCTATGAAGTACTAGAATTCTAGAAGACCCTTTAGAAGAAGTGCAGGGGGTCCCAGGGATGCACTAGAACAATTCCTGTCAGCATTCGTTATGCCACTGGGACCCTCTATCCCGCCTCTAGGACCCTCTGTAATGTAAGTGAAGGGGTCCCTGGGACCCCTGGTTTTGCGGGACGATTGGGAGCCCTGCACATTGTATGAACCTTCCATAAGAAGGGGAATCATTTTTGTTGCAGAGTCAGGGCGTGTGCGGAAACTTTTGTGCAGAAACTCATCCGCAAAGCCCACGTACCTGCCATCCGCAAATGTACCGTCATTTTCGGACTATAAGGCGATACTTTTTTTTGTTTTTTTGTTTTTTTGTCTTACTTTTTTATTTCGCAGACTGAGACCCCTGCGCCTGATAATATGACTGATAATATAGTGAGAAAGTGTAGTAACATTAAAAATCTGACTTTTGTGTCACATTTGGGGGGGTGCGCCTTATAAATAAAATACGGTAGTAAAGAAAGGAATATACGGATGGGTTTCCGAAATATACGGATGGGTTTCTGAAATATACGGATGGGTTTCCGAAATATACGGATGGGTTTCTGAAATATACGGATGGGTTTCAGAAATATACGGATGGGTTTCCGAAATATACAGATGGGTTTCAGAAATATATGGATGGGTTTCCGAAATATATGGATGGGTTTCCGAAATATATACGGATGGGTTTCCGAAATATATGGATGGGTTTCCGAAATATATGGATGGGTTTCCGAAATATATGGATGGGTTTCCGAAATATACGGATGGGTTTCCGAAATATACGGATGGGTTTCCGAAATATACGGATGGGTTTCCGAAATATACGGATGGGTTTCCGAAATATACGGATGGGTTTCTGAAATATACGGATGGGTTTCCAAAATATACGGATGGGTTTCCGAAATATACGGATGGGTTTCTGAAATATATGGATGGGTTTCCAAAATATACGGATGGGTTTCCAAAATATACGGATGGGTTTCCGAAATATATGGATGGGTTTCCGAAATATACGGACAGGTTTCCGAAATATACGGATGGGTTTCCGAAATATACGGATGGGTTTCCGAAATATATGGATGGGTTTCCGAAATATACGGACGGGTTTCCGAAATATACGGATGGGTTTCCGAAATGTATGGATGGGGTTTCCGTATGTTATATATGTGTACACTCCTTCATATTCTTTTATACTTCCAAATTTGTGTTTGCGGATGGGTTTCTGTGTATATGTGCGCACGCCCCAAGTATAGCGAGAGCGCAACACACAAGCTTTGTTAGTTATTAGAATTGTGCACATCGCTGTCGTCATTGTAAAGTCCCTTTGACTGTCAGCCTGTCATCAGGTTTTATGGTATAGGACATATTGAAAGAAAGGTTGACGCTTGGGGAGATAAGCTTCTGTTGACAGTACGTGTGTGTGTGTGTGTGTGTGTGTGTGCGTGTGCGCGCGCATGTGTGTTTGTATTGGGAGTATATGCATATGCCCGCATCTGTTGGTGTGGGCGTGTATTTTTGCATTCTTATGTTTTTTAGTCGGCTCAGCTTAATCTGTTGTTATCTTAGGAATGTATTGTCTTTTGTGGGTATGTGAATCATGTTACATGTATATTGTTTATGTATGATCCGATTTAAAATGCTTTATATAGTTATTATATTTTAACACGCAAGATTTAATAACTATCTCCGAATGTGTAGTGTATTGTAAGTTTGTAAATCATGTTATCTTACGTTTTCATGTGTGCTTTTACGAAGTGTATGTTATGTCTTAGTAAGTAAGTTTTAATCTGTTGATATCTTATGAATGTGTTGTCAGTTGTGGTATGAGGAGCATGTTATCTTGTATTTTCTTATCAAGTGTATGCTATTCGTTATTTGTTATTTTCTGATTTTACTTCATGTCTGATGTTCTATTTATTTCAATTTGTAAAGTGCACAAAGCATGCTCATAGTGTGGATTGTTAGCGCTATAGCAAGTCAAATTATTATTATGGAGTTCAGTTAAAATCATGGTGTTCAAACGATGGATGTTGAGTAAATTAATACCTGTTGTGAATTTTACTAATTAAAAGCAACTGGAACAAGAACATGTGTTGATCATGAAACATAAAGTTTGCAAAAGACTACCACTCCAAAAAAACTTTAATAAGGCACAAGCATGTCAATTAAATATTTTCCGGATTAATGGTATAGATTCCTCAGGTACTGTTCATTATAGTTTTGCATACACTGTATTTATATGTAGTGAAGATGTGTGTGAAGTAACTATAGTGGTAGTGATTTTGTGAAGTGTCACTTTCTTATGTTTAGACGTTAGTGTCACTTCTAGTTATTCTGTGTTACAGTATCAAGATTAATATAGCAATTTCTGGGTTTTTCTTGTTTTTGTTTTTTGGACGAAGTGTTTAAAGATTTTGATCATTATGACTATACAGTACTATATGCCTTTTTGTATAGATACATGTAAATAATGCATGAACTCATTGCATACAAGAGTCTCTAAATGTTCAATCTTGAACTGTGATACTTGTATATTTACACATTCACAATTCATTTGACTGACATGTTTTACTTTGATGTGAGTAGATTATTTTATTTAAAATGCTTTATATAGTTATTATATTTTAACACGCAAGATTTAATAACTATCTCCGAATGTGTAGTGTATTGTAAGTTTGTAAATCATGTTATCTTACGTTTTCATGTGTGCTTTTACGAAGTGTATGTTATGTCTTAGTAAGTAAGTTTTAATCTGTTGATATCTTATGAATGTGTTGTCAGTTGTGGTATGTGGACCATGTTATCTTGTATTTTCTTATCAAGTGTATGCTATTCGTTATTTGTTATTTTCTGATTTTACTTCATGTCTGATGTTCTATTTATTTCAATTTGTAAAGTGCACAAAGCATGCTCATAGTGTGGATTGTTAGCGCTATAGCAAGTCAAATTATTATTATGGAGTTCAGTTAAAATCATGGTGTTCAAACGATGGATGTTGAGTAAATTAATACCTGTTGTGAATTTTACTAATTAAAAGCAACTGGAACAAGAACATGTGTTGATCATGAAACATAAAGTTTGCAAAAGACTACCACTCCAAAAAAACTTTAATAAGGCACAAGCATGTCAATTAAATATTTTCCGGATTAATGGTATAGATTCCTCAGGTACTGTTCATTATAGTTTTGCATACACTGTATTTATATGTAGTGAAGATGTGTGTGAAGTAACTATAGTGGTAGTGATTTTGTGAAGTGTCACTTTCTTATGTTTAGACGTTAGTGTCACTTCTAGTTATTCTGTGTTACATTATCAAGATTAATATAGCAATTTCTGGGTTTTTCTTGTTTTTGTTTTTTGGACGAAGTGTTTAAAGATTTTGATCATTATGACTATACAGTACTATATGCCTTTTTGTATAGATACATGTAAATAATGCATGAACTCATTGCATACAAGAGTCTCTAAATGTTCAATCTTGAACTGTGATACTTGTATATTTACACATTCACAATTCATTTGACTGACATGTTTTACTTTGATGTGAGTAGATTATAATACGCTTTCTTTTTGACATGCACATTACGGGTGAACTTTTCCCAGGGAATGTCTGTGAGAGAAATGGTTTCTGTGTATATTTGTGTGCACATGTGTGTCTGTGACAAGAGTGTGCACTTGCACATGTGCGCAAATCTGTTGTTCAGCACCTAGGAGCAAAGACACTTAGAGCTCATGCATGCATAGGCTCACATAAACTCTAGGTGTCTTTGATAGGAATGTGTTTTATTTGATAAGATTTTTTTTTTTTTTTCAATCTTAATGATGATTTCATTATCAAAGTTTTACTATGAATTTCTTTCAAGATTTTAGCTAATGAACATACATTTATTGTTCTTTGAATTAAGAAATTAAAAAAATGTAAAAAACAGAAAGTTTTGTTGTTGCACTAAATATTTTAAGAATGTTCCTCCTATCCACCCCAGCACCACCCACCCCAGCCCTCAAAATAAAAATAAAAATTAAAAAACTTTTTTGGACAACCCCATTTCTTTCCTCCGAAAGAACTAAATACATGCATTATTATTAAAAAGTGTGCATATTCTTCTGTATCTTCTGTTTAAATTTGTGTTAACGTTCACAGAAAGTTTTTTAAATCGTTTGTTAAGACCTTTGTGAGTGGCATTTTAAAAAAAAAGCTGACAGCCCTAAGACTTGTACTTTTGTTTTTAGGACACATTTTTTGTTTATCGTAAACAAAAAGTTCTACAAGTAACATGATTACATTATATTTCATTTGAGCTTTTTTGTTTTGTTTACCAAGAGTAAAAGTTAATGTACATCTTGTTTGAAATAGCGTTGATATTGTTTATAGTAAACAGAAAGTTCTACAAGTAACATGATTACATTATATTTGATTTGAGCTTTTTTGTTTTGTTTACCAAGAGTAAAAGTTAATGTACATCTTGTTTGAAATCATGTTGATGATTGTCGCTGTCACCGGATATTGGTCACTAATGGCTATTGATGTTGCCAGCTATTGATAATCAATTATTCATGGTTGCTAATCTAGTGAGATATGATGATAGTGATCATTGAGTGTGTTGATGATTATTGGGTAAAGGTAAAGATGTGCCACCCCCCCTGCATTTCTCGGTTAATTGTATTTTTCCGTTTTTGCCTTACCATACATAAAGCTGTATTTTAGGAACATTTTCAGCTAATTCTCTTTTTGGAATACTAACCCTAACCCTAGCCCTAAACCTAACCCTACCCCCCACTATGTACTGCAGTACACCGCGATTTGTCACAGTTGTGGTTCGTTGCGTTTTTCCGTCTTATAGAGTGGGGGGTAGGGTTAGGGTTAGGGCTAGGGTTAGGGATAGGGTTAGTATTCCAAAAAGGTTATTAGCTAAAAAGGTTCCTAAAATACAGCTTTATGTATGGTAAAAAAGGCAAAAACGGAAAAATACAATTAACCGAGAAATGTAGGGGGGGGGGGGGGGGGGGGGGGGGGGTTGGCACATCTTGACCTTTACCGATTATTGCTTGTGGTGGATTATTTATAGTGATTGATGTTGATGATTGATTATTGCTTGTGGTGGATTATTTATAGTGATTGATGTTGATTGATTATTGCTTGTGGTGGATTATTTATAGTGATTGGTGTTGATGATTGATTATTGCTTGTGGTGGATTATTTATAGTGATTGATGTTGATGATTGATCATTGCTTGTGGTGGATTATTTATAGTGATTGGTGTTGATGATTGATTATTGCTTGTGGTGGATTATTTATAGCGATTGATGATTGATTATTGCTTGTGGTGGATTATTTATAGTGATTGATGTTGATTATTGCTTGTGGTGGATTATTTATAGCGATTGATGATTGATTATTGCTTGTAGTGGATTATTTATAGTGATTGATGTTGATTATTGCTTGTGGTGGATTATTTATAGCGATTGATGTTGATGATTGTTTATTGCTTGTGGTGGATTATTTATAGTGATTGGTGTTGATGATTGATTATTGATTGATGTTGCGTTCATCTCAGGTCTGGTGTGGGTGGCGAGTCCTTTGGACAAAGAAACCCAGGCACAGTACCAGCTGATAGTGAGAGCCACAGATGTGCTGAGTGCGGCCTACACCGATATGTATCTGACTGTGAAACTACAGGTAATGACAGAGAATCACAGACAGGGAGAGAGAGAGAGAGAGAGAGAGAGAGAGAGAGAGAGAGAGAGAGAGAGAGAGGAGAGAAAGGGAGAAGGAGACAGAGAGATATATAGGAGAGAAAGAGAGAGGGCGCCAGAGAGAGATAGAGATAGGAGAGAGAGAGAGAGAGAGAGAGAGAGAGAGAGAGAGAGAGAGAGAGAGAGAAAAAACAGAGAGAGGAGAGAAACAGAGAGAGAGAGAGGATGGAGAGAGAGAGAGACAAAGAGAGGGTGAGAGAGATACGGAGAGAGAGATACAGAGAGAATGAGAGAGAGGGGGGAGGACTGAAAGGGAGGGAGAGAGCATGGGGGAGAGATGGTATTGAAATTGAGAAGAAAAAAAAGCAGATTTGATTGAGAGTAAGTTTCTATGATTTTTCCAATACAGTGGAACCTCCCTTATAAGACCTTCAAAAATCATCCCAAATGAGGTCTTATAAGGGAGGAGACTTATAAGGGAGGTAATTTTAATACTTACAAGGAAGGGCAATGTCTCAGAGAAGTAGGTCTTATGTTGGAGGGAGTCTTATAATGGGGGGTTCTACTGTACTCTCTTATTACACAGGATGTCAACGACAACAAACCAATCTTCGACAAAGCGCGCTACACACACAGCGTGTCAGAAGTGACGCGCGTCGGATCAACGCTCCTGCGGGTGGCGGCTCGCGACGCGGACGACAAAGATGGCGCCAACAGTCTGGTGCACTACAGTCTGCGACCGTTAGTCCTGCCAGACAGCGACAGTCAAGAGAGTAATCTGCCCTTCTTCATCAATTCTGAGACCGGAGTAATCATGCTGCGCAGGTAGGCTTTGTTTTGTGATGCACTTTGTTGTGCTATATGTGACCCGAAAGGGACATTAAGTGTCAAAATGACCATCTGAGAAAATGGCACAGTTGGGAACTTCACGCCATTCTCTTTCTAATGATATAAAAAACATTTTTGCATCGTTTTTTTGTTCAAGAGTTATGAGCATTTAAAGTTGGTAAGGTGACTGTCGGCAATTTTAAGAAATCACACTCTAACGTCTAGCCTATCCTAAGAAAATGCATCTACCTACAAATTTAAAAGCACTTTTTGGAAAAGTTAGAGACCGTATTAAAGATTGTCCTTTACAGATATGAAAGATGAGATGTTAGAGAACATGATACTACCCATAGCTCAAAAGTTATGAACAATGAGATTTTTGACTTTGCAAACCTGTTGTGAGAAACTAGCCCAGCGACTTAATGTCCCTTTCGTGGTGCTGGGTCACACATTAAAAGGTATTGTATCATATGTTGTGTTGTGCTTTGGTGGTGTTAAAGTCAAAGTCAAAAATTTCATTTTCAGATGGAACATTGAATAAGCAGTTATGGTTTGCTTTTTTTACATCAAGCCATCTTCAGTGGAACCTGTTCTGAACTAACTTATGCAGGACACCACCCACTAAGTCCCCTCCGGACTACAATATAATAATGTCTCGGTCGCGGAGAGAGTGTGAGTGAGGTCCTCCTCCGAAGGCACTGCCACGAATGTCCATTATATTGCTGCTGAGTCACCTCGGTGGAGTTCAGTAGAGCCTGTTCTGAACTAACATACGCAGGACCCCACCCACTAAGCCCCCTCCGGATGACAATAATGTCTCGGTCGCGGAGCCAGCGTGAGTGAGGTCCTCCTCCGAAGGCACTACCACGAATGTCCATTATGTTGTTCTGTTTTATTACTGCTTCGTGTGTGCAGGTCTGTGGATCACGAGGAACGGTCAGAGTACACCTTCCTGGCAGTGGCTGCAGACAGCGGAGCGCCAGCTCTGAGCGGCACGACAACTGTCAACATCCTGGTCCTGGACCTGAACGACAACCCCCCGCGCTTCACTCAACAGTCCTTCAACTGCCGAATCACTGACCAGGCCACACGAGGACAGATTGTCACCAAGGTATCTGTGATCACATTCACGATCATGAATCCCGTAGTCTTAAAGACCCAGTGACGCACCACGATTAAGTCCCTTGTTTTTTTGGGGTTGCTGTGACCCACATCCGAATTTCCCCATATTCAAATTGAGGCTGCTTTTAATCTGATGTGTGGGGTTGAATTTGTGTCCATTTATATGGGAGTCAGATTTGGTCAAAACAGGATTTCTTACCAGCTATAAGATGGAAAACATGTGAAACCCATGATTTTGACACGTGGTGGGTCTTTAAGTTGACTGTAGGGGCGCCACTGAAGATTTCATAATTTATAATAATTTTCATAGTTTTGAAATATTTTAATAGGTTGAGTGACAATGCCCACAGTTCGCACAGCAGTAATTTAAGGTAACTGACTGAAAAATGACCAGGCCACATGAGAACACATTTTCACCAAGGTGTCTGTCTGTTTTTATGATGGTTTATAAAAAAATTTATGGCAAAGTTTATTATGTGTGTGAGAGTGTGTGTGTGTGTGTGTGTGTGTGAGAGAGAGAGAATATGAGATGAAATGAGGGGCAATGAATGTATTGGAGACTTTGAACTTTTGGGGTCTGGCTAGGCATTTACAGAACATTTTTGCTTCTGTTGCTGCTGACAGTTGCTGTTACTCCTGCTCCTCCTCTTTCTCCTACTTCTTCTTTCTCCTTTTTTCTCCTCCTCTACCTCGTTCTAGTCTCTTCTCCGTCTCATCCTCTTTCTTCTACTTCTTCTTTCTCATCCTCTTTCTTCTTCTAGTCTCTTCTCCGTCTTATCCTCTTTCTTCTACTTCTTCTTTCTCCTTCTCCTTCCTCCTCTACCTCGTTCTAGTCTCTTCTCCGTCTCATCCTCTTTCTTCTACTCTTTCTCCTCCTCTTTCTACCTCGTTCTAGTCTTCTCCTCTTTCTTCTACTTCTTCTTTCTCCTTCTTTTTCCTCCTCTATCTCGTTCTAGTCTCTTCTCCGTCTTCCTCTTTCTTCTACTTTTCTCCTTTCTTCTACTTCTTCTTTCTCCTTCTCCTTCCTCCTCTATCTCGTCCTCCTCCGTACCTCTCGTTCTAGTCTCTTCTCCGTCTCATCCTCTTCTTCTACTTCTTCTTTCTCCTTCTCCTTCCTCCTCTACCTCGTTCTAGTCTCTTCTCCGTCTCATCCTCTTTCTTCTACTTCTTCTTTCTCCTTCTCCTTCCTCCTCTACCTCGTTCTAGTCTCTTCTCCGTCTCATCCTCTTTCTTCTACTTCTTCTTTCTCCTCCTCCTCTTTCCTTCCTCCTTCTAGTCTCTTCTCCGTTCTAGTCTCTTCTCCTTCTCCTTCATCCTCTTTCTCTCTACTTCTTCTACTTCTCTCCTTCTCTTCCTTCTCCTTCTAGTCCTCTACCTCGTTCTAGTCTCTTCTCCGTCCCATCCTCTTTCTTCTACTTCTTCTTTCTCCTTCTTTTTCCTCCTCTACCTCGTTCTAGTCTCTTCTCCGTCTCATCCTCTTTCTTCTACTTCTTCTTTCTCCTTCTCCTCCTCTACTTTCTTCTCTTCTCCGTTCCTTTTCTTCCTTCTTCTTTCTCTACCTCGTTCTAGTCTCTTCTCCGTTTCATCCTCTTTCTTCTACTTCTTCTTTCTCCTTCTTTCTACCTCGTTCTAGTCCTCCTCTATCCTCGTTCTAGTCTCTTCTCCGTCTCATCCTCTTTCTTCTACTTCTTCTTTCTCCTTCTCCTTCCTCCTCTACCTCGTTCTAGTCTCTTCTCCGTCCCATCCTCTTTCTTCTACTTCTTCTTTCTCCTTCTCCTTCCTCCTCTATCTCGTTCTAGTCTCTTCTCCGTCTCATCCTCTTTCTTCTTCTCCCTCTCTTCTCTTCTTTCTCTTTTCCCTTTTCTTCATTACTTTGTCCTCACTAGCAGCAGTCATGGAGACAGTTTCATTATCATTTTCCCCCCCTCAGGTCACAGCCACAGACAGAGACATTCCCTTCTTTCTCTTTTTCTTCATGACTTTGTCCTCACTAGCAGCAGTCATGGAGACAGTTTCATTATCATTCCCACCCCTCAGGTCACAGCCACAGACAGAGACATTCCCTTCTTTCTCGTTTTCTTCATGACTTTGTCCTCACTAGCAGCAGTCATGGAGACAGTTTCATTATCATTTCCCACCCCTCAGGTCACAGCCACAGACAGAGACTCTACCAACAGTGGAGCGCTGACTTACTCCATCGTAGAAGGCAACGAGATGCAAACCTTCAACATCGACCCTTCGTCGGGAGTGATTCGAATATCGGAGCTCCACGGCCCTGAATTCAACCCCGCCTACATTCTGAACGTCTCCGTAACCGACGGCGTCTATACCAGCTTCGCCCGGGTGACGGTCGCCGTTAGAAACACCAATCGGCACTCGCCGAGATTCGCGGAGCAGAATTATAAAGCGGAGGTTTCGGAGATGATGGCTGTTGGGAGTAGTGTGGCGACAGTGTCGGCCGTGGATGGGGATCGGGGGAATTATGGGATGCTGACCTACGCCCTGACCAGTCAGAGGATGGGGGAGGTGTTTTCTGTTGATGCTGATACTGGTGAGTATTTCATTGTTTGATCTCTCCTTTTTTTAAAAATTACGTGGTTTTTTTAACCATGATGGAGTGTTTTCGTGTATGTGTGTGTTTGATGCACGTAACAGTTGAGATTCTCTCCATCTCTGACTTTATATCTCTCTTTCATCTCTCTCTCGTCTCTTGCTGCCTCTCTCTTTCTCTGAGTATCTCTTTCTTTGTCTGTCTCTTTCTCTTGCTCTCTCTCTACTCTCTCTCTCTCTCTCTCTCTCTCTCTCTCTCTCTCTCTCTCTCTCTCTCTCTCTCTCTTTGTCTCTACTCTCTCTCTCTCTCTCTCTCTTTCAACCATTCTGTCTACTTAAGGCTCACTGAAACATTTAAGTTTAATGTAAATAGTAATGGGCTAAGGCCTCTCTGCAATTAAGCCATCAATCAATCTCTCTCTCGCCCATAATCTTGCTTGAGTCGGTTTTCGTAATCTGAATGGACTTTTTCTGTTTTTTTCTCTCTCTCTGCCCAGGCGAGGTTCGAACCCGTCAGATGCTGGACAGAGAGTCAGCGGACCATTACGAGGTGACAGTGTCAGCCACTGACCACGGTGGTCAGATGGGCTTCACGACACTGACAGTGACAGTGACCGACGAAAACGACAACATGCCGCAGTTCTTGAGGGAAGATTACAGGGCCTGTGTCTTCTTCAACGCTTCTATTGGAGCCGCAGTGGTACAGGTAGGTTTGGCAATAGTTTGCACTGATTTTGGTTATCATTACTTACACCAGTGACAGGTGTTAGTGACAAGTGACAATGATTTTTGTATTATAAGAGGTATACAGTGATGTCCCGAGGCCCCAGTCATAGGACATTGACCTATTGGAATTGAAAATGTCCTATTATGTTCTCCCCTGTACGGACAAATGTCCTTTTCAAATTTTAACACTGGCACGCTTTGTCTTATTGGTTTCTGGAAGAGCCAGGACATTGTCCTATTGATTTCTCTTGTCTCAGGACAGTCTGTCCTATCACCTTTTGATCCTCGGTACGTCGCTGGGTATATGTGAAAGAGTTTTGTATAACTTTTTTTATATGATTGTCATCAAGTTTTTCTTTTAGAGCATCTACTATCAGCGTTTTGATCATTATGATGGCTTTAAGCTTGAGGGGTTTCCCACAAATAATAGTAGACCTGTGGAGATTAGTTGCTGCCCAGATGATCAGCACAAGAGGAGGGTTGGAAGAGATGGACGAAGAGGGGGATTGGGGTGGATTGGAGTGAGGGTGATGTTTGACAGTGGCAGTTAGCAGCCCAGCGAACTGGGTACAATTTCAAAACCAATTTTGTGTTGTTTTGTTTGGCGGTGCACTGGTATAGTGTGACAGTGTGTATGTGTGTGTGTGTGTGTGTGTGTGTGTGTGTGTGTGTATGTATGAATCAGTTGTGTCTGACTATAAGCCTACCAGTCAGCAGACAGGGAACTGCTATTCTCAAAAGCTGTCGCGATGCCTTGCCAAGGTAGCACTGTAAAATATATACTGCGAAATGCCTCCAAAGTTTGCCCTATGGTCATTTGGAATTTGGAATCGCCGTTTTGTCAGGTGGCGGCGGTGGACGATGACAAAGGTCCGAACGGTCAAGCGCAGTACACCTTGCTGACAGGAGAGGGGCAGGAAGGGGCACAACTGTTCGCCGTCGATCAGGACATGGGGCACATCACTGTACAGTCCTCTCTCATCTTCGCCGGTCAGTGCTGTGCTGTGCTGTACCTTCTGGCTCTCACCTGAGAAGAATGATAGTATCTTCTGGTACATGTATACAACTCTCGAAACTGGACTTTGAGGAAAAAAACAATTATAAAAAACAAAGTTGACAGCAAATGTAGAATCAAAACTGCCTATCCTGAAAGAGCATGACTATAACGTACATTTTGCTGAATCGCTTCTTATTCTACACAGACTCAGAATATTGGTTTAAAATTCAAATGTTTTCGATATGCCTTTTTTATTGTGCTATTTTTTAAAATCTAAAATGTATGTTTTTTCCCCCTGATAGAATTATGCTTATTAAACGCCAATCTACAAATGACTGAGAAATGTGATCAAGGAAAGATATAAAATGATCTTTAGATAGTTCATTGACTTATTATTGATAATATTGCAAAAACTAAGAACTTGTATTGAAAAAAGACTGCAGATAATGTAAAATGGGGATTATGCTTTTTATATTTCTGCAGTCTTTTTTTAAACAAGTTATTAGTTTTCACAATATGTTCAATAATAAGTCAATGGACTATCTAAAGATAGTCTGTTTTGACTCCAAGCCATTGAAGAATTCTGGTTTTTTTGGTTTTTTTTACACTATCACATTTATCAGGATCGTATTCACCCTACAAAACCTCGCTTTGTGTAATTCTTATCTTCACACATGCATCAATTCAGTGTATTCTACTATACAATTCCTTTACATTTCCTGTCTCTTTTCAGTGGGGATCTTATATATTCATTCTCCTTGTGAAAGCTTAGAAACACAACCTCAGTTTGTGCAAATCGTATATGTTTCACATGAATTCAGTGGCATTATACAATTCCTTCCCATTTCTCTCTCTGTCCTTTCAGCGGAGAAAACCTACCAGTTCTTTGTGGCGGCCAAAGACCAAGGGGACCCCCCGCTAGAAAACCATGTGCCTGTCGAAATCCACGTCATGGGAGCGGACGACCGCCCTCCCCTTTTCCCCACCAGGGCGCGCTCCTTCTTCATCCAGGAGGACGAGCAAGTTGGCAGCGTCATAGCGACCGTGCGCGCCAAAAGTTCGGAACCCGTGTCCTACTCCATTGTCGCCGGAACGACCAACAGCAGCAACAACCCTGTTAGGTTTTCCGCCAACGATTTCGGGCAAATTCGCGTCGTTCGACCTCTCGATAGGGAGATTACTTCATCCTACACACTCGCCCTTGAGGCGAGGACGCAAGCATTGCCTCCCTTAGTCGATACGATTCTCATCAACATTCAGCTGCGCGACATCAACGATAATGTTCCGCGGTTCGAGTCCAGCCCTTACACCGCAACAGTGATGGAGAATGCCCAGGTCGGTGCCAAGGTCGTTCAGGTCAAGGCTGTTGACCTTGACCTTCCCAGAACCCTGGAATACGGGTTCGGCGAAGGGATGGAAGAAATGGCCAACGTCTTCACCATTGATTCGAAAACCGGCTGGATCACCCTGCTGTCAAATCTCGACCGAGAAACAAACAGCAAGTACAACTTGACCGTCACTGTCACTGACACTGACGACGACACCAGAATCAGCGGCACAGGCATCAGACTGACGTCAGTGACCAACGTGCTTGTCACGGTAACTGACTACAATGACAATGCGCCGGAATTTGAAAAATCTCACTTCTCCACGGCCGTCAATGAAGGGGCGTTGCCGGGGACGGTGGTTTTGACCTTGACCGCTGAAGACAAGGACGCAGGGGTCAACGCTGAGGTGACCTTTCACATTGTGGATGGGGACCCCCTGGGTCAATTCCAGGTAAGGGTTAACACGCTTGTCAAAAGTCTTGAATTATTAGTAATATTGATTATGACTTTAACAATCTAGTTAGATTGAACGTTTTTGTTTGTTTTCATCTTAATTTTCAGTTTTTGATCTTTTAATGTTTTTAGTTTGTTGTGCAGTTATTAAGACTTTAAAAAGATACCAATAAATAAAACTTTGTCAAACTCTTTAAAAAAAAAAAGTTATTAAAAAGAGCCATTTTAGCTAAGGTTTTTAATGATTCCTTACTTTTTTTAAAATTAATTGGTTAAAACAGTTTTTTGTTACCACTCTCTAATGTTGCAACGGATCAAGACAGCATCAATAAACATGAATACAATACAATACAATTAATTATAATTAGAAACAAGAACTTTGCCTAACCCTTCCAAGTTCCAGTCTTCATATCAGGACGATCACTTCCTATTTCTGTGTCCTAGTAGTATTTCTTAAAGACACACTGACTCACCACGATTAAATCCCTTGGTTTTTTTTCTGGGTAGCTGTGACCCACATACAAATTCCCCCAACTTCAAATTGAGGCTGATCTTTAAACTGATGTTTCGTTTTGAATTTGGGGGCATTTGTAAGGGAGTCAAACCGGGTCAAAACAAGATTTATACCAGCTATAAGAGGGAAAACCCGTGATTTTGACACGTGATCTGGTGGGTCTATAACCCGTTTGCCGCCAGCAATTTTTCAGCAATATTTTCCTATTAATCTTACCTGGGTAGAGAAAAAAATTTATCTGCAATACTGGAAATTTCTCTGTGATATGTATAAAGTAAGGTCTATCCTTACCTCCCAAAATTAAGAAAATAGGGTCTTTGGATAACAGACCCTGGTTTGGTGCCTTTTAGTGGCATGGGTGTTAAATCATTGTGGTGCAAAAATGCGACATTGGCAGTGAAAGGGTTAAGATTCACATGGGTCTCTCCTGGTGTTGCAGTACCTCCAGGATTGACCCACTGTCTGTAATCATTGCAAATGTCCCGATACCTGTTCCAGGTCGGAGGACGTTAAACTTATTTTCTTCATTGGTGTCCCGTCTTCTAGCTATGCTTGTGCGTTTCTGATTTTGCACACATTCGTGTTCTTGCGCTTGTGCACGTTCTTTAATTTCTGGTGAAGAGGTTTATTAAAAAAAAAGTTTATGTAATTGAACTAAAGGTAAAGGTCAAGATGTGCCACCCCCCCTACATTTCTCGGTTAATTGTATTTTTCCGTTATTGCCTTTCTTACCATACATAAAGCTGTATTTTAGGAACATTTTGAGCTAATAACCTTTTTGGAATACTAACCCTAGCCCTAACCCTAGCCCTAAGCCTAACCCTACCCCCCACCCTATAAGACGGGAAAACGCAACGAACCACAACTGTGACAAATCGCGGTGTACTGCAGTACATAGTGGGGGGGTAGGGTTAGGTTTAGGGCTAGGGTTAGGGATAGGGTTAGTATTCCAAAAAGGTTATTAGCTAAAAATGTTTCTAAAATACAGCTTTATGTTTGGTAAGAAAGGCAAAAAACGGAAAAATAAAATTAACCGAGAAATGCAGGGGGGGTGGCACATCTTTACCTTTACCAAACTAAAAAACATCAAAACGCTATACATTAACACAAACAGATGAAGATGGGGAAAATAAGCGAATTAAAAAAAAACTAAATTTTCGTCTTATAAAAGACTTTTTTCCAAAGCAATGTGTTTGTAGACAAAAAGTAGGTTGGATGAATGAAAATAAAAATTGTTAAAAAATGTATATATTTGGTCACTAAAAGATGTCTAAACACTGCAGATGCGCACCAGCGGGAAGCTGTTTGTGAACAAGCCGCTGGACCGGGAAAGCCGAAGCCGGTACCAGCTGACAGTGGCGGCTTCTGACGGCGGCTTTGTGACGACAGCTGAGGTGATGGTGACGGTGCTGGATGACAACGACAATGCTCCTGTGTGTCTGCAGGTGAGGTCCAAGATTTTGCATTTATTATATGTTACACAAATAAGCCTCTTCTAGCGTTTCAGTTTTTTTCCATACACAGTCTTTCTTTTGAAGCACACAGAGCACCTTACAGTTACCATTGTATCAGTGCAAGTGAGAAGTTTCTTAACTCACTCGGGACGAATGAGCGGGATTCGGCTCATGGCTCGGCTCGCACAACCGTTTAGGACGAATGAGCCCGATCCGGCTCATGAGAGTTTTCAAAAGGTTTTGATTTCTGGTGTGTAACCAGCTTTGAAGTGCGGCGTCATAAGCTACTTTCAGTTTGCTTTGACCTTGCCTCTCAACCAATCATTGCATCGTTTGCATTCAGCTTTGGTTGTAGAGGGGGGTCAAAGATTGGAATGTGAAAATTTCCTTCTTTCTAATTGTGAGCTGTTTTCGTCAATAGGAGACAAACAACGAAGGTATGGAATCTGATATTTTACGATCGTTTAGTGCATGGTGTTAGTAATCTGATCTGAAAATATCAGTCCATAACTTTGCAGAACTTTTTTGTGGCGATGTGTTTTCAAACCTAGTCAAACGGCCTGTCCGAAATGGTTATAAGGGGAAACAACTCGCCAGTACTGAGTGAGTTAATACTGTGTGCATAACAAGCCAAGTCTTTGTATGTGATGGAAATGCTGTCAAAGGGTGTATGTAGATGGAAATGACGTCAAAGGGTGTATGTGATGGAAATGCCGTCAAAGGGGAACTCATGTGATGGAAATGCACGTCAAAGGGTGTATGTGATGAGAAATGCTGTCAAAGGGTGGTATGTGATGGAAATGCTGTCAAAGGGTGTATGTGATGGAAATGCCGTCAAAGGGTGTATGTGATGGAAATGCCGTCAAAGGGTGTATGTGATGGAAATGGCGTCAAAGGGTGTATGTGATGGAAATGACTGAAAAGGGTGTATGTGATGGAAATGCCTCAAAGGGTGTATGTGATGGAAATGATCTTCAAAGGGTGTATGTGATGGAAATGCCGTCAAAGGGTGTATGTGATGGAAATGATGTCAAAGGGTGTATGTGATGGAAATGACGTCAAAGGGTGTATGTGATGGAAATGCCGTCAAAGGGTGTATGTGATGGAAATGACGTCAAAGGAACTGTATGTGATGGAAGTACCATCAAAGGGACTGTATGTGGAAAAAAAATAATTCTAGCGTACCGTCTGTATTTGATTCTCAAACTGGTTAACCGCTTCAAATACTGTCAAAGGGGAACTCAGAGTGGGGGCAAACCACGGCCAGTTTTGGATGGCTTGAGTAAACTGAGACACCTTCAGGCTGGCTGGTATTGTTGGCTGGAACAAATGCTAGATGGTTAAGCTGTGGTTTGATTTTACGAAACTACAGTCAAATTTCAGTATTCTGACCACGCAAATGACTGGCCCAAAACTATTTGCTATTTCAAGATGGTCAGTGTACTGGAGTCTCGTTTTAGTACATAAGTAGAGAAGAGACTGAATAAAAGTGTCCTGATAATCGGGGTTTCCTCAAAACAAGGGTGCAGTAACATTGTAGCACGGACTTTGATCTTATGATGAAAATCTCCATGGTGATTCCAACATGCAGTAATGAAGAAAAGCAAGGCGGTGATGATGATGAGGAGGAGGATAGGAAAGAAGAAGGAGAAAAGAGGAAGAGAGAGAGGTATGGAGGGGAGGGAGTAGAAAGAGGTGAGGGATGAATCAGCAACTGTCAGCTAATGTTTGTTAATAACAGAAACAATCAATGATGCTTTTCTTACTATTATCCATATTCTTTTGTAGCTGTGAAAACCTTTTGGTTGATACTGTGTGTGTGTGTGTGTCTTTCGTACAAATAGTTCCCCCACCTTTTGGAAGTTCTGTGCTTGTAACTTCCTCTAACCTGTCACTCTCTTTGACTGCCTTTTCCCTTTGCTTGCTGTCATCTACCAGTACTATCTTTCTGCCTTACTGGTCCATTCTACTGCCTTTTTTTTCTAAAAACTCTTACAAAGATTTTCTTCAGCCAAAGTTGGGCATGACTATTTGTTAGTTAGGCGCATAACGGCAGCATGACGCATCTGCGCTCATATGACGGGAAACTGTCTGAGAGATCGATGAAAAAGAAGAAGAAGCTGTGGAAGTGATAGAGAAAAAAATGTGTTGATCGGCAAACATCAGATTCTGTGTTTAATACATTTGTTAACGTTGTGATAAATGTTTTGACTTTTCTCTTCAGCCCTCTGTGGAGGTGATAGAGAATGAAGACGTGGTGGTGGGCAAGCCGTTGGCCCACATCAGAGCGTCGGACAAGGACGAGCACTCCACAGCCAACTCCAGACTCCTTTTCTCGCTCAGCGGAGAAGGGGCCAAGAACTTTGTGCTGGAGAAAGAGTCAGGTGGGCAGAATTGAAGATGTCTTGATCTGGTTATGAGCATATTTTGGCGAGTGCATTATTTTTTTGTTTTTTTTGTTTGTTATTCACCTTCCTGAATTTAAAAAAAAAATTTTTTGTTGCTGTCCCAACTTCTGGACCGTACAGCGGCGTTGCTCCCACGCCGCTCATCCCTAATCCCAATTCACAGCCACACCCCGGCTTGTTCAGATTGCAGAATCCGGGACCAGCAGTTCAAGGGGAGCGAATCTATGTTAAGCCGTCAGGAGGCAACCAACCGAGGAGACACTGCACTGCTGCTGAGTCACTTCGGTGGAGCCTTCCTGAATTTTCGTTTGTTTCGGTGTTGTATACTACTTGGTTCAGGCTTTCTACTCATTATTTTCTTCACTTTACCTAGTAAATGGTATCTGATTTTGGTTTGAAAAAGGTAACTAGAGGCAGCAATAGGAGAGAGATAGACTGCCTTCCAATACTAAGCTGTAGTCATGATTAACTCATTCAAGTCGTTCCGGCCATATATGTCCGGATTTAATAGATAGTTGTTAATTTTATGCATTTGCTTCAAGGGAAGTAAATCTGTGTGCACACCATACCTTGGTCACTTCTAAACTCGCTTAACTCCCTTAGACCACAATTTTGCCCCTGACTTTGCTTTCGTAGAGCCATAAAAGAATTCAGTTCTTCTCAGCAATACTCTGAGCGAACCAATTCAAGCCAAAATGTTTATTGAGAGTTAAAGAATTAGCTGACAAAACCTTTTTTTCATCCTGCCCTCATAATGCAACTATAACTGCCTTTTGTAAGAGTGAATGCCCTTTTCAGTACTGACCAGCAAAGGGATTAGCTCTTGCCGTCAGGGTCGTTAATAACCCTGGTTGCAGTGGCCGATAGAGGTAGGTGTGCTATAGTGGCAGTATAAATATTTGAACCTGAATTCTCTCTCTTTATTTACCAGGCTTGCTACGCACGGCTCAGCCTCTGGACAGAGAGTCGCAGCAGGAGTATATGCTCACAGTCACGGCCGCCGATGGAGGGGGGCTCACGTGCGTGACGGAGGTGCGCGTGTTTCTGCGCGATGTCAACGACAATCCGCCAGAATTTGAGTCCAACTTCAGCCAGCCGCTGACCGTTAAGGAGGACGCCCCGGTCAACACGCTGCTGACCAGAATTGTGACCTCTGACAGGGACACAGGTGCAGTGATAGCTTTGATGCTTTAAAAAAAAAAGTTTTAGTTTTTGTTATGTGCGTCATAACGCTCAAAACTGCTATCAGATGCACTAGGTTTCAGACCAGTGGGGATACCGGGGGGGTCTTTCAGTACAAATAGTTCCCCCGATGATCGGTCATTACTGTTGTCGTCCTGCAGGAATCAACCGCAACACGTTGTACAGCCTTGGGGACCCGGTGCCCAGCGTGTTCAGCATCAACCGCCACAGCGGGATTCTCTCCCTTGTGGGGGCGCTGGACAGGGAACAGCAGGACGCATACAACGTCACCGTCGTCGCCTATAATGAGGTCGGTGGAACCATCCCCACATGTTGAAATGAAATTTAGAGAAAACTTCCCCCCTGTGGGGATACCGGGGGGTCTTTTGTATAAATAGTTCCCCCACCTTCTGGATGTTCTGGGCTTGTAACTTCCTCTAATCTGTCACTCTCTTTGACTCTGCCTTTTCCCTTTGCTTACTATCATCTACTATCTTTCTGCCTTACCAGTCCATTCTGCCTTTTTTCATGAAACACTTTCAAAAAGATTTCCTCCAGCCGAAGTCGGACTTGCTGGGCCTAACTATTTCTTAGTTAGGCGCATAACGGCAGCATGATGCATCTCCGCTCATAATTGACAGGAAACTGTCTGAGCGATCGAAGAAGGAGAAGAAAACGAAAGACATAAACAAAAACGTTTTTGCTTTAGTTTCCTTGTGTCAATTATGATTGCAGATGCGTCATGCTGCCGTTATGCGCCTAACTAAGAAACAGGCCCAGCAAGTCCGACTTCGGCTGGAAGAAATGTTTTTGAAA
The DNA here is from genome assembly GCA_017654935.2 of Phymorhynchus buccinoides. Classification (NCBI taxonomy): domain Eukaryota; kingdom Metazoa; phylum Mollusca; class Gastropoda; order Neogastropoda; family Raphitomidae; genus Phymorhynchus; species Phymorhynchus buccinoides. The sequence continues at coordinate 18,472,025 of CM065692.1, forward strand.
GTGTTTCGTGAAAAATGGAAGGAGAATGGACCGGTAAGGCAGAAAGATAGTAGATGACAGTAAGCAAAGGGAAAAGGCAGATTAGAGGAAGTTACAAGCACAGAACTTCCAGGAAGGTGGGGTTTGGTTTCATTGAACTATTATATACAAAATTATGACCCCTCCTTGCCCCCCCCCCCCCCTCCAGTATCCTCACGTTTTGAATGCCAGGACATTGTGAGTGTATTCTGCTGTTTGGTTTCATTGGGTTTTTTTGTGTGTAAAACAATTGGCATATTATAGAAACATGTTTATTATGAGGCGTTATACTACTTGCCGAGACGAAAGGGCGATAATTTTAGGGCCAAACTGCCGATGCCCCCCTGGTGACAAGTCAGGAGCAGATAATCTTCTGTGGCTACATACCACTAGTTCCTGACAGGCAAGAGCGATAATCTTAAGTAGGTGGCGTTCGCATTTGAGGTCGCGAGACAGGGGCAGATAATTTTCGGTATAAAGCCTCATTGAAGCCTGTCTCTACAGATTTCGTTCGATCTCAAGAGATTGGGCTACTGTGAGAAACAAGTCTGCAGTGCATTCAGATATTGTCACAGATTAGGCCTTTCTTTCTTTGACCCATCTTTTTTGCTTAGCTTATCCTCTGCTCTTGCCTAGCAAATTGTTGGGCAAAAAGTACTTGCTTTCCCTTTCCCAGGTTGGGCAAGCTCTTTTCCTTGAACTCATTCGCATCACAACGATTTTGAATTGTTAAAAAAACTCCCAAATCACTCCAGCCATACACACAAACAAAACATGCATAAACAAAAGTAGAAATCAAAGAAGATTACGGGTTTTTACTTCAGGTTTAGACATAGGGAAGTGGTAGATCAGACTTTTTTTATTATATATATTATAGACTTTATATAGAAAAACTCCACACCGATTGGTTTCCCCACAACGAACCACTACAAAAGCAAAGTCAGAGGCAAAATTGTGGTCTAAAGGAGCGAAGCGAGTTTATAAGTGACCAAGGTATGGTGTGCATACAGATTTACTTCCCTTGAAGCAAATGCATCAAGTTGACAGCTATCTATTAATTCTGGACATATATGGCCGGCCGGAATGACTTGAATGAGTTAAAGCTGTCAGGACTCGTAGGGTCAACATTTCACCATAAACACTCCTTCATATTGGGGTCTGCAACGAACACCTTTTGCAAGAGTGAATGCCCTTGGTGGGTGGGGGAAGATGGTTCAGTACTGACCAAACAGGGGGATATACTCTTGCCAATAACCCTATTTGATACCACTAAATGGCTGCCTTTCGCAAGAGTGAATGCCCTTGTCAGTACTGACCAGCAAGGGCATCATTCTCACTGTCAATGGCGTTAGTAACCCTATTTGCAGAGGCCTATATGCTTGTCTGTCATTTTTAACTTTGACTGCTAGCTAGCAGAGGGGGGGGGCATCTGCTGTTCCGGCAGGCTTGGATACATTTTGTCTATAGTGGAGACGCCTTGCCCCAGAGTACATCAGATTCTTTGCATTCCATTTTATTTACAGATTTCCCCAGAAATGTCGTCAACGGCGCTGCTCAGAGTAGTGGTCCTTGACGTCAACGACAACCCGCCGATTTTCGAAAGGGCCAGCTACCACGCTGCCGTCATGGAAACGGCTGACCTTGACACTGTGCTGGTCAAGGTCAAGGCCAGCAGTCTGGATGTCGGGGACAACGCGGCGGTCACCTACAGCATCGCCGCCGGCAACCAGCAGGGGAAATTCTCCCTGGGACCCCAGGATGGTGAGAAGGGCTATTCTGGAAATGTGGGCTGAGAACTGTGTTTACAGTGTGAAAATGGTTGTATTGTTGGTGTGTGTGAAGAGGGGGGTAGGGGTCTAGAGTATGTGTATGTGTGTGTGTTTAGTGTGTGTGTGTGTGCGTGTGTTTAACCATTAAGAAGTATATATGCATATGAATGAGCGTGCAACTGCTTTTCGACTGGATGTGAGCCGCAGCTGAAATGCTGATGACGATATTGATCATGCTGATGATGATGGTTATGATGATAATAATGATAATGAAAATGAATATTGATTTTATCATGCAGGTGTGTTGTTTACATCCAAACCCTTAGACCGCAAAAAAAATCTTGGTAAAACATGATGATTTTTGTTCTCCTTAGCTGCTGCTGCTGGTATTGTATCATCAATATTAACCAAATTCGGCTATCTTGTACTTTGCACACCCCCCCACCCTCAATTTTTCACATTGAAAAGTTTTGCTGAGAAGCAATATTCTGCCATTTTCAAGAAAGAGATAAGATTTGGGATCAACCTAAGATTAATATAGTAAAACTGAAAGCAGACCTTGAGATCGAGGGTCGTAAACATGGGGGGGGGGGGGGGGGGGGGGGGGGGGGGGGGGGGGGGGGGAGGGAGGGGGGGGGGGGGGGGGGGGGGGGGGGGGGGGGGGGGGGGGGGGGGGGGGGGGGTTGTAAACTACATAGGTGCAGCAACTTTTCCTGGTATACCAGGATTTCCTGTTTTTGAATTTTACCAGAAAAGGAATTTCCTTTTTTTGTTTATTTGTCAAACAAGATCTTTGTGTGTCTACTGTATTTTTCAAGCACTTTAACCCTTTCACCGCCAACGTCGCTTTTTTGCACCACAATGATTTCACACCCATGTCACTAAAAGGCATCAAATCAGGGTCTGTTATCCAAAGACCTTATTCTCTTAATTTTGGGAGGTAAGGATAGGCCTTACTTTAAATATCTCACAGAGGAATCCCCAATATTATTTTTTTCTCTACCCAGGTAAGTTTAATTGAATTTTTTTACTGAAAAATGGCTGGCGGCGAAAGAGTTAAAATAAGCATTTGTATAAATTGTGGAAAAAAGCAAACTAAAATACCTTCATAAATCAATTTGTTCTTCAGCTGCAGGGGGACATTACCCCTAGACCCCGGCCTTTCAGGGTTTTTTCATTTTGTGTAGTTGCACCCATGAATCTACAAGTGTGCCCATTATTTCTAGAGGTGTGGGGAAAAAAACGGTTTGAACCGAAAAACCGGTGCTAAACTTTTGCGGTTCGAAAAACCGGTTCAAGTTGCTGTGAACCGGTTTCTTAAACTGCAAACTGAAAGTAAGTTTTTTTTAGAATAACGCATTCTTTTTAAAAAACAACACTGATTATCAGCGCAGATTGGGTGTTTGTAAACCAAGAGTAGCTGTTTTTAGTTTGTGGTGGTGTATGGCTTTGACTGAGTGTTGAGTTGAGTGTGTGTGTGTCATAAGTCGTAAGTTTCTTTATTGTGTGTATGTGTGCGCGTGCATGCGTGTGTGAATATTCTGACAAATAAATATGTGTTTGCATAGGCGAGACTAGTGATGTACTGGTTGAAAAAAAAACGGTTCGGTAAAACTGGTTCGAAGAGGGAAAACCGGTTCGGATTTTTGAACCGGTTCTCAATCTAATTATTTCTAGGTGTGTTGCGTGTGGCTGAACCACTGGACCACGAGGTGTCGCGGCAGTACGTGCTGACCATTCTGGCCAGGGACCACGGCACACCGCCACTGACCAACACTGCCGTGTTGACCGTCAACATCACCGACGTCAACGACAACCAGCCTCACTTCAGTCAGGACAGATACAGCATCGCTGTCAGTGAGGATGACCACGTGGGCAAGGAAATTGCCAAGGTCAGTAGCTTGCGTTCTAAAACTTAGTGTTATGTTGTTGTTATAGAGTTTTGATGAAAACAATTACCGTAACTCACGGACTACAATCCGCTTCGTAATACAAGCCGCACCACCTACTTAAAAAAAAGAAAAAGAAAAAAGTAACGCATAAGCCGCGTCAAAGCATAAGCCGTGGAAGAGTGGCGATGCACGATGTCCGCTTCCGGTTGAGTCTAGAGTTGATTGCGGGTGTGTTGACTGCCAAAACGAAAGTGATCGTCATTTTGTGAAAAATATGCCGAAATCAAGGTGATTGTTTTGTTATCAACCACGAACAAGGCCACAGATCAAAGGTCAGAATCAAGGATGCCACTGAGTTGAGTTGTTTCACTTTCGGTAATGTTTAGGCCGCGGCGGCGTAAGGTTTCCAAGCTAAACTGATTTCATTTTGACCAAGACCACTGCACCTCAAATTAAACTGGATACTGTCATTGTGAAACTGGCTAAGACTGTGTGGTAAGAAAGAAAAAAGAAGGAAAGGCCAATCTTCAGAGCTGTCAAGAGGCTTGATTCATATGTCGTCTTTTTTCACAGTCCCAACTCACAGCCACACCCTGGTTTGTGAGGTAGCAGCAGTCCATAGGGAGCAGTGAAGAAATGTTGTTCTCTGATTGTGGCAGGTGATGGCGACGGATGCCGACAGCTACGCCAACTCTGTCATCACCTACACCATCGTCAGCGGTGATCTTGGCGGACATTTTGTCATCGGGCCTCATGACGGCATCGTTCAGATTGCCTCCCCTCTCGACAGAGAAACGGTCAGTCTTGTGCTTTTTTTATCTTTTCTGTTTTGTTTTGATTTTGATTTTGTTTTTGTTTTATTACCATCAAAGCATTATCAAGAAAGATTTGTTATGATTAACACACACACACACACACACACACACACACACACACACACACACACACAGACACCCCCCGACCCACAAAAAAATGGGTGGCGGTGACCTGCTCTCCAAGGGGCAGCAGCCCAAATTTCACGGAAACAAATCTCTGTGACTAGGAAATAATGATGCCAATCAATACCATTACCAGTGATTGTATGTATGGGTGGATGGCTGCATGAAAGGCATATCCCTGTATCATATGTGACCCCCCATGGGGATACCGGGGGTCTTTCGTAAAAATAGTTCCCCCACCTTCTGGAAGTTCTGTGCTTGCAACTTCCTCTAATCTGCCACTCTCTTTGACTCTGCCTTTTCCCTTTGCTCTCTGTCATCTGCTATCTTTCTGACTTATTGGCCCATTCTCCTGCCTTTTTCAACAAAAAATTCCAAATCATTTTTTTCCTTTGAGCTCCTCCGAAATCGGAATGTGTCGGCTGTGCGCAGCGGGGAGACCAGTGGAAACTGAAAACCGGACACATACGTATCTTACCCATTATGGCCATATGGCCTGGGAGCGCAGAAGAAGAAGCAATATGTGACCCAGCACCACTAGAGAGAAAGGGCAAGGCCTGGATTCCAACCCCGGTCACTCACGCTGCAGTCATGCATTGAAATCGGCAGGCGAACGTCTTGGCCACTATGCCTCTTTCCTTCCTCAATGTGAGTGTGTGTGTGAGCATGCGTGTGAGTGTGTCTATATGCACATAGTGCTCATATGTGCGTATTTGTGTGTGTGTGTTTCCAGAAGGGGACATTCACCCTGACCATCCAAGCCTCAGACTCGGGCAGTCCTGCTCTACAGAGCTCGGCCGTAGTCAGTGTGATCGTGGAGGATGTGAATGACAATGCTCCTCTGTTTGAACGGGAAAACTTCACTGCCAAAGTGCAGGTAGGTTTGAGAGAGAGAGAGGGGAGGAGAGAGAGAGAGAGAGAGAGAGAGAGGGAGAGAGAGTTGGAGAGAGAGAGAGATTAATGGGCAAAGTGCAGGTACAGTTCACATGTTTTGAAAAGGGGGAGAGCTTATACAGTGTTAAGAAGAGAGAGAGAGAGAGAGAGAGAGAGAGAGAGAGAGAGAGAGAGAGACAAAAAAGGTGGGATGAGAAAATATATATTAGAGAGAGAGGTAGGGAGATTTAGAGTGTTAGAGAGAAAAGGAGGGATGTATGGAGGGATTGGAAGACTAGTTTAATAATACAGTGGAACCTCCCTTATAAGACCTTCAAAAATCATCCCAAATAAGGTCTTATAAGGGAGGGGTCTTATAAGGGAGGTAATTTTAATGCTTACAAAAGAAGGGCAATGTCTCAGAGAAGCAGGTCTTAATGGGAAGGAGTCTTATAATGGGAGATCTTATAAGGGAGGTACCACTGTACAAAACTTGCGCTACAAGGGAGACAAAAATCATCCATCTTAAAATCTGCACTTTCTCTGTTTTGCCTAGCGGGTTGTCTTTACAAAAGTGAGTATGGTGGGGTGTGATGAGGAAACTAACTGTGTTTTCTTTTTCTGTGATAAATGTGGCATGATGCTTTGAAAGCGTGTTGCTTTTTTTTTTTTCTCTTTCTTTATGGTCTTTTCTTTTTGTTTTAACTATTTGTTTTCTTGGTGATTCTGGGTATATACTTTGAAATAACTTGTGCTATGCGAGCGTCATTTAACACCCAGTTCTTAAAATGCAAAATAACTTGTGCTAAACGAGCAGTAATGGATACAGGACTTAAAAATGCAAATATAACTCTAGGGTCCGCTGTCCATTTCTCTTTCCATCTGTGTTACTCTTTACTAGCTAATCCCTTCTTTAGTCACCTCCATCTCTATTTGAACTGATTTTTATAGAAATGTGTACCATATTTAACGGACTACTAGGCGCACTTGATTATAAGTCGCTTTCCCCCCAAATTTTACACAAAATTCAGATTTTGTTATTATAGTTTCTTACTATATTATCAGTCACATTATAAGGCACAGGGGTCTCAGTCTGGGGAAAAAAAAGCATCGCCTTATAGTCCATAAAATATGGTACAAATGTTCGAAAACACGAAGAAGAATCAACAGAATAACTTCTACTACCGTCAGCGGGTTGACCCGCCGGTTTACCGTATACTGTTGCTAGCCACCGGCAGGTTTGACCGCCAGATACTAGGGAAACCCCGGTGTCCCCCTTTGCGCTATTTATATCAAGTGACATCACATCCTTTACTTCCGTGACATGCGCAGTTCGCTCAGGGAAAGCACAATCTTCCGCCATCTTCATTTGTAGGCTAAATTTTGTAATTTTCAATCGATTTTCGTCACGTTTTCGATGATGGAAACTGACAACTTTTGTCGTGAACCTCTACAAGATGGCTATAGTGCCGACGAAGCATTTACTGTGGAAAAAGTGGCAGAATCTGAACTTAGGCGAATCAAAAAGAGCATCGAAAGTGTTGAAACGTTCTTGGGTTTGCAGCAGCAGATTGACACAGGTAAATTTAGTGATGATTCGAGCGAGTATTTTTTTAATGAATTTTTAAAGTGAGTGTGTGCGAAAATCAGTGCAGCGGCAGCGGAAAAAATCAGTTGGTGCACAACAGTAAACAGTCTAAGTAATACTTGGTAGTAGAAGAGTTAAGGCCCTTCGTGAAATTTCCACAAATCAAGTTGACACAAAAAGATGTATTTACTTCTTCTTTTCTTCTTCCCAATTTCAAATTTGTTTTAAGATTACAGAAAGCAGTTGTTAAGGTCCTTGAACCTCCCCGTGGGGATACCGGGGGGTCTTTCGTAAAAATAGTTCCCCCACCTTCTGGAAGTTTGGAGCTCCTCTGAATTCGGAATGTGTCGGATGTACGTGGCGGGGAGACCAGTGAAAACTGAAAACCGAACAACTACGTACCTTACCCATTATGGCCATATGGCCTGGGAACAACGCAGAAGAAGAAGTTCCTTGAACCTTGGTTTCTACCAGGCAGCAGGATTTACCCCCGCTCTTATCGACTTAAACTGACAGCAGTTTTTATGTGCGTAAAAGCACTTAGCAGACTTGATGTAAGCCCCCTTCCGATGGACTCGACGTTCATTTAAATTTTCCTCGTCAAACTGGAAAGAAAAGGCGAGGCCTGGATTCGATTCCGGGTCACTCACGCATTGAATGTGCGTAAAAGCACTTCGCAGACTTGATTTAAGCCCCCTTCCGATGGACTCGACGTTCAGTTCGATTTTCCCCGTCAAACTGGAAAGAAAGGGCGAGGCCTGGATTCGATCCCGGGTCACTCGTGCATTGAATTGGCAGGAGAACGTCTTAACCATTGTGCCACCTTCTTTCCCTGGGCATCTCTGAGATAAAGCTGTCAGGTTGCAAAGGGTTAATCCTTTTTTACTTTTTTATCCTACATTTTATAATTTGTGTGTATTTTTTGTTTGTTTGATTTTACAAATCCCACCATTGGGATACTGAGGGATCTTTCAGTACAACTAGTTCCCTCACCTTCTGGAAGTTGCTATGCTAGCACTTTCCTCTACTCTTTTACTCTCTTTGACTCTTGCCTTTTCCTTTTCTTTCTGTCATCTACTATTTTTCTGACTTTCTGGCCCTTTCTCCTGCCTTTAAAAAAAGAGTCTTCAAAAGAATGCTCTCCTTTTAGCAACTCCGAAATCGGTATATGTCGGCTGAATGCAGTGAGGAGACCAGTGAAAACTGAAAACTGGACACATGTAATTCACCAATTATGTTCAAATGGCTGGGGAACGCAGAAGTAAATAAATAAATAATAATGAATAATGCTTATATAGCGCATAATCTTGCAAAGCAACTCAATGCGCTTTTCACTCACCATTCGTACAAACATTTCTAACAGACTGGTTCACGCATCCCCACCATACATCTCCATGAAAATGAATGCAAATCTGTTCAACGTCCTCCGGTCTGGAACAGACACATATGGGACATTAGTAGATATAAAGATGGTGGGAACGATCCTGGAGGCAATGCCCGGAGGCAGTGCAACAGTAAAGTCCCAATTTTTTAACAATGCAGATAATGCAATAAAGCAGAACTAGTTTTTACACGTCTGGGTACAGTTATTATAAATTGTTAGCAAACATTTTTTTCACTGTATTTGAAATTTATTGAATATTTAATTAAATGTCATTAATTATTTTTCGTTTGAGTATCTTGGTAGCTCTCGCTTTGTGTTTTATGATTTTTTAAGTTTTGTTCTATTTTTGTGGGTTCTTTTTAACTTTTTTCAGTTTTGGTTGATTTAGTTCTGGGTTTACTGTCTAGATGGTTATTGTGGCATTGGTATTGAAAGTGGCTTGTAGTTATTTTTGAGTTTTATTTTCTTGCTTGTCTCAATTAGAAATGATTAGAATAAATGTTAATGTGTGTGGATTTTGTGTGTGGGCACTAAGTTGTTCATTCAGTGGTACTTTTTGTTTTGCTGTAAAGAAAATCAATGTTCTGTCTGTCTTTTCTCTCTTTTTCTATGTGTTTTTGTTAATCTGTCTGTGAGACTGTCTATCTCTGTCTCATTTACACACACACGCACACACACACACACACGCACACGCACACGCACACGCACACACACACACACACACACACGCACACTCACATTCACACACACACACACACAAACACACACACACACACACTTCTCTTTTGTTTGTTTAACCCTTTCACCGCCAAAGTCGCATTTCAGCACCACAGTGATTTAACACCTATGTCACTAAAAGGCATCAAATTGGGGTCTATTATCAAAATCCTTATTGTTTTAGTTTTGGGAAGTAAGGATAGACCTTATTTTATATATATATCACAGAAGAATCCCCAATACTGCAGATGGATTTTGTTCTCTACCCAGGTAAAGTGAATGGACATTTGAGGCTGAAGTATGGCTGGCAGTGAAAGGGTTAACGGCAAACCCCGTTTTTGCAAAATGTATATTCTGTGTGTTTTCCAATACTTTGCAATAGTTATTATTATACTCATGTTCTGCTTCATAGCGTGCAACCTTTATATTATTATGAAACAGGTTGTGTAAGTTATTTGGTTTCTTATCATATAATACAGTATAGGTGTGAGTTGTACACAATATATTTAAATATGTTTTATACACATGTACACAAAAATCAGACCCAATCAATTACTTTCTGACTTCAGTTTTCAAAACAAAAATTCCAGAAATGTTTTGTGTTTTTGTTTATTTACTGGTTTTTATCATTTTCTTTTCTTTATGCAATATCTTTAAATACACAAAGCAGTTGTTCTTGCATTTTATATTAATTATGTACTTCTTTTCTGTATGAGTCTTTGTAACATGTGCACACATGCACACACATACACACACATACGCACACACGCACACGCACACACACACACACACACACACACACACACACACCACAGCTCCCAGGCACCCCCATTTGGGGGTCTATGAAACACTAAAGTTCTAAAGGACCCTCTAAAAGAATGTGCAGGGGGTCCCAGGGATGCACTAGAAACATTCTTTTTAGCATTCACAATGCCACTGGGACCCTCTATCCCACCTCTAGGACCCTCTATACTGTAAGTGAAGGAGTCCCTGGGACCCCTTGTTTTGCGGGATGATTGGGAGCCCTGCACACACACACACACACTCACACACACACACGCGCGCACCAGTCCGACCACCCTCTATGGAATACAAGAACAGAAAGTAAGATTTATTTTGAAAAAACTTCAGAGGTCTGTACTGTACTTATTTCTTTTAGTGTGCATTAATTTATTTTTCTGTGGTCATTTACTCATTGGCATATTTTTTATTAAATTACCTTATTTGACGGATTTTAAGCGATACCTTTTTTTTAGATTGAGATCCCTGTGCTTTTATAATTATGACTAATAACAATCATAGTAAGAAACTGTTATAATAAAATAGTTTTTGGTGTTTTTTTTATAATATAAAATTTGGTCGAGTGTGCCTCATAGTCGGTAAAATTATGTTGTTGTTTTGTTTTTTGTTCTCCTAGGAAGGTCATCGAACAAGCATAGAAATCATGACCTACAAAGTCGCATACTTTTGTTTTCTGTAGTCTTTAACATTTTTGGTGGTGTTTTTTTACCCAGGAGGGTCGTCGAACAGGCATAGAGATCATGACCTTCAAGGTCACTGACAATGACGGTGGTGACAACGCAATGCCCTTCACCTTTGACATCGTTGCCGGTAACGACGATGGAGAATTCCACGTCGATGCTGAAGGGGTGCTGTCCACAGCTGGAAAACTTTCCACAGAGGTGTGTTGTGTGTGTGTGTGTGTGTGTGTGTGTGTGTACATGTGTGTGTGTGTGTGTGTGTGAATGAAGATCTGAGGTTTAACATCCTCTGGGCTGCAAGCAGCACATGTTTTGTTTTTCAGGGAAAACCCCCCAAAACATCTCTTGATCTGTTTTCTTCTCTGTTTTTCAGGAGAGAAAAAATCACAACATAATATATTGATCCGTTTTCTTCCTCATTTTTGTTTCAAGAAAAAAGGTGTCTCTTGATGAGTTCTTCTTCTTCTTTGTTTGCTCAGACAGTTTCCTGTCACATGAGCGTAGATGTGTCATGCTGCCGTTATGCGCCTAACTAAAAAATAGTTAGGCCCAGCACGTCCGACTTCAGCTGAAGAAATCTTTGTAAGAATTTATAGAAAAAAAAGGCAGGAGAATGGACCAGTAAGATCGAATGATAGCAGATGACAGTAAGCAAAGGGAAAAGGCAGAGTCAAAGAGAGTGACAGATTAGAGGAAGTTACAAGCACAGAACGTCCAGAAGGTGGGGGAACTATTTGTACGAAGGACCCCCCAGTATCCCCACGGGGGGACACTTGATGAGTTGTCTTCCTTGTTTTCTCAGGTGAAGGACCAATACAATCTGACGCTGCGCGTGTACGACAACGGCTCTCCCCCTCTGCACTCAGATGCTCGCGTGACGGTGCATGTGGTGGACGACAGCATTTATCCCCCCTTGGTCAAGGGCAACCACTCTGTGCACATCAGTGCCTGCATGGATGACTTCCCTGGAGGGGTGATAGGTCAGTTTTCTTTCTTCTATCTTTTTTTTTTTCATTCATTATTTCTTTGTTTCTTTATTTTTTCATTCATTATTTCTTTGTTTCTTTATTCCGGGTTTTTTTTTTTTCTCTTTTTCTCTTTATGTGTCTGTTTCATATCTCTCTCTCTTTCTGTCACTCTCGGTATCTCTCTTCTCCCCCCTATCTCCCACTCTCTCTGCAGTGATGTCCCGAGGCCCCGGTCATAGGCCACTGACCTATTGAAATTGAAAATGTCCTATTGCGTTCTCCCCTGTCAGGACAACTGTCTGATTAAAATTTTAACACTGGCACGCTTCGTGGTATTGATGTCTGCAAGAACCGGGACATTGTCCTGTTGATTTCTTTTGTCTCAGGACAATTTGTCCTATCACTTTTCAATCCTCGGTGCATCACTGCTCTGTATTTTCCCCTCTCCTCACTTTTCCATTCTCTCCCAACTCCAGCTTCAACTTTGTTTTACTTTGCCCTTGTACAAGGATAATGTTCCCCTTTTCCCTCTCTGGCCTACTTTCCTAGTGAAAAGTTTTTTTTAGTGAAAATGGTTTTTTTTTTCTACGTACCCCCCCCCTCTCTCTCTCTCTCTCTCTCTCTCTCTCTCTCTCTCTCTCTCTCTCTCTCTCTCTCTCTCTCTCTCTCTCTCTCTCTCTCTCTCTCTCTCTCTCTCTCTCTCTCTCTCTCTCTCTCTCTCTCTCTCTCTCTCTCTCTCTCTCTCTCTCTCTCTCTCTCTCTCTCTCTCTCTCTCTCTCTCTCTCTCTCTCTCTCTCACACACACACACACACACACACACACACACACACACACACACACACACATGTCAAGGTGGCTTAAATTTGGCCTTAAGGACTAAACATTTTCATTTCATTTCTTTCGCAGGTCGTGTGGAAGCCAGTGACCCTGACCCTTACGACACTCTGACCTTCAGCATTGTGTCGACCAATCGCCACCTGTTTGACGTTCACCGCGATGACGGCCGCCTCATAGCCCTCACCGGATTGGACGAGGGAAAATACGTGGTGAACGTCAGCGTCACCGATCAGAAGTTTACCAGATTTGGACTGGTAAGTTTATGCTACGTTTTTAACATTTTATCGTTTTATTTTTTTCGTTCAGTCTAATATCACCATTGTGTGAACAGACTTTAAATTAAATCAATCAAATCAAATTATTTCGTTCATTATGGTGCCCACAAAATAAAAGTGCATCCTTTTTTATACTTTTTTGTTCAAATGTTTTTATTTTATGTGTTAAGTGAGCGCTTCTGGCCAGCCAAACTGGAGATAACTCTCCCTGATTATATTACTTCCCTTTTGTCAAATAAGAGGCAAAATTTGATAGCGTGCAGGGAAAATTTATTTTTGTCACACTCGAGAGAGAAATGTATATAGAGAGAGAGACATGGATAGAGAAGAGAGAGAATGCCACATGGTGTAAAGGACTAAGGATGATAACTCCACCTAAATGACCCAAGCTATTTCTCTTGCAGGTATCTGTCTCCGTCGAGTGCCTCTCTCAGGAAATCATCGACAACGCGATAACCGTCCAGTTCGCCAACCTCTTGCCGGAGCAGTTCTTCGCCTCGCACAGAGGAGAGTTCCTTCAGTTCCTCGCCCGAAGACTCAACGTCCATCTCAACAACATCAAAATCGTCAACGTCCAACCCTCCAACGAATCGAACAACAACAACAACAACCGAAAACGTCGCAGCGCTCCAGAAGAAAACAAAGACTACTATAGCTACGCGGATATTTCGTTTTCAGAAAACGATAACAATAGCTTGGATGTTTTGTTCGCTGTTCGAAGATCCGCAGATAGATATTTCAGCCCCAAGGTTTTGAAGCGGAAAGTTGAGAGGCTGGCGAACGAAATGACGGTCGAGTTGGGTGTGCTGGTGTTGAAGGTGTTCAGTGATGTGTGCAATGCGGAGAGCTGCGATGCGGGGCAGTGCGTGGGTGGGGTGGTGTTCGACCAAACGCATCTGGTGCCCGTGGTGGTGAACGGGGAGAGCTTCGTGTCGGCGCGTCATTACTACACACACCAGTGTGTGTGTTTGAAGGGTGAGTGTGTCAGAATGAATGTCATTACTACACACGCCAGTGTGTGTGTTTGAAGGGTGAGTTTGTCAAAATGAATGTCATTACTACACACACCAGTGTGTGTGTTTGAAGGGTGAGTGTGTCAGAATGAATGTCATTACTACACACGCCAGTGTGTGTGTTTGAAGGGTGAGTGTGTCAGAATGAATGCCATTACTGCATGCACCAGTGTGTGTGTATGAAGGGCGAGTGTTTCAGAATGAATGTCATTATTACACGCACCAGTGTGTGTGTATGAAGGGTGAGTGTTTCAGAATGAATGTCATTACTGTATGCACCAGTGTGTGTGTTTGAAGGGTGAGTGTGTCAGAATGAATGTCATTACTACACGCACCAGTGTGTGTGTTTGAAGGGTGAGTGTGTCAGAATGAATGTCATTACTACACGCACCAGTGTGTGTGTTTGAAGGGTGAGTGTCAGAATGAATGTCATTACTACACGCACCAGTGTGTGTGTTTGAAGGGTGAGTGTGTCAGAATGAATGTCATTACTACACGCACCAGTGTGTGTGTTTGAAGGGTGAGTGTGTCAGAATGAATGTCATTACTACACGCACCAGTGTGTGTGTTTGAAGGGTGAGTGTGTCAGAATGAATGCCATTACTACACGCACCAGTGTGTGTGTTTGAAGGGTGAGTGTGTCAGAATGAATGTCATTACTACACACACCAGTGTGTGTGTATGACGTGTGAGTGTGTCAGAATGAATGCCATTACTACATGCACCAGTGTGTGTGTTTGAAGGGTGAGTGTGTCAGAATGAATGTCATTACTACACGCACCACTGTGTGTGTTTGAAAGGTGAGTGTGTCAGAATGAATGCCATTACTACACGCACCAGTGTGTGTGTTTGAAGGGTGAGTGTGTCAGAATGAATGTCATTACTACACACACCAGTGTGTGTGTTTGAAGGGTGAGTGTGTCAGAATGAATGTCATTACTACACGCACCACTGTGTGTGTTTGAAAGGTGAGTGTGTCAGAATGAATGCCATTACTACACGCACCACTGTGTGTGTTTGAAGGGTGAGTGTGTCAGAATGAATGTCATTACTACACGCACCACTGTGTGTGTTTGAAAGGTGAGTGTGTCAGAATGAATGTCATTACTACATGCACCAGTGTGTGTGTTTGAAGGGTGAGTGTCAGAATGAATGTCATTACTACACGCACCACTGTGTGTGTTTGAAAGGTGAGTGTGTCAGAATGAATGTCATTACTACATGCACCACTGTGTGTGTTTGAAGGGTGAGTGTGTCAGAATGAATGTCATTACTACACGCACCACTGTGTGTGTTTGAAAGGTGAGTGTGTCAGAATGAATGTCATTACTACACGCACCAGTGTGTGTGTTTGAAGGGTGAGTGTGTCAGAATGAATGTCATTACTACACACACCAGTGTGTGTGTATGACGTGTGAGTGTGTCAGAATGAATGTCATTACTACATGCACCAGTGTGTGTGTTTGAAGGGTGAGTGTGTCAGAATGAATGTCATTACTACACACACCAGTGTGTGTGTATGACGTGTGAGTGTGTCAGAATGAATGTCATTACTACACGCACCACTGTGTGTGTTTGAAAGGTGAGTGTGTCAGAATGAATGTCATTACTACACACACCAGTGTGTGTGTTTGAAAGGTGAGTGTGTCAGAATGAATGTCATTACTACACGCACCAGTGTGTGTGTGTGAAGGGTGAGTGTTTCAGAATGAATGTCATTACTGTATGCACCAGTGTGTGTGTTTGAAGGGTGAGTGTGTCAGAATGAATGTCATTACTGTATGCACCAGTGTGTGTGTTTGAAGGGTGAGTGTCAGAATGAATGTCATTACTATATGCACCAGTGTGTGTGTTTGAAGGGTGAGTGTCAGAATGAATGTCATTACTACACGCACCAGTGTGTGTGTTTGACGGGTGAGTGTCAGAATGAATGTCATTACTGTATGCACCAGTGTGTGTGTTTGAAGGGTGAGTGTGTCAGAATGAATGTCATTACTACACGCACCACTGTGTGTGTTTGAAAGGTGAGTGTGTCAGAATGAATGTCATTACTACACGCACCACTGTGTGTGTTTGAAAGGTGAGTGTGTCAGAATGAATGTCATGCACCAGTGTGTTTGAAGGGTGAGTGTGTCAGAATGAATGTCATTACTACATGCACCACTGTGTGTGTTTGAAGGGTGAGTGTGTCAGAATGAATGTCATTACTACACGCACCAGTGTGTGTGTTTGAAGGGTGAGTGTGTCAGAATGAATGTCATTACTACACACACCAGTGTGTGTGTATGACGTGTGAGTGTGTCAGAATGAATGTCATTACTACACGCACCACTGTGTGTGTTTGAAGGGTGAGTGTGTCAGAATGAATGTCATTACTACATGCACCAGTGTGTTTGAAGGGTGAGTGTGTCAGAATGAATGTCATTACTACACACACCAGTGTGTGTGTTTGAAAGGTGAGTGTGTCAGAATGAATGCCATTACTACACGCACCACTGTGTGTGTTTGAAGGGTGAGTGTCAGAATGAATGTCATTACTGTATGCACCAGTGTGTGTGTATGAAGGGCGAGTGTTTCAGAATGAATGTCATTATTACACGCACCAGTGTGTGTGTATGAAGGGTGAGTGTTTCAGAATGAATGTCATTACTGTATGCACCAGTGTGTGTGTTTGAAGGGTGAGTGTGTCAGAATGAATGTCATTACTACACACACCACTGTGTGTGTTTGAAAGGTGAGTGTGTCAGAATGAATGTCATTACTACATGCACCAGTGTGTTTGAAGGGTGAGTGTGTCAGAATGAATGTCATTACTACACACACCAGTGTGTGTGTTTGAAAGGTGAGTGTGTCAGAATGAATGTCATTACTACACGCACCAGTGTGTGTGTGTGTGAAGGTTGAGTGTTTCAGAATGAATGTCATTACTGTATGCACCAGTGTGTGTGTTTGAAGGGTGAGGGTGACTGACACCCCTGCGCCTTATTAATTGACTGATAATATGGTGAGAAAATAAAGCAACAAAATGTGATCTGTTGTGTTAAATTTGGGGGGTGCGCCTTATAATCAGGTGCACCTTACAGGCCATAAAATATGGTACTTGTGTTGATGTTTCTATTCATAATTTTACAATATCGGCTATCCTCCATCAACAAAGCAATTAATGGGTTTTTGTGTAAATCTTTAAAACATGCCACGCACTGTTATGACACTGGCAGAATCTTAGCAACGTGAGTTGCTAAACAATCGTTTTGCCTTCGCATCTTCAACAAAGAGAAAGATTATCACGTAATTTTGCCTGTGCTCTTCTGGTGCTAATGGAGATGAAAGCTCCGTTGTTGACAGACTTATTATTATTTCCTGTACCTGGTTTATGTTTTTTTTTTTTTTTTATGTTTTTTTTTTGCAGCTGAAGATTGCCAGTCTTTGCAGTGTGACAGCGGGATGTGTCATTCGTACGAGGTGTGTACCAGGGATCTGTACGGCGACGCCTACTGTCACTGCCCCCCTGGGTATACAGGACCCCAGTGTCAGCACGAGGTGTCAGTCTGTGTCGGCAGCCAGTGTACTGCCGGTCAGTATATCCGCTACTTTACACAGTGAACAGTACATACAGTTTTCAGTGTTTAGTTTAATACGCAGTGTCAGTCTGAATTGTCTGTCTGTGTGTGTGTCAGTCATTATCCAGTGTTAGTGCAGGTCCGGTTTACATGACACGGTGAACAGCTGATTATGCTCAGTGTCTCCCCCCTGGTATCCCACGGATATGACACAATGTTAGCATGAAGTGTCTGTGTGTGTGAGAAGTTAGGTTCTGTGCACATTTACGAACACTTCAGAAGGGAAATCATGATAGTGTGCACACTCCTTCATATTTCTTACTTCCAGATTTTATTTTTTAGGGATTGCGGATGGGTTTCCATACGGAAGTTTGGTAAATGTGCACACAGCCTTGGTGTATGGCTGGTCAGCACTTATAAGATATTTGGCTTGAAAGAGACTCTTTTCTCTATTAATAGGAATTGTTCGGAAATAATTAAGGGGAGTAATTTCATGGTGTGTGGGAGTGATCTTGCCTAGTTCAATCGGTCAAACAGGGGACGTCACTCTACCATCAGCTCTCGTAGCCTATCGACTCGTGTGTTTGAGCAGACATACAGCACTTAGAACACTGTGCGTCATTCTAAAAATGTATGTCATTTATATTATTACGTCACATTTTGCAAGTTTTATCAGTTCTAAAAACAATGTTTGCAAGTCGCTGACTCGCATCCTGCGGTTTCAAGCTTCGACGCCATTGTTGCATTGTTGCTATGGAATTTGACCGAGTAATGGAGGTAAGCAACTCTAATTTTCACGAAGTGCTCTCCTCTAGTTTTTTTTCTCCGAAAATCGTCTATTGTGTAACTATTTCCGGTAGATGATTGCAGTTTTAGAAAAGAAAAAAAGGAGCTTGGAGAGGACAAGATTATGAAATAATTTGTGTGTTCGTTTGTTTTGCAGAGAAGTCGATGTGGTTTTCCGGGCGCAGCTTTGCCAAGTGGACGCTGTCGCACCCCACACAGAGACGCATGTCACTGTCACTGCGGTTCAGGACGCGACAGTCCTCGGCCATACTGATGTACGCCAAGGGAAAGGTCGACTACAGCATTTTGGCTGTGAGTGGATAGAATTGTTATCAGCTTTATTATTCGTATTAGTATCATCGTTGTTAATATCATCAGTATTTACATCATTCTGTCTGTGAGTATAGCATTAAGTCGTGAATCGACTTCGTTGTCATGAAAAGCATTACCATACCAAATTTTATATGTGTTAACAAAAATCGGAAATTCTGACGGCATTTGTCTGCCGTCATGACCTGAAGAGAGAGACTTACATTGAAGGTAAACATCTGCCGTCATGACTCCAATGAGTTAGGTATTAGGTACCTTTGATAGTCACAGAAGCATCTCTGTGAAATTTGGGTTGCTTCCACCTGGAGAGTGCGTCGCAGCCAGAGGTGTACCACCTTATTTAAAAAACAAGCGCGAAATCGCAATAGTTTGTGGCACGCGGTCTATTTTTACCACTCCAACCATGAGTCACCTCCCCTGGCTTTTCAATAATTTTAATCTGTAAACCAGAATGTTATCTCTGCACCATTTCGTAACTTTTTATATCTTTTGGAAAACATTTAAAACTATGTATCCTACTTATACTCATCAAAAGAAGCACCGCAAACTCGTCGTGTCTGTTGTAGTGTCTGTATTACGTATGTTTATTATTTTGTACGCTTTTAAAATACATCATTTTAAAGAGCGGCCTCAATTATTTTGAAGTGTAGCCTCGATTTGAAGTGCGACAACTTTGTCAAAATGTGCGACAATTTTGGACCGACCGACCGACCGACCGACCGACAAAGTGAGTTATAGGTTTGTGGCTTGAGCCACAAACAAAAAATGTTTTGGCATGCGATTTTTGTGTGACTGATGAGGAAGGAAAGAGGGTGGGTGGGTAAATTTTGACGAAATGACAACTTTTTCGTTGCCACTGGGTTTAACGTGTGCTAAGTGCATGGGCACACAGGACCTCAGTTTGTATCGTCTCATCCGAAAGACTCCACGTTCAGACGACCGTAAGGCCTAGTGCAAAGTGAGAGGGAAAAAATCCCCTGTACCCAGGTTCGAACTCGGGTTTACTTGACACGAGGCGAACACGTTACCTCTGCGCCGGGAGATAAATGGTGTTAACTAATTCACATCGCAACAAATTTGAATTATTAAAAAAACCTCTCAAATCACTCCAGCCATACACACAAACAAAACAGACATAAACAAAAAGAGAAACGAAAAGATTACAGGTTTTTTTCTTTAGATTTAGACATAGGAAATGCATGGTAGATCAGACTTTTTTTTATATAGACTTTATATAGAAAAACTACAGCAATTAGTTTCCCCACTTCAAATCACTACAAACGCATAGTAAGAGGCAAAAATGTGGTCTAAGGGAGAAAAGCGAGTTTAGAAGTGACCAAAGTGTGGTGTATACACAGACTTACTTCCCTTGAAACAAATTCATAAGATTGACAGCCTTATATTAATTCTGGTGTCATGAGAAATAAGTACCTGCCGTGAAATAAATACCCTTCAAAAGCGCACTAGAACCATTCTTCTTTCACATGATAAATAAGTCAGAGAAGTGCTGAAATCTGCCGTCTACAGGGAATAGGCGGCAGCTGTGGGTGCCCGTCTCACGGGAAGTGATTCTCTGGCACGGCTACGTCGGGACACACAGTACACGAATTCCCCTCATTCTAGCTCCTTTCAGTTTTCCACAGAGATCAATTTGTTTCAAGTTATTTATTTTAACAGCGGCAAATATTCTTATCATTGATTGTGGTTAGGGATAGGAAAAGACCTTACAAGTGGCATGCCATGAAACCATGTAAGCCTAATGGATAAAACACTTTAAATTGGTTTATGCTGGTGACGAGTGTTAGCAAAGATATTCTAAAAGGGTAAGATGGATTACTTAAAAGCTCGGCGAACCGGGCTGATAGAGTTATCGTTAGTGCGGACAGTACACTATTCACAGTGGAGGCTATCCAAAAACTCGGACTGGAACTTGAACGGAGAATTCAACTGGCCTATCATGTGTAAAATGTGTCACGTTTCAAAGGGACATAACCAGTGTTTCTGTCCTCACTACTCATATAGGGAAAAGAGACCGGATGTTTATCTTCCCCTGTACAGTCTTTGGTGTTAGCAAAAGGCATGAACTGAAAGGAGCTGAGAACAGCTACTGTGGACAGGATTAACCCAACTTCTCCTCTCCCAGGTGGAGGATGGGAGTCTGGTGTATCGCTTCAACTGCGGCAGCGGGGAGGGCCAGGTCTGGGTCCCCGTCGACCTGAGCGACGGCCAATGGCACGCCGTTACCGTGGAGAGGACGGGCCGGCTGGCCGAAATCCTACTGGACGACGCCTACAACGCCATGGCAACGGCGCCGGGAGTGCACGAGGTGTTGAATTTGGACTCGGAGGAGGTGTATTTCGGGGCGAAGGTGGACGTGCTGAGGAACGGGTACAGGGACGTGGGGAAAGGCTTTGAAGGCTGCATGGATGATATCAGGTAGGGGGAATGGTGTGTGTCGCAAGTCACAATTTAAGTCACAAAATTGTATTGTCTTCCCCCCGTGGGGATACCGGGGGGTCTTTTGTATAAATAGTTCCCCCACCTTCTGGAATTTCTGTGCTTGTAAATTCCTCTAATCTGTCGCTCTCTTTGACTCTGCCTTTTCCCTGTGCTTACTGTCATCTACTATCTTTCTGCCTTACCGGTCCATTCTCCTGCCTTTTTTCACGAAACACTTTCAAAAACATTTCCTCCAGCCGAAGTCGGACTTGCTGGGCCTAACTATTTCTTAGTTAGACCCATAATGGCAGCATGACACATCTGCGCTCATAATTGACAGGAAACTGTCTGAGCGATCGAAGAAGAAGAAGAAGTATTGTCTGAAATACATGAAAATACATCTGTGGTGGCACGTAAAAGATAAACCGTGAATAAATAAGATCACAGCTCAAATATTAAAAATAGAACATTCACGCAACTGAAACCCGAGCGCACACAACACAAACCGCTGCCTGTGTGTGTTGTGTTTATGTGTGTGTTTGTAAAACCTGATTCACAGACTCTTTTGTGTCTTTATTATTTTAGTTAGATTATCCTTCTTTTCAGTTTAAGGAGACTTTCAACAAATTTTTTCTCTTCCCGAAATCAGGAATAAAATCATATTACAAGCAATTATAGGTGGAATATTTAAAAATCCATTGGGAAGGTCAATGCAAATGTGACACTGTGTGTGTGTGTGTGCGCACACATTAATGCATGTGTGTACGTGCTTGCATAAGTATTTCTCATAACTGTTCATGTATTTTTCGGGATGTTGACATCCTATTGCCCCAGGAAGGCGGTAACAATATTACTCACTCTCAGCACTTTGAACATTTTTTATTTTGTGTGTGTGTGTCTGTCTGCACATGTGCATATGTCTATCTATTATTTCAGGATATTTGATATCCCCCTACCCCTGGTAGGCAATAAAAGCACATTTTACTCTGAGCACTTTGAACAAGTGTGTGCGTGTGTGTATTTACCAAAGTTAATTCTTGCTGTTTGTTTAGATATCCTAGTGATCTTTGCTTATGTGTAATTTACTGGAGTGACCTTACCTATGCTGATTTCATGCCCTGTGCAGATGTTGTTTCCTATGCTTTTCTAGTTCTCAGGAGATGAATCATGTGGAGAATACTGTGTTTTGTGTGCTGACATGCATTTATTGGTGTTATTCAGGATGTTCAACATCCCCCTACCCATGGTGGGCAGTAACAGCATCGCTCACTCTCAGCACTTCGAGGATGTGGGGTTCCACTGTCAGGACAGCAACTCCAAGAAAGTCGTCACTCCTCCCCTCGTGACTGGAGCAGGGGTGGTGAAAAGTGAGTGATGGGTGCGGGTGGCTGTGAACGAGACAGACACAGTGAGACAGACAGACACAGACAGACACAGTGATCGCTTAACTGGTAATTATCAATAAAATACTAATAGGAATTGTTCAGAAATAATTAAGGGGAGTAATTTCATGGTGTGTAGGAGTTATCTTGCCTAATTCAATCGCTCAAACAGGTGAAGTTACTCTGCCATCAGGTAAATCACCAGCCCTCGCTTCTTGTGTTTGAGGAGACACACAGCATGTAGAATGCAGTGCGTCATTCTGAAATTGATGTCATTTATATGTTTACGTCACAGTTTGCAAGTTCTATCACTTTGTAGCAACTGGTCACCCCTTATTTTTCTAAAACATTTTTTGCAAGTCGCTGACTGGCATCATGCGGTTTCAAGCTTCGACGCCATTGTTCCATTGTCGCTATGGTATTTGACCGAGTAATGAATCGGAGGTAAACAACTCTAATTTTCACAAAGTGCTCTTCCCTAGTTTTTTCTCTCCGAAAATCGTCTATTGCAAAACAAACCAAATATGAATTTTGTTTTGACCTGGACTGATAATTTTTGCTGGGGCTGATAGATAGTTTTAACAGAAGCTCTGATATAGTGAGTTTCTATGGTTTCCACTGGTTTTTGTTTACCTGGAACTGGTTTTGATACTGGTTGTTGGGGAAATGTTTGCTGATGGGACTGGTTTTGAAAATTCTATGCACGATCACTTAGACACGCGGAAGGGAGAGAAAGATAGAGACAGACAGACAGAGGAAGAGACGGACGCAAGAAGAGAGAGCCAAATAGAGAGAGTGTGTGGGTGTGAGAGATTACGCAAAGAGAGAGAGAGGGGGGGAGAATGTTCGTGTCCAGTATGCATATCATGATGGAGGTAGGGATCGATGAGGGAATAAAAAGTTATCGTTTGCTTGTGATTGGGAAAAAAGGAGAGACTAACTGGGTGATGAGTTATTTATATACATGGTTATTGTTTTTAGAGAGAGAGAGAGGGGTTGATTGTATATTCAATGTGTGTTGGTACGTGGTCTGTGTGTTTTACAAGTCTCTCACTGTATGATACCTGTTTTTTGCATTTGTGTGTAATGAGAGAGAGTGATGTTGTCCCATAATGTATCTTTATGTGTGTGCCTTTTTTTTTATAACACCGTTTCTTACAGATGCATACAGCAGTTGGGAATATGGTAGGTGAGAGCAGCTTCAACTGTGTGTGTTGTGACCTCTTTCATTTTTACACTGATTTCAGTATTTTTAATTTTACCAGAAACAACTTCAATGCTTTTTTATTTCATAAAAGAAATCATCAATCAAATCAAATCAATCAAAAAATGTATTCTCTTTAAAACATAAAGAAATTGTTTGTTTGGCATGCACATAAAAC
Organism: Phymorhynchus buccinoides; assembly: GCA_017654935.2. Taxonomy (NCBI): domain Eukaryota; kingdom Metazoa; phylum Mollusca; class Gastropoda; order Neogastropoda; family Raphitomidae; genus Phymorhynchus; species Phymorhynchus buccinoides. The sequence goes on from CM065692.1 coordinate 18,495,658, forward strand.
ACACATATAAAAATTGACCACAAGCGATTTGGGGCATTTTGAACTTGGTTGTTCTATCTTGGAAGTTTACAAAGGCAATGTAATAATTTTACAAGGCTTAAACTGTCTCTGTCTATCATTTTAACTGTTTGTCTATCTCGTTATCTCTCTCTCTTGCCCCCCTGAATCGTCCGACGGGGCTCTGCCCCTGTGCCCTGCCGGGGCCATGGGTCCCTGGACCCCTGCCTTTCATTTTTTTTCATTTTGGGGAGGTGCACCCATGCCAATACCAAGGTGCCCTGTGTGTGTGTTACACCTGTGTGTCTACCTGTTACAGGTGTGTGCGGCAGCTCACCTTGCCTTAACGGAGGTGTGTGCCAAGTGGTAGGAGAGGCCAGCTTCAGCTGTGTGCATGTTGTACCTGTGTGTCTACCTGTTACAGGTGCATGCAGCAGCTCACCTTGCCTTAACGGAGGTGTGTGCCTAGTGGTAGGAGAGGCCAGCTTCAGCTGTGTGCATGTTGTACCTGTGTGTCTACCTGTTACAGGTGCATGCAGCAGCTCACCTTGCCTTAACGGAGGTGTGTGCCAAGTGGTAGGAGAGGCCAGCTTCACCTGCGTATGTCGCGGCCGATACCAAGGCACCCTTTGTGAGCTGGACACTGACCCATGTGAAGACTCTCCCTGCATGAACGGAGGTAAGCCTAGCAATTATGATAATCATCGTCGTCCATTAAACCTCTTGCATTCACTCACAGCACCCCATACTGCCTGTACTGCACACAGTGTTAATTCTTACGTACAGATAATGATAATAATAAATAACTCTTCTGTAGCGCTATTCTCCTGACACAGCAGGACTCACCGCACTTTACATGAAAACATGAAAAAAAGTAAGTTTACCTCACATAAGATATTCAAAATGCATACTTAAATTTATTTTAAAAAATCACTTTACATGAAAAAAGCAACATTGTCGCATGCACACAACTCGCATTTAAAATACCTACATAAAACGTGAATTATTTCTTTTAAAAAAAACACCCCACTTTACAGGGTGGATAGACAGACAGAAATGAACAGATATTTTCTGAAAAGATGCGTCTTCAGGCCACTTTTGAAAGATGACAGAGATAGACCGACCACGACACCGTGCAACTTATCCCTGCCTACAGACCCAAAATACAAACTGAACCTGTGGTGAAAAAGAGCGTGAAAGAGTGGACGACCGAGAGTGTGAATGAATTGAGGGGTGGTTTTGAATGTACTGACTGGAGTGTGCTGACTGATTCCTGTGAAACTGTGCATGAAGCTGCTGATGTTGTTATGTCTTACATTAATTTTTGTGAAGATATGATCATTCCATCAAAGATTATAAAGATTTTTCCCAACAACAAACCGTGGATTTCCAAGTCTATTAAATCAGTTTTAAATGAGAAGAAAGTAGCCTTTCAAACAGGAGATAAAAGAGAAAGAAAAGTGGTTCAATCTAAACTTAGAGGGGAGTTAAGGAAGGGGCAGAGGGAGTATAAGGATAAAGTAGAACAGCAGTTTCAGACAGGCAGAATCTTAGATGCATGGGATGGGCTTCGAACTCTAACCGGCCAATCAAAAAAACGAACAGCAAATTGCCAAATGACCAGAGAAGAACAGAAGGATTTTTCTAATGAGCTAAATGACTTTTATTGTCGGTTTGAAAGAAATGATCTAGAGGGAGATCTAAACGGGGTAACATCACAGTTAAGAGAAAAAATTATCAATGCAAATGAAGATCATGAATTTGAGGTTCAAGAAAGAGATGTTCAGTCCATATTTCAGAAACTAAATGTGAGGAAAGCTGTGGGACCAGATAATGTGTGTGGAAGATTGTTGAAAGCATGCTGTTCTCAATTGTGTGGTGTGTTTTGCTCTCTATTTAACTGGTCTTTACGTGATTGTGTTGTACCATGTATCTGGAAAAATTCTACAGTTACTCCTGTCCCTAAGAAAAAGAACCCTGCCACACTGAACGATTACCGCCCTGTTGCCTTAACGTCTATTGCCATGAAATGTTTTGAAAAGATCGTCCTTCATCGCCTTCTTTCTTTCACTAACCTACTCCTTGACCCCTTTCAGTTTGCCTACAAACGGTGTAGAGGAACAGACGATGCCTTACTGACCCTTCTTCACAATGCCTTTCTTCACTTAAATACCCCCAACTCTTTTGTTCGTATTTTATTCATCGATTTCTCCTCTGCCTTCAATACAATACAGCCCCATTTACTGGCCCAGAAACTACTAGACCTGAATGTTAACCCCAAGCTCATTCTCTGGATAACCAATTTCCTACGCAATAGAACTCAGTCTGTCCGCTTTCAATCTGCAATCTCCTCAGAACGTTCGACTTCTACAGGTGCCCCCCAAGGAACAGTTTTGTCCCCAGTTCTTTTTACATTGTACACAAACGACTGTAGAGGCACTGAAGAAACACCTGTCATTAAATACTCAGATGATTCTGCCATCGAAGATTTGTCAAACTCTGATTCTGTGTACTTCAGTGAAGTCAAAAGGTTTTGTTCATGGTGCAAAGATAATTATCTGGATTTAAATGTTGTTAAAACAAAAGAACTGCTTGTAGATTTTCGTAGAAACCCAGTGCCAGTGCCACATTTGGAAATTGATGGTGAAACGGTTGAAAGAATTGATGAGTACAAATACCTAGGCACAGTTTTAGACAAGAAACTTACTTTTGATAAACACATTGAGCATATACATAAGAAGAGTCAGTCCAGGATCTTTTGTTTACAGAGGCTAAGGAATATTGGTGTCTGTTCAGATATTCTTCAAACCTACTACCGATGTTGCATTGAATCTGTTCTTACTGTGTCATTTATCTGTTGGTATGGAAGCTTGAGTGTAAAAAGTAAGCGTGTGTTGAGTGATATGGTGAATGTGTGTAGTAAAGTTGTGGGTGCAAGGCAGAGTGGTATGCAAGAGTTGTATGACAGACAAGTAGTCAAGAAAGCCAGGAAAATTCTTAATGATAACAGTCATGTTCTGGCAAAATACTATGAAGTATTACCATCGGGCCGTCGATACAGAACTCTAAAACTGAAAATAAGAGCACAGAAAACTTTCTTACCAAGATCAATTCATCTGTTGAACTCTTAATGCACTGCATTGAGTGATTGTTTTGCTGAGCAGCCTGTCCATCTCCTTGGGATTGAATTTGTATTCGTATTCGTCCAGTTTGTTAACTACAATATTGCAGTGTTATTAGTTATTAGTTTATATTCTTTAATTGTTGATAAATGTGTTGTGGTTTTTGTTGTTGTTGATAAATGTGTTTATTGTTGCTGTTTTTCTTATGTGCACCTGGCTGCAATTTCTCAGTTATGAGATAATAAAGATGATTTGATTTGATTTGATTTGATTTGAGACGTCTCTTGACGCTCAAAACACTCGTCTGAGGCGATGGATTTTCCCAAAGTATTCACCTCAACATTAGATATCACCTCTTGTCAGACCATTGAAAAAAAATCTATTTGTGACCAGTAACCCTGTAAAATGTTAAAGGTATACTTACTGCACTCAACTCCTTGACTACCTTGACACTGAAATATCGTTGGTGAAGTTCAAAAACCTTGTATCTCGATTTTTGTGTTTTTTTGAGTCAGCTCTCTACTTTTTCCCGCCACCTTCCACAAAAAAACTCGTATCTCTAACGACTTTCTATCTGAGGTAAATGAGGTTGTGAAAATAGTAGAAAAATTTGTTAAGTCCCAAATTCAGATCTAGTTAAGGACAAAAACCTCGTACCTTCGTTCTTTTCAAGTCTAAATTATTTTTGTTGAAAGTAATTTTAACAAAATGCAGTACTTAACTTGCAATGTCTTGAACAACATATTCATCATAGTTAATCAATTGTGGTCAACACGGTTAATTTTTAAAACATTTTTTTTTCATTTTTCTCAAAACTACCAAAATTGAGATACGAGGTTTTTGAATTTCACTGATGATATCTTATTCACAATATCCTGATCTACCCAACCTGTGCAGGAGAAACTCCGTCCCACTGGCCATGCCAAACTGCGCGTGTGGTGTCCGATTTCACCTCAGGGCTGCACTGACCATTCCTCACCATTATTTGCTACTGCTGTGGGAGGGAATGAATGGATTACATCATCGAGAAACAGTTTATTTTGAGAGTTAGCATTTGACTGATGGCAATGTGTTTTTGAGTTATCCAGTGTTTTTGAGTTATCAGCTCTCCACTTTTTCTTATAGGGGTTTCCGTACATAACTTGTGGATTGCAGATCTAAATTGCGTACAATGCCTAACCCTATCCAATCAGAATCCAATGTGTGTAACATTTTCCAGGGCAGTGTGAGGTGGACAAGGAATCGCCCAACACCTACGTGTGCCACTGCCGCCCGTTCTTATTGGGCATGCGCTGCACCTACGGCCCAAACTGCCGACCCAATCCCTGCCTGCACGGCGGCACCTGTGTAGAGGGACCCACCTCCGCCCTGTGTCACTGCTCTCCGGGGTTTGCAGGTAATAGGAATTGTTTCGGAAATAAATTAACCCTTTCACCGCCAGCCATTTTTCAGCCCAAAAATACCATTAAATTTAACTGGGTAGAGAACTTTATATTTCTGCAATATTGAGACATGTATAACAGAGACATGTATAACATTAGGCCTATCCTTACCTCCCAAACTTAAGAAAACAGGGTCTTTGAATAACAGGCCCTGATTTGATGCCTTTTAGTGACATGGGTGTTAAACCACTGTGGTGCATAAATGCGACAATGGAGGCGAAGGGGTTAGGGGGAGTAATTTCATGGTGTGTGGGAGTGATCTTGCCTAAGGGTTATTCAATCAAGTGCCTAATTCAATCAAGTCAAACAGGAGAAGTTACTGTACCATCAGGTAGATCCCCAGCTCTTTCCTCATGTGTTTGAGTGGACATACAGCACTTAGAACACTGCGTCATTCTAAAATTGATGTCATGTATATTTTTATGTCACATTTTGCAAGTTCTATTAGTTTATGGGTACTGGCCGCCCCTCGTTTAAAAAAAAAAAAAAGTTTGCAAGTCGCTGACTCGCTTCCTGCGGTTTCAAGCTTCAACGCCATGCTGCCATGGTTACTATGGTTTTGACAGAGTATGTCGAGGTAATCAACTCTAATTTTCATGAAGTGCTCTCCCCTAGTTTTTTTTCTGAAAATCGTCTATTGTATTGATTATAACCATCATATTCATCTTCTTGATCCTCATCATCACTATTATCATCATCATTTAAAATGTGACTTTTTTATGTACTGTTTGTTTTTAGCGTGCTTTTGAAACTATTTTATTGTGTGTGATTTTGTATTGACGTGCCTTGTCTGCATCACTGTTCACCATGATTTGAAGTTGTTGTTTTTCCTAATGTTAGTTCTAGAAAAATTCATAAACAATTTTACTTCAGAGTATCTGCATGCCTTTACTCTTTTACCCTCCTTTCCCTATTTTGTTTTTTACAAGTAAAATGAGTTGTTTTTAGTAGAATTAGTGTTTGACCTTCTTTTCTTTGAAAAGAGATCATTCATTGGGTGATCTCCCTTTCGCCTTAGTTGACCCTCCGGAGAGATATTGTACCGAGTGAAACACTAATTCTAACTGAAACTACTATTGCCCCCTGTGTGACTTAGCTCACCAGTAAGATTAGGTTCACCTCAAATTGGTTTATAAGGTGCAATTTTTTCTTCTTCCATTTACACACACATACACTAGCGCGCATGTGTGTACATGTGTGTGTTTGTGTGCGTTGATGTGGGTGTGTTTGTGTGTGGGGAGGGAAGGATGCGTTTGTGTATACCAATGTGTATATATGCGTGTGCATGTTTGTATAATCTATGAGTATGTGTTTGCATGGGGGCGACGGTGGGAATGTAGGCGCATCTGAGTATGTTCAATATGATGTAATCTTGCATGTGGAGTGAATTTTAGTTTTGTTAAGCGCCATGAGTAGTTTCGTCTGGAATGTGCGCTCTATGAATGTCTTTTTTTTTTCTTTTTTTCCCCCCAGGCCTGTGGTGTGACAAAACCATTGACCCGTGCGACTCGGGGCCCTGTCTGAACGGTGGACTGTGTCGGGCGATGACCGGCGGGCAGTTTGTGTGTAACTGCAGTGTGGGTTATGGCGGGGAGTTGTGCCAGAAAATCAACCTGAGTCACATCACGTCCACGTCTAGCGGGATCAGCGCTGAGGAGATATATGGCATTATAGGTGAGTTGGTATGTGTGTGGATGTGTGTGTGTGTGTAACTGCAGCGTGGGTTATAGCGGGGAGTTGTGTGTGTCGTGTCAGCGCTGTGTTATAGTGTGTAACTGCAGCGTGGGTTATAGCGGGGAGTTGTGCCAGAAAATCAACATCACGTCCACGTCTAGCGGGATCAGCGCTGAGGAGATATATGGCATTATAGGTGAGTTGGTATGTGTGTGGATGTATGTGTGTGTGTAACTGCAGCGTGGGTTATAGCGGGGAGTTGTGCCAGAAAATCAACCTCAGTCACATCACGTCGACATCTAGCGGGATCAGCGCTGAGGAGATATATGGCATTATAGGTGAGTTGGTATGTGTGTGGATGTATGTGTGTGTGTAACTGCAGCGTGGGTTATAGCGGGGAGTTGTGCCAGAAAATCAACCTCAGTCACATCACGTCGACATCTAGCGGGATCAGCGCTGAGGAGATATATGGCATTATAGGTGAGTTGTATGTGTGTGGATGTATGTGTGTGTGTAACTGCAGCGTGGGTTATAGCGGGGAGTTGTGCCAGAAAATCAACCTCAGTCACATCACGTCGACATCTAGCGGGATCAGCGCTGAGGAGATATATGGCATTATAGGTGAGTTGGTATGTGTGTGGATGTATGTGTGTGTGTAACTGCAGCGTGGGTTATAGCGGGGAGTTGTGCCAGAAAATCAACCTCAGTCACATCACGTCGACATCTAGCGGGATCAGCGCTGAGGAGATATATGGCATTATAGGTGAGTTGGTATGTGTGTGGATGTATGTGTGTGTGTAACTGCAGCGTGGGTTATAGCGGGGAGTTGTGCCAGAAAATCAACCTCAGTCACATCACGTCGACATCTAGCGGGATCAGCGCTGAGGAGATATATGGCATTATAGGTGAGTTGGTATGTGTGTGGATGTATGTGTGTGTGTAACTGCAGCGTGGGTTATAGCGGGGAGTTGTGCCAGAAAATCAACCTCACATCACGTCGACATCTAGCGGGAGTATATGGCATTATAGGTGAGTTGGTATGTGTGTGGATGTATGTGTGTGTGTAACACATCACGTCGACATCTAGCGGGATCAGCGCTGAGGAGATATATGGCATTATAGGTGAGTTGGTATGTGTGTGGATGTATGTGTGTGTGTAACTGCAGCGTGGGTTATAGCGGGGAGTTGTGCCAGAAAATCAACCTCAGTCACATCACGTCGACATCTAGCGGGATCAGCGCTGAGGAGATATATGGCATTATAGGTGAGTTGGTATGTGTGTGGATGTATGTGTGTGTGTAACTGCAGCGTGGGTTATAGCGGGGAGTTGTGCCAGAAAATCAACCTCAGTCACATCACGTCGACATCTAGCGGGATCAGCGCTGAGGAGATATATGGCATTATAGGTGAGTTGGTATGTGTGTGGATGTATGTGTGTGTGTAACTGCAGCGTGGGTTATAGCGGGGAGTTGTGCCAGAAAATCAACCTCAGTCACATCACGTCGACATCTAGCGGGATCAGCGCTGAGGAGATATATGGCATTATAGGTGAGTTGGTATGTGTGTGGATGTATGTGTGTGTGTAACTGCAGCGTGGGTTATAGCGGGGAGTTGTGCCAGAAAATCAACCTCAGTCACATCACGTCGACATCTAGCGGGATCAGCGCTGAGGAGATATATGGCATTATAGGTGAGTTGGTATGTGTGTGGATGTATGTGTGTGTGTAACTGCAGCGTGGGTTATAGCGGGGAGTTGTGCCAGAAAATCAACCTCAGTCACATCACGTCGACATCTAGCGGGATCAGCGCTGAGGAGATATATGGCATTATAGGTGAGTTGGTATGTGTGTGGATGTATGTGTGTGTGTAACTGCAGCGTGGGTTATAGCGGGGAGTTGTGCCAGAAAATCAACCTCAGTCACATCACGTCGACATCTAGCGGGATCAGCGCTGAGGAGATATATGGCATTATAGGTGAGTTGGTATGTGTGTGGATGTATGTGTGTGTGTAACTGCAGCGTGGGTTATAGCGGGGAGTTGTGCCAGAAAATCAACCTCAGTCACATCACGTCGACATCTAGCGGGATCAGCGCTGAGGAGATATATGGCATTATAGGTGAGTTGGTATGTGTGTGGATGTATGTGTGTGTGTAACTGCAGCGTGGGTTATAGCGGGGAGTTGTGCCAGAAAATCAACCTCAGTCACATCACGTCGACATCTAGCGGGATCAGCGCTGAGGAGATATATGGCATTATAGGTGATGGTATTATAGGTGTAGTGTGTGTGTAACTGCAGCGTGGGTTATGTAGTGTGCCAGTGTGTAACGACATCTAGCGGGATCAGCGCTGGGTTATAGCGGGGAGTTGTATGCCAGAATGTGTGTGTGTAACTGCAACCTTGTGCCAGAAAATCACATCACGTCGACATCTAGCGGGATCAGCGCTGAGGAGATATATGGCATTATAGGTGAGTTGGTATGTGTGTGGATGTATGTGTGTGTGTAACTGCAGCGTGGGTTATAGCGGGGAGTTGTGCCAGAAAATCAACCTCAGTCACATCACGTCGACATCTAGCGGGATCAGCGCTGAGGAGATATATGGCATTATAGGTGAGTTGGTATGTGTGTGGATGTATGTGTGTGTGTAACTGCAGCGTGGGTTATAGCGGGGAGTTGTGCCAGAAAATCAACCTCAGTCACATCACGTCGACATCTAGCGGGATCAGCGCTGAGGAGATATATGGCATTATAGGTGAGTTGGTATGTGTGTGGATGTATGTGTGTGTGTAACTGCAGCGTGGGTTATAGCGGGGAGTTGTGCCAGAAAATCAACCTCAGTCACATCACGTCGACATCTAGCGGGATCAGCGCTGAGGAGATATATGGCATTATAGGTGAGTTGGTATGTGTGTGGATGTATGTGTGTGTGTAACTGCAGCGTGGGTTATAGCGGGGAGTTGTGCCAGAAAATCAACCTCAGTCACATCACGTCGACATCTAGCGGGATCAGCGCTGAGGAGATATATGGCATTATAGGTGAGTTGGTATGTGTGTGGATGTATGTGTGTGTGTAACTGCAGCGTGGGTTATAGCGGGGAGTTGTGCCAGAAAATCAACCTCAGTCACATCACGTCGACATCTAGCGGGATCAGCGCTGAGGAGATATATGGCATTATAGGTGAGTTGGTATGTGTGTGGATGTATGTGTGTGTGTAACTGCAGCGTGGGTTATAGCGGGGAGTTGTGCCAGAAAATCAACCTCAGTCACATCACGTCGACATCTAGCGGGATCAGCGCTGAGGAGATATATGGCATTATAGGTGAGTTGGTATGTGTGTGGATGTATGTGTGTGTGTAACTGCAGCGTGGGTTATAGCGGGGAGTTGTGCCAGAAAATCAACCTCAGTCACATCACGTCGACATCTAGCGGGATCAGCGCTGAGGAGATATATGGCATTATAGGTGAGTTGGTATGTGTGTGGATGTATGTGTGTGTGTAACTGCAGCGTGGGTTATAGCGGGGAGTTGTGCCAGAAAATCAACCTCAGTCACATCACGTCGACATCTAGCGGGATCAGCGCTGAGGAGATATATGGCATTATAGGTGAGTTGGTATGTGTGTGGATGTATGTGTGTGTGTAACTGCAGCGTGGGTTATAGCGGGGAGTTGTGCCAGAAAATCAACCTCAGTCACATCACGTCGACATCTAGCGGGATCAGCGCTGAGGAGATATATGGCATTATAGGTGAGTTGGTATGTGTGTGGATGTATGTGTGTGTGTAACTGCAGCGTGGGTTATAGCGGGGAGTTGTGCCAGAAAATCAACCTCAGTCACATCACGTCGACATCTAGCGGGATCAGCGCTGAGGAGATATATGGCATTATAGGTGAGTTGGTATGTGTGTGGATGTATGTGTGTGTGTAACTGCAGCGTGGGTTATAGCAGGGAGTTCTCCCCGTGGGGTTGCCATGGGATCTTTCGTAAAAATAGTTCCCCCACCTTCTGGAAGTTCTGTGCTTGTAACTTCCTCTAATCTGCCACTCTCTTTGACTCTGCCTTTTCCCCTCTGCTTTCTATAATCTACTTTCTTTCTGACTTATTGGCCCATTCATCTGCCTTTAAAAAATAAAAAAATCTTCCAAACAATTTTTTTCATTTGAGCTCCTCCGAAATCGGAGTGTGTCGGCTGTACGCAGCGGGGAGACCAGTGAAAATTGAAAACCGGACTCATGCATACCTTACCCATTATGGCCGTATGGCCTGGGAACACAGAAGAAGAAGAAGAAGAAGAAGAAGAAGAAGCGCGGGGAGTTGTAGCACTTTATGGTATTACAGGTGAGTTGGTGTGTGTGTGTGTGGTTTTTGTTTTCTCTGTGTGTTTGGGGGCGTGTGTGTTTGTTTGTTGTGTGTGTGTGAAGTATGACTTGTTTCCCCTAATGTTCTGAACTGCCCCTCAGGCGTGGTGTGCGGCATTCTCCTGCTGGTGTTGCTGTTCGTCGCTTGGCGGCTGTGCAAGAGGCGTCGCCGGGTGCGTCGCCGCGGCAACATGCGGGGCAGCCGAGACACGGTGCTGAACGGCCTCATGAAGGATTCCTCCTTCGACCTGAAGCGGAAAGTCAGCAACCCCGACCTGACCGTGCCCGTCAGAAACATTCCATCCCAGGTAAGAGAGGATTGCTAAGGCTGCGCACACATTAGACATGGAAACCACATGCGCTTATCCTTAACCCTTTCACCACCAGAGTCACATTTTAACACCACAGTGAATTAACATCTATGTTACTAAAAGGCATCAAATTGGGATCTATTATCCAAAGACCCTATTGTCTTAATTTTGGGAAGTAAGGATAGACCTTATTTTATATATGTCACAGAAGAATCTCGAAAACTGCAGATGGATTTTGTTCTCTACCTTGGACATTTTTGGCTGAAATATGGCTGGCGGCGAAAGGGGCATGCGCTTATTTTTCCCTTCTTTCTTCTACTTATTTATGGGGTTTCTGCGCGGATCTTCCGCGTATGTGTGTACATTGTGTACATGCACCAAGTCAACATTGCTTTTTACAGTGAAGTATTTGTGTGTGCTATTAGTGGTGTTATGCAAGTCGACCTGAAACGAAAAAGTCAGCAACCTGACCTGACTGTACCTGTCAGAAACATTCCACCTAGGTAGGAAGTGATCTGTTTTGTGATGAAGCAGTATGCGTCTTTGTGATGGTGAAATATTTGTCTGTGTAATGTTATGCACATGTAGTCGTTGTGTAAGTTGATCAGAAACGTCAAGTCAGCATCCACGTTGCTGGCATATTTGAAAATAGTTTTCAAGTCGCAAAGGTTGCATGTTAAGGCATTTAGAAAAAAAAGTGAGATGGTTAATTATGCTACCAGCGTGATAATTTAGAGTCCCAAAAAGGTTAAATGGTTATGCTTGTAACCTATCACGCGTTTTGCAGCTATCACCTTATGATAAAAAGGTGTATTAATGTATTTATCGCAATTTTGTTTCTCATTACTGTGTTCTTTTCATTTTGCTCAGGTTTTCATCTCCTTGTGAAGCGCTTAGAAATCCTGCAAGGAGAATAGGCGCTATAAAAATGCTCCTTATTATTGATGATCACGGTCTATGTGTGCAGCCCCCTCCAGTCCCCAACCGGCCAGTCTCCTACACTCCAAGCACACACGATTCCCTCAATGTCCTCAACAACCTGGACACTGTCAGGAACTACGGCAGTGCTGCCGACGAACTGGAAACGACGGGCGTGTGCCGCCACCACCTCCCCGACTTCACCCAGTACCTCGCTGCATTGAACTCCGGGGCCGGAGGGGCTCGACCTCGACCTTCCAACTCGTCCAGTAACGCGCCGAGTCTGCCACCCCTGCCCCCGTCCAATCCGTCATCCGATACGGATTCGGTTCACAAGGCACCTTGGGAGTTTGACTACCCGAACATTCTAGGGAGTTATGAAGGTAAAGGGGAGGGGGTGTCATATCTGTGAAGGAGATACCATATGTGATATGTTATGCCAAAATGAGATCTCTGAAACTAATAACATAGTAACATAGTAAGAAACTGTTTCTTCTTGTTGCTAGTAAGGACAGTTTTTCAGACGGGTTTGCAGAATGTGTGAAGAATTCAAAGAAAAACGGGATGTATTGTTTAGTTGTTTGTACAGCGCTTTGACCTCCCTACCCGGGAGTAAAGCACTTTACAAGTATATCCAGTATTATTGTTATTATTATTATTGTAGCAAATAATGCAAAATTGAAGATGAAATTAATGAGTGAACTTGACAGCAATGGAAGGATCATGTTCATGTTTTGGAAATGTGAAGAAAAAACAAAAATGTTAATAAAGTGTAATGTTCATTAATTGTAATGGACAAAATGAATTGAATTGTGATGGCTATATGACACACACACACACACACACACAGACAGACACACACACACATTCACCACCAAAAAAACCCCACAACTATGTAACAAAGCTCACTGTCTGTCAGCTGAAGATATTGAATTTTCTTAAGAAAATATATAAATGAAAAGGCTTATGGCTTTTAAAAAAGGTACCACAAAAATATTACCATATTTTACAAGACATAAGGCACAAAATTCAGATTTTGTTATTAGGTTCTTACTATATTACCGTATCAGTCACATTATAAGGCGCAGGGCTCCCAAAAAAAGTATCGCCTTATAGTCTGTAAAATACAGTATGTCAAAATGCAATAAGAATTGGATATTGTGGCCCCCCCCCCCCCCCTTTGGGATACGGGGGGGGGGGGGGGGGGGGGGGGGGGGGGTCTTTCGCACAAATAGCTCCCCCACCTTCTGGAAGTTCTGTGCTTGTAACTTCTAATCCACCACTCTCTTTCAGCCGAAGTCGGACATGCTGGGCCTAACTATTTTTTAGTTAGGTGCATAATTATATAACGGCAGCATGACGCATTTTCGCTCGTATGACAGGAAACTGTCTGAGCGATCGAAAAAGAAGGATATTGTGGCCACAATCAGTCATCTCCATGAAAAGCCAAAGGGTCCTAGCAGCCTTCTATATGCTGTTGCCAAAAGCTGAAGCGCTTGAACACTATGGTACAGCTAGGGATGAGAACATTATGTGTGTGTGTGACCGTTTTTGATTACCCCGCCACATGTGCAGCCACTTTCCGACTTGGAAGGATTTAAGACTGATGATGTTACGCTAGGAGCTTGTCATGGCTTAAGACAATCCCCGCACAACCATGCAGAGCATAACAACATTTTGATGTAGCCTTGGTGTTCTACTTCTACTTCTAGCTTATGTCAACTGGTCTGACACAGCCTCATGCCAAGGCGAAGCCTTCTTTATATGTTCAGTGATAAGACTTTTTGGCGTTCCACAGTGAAAACTGATACTACCTTCTGTCATTTAACCTTTACCGGATGCTGCTTGTGATTATACTTCTCCAGATGATGCGGGTCTCCTCGTACCCACAGATTTTTACATGCATTTTAACAGTATTTATCCCTCCAGATGATGCGGGTTCTCCAGGACCCATACTCGTCAAAGAGTCACCAAGTGTTTATGCTTCTCCAGATGGCGCGGGTCTCCCACGACCCATACTCAATGCACTGTAGTGACATATTTCTGCTCTTTAAAGTATGGGTCCTCCGTGACTCGCGTTGCATAAGAGATGTATGTTAAAATGACGTATCTAATTATTACTTTATTTTTTACTGTATTGGCACCAACATTTGCTGACATATGCCAAAGTATGTTTAAAAAGAATGCCTAAAATTTTATTATCATAGTCCCAATAGTTCCTGAGATATTAAGTCATTTTTGCGTCTCTGGGTCTTGGACGACCTATGAAGCACGGTAAAGGTTAACCCATGATTTTGTGTCTGTGCAGACGACAAGCACCGCGACAACCTGGCCAAGCACATGCCGGGGCTGCACTCCCCGACCTTGAACTCTCGACCTTTCCCGGGTCACGGGGGTCACACGCCTGTCCCCACGCCGGAGGCCTCGTCCCTCTGCAGTCTGCCCACGTCTGAAAACGACGATGAATTGAATGGTGAGAAGATGGACGTTTTTGTGAATAGCGTGTCAGAATATCGGTATGTTTCCCATAAAAATAAACAAATTGGTTCAGTTAAGCTGGTCAATAAAAATGATAATAATAATGCATATTTTTTATAGCGCCTATTCTCAGTAAGGGCTCTAAGCGCTTTACAAAACATGTACATTTATTAAAAAGAAAACATTACACAATAAATATTAAACAAGAAAACAAACAACCAAAGAACTAACGCGAAGTAGCCTTGCACACCCACACCCACAACACACCACCACACACGTGATTGCACACACAGACAGACGCACGAATGCACCCCCGCACACACAGACACAACATGTAAACTGACCAATTAACTCTTAACCCCATCACAGCCTGCCCCGTGTCCACTTCGGGGGGGGGGGGGGGGGGAGGGGGGTGTAATGTCATTGATGATGTAATAAAGTTTGATGTCACAGTCATGGAATGCACGGTTTTGGTATATAGACTGGTCAGAACAGATGTATTTCTAGACCATATTCTCAGATTGAGTCTGACAGGTCTCTTTTAAATTCTATAACAAAATCAATAATTTCTCATTCTTTTCCTGTGGCTTTGAAGGGGTTAATACAAACTTACCATATGACTTTTGTGCATCAGTCTTACGATTACAATTTTTGTTTTAATTGGTATTTTGGTATTTAGTATATATTCTAGTCACAGATAAGTCTGTAAAATTCGGGCTGCTCTCCCCTGGAGAGCGCCTAGCCAATTTCTTTTTTTGATTATTTTTTTTTTGGGGGGGGGGGGGGGGGGGCAGGGTGAGGAGGGGATGTGGGCACACGTGGAAAACCTAGCTATTAATTTGGCCATGCCAGGCAGCAGGATTTCTCCCTGCTCTTACCGACTTTCAACTGCTGTGGGATTTTTATGTGCAATGAAGCGCACGGGTCAGACTAGCTTTAAGTCCCCATCCGAATGTCTCCATGTCGAACTAGTAAGAAAGGGTGAGGCCAGGATTCGAACCTGGGTCATTCACGTTGCAGTCACGCGTTACATTTGGCACCTTTCTCTCTGCTCACTGTGGTTATGTACTTTAAGCTTTTGTTTTTGGTTCAGTTTCGTTAGTTGGTCATTGAAAATGAGGATATAGGCACCGCTGAACTTGTGACCTCTAAGAAGTATTTTAATTAGGAAACTTGTAAACATTAAATCAAGTCGCCATAAAGCAGTGAAAGTTTCATTTTCTCTTTGGTTTGAATGTTGCAGCGTGGCGTTTGAAAAGAAAAGGTGACAGCCGTGGGTCCCGTTTGTTTGATATTTTGTAGTGAACACTGTTTATTGTCACCTTTGTATTGTTATACTGTCCCTCCACTGCATTACAGTAGCAGTTGAACACACAAGGCAGTATCAATGGGTTGTTTATGTACCGTACTTTTCAGATCATTAGGCGCTGCTGTGTATAAGGCGAATAGGGCAATTTTCAAGAAAAATCTGAAAAAATTCAAGTAAAAGGCACCCTCATTTATAAGCCGATACACACCTCGCAACAGAAAGTCGAAGTTTGAAGCCTTGTAAACGCTTACCAACCGCCATTACTGCTGTCATAAACGAGAGTTGGCTCCCTTCTCAAATAATCGAACTTCCGTTTTTGCGACTTCCGGTTGTTGTGTTTGGACTTTTCTTTGCAAAAACTGGTAGAAGTATGGCATTTTAAGCTCTACAACGAAGCTTTTGACATCCAATGAAGGGTTATAGCATCTGTTGGACGGTATCTCGGATGATAATAGGGATTTTGAAGCATTTTAACATGAGTATTCGTCGTATCGGCGACTCGTTACCACTTTCGATGTTGCGACTCACAGTAGACTGTACTGAGCACGGCAATCGTTGCCTCTCTTCTCACGATTTTGTTCACTGATAGGGCGCCCTCGTTTATTAGGCGCATAGGTCGAAATTGGAGAAAACAATATCGCCTTATAGTCCGAAAATGACGGTACCTGTTTTGTGATGTATTGCCGCTTTCTGCTTTTGTTGTGTCGGTCATACGCTTCTTATGTTGCACTTGCTGTCAGTTTGTTAGCCTTTGTATTATTATGACGTTATTATATATATGATTGGGAGGTTTTATGGGTGGGTGGGTTGTTCAAACTTGCATGTAATGTATTGTTTGCATTGTTTTATGTATTGTTTTGTGTATGTCTTGTATGGTGGGTTTTTTTTGGTCTGCTTTCGGTGTTTTTATATCAAAGACTGCTTTTTTTTTTATAGACAGGGGCGTTGTTTGTTTTCGTTTTTCTTTTGTTTTTAATGGAAATATTTGGTTATTTTGTACTTTGGTCAATTCACATGCTCTAGCCACACCTACATACAATATCCCAGTCAAACAAAACAAAACAAAGTTATGCTCAAATGTGTTATCTTTTATTGCAGCAAATCTGTATTAGCCTTAGTATCCATTCAAATTGCAAGAGTAAGTTTTTTGTATGCCAATCAGTTTGATCCCCCCTTTTTTTGTTTACTTGGTCTGTTGAGTCTTAATGTCAACTATACTTAACCCGTTTTTGTCAATACCCATGCCTATGTTTTTGAAATCCCTGGTAGATTTCCATGTACGGAATGCTAAAGGCATGATCGATTAAAAAGAAGAAAGAAAAAAGAAGAATGAGCCAAAGAAACCCACATATGAATAATGGTTATGACTAACTGTTCATGTGGGTGGTTTTAGCTTAAACTCTGGCTATTTTAAACAAGCTAGGCTTAGTGTGATGCCTTAGTAAGCCAAGTTAGTGACGCAGTTTGATCAGAGTATTTTTTGTTTGGTGTCTTTGAAACATTGTGTGTGTGTTGTAGTTAAAGCTTGAGCATGAAACATGCTTGGCTATATTTAATAATAATAATAATAATAATAATTCTGGACATTTATAATGCGCTCTACTGCCTTTGCAGGGAGCTCAGAGCGCTGTACATTAACATTGAGCTAAACACTACAAACAATGAGTAATGCCTACACGTACATGCAAGAAAAATAAAATAAAATGAACAAAACATTGTACAGTGTTCACACACACACACACACACACACACACACAATCACACTCACACACACACAATCACACACTTTCTCCAGCACACTGTCATACCCGTCCTCACCACTTCTCTCTCATTTTCAGAAGTGTGGGTCAAACGCAAACCTGATAACTTGACCCCCTCCCCTTCCACCTCCCTCCTCCCTCCCGACCCAGCCCCACCCCCATACAAGTCCCAGCATTCCCAGAAAAGTGACTCGTTTCCGGGACAACCGCAATCTTCAAAATCACCAAAGCAGGGAAAGGGTGGGTGCGGTTGTGCACATTGTTTTCTGCACTCCAATGTTTAGACCTTCTTGTGGATTGTATGGAAGCACCAGCATGTGGACAGATGTATCTCCATTTTTGCAGTCTTTTATCCCCCATTTTCATTCTCTTCCTTCTTTCGGTTTCAATCTACTGTCGTGCAGTGATGGCATTTTGGTCTTTTGTGATGGTCAATTTAGGACGCACATTTCACCGCCAGGGGGCAGTCAAACCAGTAGGGGCTTAGCGCGTGGTATTCTTAGTTGGGGGTAGTGAGAGAGAGGGAGATGAAAAAGTCTCTCTTTCTGTCACTACCCCCAACTAAGAATATCACGCGCTAAGCCCCTACTGGTTTGACTGCCCCCTGGCGGTGAAATGACAGGGGGCAGTCAAACCAGTAGGGGCTTAGCGCGTTGTATTCTTAGTTGGGGGTAGTGAGAGAGAGAGGGAGATGAAAGTCTCTCCGTCTCTCTTTCTGTCACTACCCCCAACTAAGAATATCACGCGCTAAGCCCCTACTGGTTTGATTGCCCCCTGGCGGTGAAATGTGCATCCTAAGTTGCTCATTGTTCTCTTGATATCCCTAATCATTCTTTAGTTTTATAAGTGGCTTTATTTTCTTTTTAAAGGAATTCTTCAAATAAAACATACTTTGATGGTTTCCTGGTAATGTTTTGATGAAACTACTCTTTCTAATGCACACTCTTAGAAGTGATGTCCATATGGGCACACACTTGCACAATTATATACACATTTAGAGACTTTATTTTTTCACAAAAAAACTCATTATGGTGTAGAAGCAGAATGGTTCAAACTTATGAAAAGGCTTATTATCCACGTAACTGCCTGTGGACAAAAATTGCATCCCCTTCCCCCCTATTCTTCTTTTGATCTTTTTCCTCCTCCTTCTTTTGCGCCCCCCCCCCCCCTTTCCCAATGTGGTAATAATTCAAATAAAAAGTGTTCAACAGATTTTTTAAAATTCTCACCACTTCTTCACCAGCATGTGCAAGTTGGTTTAGCAGCATGCCTGTCTGTTGTTGCATGCTGACATGCATTGTAGTTTTGCAAGACAGATGGTAGATTGTTTGGTTTTCCCTGTACATTATCATGAGACGTGAGCTCAGCAAGTTGCATCTGTATTGGGGATTGTATTATGTATTTTGTGCACTGTCCAGAAAAGTTGTATTGTCCCCTATATTGGTGTTTTTACTCATGGAATTTGTGGGGGTTTTGTTGTTGTTTTTACTAGTACCATATGCATTGTGTACCTCGTATAGCCCTGAAGTGTATTTTTGCATGCACTGGTGTATTATATATATATGTTACGCCCAATCCGTGAAATTGCCTATTTCATGAAATGGGCAAAATGCTTTGCCCAAGTTATGAAATGGACGATGTATATCACATTTTTGAATCCCTGTTCACACAGGTATTGATTAAGATTGATTCAATAGTATCACACTTTTCTACATTGTATTTACACCCCTAGCCTGACACCCCCCCCCCCCCCCCCCCCCCCCCCCCCCCAACTCGACCAGATGCTAAGCTGGAGCATGCCTGAGCCACATGTTGAATCAAACGTTTTATCAAGTTAAGTCTGAATAAACTAATTGTAACTCATCTACAGATGAGATCATTCATTTGAATTAATTCTTGATCCATGTGTGATAATGAACAAAAACTTTTTTTCATTCACATTGCTTTTCTCAGTTGCAAGTTATAAACTGGCTATTTCACGAACTGGGCAAACCATTTTGCCCATAAACCATTTTGCCCATTTCATGAAATGGGCAATTTCATGGATAGGGCGTTATAAATACACGTTTATACGTTACTGGCAGTGCTATACTTATTGTTGCATGCACTGGTGTATACATATACATCATGTTTATACAGTTCTGGCAGTGCTACTATACTTACAGTGATGTCCCAAGGCGCCGGTCATAGGCCATTGACCTATTAAAATGCAAAATGTCCTATTGTGTTCACCCCTGTCAGGACAAATGTCTGATTAAATTTACACTGGCACGCTTTGTCTTGCTGATTTCAGCAAGAGCCAGGACTTTGTCCTATTGATTTCTCTTATCTCGGGACAGTTTGTCCTGTCACTTTTCGATCCTCGGTGCATCACTGTACTTGTAGTTAAGATAATGTTTAGATGTTTTGTTTTGTTTCTTCCTTCAGTTTTTATTTCAACACTTCAACTGCCCTGTAGTTTTTCCTAGGAATGGATGTGTGCGAAAGAGGGAGAGTGAATAGGTCTTGTTTCCTTAAATGAAGTTATTTTTTTCTTTAATATCAAATATCCCGTTCATGTTTCCTGGATCTTCAGACCTGCAGATCTATCTCTATCCACTGGGCCTCCAAACCCATAAGTGTGAAAAATGAGACATCTTTCAAATTCTGAATCTGAAAGAAGAAAAAAAAAGAATTATCCTGAGTTTCTAACTGTTTAAGACTCAAGTTACTCAAATTTAAAAACCCCCATTATAATTCCCCTTCATGAACGCTTTATTAAAAAAGAGAGAAAAAAAGAAACTTGCAAGAGATCGATTTTTATACTTTAAAGACCCACCACGTCACGTGTCAAAATCACGGTTTTCACGTGTTTTCCCTCTTATAGCTAGTAAGAAATCTTAAAACATCTTCCTAGCATAAGAGGGAATGTGACACGTGATGTGGGGGGTCTTTAACATTTTGAGAGAGAGAGAGAGAGAGAGAGAGCGAGAGCGTGATTGACACTATCAGAAGCTACAAAACGTACCAGGTAACTTGTTTTGGTGTGGAAGCAAATGTAAGCATACGACATTTGGAAAGTACAATATCTATGAAATCCTTTGTGTGTTAGTCTTTTGCGACCGACCGACCACTTGAAAGCAGAGAAGGCAACTGCTGTTCTGGAAAGCTGGTCTGAAATTTATCGTGTCATGCCTTGCCCAGGGTACATCCCCATTATCTCGGCCACAAGGACTTTAAAACAGCTGACGCTGGGGAAGGTCCCCAAAGGCTGACTCATCCTTATGGCTGCATCCCTAATAGCCAGGGCCTGGTTTCATAGTCATGGTCATTAGCAAAAGACAAAAGTTGTGCAATGATTTTCTATTACCTTAATTGTCAGTTATAGTCCCGTCAACAGCTATGGTCATCTCGGGTCTATCACCATGTATTTAGAAAATCTCTGATCATACATTGTTTCACTGATCAAGGTCATTTTCCTATTGGCCCAAGGTTGAGCCTATGTCCGCCACTAGAATTCTTTATTGAGACCAGTAACACTAACACAGCACTGTGTCGTCTCTTCCTTGCAGGCTACCACTGGGACACCTCCGACTGGGCCCCACAACCTCCCCTCCCCAACATCACCGAGGTCATCGCCCCTGGCAACCAGGTCAACTCCACCCCTTCCTCCCCTCCCAGCTACGATGACAACGACAACGAGCGCCTCCCCATGCTGCTCACACCCACCGACGACTCCTCCGATCGCATCAACAACATCCCCCCCACCACCACCAACGGCGTAGCCCCGGACCATGACTACATGACCGATTCAGAATACGTCGGCGAGACCGAAAACGAACTGGACTACGAAGACCGAGAAGAAGTAGCTCCGCCCAACTACGCACAACTTCCCCAGTACGACCAGCTTCTCGCCGACAGAGACTTGTCGGAGGTTTACCAGCTCCCGCAGAATTTGACCATCCACCCGGACGAGTATCTCCCGTACTACGATCCCGAGAGCGCGGGAGAGACGCAGACGGAGGAGGAAGAAGAGGAGGAGGAGGAGAATCTGAGCGACGAGCAGAACAACGAGGTGGATGCGAGCGTGGCTCAGCGGGTGGCGGAGCGCGCGGTGAGAAGGCAGGTTCCGGGGAGGGTGTTTTTGTCGCCTGGGTACGTCACGAGCGGGGAGTACACGACCGACCTGGAGCCGGTGTCCTATCTCGATGACATGTCCATGAGCGTCGGCGGTTACACTTCCAACGCCTCCTGCTCCGATATTTCTGGTCTGTGCGAGATTGAGGACTCCGAGATCAACGCTAGTGAGAATGACGACGATGATAATGATGAAAATGATGAGAATACCCCGTGTTTGACCCCTAGTATCCAAACACAGGTGTAGACCTGCTCTTGAAGAACCATCTCTGATCGTAAAGAAAAGAACTAATTCTTGTAAAGCGATCTCAGTTAAAAGATGAAGAAACAGCTGGCAAACTGTTAAAATATGTGTGTAGACTAGATGTACTTTCGTAGATCTATATCTTTGTTAAAAGAACAAACCCTTAAACAGTTTAAAATGTGTAAACAAGGACTCTTGTAGATTATTGAAGAATCAGCTTCCAAAAGTTACAAAGAAATCTTAAAGAAAATGATTTTCTTTGTTAGATTTGTAATTTGAAGGGAAAGTAAAATCTTGCTTTCTTTTGTAACAAAAATACAAACAAATTAATCTGACCATGACAAAGAAAGGGGTTTGTTAAAAAGAAGAAAAAAAAGAAGAAAATAAATGTCCGTACCTGTACAGTTTTGTAAAATGCCCAATTTTTTTCCTGTAAATAGTTTCCTCTTTCACCCGATTCCATTGACAGTATCTTGCCAAGCGTGTGCAATCATATCAAAATCTGTTAATCTACGCACTCTGCTGGAAAAAGCATTGAAAGTTTCTTTGTGAATAAAAACATGGGTACCTTAATTTAAGAAAAAGGAGGGAGGGGGGTAAAGGAGAGGTTATCAAAGAATGGTATATATTTCCCCCCCTTTTTTGCAGATTTCACCGCTTTCTACTTAAACTCTGAACTTGACTTAGAAAGTAAGTGACTTTTTTTACACTTACCCACCCAAAACTGGTCATTTGTTGTAGTTGTTGACTTTTTTTTAAAACCTAACCATTTGTGAGCATTTTAATCTGAGGGATTGATTTGAACAAATCATGGATGTATTGAAGATGTGTGGCAACACTCTCACTAACAGCGACATTACCCGTTTTGTTACTACCATCCTTCCTGGGTTCAGACGAAGACTGGTTATGAATCGGGGTTGGCTCGAACAGAACCAACCTGTAGCTTTTTACTGTTACCCCACCATTTAACCAAAACAGACAAATGAATGGTTTTTATTGTTGATCAGGTGGGTTTTTAATTCACGTTTTTCGCACTCATCCCACCCTTGTTCACCCACCTTCTTGGGAGTCCTTTGCTTATTCTACTTATCCTTCTCCCCCCGGACTTCTGTCAATCCCACTTTGGACTTTGTGGCAGACGTTTTATGTCTACGTGTACCTGGCGGACTTTCTACCCCACCAAAGAAGAAAGGACTGTTGATCAGTGTTGACACTTTGACACTGTACATGATGACCCTTATTAAGGGCTCGCATGAATGTTGATTTGTTGGACCTGAGCAAAGACTTGGAGGGTGGAAAAACATCCAACCACTGGACAAAAGGAAGACATCGATTTGATTTTGATGATATGTGCAGTGGTCGTGACGATAATGTCTGGTAATAAATTGTGATCTTCAAGCGTTGTTGCCACTGCTCTGCCTCCTGGTGTCGATGGACAACGTATTGGGCTGAGTGGGGCAGTGACAATGTGTAGAAAATGCTTTCTTCAGTATTTGTTCGTTCGTTTTTGGTGATTTGCAGTTTAGTTAAAAACTCTACATGTAGACAAACCTACGGTTTTGGGCTTGAGAGATTTATCAGTTCTGTGCGCAAGACTGGTAGTGATGGTAGTGATGCTGTTGTGAAGACTTACAAATGTGACCCAGCACCACGAAATGGACATTAAGTCGCTGGGCTAGTTTCTCACAACAGGCTTGCAAATCCAAAATTTTCTTGCTCTCTAACATCCCATCTTTCATATTTATAAAGGACAATCTTTGTTATGGTCTCTAAATACTCCAAAAAGTGTTTTAAAATGAGTAGGTCAAAGCATTTTCTTCAGATAGGCTAAACTTGAGCCTGTGATTTATCAAAATGGCTGACATTAACCCTACCAACTTTAAATGCTCATAATTCTAACACGGAAAACATTACAAGAATGGCTCATATCATTTGAAAGGGAATTGTCTGAAGTTTCTAACTGTGCCATTTTCTCAGAATAGTCATTTTGACACTTAATGTCCCTTTCGTGGTGCTAGGTCACAAATTATCTACTTTATGTGGCAATACTTGCTGTGAGTAAAGTAGATAAGAATGTATTTACATTTTTTCACCTGCTGGTGAAGTTTTTCATGTTGGTACAATGTTGTGTAAACGGTCAATGGCTTGCGTCTTTCATTTTTGATAGATATTTTATTGTTGTTTAGCGAGTCGTCGGTCAGACCTGTAATTTGCCAAAGCAACTCAAAACGATAGATGAGCGTTACAAAGTGAGAGAATGTCAAACTATAGATTAACACCCAAACTCTGGAGAGCTTTCTACTAATACATAATGTAAGGATTTTAAGCCATGTGTGTAGTTGTGTACTTACGTTAGGGACCAAGCGATATAAGAATGTACATTTTTGCCCTCGCCATTTAGAACTAGTTAATAGAATTGAAACCAAACACTTTATTTAGGTATGTTAGCATAAATATATTTTTTAAAAAGGAATGTTGTACCTTTTTATGACCATGAAATTACAATACTGTGAGTCTGTGTGCATCAGTTTGCAGATGTTTAAAACTGTAAAGTCTTTGCTATACATACAGATGCATGCAGTATTCAACTTTGAAAGAAGAACATTGAAGAGAAGTTTTAAGAAGGAAAGCATGAACTGTCATGATTATGAGTGCCTGGGAACATAAGGTTGTTGGCATTTTGTATTGTTTGAAAAGCACATTGGCTGCTTTATTCAATTACAAAAGTAGATTTTCTATCTTCCTGTGCACCATGCGAGCGTAGAGAATGTATCTCTACACAATAGCCTAAACTATATACAATGCAATTTGGTAGAATTAAAATGGTTCAAAATGCATTTGATCTCAATTTACCAAACTGGTCCAAATTTCTTTCAGGGAATTAGATCAGGGTGAGGGTGGGGCAAGTAGGGTTGAAAACTATTAATATAATTTTAGCTGTATTAATGCAATATGGTCTATTAAACGACGGACCATCACTGCAAGTCCATCCTTCCATCTTGTGGTCAAAGAACAGCTATAAATGCAGGTTTCGTTGGCTCGAGATCTTGTTCATATTTGTCGTCGTTCTTTCTTTCTGTACAATATTTCTTCTTCCATTTATACCTCTGATTTTCAGAATGATCTTCATGCTGCCATAACGAAGCACAGAGTATGTTTGAGTTGTACGAGTGAGTCTACTTTTTGCATTTTTGTCTGATTTTGATGTGTGTGTCAAAGAAAATATACATCCCTATGCTTTTCAAGAAAATATTTGCATTCATAAAAAAGGTGGACAAGCATGCACAAAAATGGATTTGTGCATTTTTTTAAAATATCCTGACTGAAAACATTCTCACAACACCTAAATGCTACTTCTTTATGACTTGTTCATGCAGATTTTGTAAAAACATTGTTTTTGGAAGTTGATGAGTGAAATGTTTACTGTGCACATTTCCCCAAAAGAAACTGCCTCTCCTAAATTTTATTAAGACGAAAAATGTTCACACACACACACACACACACACACACACACAGAGGCACATATGACACAAATGCATTCTCCTGCCCCCCACTCACCCCAAATTTTGCTTTTGTACGAGGATGGTGCGCTTATTATATTTTTTTGTTTTTAATTTGGTTTTGTGAATTGAGGTTGTGAATTATTTGTACAACAACGGACTTTTATTTCTACTTCATATAGCACAGTTGTGATATAGTACCATTAAAGCTTTATGCCCAAATTTGGTGAGAATGAAAACTCACGGACTGTTCTGTTTATTGCTTCATTTTCTGTAACTAAACTTTCAGTTTTTGTTTGAGGGGTAATCAAGTCTCTCTCTCTCTCTCTCTCTCTCTCTCTCTCTCTCTCTCTCTCTCTCTCTCTCCCCCCCCCCCTCCTTGTCTGTCCGTCTCCTTTAATCTTCATTGTCAAACATGCATGCGTGCGCTGCAATTTTGACTTGGTTGTATATACATATTTAAGTTTTATTGTACGCAAAGGCATTCACACGATATGTTTATTATTTGTATGTTTTTTGTTGTGTTTGCTTTCCCAAAAGAAATGGTGGTTTTAAAACTCGTGTGGTTTCCATGTCGAAGGGGCCGCATTAGAGCTGACAGCTGCAATTAGACTTAATTCTTCTTCTTCAAATGTTTGTTCAGTTCACAATGTTTGCTTAGTTGGTATTGTTACAGTTTACAAGCGATCATTATGTCTAACAATTTAGATCACTAGCCTGTTGAAGATATTTCTTTCTTCATTTTTATATTTTTGTCACAAAAAATCAGTGTCTAGTACGCTTAGTATTTGGTGCTTTAATCTTGTCACTCTTAATCTGTCCAATTAACAAAAAAAAATAATTAAGTCATCAGAGGCTATAGGTGTTTTGCACACACACACACACACACACACACACACACATTTTTTCTTTACTTGCTGCACTTTTTCTTTTCAAAACATTTTTTTTTTTTAAATTGAGTTTTTGTTACGAATAAACTGAAAATGTGTTCAATATAAATTGTTTCAGGGGAGAAAGACTTTGTTGGGATTACGCGACGATGAGAAAGACTCGTAGATCTGATTCTGTCGTGTTCTTGGGAAATGGGGGGAAATGGGGGATGAGAGGTGGGATGCTGAAGATAAGGGGGGGGGGGGGGAGACTGATAAAATGATGTACATTTTATGAAAGAAAATATATCAATGTTATATAAGTGTGTGTGGATTGAAGTTTGACTGTTTTTTTTGCTCTCATTTTGTTTCCTTGTGTGTGTGCTACATCGTATTTCAATTTCTTCAAACATATAAAGTTGAAAGCTTCAGTAACTGTGTACATGTGGAAAAATAGTCTTGTGTGCTTTAAACGCTATTTGATTTCCCCGCCCAACTAACTGATGGTAATGGTTATAATAGCATTGTTATTTTAGTTGTATGCATGTCTGACTGGGTAAGAGAGAGAGAGAGAGAGAGTGTGTGTGTGTGTGTGTGTGTTTGTGTGTGTGTGTGTGTGTGATTGAACCAAAGTTATAAAAAAAAGTTTGTTCGGATGATATTCGTTTGGTATAAATGTTTTCAACTAATCTTACACATTTTAATTAAAAAAGAACAAGTTATTTAAATCAAGATATCTGCTGGTGTTTTTTGTGTGTGTGCAATTTTTTTAATGTATTAAATTTTCTTAATATATTTCTCTCTATATATCTATCCTTTATTTTTTATCCATATATACAGCATCTTAAACTATTAAAGTAAGCTATACAGTTTTCTGAAATTTTGCAGTAATGTATCGGTGAGAGAGAGGGAGAACAAAATATAAATACCCAGTAGATGGTAAAATTATAATAATCAAGTGACTTAAAACAACAATTAATGTCTCAGTTATATAACTCATTTGCAACATTGAAAAACAACAGCCCAACACCATTTATTATAGAATTTTAAAAATATATAATCTAATCAATCTTTTTTTTTTTCTAGATTATGCTTTACGTCCTCCTGCTCTTAAAAAGAACATATGGGACATTACTTATTCATAAAGTTGTGGAGTTTTAATAGTTTGTTTGATATTTTGCATTCAGCTAAATATTGCTGTTTTCATTTTGGTTTGAGTTAATGCAATGCTTACAGCATTTCAGTTTTATTATTTAAATTGTTGTTACCATTATTGTACAAACATTCTTTCATAATTATTTTTTTAATCCCAAATTTCTTTCTTAGATGTCTTGGTACGATGTTGTTAGG
>CM065692.1:18530603-18533103 GCA_017654935.2 Phymorhynchus buccinoides
AAAAGTACCGCGGAAGATATCTATTTAGTTCAACGTTGAAAAAGGGACAAACAAACAAACAATGGAACTCATCTGCCACATCATGTACATTACACTTGTCACAAGTTCTTTCATTTCTGGGTATGGCTCCCCCCCACCTGCGTGCGCATCTCGACCCTTCCAACGGAAGTGTCGCCATCTTAGTCAGATTTGTGTGTAAACAGCATCGATCTGGCATTTTTCAAACAAAGTTACTGACTAAGATGGCGGTCTCCCATAATATGGCACGCTCCTTGTGGCCGGATATGACGACACGTGGGTACAAGCCATATTATCGTAGCGCAATTTATTTACTGGCAAGTTATTATTAGTTGGTGCAAGCATACACTGGTCAAAACGTGCTAAGGATAGACTTTCACAACCTTGATTGCTAAAAGGTGGTGTAATTAAATGGTAAGCAATAAAAATTCTATGACCGGAAAGAGCAATCATCCGTGAACACAAGCTCACTCAAACTTGATTTATTCAACTTCCTGTTCACGTGCATCATGTGATTTTCGCATGCCACCCCCACAAAGTGTCATTTCGCTGAAATGGAGTGAAAACATAACTGAATAAAATTGTCAGATAAGAATCAACTATATTTCTTGCTCACATCGTAAACGTCGTACAAGAGACAAAAGTTTCATGGCCGAAGTGAGATAATGACGTCATTTGACACGCAAAGAGTTGTCATTCTGTGTTGGCATGCTGGAGAACAGCTGTACACAGACTTGTTGTGTCATTGATATTTGGAATATCGCAATGCGACGCTTCCAGAGCTTGGATTCACTGCCATGAGCTTGGTACTGCTGATAGACGTCGTGAAGGTGGCAGAATTTTGGAGACTTGTCATAAAAATGGACGTTTTCCGCTGCTTTTTTCAGGCCTGCCAAAATCGTTTCACACACGCTCTCTGTCAGCATTTTGATTTGCTGAATGCCTCAGTGCAGAACATTTCCATCCAAACTGTGAGGAACGGACTTGATGCTGCCTTTACTCCCGCTGGACATGTTTAGGCATCCTGCTCATTTCAGCTGATGAGCAGTGCTGTCTTGTGAGAGCCCAGAACCATGCCATCTGGACATTATGAAACTGGGCCATGATCGAATTGTCTTCACCAACGAGTTCGAGATCAGTCTTGAAGAGCATTACCAGGAAATGTGAGTCAGAGAGCATGACAGATCTTGGGGTGGGTGTTTGATGGGTTGGGCCTGAATCAGCATGGTTGGGAAAATAGTGTCACAAATTCTTCAAAAGGAATCCATGATAGCTGTTCCCTACAGGGATGAGGTCATCGATGTCCACGTCAAATCTTCTGCTGGCATGATCCGAGATGACGTCATCTTCATGGATGATAATGCACCTTTTCATCGAGCATAGGTTGCTGACGCGCACCTGCAGCAGACCTCAGTCTGATAGAACAATGTTGAAACATGCTCCAGGCAGCCGTTAGAAGCCGTTCACAGCAGCTCAGAAGTCTACATGACCCAGAACAGTGCCTGTTAGAGGAGTGGTACATCCTAGATCAGCAGGAGCTTCAAAAGCTCCTCCAGAACACAAAATGGCGTTTCCAAGCCGGAATTGCAGTGAGGGGGTCTCGCACATGCTTATCCATGACTTTTCTTGCCACAAAAAACCAACAAATCTGAAAATGAAAAATTCGCTCACTTCGCTTGTTTTATGCATTTTGAAGGGGTATCACAAACGTTCCTTGAGGTAAGCGAATAAGATCATTCTAGGACCTAATTGTTTTCTATCAAAATGTGAAAACATGTTAATTAAACTGAACAAGAAAAAAAAGTAATGGCTTTATGTTTATCTTTGAAATTTTGTACGCTTAAGATAATATCCTTAGCAAATTTTGAGCAGTATATAATAATGCCAGTCTTTCGTTTCTGACCACGACTTCCAGATAGCAGGGGAGGCAGTCGTTATTCTAGAAAGCTAGGCTAAAATCTATGCCTAGCCGAGTACCATTGCCTAGGGTATATCCCCACTTTCTCCCGGCGCCACTAAAAGGACTTGAGGAGAGCTGACATTGGGGGGGGGGGGGGGGGGGGGTTCCCAGGGGTCAACTAATCCCTTTGGCTGTAGCACAGAGTTAGTGCACCCACCCACCCTAGTTTGAGAGTCTATTAGACTAAGTTGCACCATGATTCGTCCATTCGTTGTATACAGGTCTCACTTTGTTATTGGCCCCAGCTTCAGGCTAATCTCGACCAATGACATTAAAAGCCATTTGCGTACAGAGTGTTCTTGGTAGTTTTGAAACAAACATGTTTAGTCGACTAAACAACTTGTTTTTCAGCAGAAACTGCGGCTTTTAACCGAAGGTCGCGTGCACCCCCCCCCCCCCCCCCCCCCCCCTCTCTCTCTCTCTCTCTCTTTTTGAAGATCTATCTGCGTCTGTCTGTCTGTTTGTCTTCTCTCTCTCTCCTCTCTCTCTCTCTCTCTCTCTCTCTCTCTCTCTCTCTCTCTC
>CM065692.1:18540603-18550603 GCA_017654935.2 Phymorhynchus buccinoides
CTTCGTTCTTCATCTGATGACCGTATTTTTCAAATTCCCTCTTACCATCGGAAACAACACGGTTCCAGAGCATTTTCCGTTTCAGCTGCTACACTCTGGAACTCACTCCCTTTCAGCCTTCGTCATGCCAAATCCTTTGTAACGTTCAAGTCTGCTCTCAAAACCCACTACTTCAAACTGCAGCTGCAGAGTACATCTAAAACTTAGAGATCTTGCCAGCCACTCTATTTGTCCATATTGTTATGTGTATGTGTGTCATCATGTGTTCCGTGTGTGTGTGTGTCTGTGTGTGTGTGTGCGTGTGTGTCTGTGTGTGTGCGTGTGTGTATATGTGCGTGCGCGCGCGCATGTGTGTGTGTGGTGTATGTGTGCGTGCGCATGTTTGTGTTGTTGTTTGTGTGAGAGAGAGAGAGAGAGAGAGAGAGAGAGAGAGAGAGAGAGAGAGAGAGAGAGAGAGAGAGATAATAGAAGTTTAACGCCCTCTGAACCAAAGGGCCATATGAGGCATTTAGAATTATACGGATCTTAACAGAAAGGAAGACTTTATCAGAGATACGGATGTTGTAGTTCGTATTTTGTTTTTTAGAAAAAGAGATTGAAGAATAAGCAGAGTTTGTGGTGTGTGTGTGTGTGTGTGTGTGTGTGTGTGATGCGTTTATGTAGGCCCCTATATGAGTGTGGGCTATGTATGCATGGTGAAAGTGTGTGTGTGTGTGTGTGTGTGTGTGGGGGGGGGGGGTGCGTGTATGTGTGTGTGTGTGTGTCTGTGTGTGTGTGTGTGTGTGTGTGTGTGTGTGTGTGTGTGTGTGTGTGCTGTTTGTGTGTTGTTTATGTGTATAGTATGTTGTCGTGAATATATACTGTTATTTCATGCTTGCGAATTGTGTGACAATGCATACTTGTATTAGGCCTATTATAAGTAGTAGTAGTAGTAGTAGTTGTCACCGCAGTTATTGTTGCTGATTGTTATGTGCATTTTTCCCGGCCAAACGAAGTCTGACCAGTATTGTTTTGTCTGCTGATGTTATTGGGTTTTTGTTTCATGTTTTTATTCCATTTGAATTCTGTGTAAAGCGCCCTGTAGCCTACATAGTAGGATGGGCGCTATATACATTTTCCTCCTCATTATTATTATTATTATTATTATTATTATTATTATTATTATTATTATTATTATATAAGTGTGAGTGAGTGAGCGTGCGCGCTTACTACTTATAGGCATAAACAGAATAAAGGCATGCAAAAATACCAAGAATATTATTTTCTGCAAGAACAAGAGCTGTAAGTGGCATGACAAATGTGCCCCTAGGGATAGAAGCGGCAACATAACAAAGGAATATGAACCGAGTTTGAAACATCATGTCTAGTTCAGAAGAAAGAGAGAGAGAGAGAAGGTGGGGGGATACACACAGAGAGTATAGAGGAGGAGGAGGAGGAGGAGGAGGAGAGCGAGACCGAGAGACACAGAGAGAGTGGTATAGACAACACAGAGACAGTCTAAGCCTACTAAGGCACAGAGAGAGAGAGAGAGAGAGAGAGAGAGAGAGAGAGAGAGAGAGAGAGAGTTCAGACTTCAGAGAGAAAGAGAGAGAGAGAGGAGAGAGAGAGAGAGAGAGAGAGAGAGAGAGAGAGAGAGAGAGAGAGAGAGAGAGACAGAGACAGAGACAGAGACAAAGAGAGACACAGTGTGTTGGATAGCCTAATCAACGCGGTTTGTTTTTTAGTTCAGCGAGTTTTAGATGAAATAAATGACGGAGACAGACAAAGAGAAAGACAAAGACAAAGACAAACATAAAGACAAAGACAAAGAGAAAGACAGACAGCAAGACAAAGAGAAAGACAAAGAGAAAGACAAAGAGAAAGACAGACAGAAAGACAAAGACAGACAGAAAGAAAAAGACAGACAGTTTAAGGGGCCGCTACACTGCATACGATTCGACCCCAATGCGATCCGACTGTGGCATTTGGGAGGCATGATTCTCGTGAAATGCTACTGTCTAAATGAACCGGATAACAACATCCTACTAGTTATGTTCACAATAAGAAGTCTGATGAGAAAGACAAAGACAGACAGAAAGACAAAGACAAAGAGAAAGACAAAGACAAAGAGAAAGACAAAGACAAAGAGAAACACAAAGACAAAGACAGACAGAAAGACAAAGACAGACAGAAAGACAAACAGAAACACAAAGACAGACAGAAAGACAAAGACAAACAGAAACACAAAGACAAAGACAGACAGAAAGACAAAGACAGACAGAAAGACAAAGACAAACAGAAACACAAACACAGACACAAAGACAAACAGACAAAGACAAACAAAAACACAAAGACAGACATAAAGACAAAGACAGACAGAAAAACAAAGACAGACAGAAAGACAAAGACAAAGACAGACAGAAAGACAAAGACAAAGACAAACAGAAACACAAAGACAAAGACAGACAGTTTAAGAAGTAGACCCCAATATGATAATATGGCAAATTCTTCTTCTTCGATCGCTCAGACAGTTTCCTGTCAGTTCTTTGTCTTTCTGTTTGTCTTTGTCTTTGTCTTTCTGTTCGTCTTTGTACGCGAATCTGATGAAATATCTGTTTATTTTGGTATCAGATATTTTATTGGATTCCTGTATTGTCCAAGCAAAACTCCACAAAATAATATAGGCCCAGCGTGAACTCCCAGCTTTACAAACAATTTGTGGGTGTTTTTTTTGAATAGTATAAATGCCATATTATCATATTGGGGTCTACTTCTTCTTCTTCTTCTTCTTCTTCTTCTACTTCTTCTTCTTCTTCTTCTTCTTCTTCGATCGCTCAGACAGTTTCCTGTCAATTATGAGCGCAGATGCGTCATGCTGCCGTTATGCGCCTAACTAAGAAATACTTAGGCCCAGCAAGTCCGACTTCAGGCTGGAGGAGGAAATGTTTTTTGAAAGTGTTTCGTGAAAAAAGGGCAGGAGAATGGACCCGGGTAAGGCAGAAAGATAGTAGATGACAGCAAGCAAAGGGAAAAGGCAGAGTCAAAGAGAGTAACAGATTAGAGGAAGTTACAAGCACAGAACTTCCAGAAGAGGTAGAAGGCAGAGTCAAAGAGAGTAACAGATTAGAGGAAGTTACAAGCACAGAACTTCCAGAAGGTGGGGGAGCTATTTAAGAGAGTAAACCGATTAGAGGAAGTTACCAAGCACAGAACTTCCCGAAGGTGTGGGAGCTCTTTATACCAAAGACCCCCCGGTATCCCCACGGGGGTGTCTACTTGAGTATAGTGAGAGAAAGTAGTAGAATATTTTTTTTTAGACGGAAGTCTTTTTTCTTCACGTGAATCACGACTCGCAATCGGATCGCATTGGGATCGAATCTTATGCAGTGTAGCGGCCCCTTTAGACACAGTACAGCCTGTGGTCTCTGATGAAATAGTTGATAGCGCAGGAATGCTCGGAAGGTGTGACACAGAGACAGCGAAGGAAAAATAAAAGGACATCAAATTATTTTCATGGCTTTGTACTCCGCGTAGCCTTTTGTCTTCTTTTGAAAAATAATAGTTTCCCTTCATGTTTTCAGTTGTCATCCTTCCCTCTTATTTCTTTCTGCCTCTGTCTTCTTGTCTCTGTCCCCGTCTGTCTGTCTGTCTGTCTCTGTCTCTGTCTCTGTCTGTCTGTCTCTCTGTCTGTCTGTCTGTCTGTCTCTCTCTCTCTCTCTCTCTCTCTCTCTCTCTCTCTCTCTATCTCACTGTGTCTGCCACCCCCCTCTCTCTCATTATGCGCGCGCGGTGTGTGTTGGTGTGTGTGTGTTGTGTGTGTGTGTGTGTGTGTGGGTGGTGTGGTGTGTGTGTGTGTGTGTGTGTGTGTGTGTGTGTGTACAGTGTGTGTATAGTATGTTTGTGCGAGTGCGTTTAGTGTGTGTCAATGAGTTTGTGCGTGTGTCTGTGTGCGTGTGCGTGTCTTTTTGTCTGTGTTTTTAACAGCAGTGTAGTAGTGTACTAATAAAACGCTTATGCATGAGAGAATAACGTGCAGTGGGTCTTGGTTTTGTTGTATTTTTAAACATTGCCCGAACAAAGCAATCAAAGAAACAAACGCAAACTGCATTAAACGTAGGCCCTATATAAACATCAAATTTGGGAAAGAGAAAGCGTGTGCAGACAAATGAATACTAGGGGAAGACGGGGTAAAAAGCGCATGGGCGGGTAAGAAGCCCACCCCAATTATCTCATGAAATAAAGAATATTTCAGTCAAATTTGCCCATGAGACGAATGCTAGACATTAACGCTCGTCTCATGGGCAAAATGAGACTGAAATTTGCTTCATTTCATGAGATAATTGGGGTGGGCTTCTTACCCGCCCATGCGCGTTTTACCCCGTCTTCCCCTAATCATGCTTCTATTTCCTTCTGCAAACGTAGGCCTTCTGAACCGAAAACAATTTGACACACCGAAGGGCAATTTTGTGGTTATTATGTATTACACATCTGTATTGTTAAAACTTTGGGACTTTACTGGTGTTGCACTGCACTGCCTCCGGGTATTGCCTCCAATATCTACTAATGTCCCATATGTGTCTGTTCCAGACCGGAGGACGTTAAGCAGAATTTCACACTCACACGCAATTGTGTGGCTTTTGTTGCGGATTGATTTTTGTTTGTTTGTTTGTTTGTTTAATTTTTGCTTGCTAAAAAACCAGAAACAATACATTTACAACAAGACCTTTGCGTCTGTCTGTCTGTCGGTCTGTCTGTCTTCCTCCACCCTGTCTCTCTCTCCGTCTCTCTCCCTATCTCTCTGTCTGTCTGTCTCTGTCTCTCTCTCCTCTCTCTCACCCCCTCCCTCTCTCTCTCTCTCTCTCTCTCTCTCTCTCTCTCTCTCTCTCTCTCTCTCTCTCTCTCTCTCTCTCTCTCTCTCTCTCCGAGTTGTCCCTATTGCTTGACTGCATTTTCTCATCTACCAACGAATTTTGTACGCTCCCACCCCCCCCACCCCTTTTTTTCTTTCTTCTTCATTTTCGTTTTTATCCAATTTATCCTTGCTCTTGTGGAACAAACACTAAAAAGACAAAACAGGTTGATAAACGGTTTACCCGATTTAGAATCTGCGGCGTCTGACCTGCCGTCTAAAACCAGCTGCTTATATTAGCTAGGCTGACTACTATGAATAGCTGGCAATATATGATATATCAACTCACCCAGATTATGATTAGCCGATTTATTATTCCAGAAAAGAGTTCACGTGGGGTCATCACAGGGCTAGGTACAGAAATAGAAGGGAGTCAGTCAGCCGGCTGCGTGGTGCACCTTCAACAATAACTATTATCCTCTGGTGCGGCTTCCAAGCTAAACAAACACTGGCAACGGATCGGTGTTTAATAAACACTCTCTCTCTCTCTCTCTCTCTCTCTCTCTCTCTCTCTCTCTCTCTCTCTCGCTCTCTCTCTCTCTCTCTCTCTCTCGGGATCAGGATCAATACGTCGCAGGTGTCAATACTGGCGACGGAACTAGGAGGGCGCATGTACCTATAGAAAACATAGAAAGAAAGAGACCCCCCTCTCTCTCTCTCTCTCTCTCTCTCTCTCTCTCTCTACCTCTCTCTCTCTCCCTCCCTCCTCTCTTTCTCTCTCTCTCTCTCTCTCTCTCTCTACTCTCTCTCTCTCTCCCCCCTCTCTTTCTCTCTCTCTCTCTCTCTCTCTCTCTCTCTCTCTCTTCTCTCTCTCTCTCTCTCGTCTCTCTCTCTCTCCCCTCTCTCTCTCTCTCTCCCCCCTCTCTCCTTTCTCTCTCTGTCTCTCTCTCTATCTCTCTCTCTCTCTCTCTCTCTCTCTCTCTCTCTCTCTCTCTCTCTCCTCTCTGTATAGGCGACCAGTTTTGACACACACACACACACACACACACACACACACACACACACACACACGAGAGATGCACACCTGGATGCACGAAGGGACAGATTAATGTGGCGTGACAGTTTATATTTAGCAGACTAAAAAAAAAGATAATACTCAGGAGGCGGACCAGATGATTTGTAGGGGGAGGGGGGGGGGGGGTCCGCCGGGGGTTAAGGGAGCTGCATAGTCAGCCAAGAAAATCCTTCCACCAGGATTTTCCACCACCATCGGAAGCTTTGTTGGGGAGGAGGAGGGGGGGGGGGGGGGGGATTTGCCAGCAAAGAAAAAAATCTTCCACCACAATTTTTCACAGCCGTCAGAACTTTTTGTTGAGCGGGGGGGGGGGGGGGGTCGGGGGGGGGGGGGGGGGGGGGGGGGGGGTGGGGGGAGGGGGGGGGGGGGGGGGGGGGGGGGGGGGGGTGGGGGGGGGGGGGGGGGGGGGGGGGGGGGGGGGGGGGGGGGGGGGGGGGGGGGGGAGGGGGGGGGGGGGGGGGGGGGGGAGGGCTTCTCTTTACCACGACACTAAGAGCATTTCAGCATTTCGCGGCCTACCTTGCACTCAAACACACCTGTCTATATAGCACTCTTTCATAATTCGGTCTTTTGGGGTTATCTTTCCCTACTGTCTCATCTTGAAGTCGGTTTGGGGTAGCTCCGGTTCAAAATTAGAATTAAACAAGCGCGAAATCGCAATGTTTGTGGCACGCGGTCTATTTTTACCACTCCAATCATGAGTCACCTCCCCTGGCTTTTCAATAATTTTAATCTGTAAACCAGAATGTTATCTCTGCACCATTTCGTAACTTTTTATATCTTTTGGAAAACATTTAAAACTATGTATCCTACTTATGCTCATCGAAAGAAGCACCGCATACTCGTCGTGTCTGTTGTAGTGTCTGTATTACGTATGTTTATTATTTTGTACGCTTTTAAAATACATCATTTTAAAGAGCGGCCTCAATTAATTTGAAGCGTAGCCTCGATTTGAAGTGCGACAATTTTGTCAAAATGTGCGACAATTTTGGACCGACAGACAGACAGACAGACAGACCGACCGACCGACAAAGTGAGTTATAGGTTTGTGGCTGTGGCTTGAGCCACAAACAAAAATGGAAGTTACCGGGTGTTCCGGAAATTCCAGAAAATGAGGGGGCAGTTAGAAACAGGTTTAACTCTATTAGGCCTAGATACAAAACTCACTTTCAAACAGCTGCTCTGCGGCCTGTCGTCTGCTACTTATCGAATGCTCTCCCGCATGGCGCATGCGACGCCTTCCGCCAAACATCTGTCGCACTTTTTTTGAAAATCGGCTTTGAACACCGCTGGAGACAGATCTGGGCATATGGACACCGTGACATCTAGCCTACCTACAGACCTGCCTGACTCACTGACGGACCATGACAGGCGGCAACACATGGGGGGAGGGGGGGGGGGGGATATCGGACTTTTTTCCCCCCCTCTGAAATCGCGATACACGCTGACTTGCTTTGGTGAGTTGAGTGAGCACTGCGGCTCGTTAAAAATAACCACCCCCAAAATATGTCTGGTACGCATGCGCGCACGTGTGCACAAGCAAAGGTATTTTTTTTATTCTTCAAGATCAGTGAATTCTTTCCCCCCATGTAAACATTGCACTTTAGAATGATTTAACACAGCATTAAAGGAATTACTTCTGTTCAAAATATTTTGTTTTGGTGATCTTTAAAGTTTGGATGAAAATAATGATGTCCTGAAATCTGTCATGGGTGGATGTTGGGAGTTGTCCACAGTTTCTAATGCTGACGAAGTTAAAGTTTTACGTCTGGCTTAATGTTGACTTTATATAAGAAAGTTTGGTAAATGATGGTTTGCTCTCTCTCTCTCTCTCTCTCCTCTCCTCTCTCTCTCTCTCTCTCTCTCTCTCTCTCTCTCTCTCTCTCTCTCTCTCTCTCTCTCTCTCTCTCTCTCTCTCTCTCTCTCTCTCTCTCTCTCTCTCTCTCTCTCTCTCTCTCTCTCTGCGCGCGCGCGCGCGCGCGCGCGCGCGCGCGTGTGTGTGTGTGTGTGTGTGTGTGTGTGTGTGTGTGTGTGTGTGTATGTGTGTGTGTGTGTGTGTGTGTGTGTGTGTGTGTGTGTGTGTGTGTGTGTGTGTGTGTGTGTGTGTGTGTGTGTGTGTGTGTGTGTGTGTGTGTGTGTGTGTGTGTGTGTGTGTGTGTGTGTGTGTGTGTGTGTGTGTGTGTGTGTGTGTCCCCTGAGGATACTGCAATGCCAGAAAAGATCCGATTTCAACATTGTTTTATTGTTGAAGAATGTTTTCAGTATTTAGGAGAATTTTAAAGATGAATGTAGACGAGTTAAGTGGTAAGTTTGCAACAACAACAACAACAACAACAACAACAACAACAACAACAACAACAACAACAACAACAACAACAAAAATCGAAAAAAATGGAAGGAGGTCAGGACGATTGATCAACGTTGTCCATTTTTGTATTCCCAGTTCTGTAAGAACAAGAGTGTATTGGAATGGGAACGAGGGCTGTGCGTTTCTCTGTCTGTCTGCGTGTATGTGTTTGTGTGCGTGTGTAGCAAAAAAACAATAACTTCCACTTCACAGCGCCTAAACTACTGAACCAATATTGACGAAACTTGGCAGAGTGCTTCCTTAGACACTCTAGATGCTCCACGTGGTGTCAGACTGACCAAATGACAAGCCATATAAACATAATCCCAGTGAATCAAATTTGAGTATTTGGTTTGGCGAAAAAATGACATATGAGTCATGTTTTTGTATGATACTATTCCATTGGGTATTACCATGCTTTTAAACTCACAAACCCACAATATAACCCAAGACTCGTAAATTATGCCCCCTTACTTTCACTATAACTGGGAATACAGTTATATGGCTCAGCCATCTTGCTGTTGTTGTTGTTGCTGTTGTTGTTGTTGCTGTTGTTGTTGTTGCTGTTGTTGTTAGTTTTGACGCGCCACATATTTCGTTCACAGACACGAAACAGCAAGGCAACCAGACGGGCTAACAGAGAAACCGCACAGGCCTTCGTTTCAATTCTAATGCACACCTATTCCCTTTAAAGAACTGAGAGTACATGCAAGTGATGCAATAATCCTTATCCACGAACATAAATTTTGTACCGACTGTCGAGAGAATCAATTCAATAACCCCTAATGTCCAAGAAACAAAAATGTCGACCGTTCCAGCTACCAATCACATTCTGTTACTATTCAGTTACACGCTGGAGGAAGTGGTGGGGGAGCTTTAAAGAACCACCAGATCACGTGTCAAAATCACGGGTTCCACTTGTTTTCCCTCTTATAACTGGAAATAAATATTGTTTTGACCAACACAGTAATATCTGTATTGTTAAAAATTCGGGACGTTCCTGGTGTTGCACTGCCTCCGGGCATTGCCTCCAGGATCGTTCCCACCATTTTTATATCTACTAATGTCCCATTATGTGTCTGTTTCAGACCGGAGGACGTCAAACAGATTTTTCTTCTCTTTTGACCAAGTCTGACTCCCATATAAATGGCCCCAAATTCAAACCGAAACATCATTTTAAAGAGCAGCCTCAAGTTGGGGAAATTTGTATGTGGGTCACAGCTACCCAGAAAAAAACCAAGGGACTTAATCGTGGTGCGTCACTGGGTCTTTAAACTAAGAGTAGCCCCTCATCCCCATTTTTCATTCTCTCCATCCTCATTTACAATTTATGACATGCCAGTTTTTTGTGTTTTTTATTGTTCACTGGCTTTCACGCGTGAGACCTTACGCACTTGAATGGGCACATGTTGTCCATTCTGCAGTGCATATTTGCCTATATATTATGGCCTTTTTAAATATTGTTTATTTACTAGGACTAGCGCAACGCCTAGTACTGGCAATGCACCGTACTGGTAACGCCACGTACTGGTAACGCTGAGTACTGGTTTCGCCGGGTCCGCGAAATATTATTATTACTTTTGTCTCTGTCCCTCCTTCCATCTTCTTCACTCATCCCGTTCTACTACCCCCCGCACCTTACTGAGTACAGCAAATTTGAAGCGATTCGGTTAAGAAAAGGCGGAGTTATAAGGCCCCGTTTGCATTTGGCGCTGCTCTGAGAGTGATGCGCTCTCCCTAGTAACGGTAA
>CM065692.1:18553103-18555603 GCA_017654935.2 Phymorhynchus buccinoides
CTTCTCCTTCTCTTCTCCTCCTCTCCTTCTTCTTTCTCCTCTTCTCCTTCTTCTCCTCCTCCTCCTCCTCTTTTAAAAAAAAAAACAAAACCAAAACCTTTTTATTACGTTTTTAACATGAACAATACATAAACGTGAAAAAACAACAACAACAAAACAACACACAAAAAACCAACACACACACACACACACACACACACAAAACAACACAGCAATATACATACATAAACAACATATAATAACAGATAAATTGAATAATGAATGGATTCATTAATGCATATATGTAGATCAAAGAATACCTAACTTAATTAAAACAAACAAAAACTAAACAAAAAAAGAAGAAAAGACGACCCCCCCAAAAAAAAAAAAAAAAATTCAGTCTATGTGCACATGTACTAACCATATTATGCAGATGAGCATAAATGTATCTTGAATGGGAAAAAAATCAATGGATATTTCGTTTGTGTGCACATATACATGTAGTAGAGAAAACTAATCGTTATACACTATATAGGCATGCTCTTAACAATATTATGTTCACATTGTTGTGCGTTCACATCCTTATGTTTAGTGTGTCGCGAAACAGGAATATTTAAGGATACATACACAGGAGTCCACATATTTTGATGAAAGGTATCATAAGCAGAAAATTAGAAGAAGAGAAAAAAAAAAAAAAAAAAAAAAAAAGAAAAAGGAGAATTTTATACCGTAAGCATTTTATAACTATTTAACTATACATCCATCTGTATAGATCATACATCCCATAATACCCTATCGTTCAACGCAATAAATTAAAGAAAAACCGAAAGTTTTGACATTGTTCTTTTTTTTTCCATCTCAGTAGTGTTCTTTTACATAAACAATGCTAATTTTTTTTAATTCTTTTTAAATAAATAAATTCCAAAAAAAAAAAAAAAAAAAAAAAAATGGAATGACATCCACCGACTTACACATTAGAGACGAGTGGTTCATATGAGACCCATTTCATACGGAAATCAGTTTGATTTATATTTAGGTATGAGTTATGTTTTTCAATTTTATAACGATATGTCAAGACCTTGACAAATGCAGTTATCACAGGGAAGCTGCCTTCCTGCTTGCATCTGTACAAATATTGTTTGGCTATGGCTATAATGAAATAGAATACAGGATCAATAGTAATTGTTTTATCAAAACCAAGAACTACAAGTGACTCTGTCAAATGAATATTCTGTGCATTAATACATTTTTGCTTCACGAGGTCAGTGAACATAATCCAAAAGTGTTGTACATGTATGCATTTCCAGAACATGTGGTCTATGGCATCTTTATGTACACCACAAAAACTGCATTTGTCAGAACTCAAAACACCCATTTCTTTTAAGATTACATTGCTACCGATACACCTATGTATTATTTTTAATTGAAACCATTTCAGTTTCACATCATGAAGTTTATGCACATGTAAGAAAATGTTATTCCAATCGTGTGTCCTAGACAATTTAATATCCCATTTGTCACAACATTGAGCTTTTAAGTAATTATCAATCATGATATCATAATATAACTTTGCACCTTTGAAAACTGCAAACAGATTTTTATTGCAAAGAGAAGTGTTTAGATATTTGTTATTATTGACAGTCACACCAGTTTTCTTTATATAGTCAGTTATTGCTAGCTTAAAGCTAGCAAAAGTTAGAAAATCAATATTTACGTTATATTTTTCTTTAAAATCATCATGCGAAAGAAAATTTCCATTTTCATTGAAGAAATTTGCAATACAGTTTATATTTTGAGTTTGAAGCCTTCCAGATACAATATAGCTATTTCCAACTCGAATTCGTTTATTATAGAAAAGTGGTTCAGAAAGTAGTTCTGGCGAATTTTTTGGTATACATTTATAAAAGAACTCCTTATATGCACAAACAACATCTCCCCAAAACTGGTTGTATTTTACGAAATTTGATACTACCTCTGGACCGTGTTTATTAATTGACGACCATTGGGGGAAATTACTTAAGAGAATATGTTTCCATTTGTGATCTGATTTTTCCACTTTACGAACCCAAGACAGCTTTAGCGACATTACAAATGTTTTTATGTGTGGAAGACCAATACCCCCGTCCTCCTCCTCCTCCTTCTTCTCCTCCTCCTCCTCCTCCTCCTCCTTCTTCTTCTTCTTCTTCTTCTTCTCCTCCTTCTCCTTCTCCTCCTCCTCCTTCTTCTCCTCCTCCTCCTCCTTCTTCTTCTTCTCCTTCTCCTTCTCCTTCTCCTTCTTCTTCTTCTTCTTCTTCTTCTCCTCCTCCTCCTCCTCCTCCTCCTCCTCCTCCTCCTTCTTCTTCTTCTTCACATTAATGGTACCATAGCCGATGAGGTTTATCGGAGGCGTGGTTACCGCTACACCTATCTATATTGATAAAAACTCGGGACTTGACTGGTGTTGCACTGCCTCTGGGCATTGCAGCCAGTATTGTCCCCACCATCTTTGTATTTACAAATGTCCCATGTTATGTGTCTATGA
>CM065692.1:18570603-18573103 GCA_017654935.2 Phymorhynchus buccinoides
TCACAGTGGAGGCTATCCAAAAACTCAGACTGGAACTTGAACGGAGAATTCAACTGGCCTATTGACGTGTGTAAAATGTGTCCTGTTTAAAAGGGACATAACCAGTGTTTCTGTCCTCACTACTCATATAGGGAAAAGAGACCGGATGCTTATCTTCCCCTAGAATATCTTTGGTAGTAGCCTACAGTAGAATCCCGCTAACTCAGAAACACTGGATAACTCGCACTAATTTTTTGGATCCCAGTTTTAATAATCGGTAAATGTTAACCCCTTGACTGCTAGAGAAGATGAAAGAAAAAATAATTGAGCAAATCATGCCATAAAAAAGACAACTGATAGAGACAATCTGACAAAAATGGTCTGGGGATATTTAGATCTTTTGACTGTGCAAGAGGAACAGCGAGCATATCAGGGTTATTCCTCTTCATCTGATGACATCATCAATGATGTCATCAGGCCAACTGCCGTTGGTGACAGTCAAGGGGTTAAGAAAATCTCCCTTCTCTGTCCCTTCCATTCATTTCAGACGGTTTCAGTTAGGGTTAGGGTTAGGAAGAGGGTTAGGGATAGGGTTAGGGATAGGTTTAGGGTCAGTTAAGTGTCAATCTTATAACATACTATCAATTTCGTTTTTGGTGTGTGGATTAGACGGTTTCAGGTAGGGTTAGGAATAGTGTTTGGGATAGGGTTAGGGATAGGCTTAGGGTCAGTTTAGTGTCAAATACATACACACACACACACACACACACACACACACACACACACACACACACACACACACACACACACAGTTGATGTCTAAACTGACGCTAAGCCTATCCCTAACTCTATCCCAAACCCTATTCTTAACCCTAACCCTAACCTGAAGCCGTCTGAAATGAATGTAAGGGACAGAGGAGGGAGCTTTTCTTAGCATTTGCCTAATAACCTTTATGTTAGAGAGTGTTTTAACTCAAAATATTGGCTCTCTCAAAATAAAACATCAGTCCCTCCAATTCCATTTCAACGCTAGCCATTCTTCAGCCAAAATGTACCATTAAAGTTACCCTGGTAGATCAAAGATTTCGTCTGGAATATTGGGAATTCCTCTGTGACGTGCATACAATAGGGCATATCCTTACCTCCCAAAATGAAGAACATAAGGTCACTGGATACCAGACCCTCATTTGATGCCTTTTAGTGACGTGGGTGTTCAATCATTGTGGTGCAAAGAGGAAACAGTGGCGATGAAAGGGTTTTAATTAATTAACCCTTTCACCGCCAGCCATATTTCAGCCAAACATTTCAATTACATTTACCTGGGTAGAGAACAAAATCCCATATGCAGTATTGGGGATTCTTCTGTGACATATATAAAATAAAGGTCTATCCTTACTTCCCAAAACTAAGACAA
The DNA here is from genome assembly GCA_017654935.2 of Phymorhynchus buccinoides. NCBI lineage: Eukaryota > Metazoa > Mollusca > Gastropoda > Neogastropoda > Raphitomidae > Phymorhynchus > Phymorhynchus buccinoides. The sequence goes on from CM065692.1 coordinate 18,571,997, forward strand.
TATGGCATCTGGATAACAGACCCCAATTTGATGCCTTTTAGTGACATAGGTGTTATAATCACTGTGGTGCTGAAATGCGACTTTGGCGGTGAAAGGGTTAATAAGCGAGCGATTCTCACTGTATTGCATTCTGGCTAATGGTATGCACCCACCAGTCTAAGCTGTTACGTAGCATGGGGGTGAAAGCTGGAATGTACTATTAGACCAAGGAATCCCCCCCCCCCTCCCCCGAAGACGGAGTGTGGCTGCCCACATGGCGGGGTAATCAGAAGCGGTCACACACGCAATGTTCCCGTCTGTAGCTGATGCACTTGCACTACAGTGGTCTAGTGCTTCCGCTGTCGGGATGATCCCTGGAGTCTTTTAGCCGGGGTAAGCCACAAACAAACAAACAAGGAATAGAGAAGGCCGAAAGATATGGCATTCCCCGTGTCAAGAAAGTCATATCTTTTTCTATATCCTAAATAATACAATATAACTAAAAAAAAAACCAACAAACATTATTTAGGATATAGAAAAATATAGGTGAAGACGGGGTAAAAAGCCCATGGGCGGGTAAGAAGCCCATTTCAATTATCTCATGAAATAAAACAAATTTCAGTCAAACTTGCCCATAAGACGAATGCTAAACATTAACACTCGTCTCATGGGCAAAATGTGACTGAAATTTGCTTCATTTCATGAGATAATTGGCATGGGCTTCTTACCCGCCCATGGGCTTTTTACCCCGTCTTCGCCTAGGACTTTCGTGACACGCGGATTGCCATAGAAAGAACCTTCTGGCCTCCACCTGAAGACGAATGAGTTCAGTTGTGGGAGAACCCACCCCAGCATAGACGGATAACAAACACCCCAGTAAGATTAAAGATCACTACACTGCATACGATTCGATTCACAAACGATCCGACTTTGACATTTTGTGAGGCACGATTGACGTGAAATTATCTGATGAAATCCTACTAGTTATATTCACTATCCCCCCCGTGGGGACACCGGGGGGTCTTTCGTACAAATAGTTCCCCGACCTTCTGGAAGTTCTGTGCTTGTAACTTCCTCTATCTGCCACTCTCTTTGACTCTGCCTTTTCCCTTTGCTTTCTATAATCTA
>CM065692.1:18600603-18608103 GCA_017654935.2 Phymorhynchus buccinoides
AAGGAAGAGGAGGAGGAGGAGGAGGAGGAGGAGGGAAAAAATAGGAGAAGGTTGAGCCTAAGTGGAGGAAAGACGAGAAGAGGAGTGAAGGAGAAGGAGAAGAGGAGGAGGAGGGAGGAGGAGGAGGAGGAGGATTGAAGAAGGAGGAGCTAGGAGGGGAGGAAGAGGAGGAGGAGAAGGAGGAGGAGAGGAGGAGGAGGAGTTTTAGAAGAGGTGAGGAAGGTAGGAGGAGGAGGAGGATGGGAAAAATAACAGAAAGGTTGAGCAAGTGAGGAAACGGATGAGGACTGAAGGAGGAGGAAAGAAGATACAGAAGAAGGATTCATGAGGGAGAACTGCATGTCTGGAAGAAGGAGAAACAGAGTAGTAGGAGGAGGAGGAGAATGGGAATGGAGGAGGAAGGAGGAGGAACCAGGAGGAGGAGGAGGGAGGAGGAGGAGGAAAGGGGGAGGAGGAGGAGGGAAAAGAGAACAGAAAGGTTGAGGAGGAAGTGAGGAAACGGATGAGGATGAAGGAGAACAAGAAGAGGAGATCTCTCAAGGAGGAGAGAGAAAGAAGAAGATTAGGAGGAGGATGAGGAGGAGGAGTATGGAGGAGGAGGAGGGAGGAAGAAGGAGGAGGAGTGGAGGAGAAGAGGTGTAGGAGGAGTAGGAAGAAAGAAGAGAACAGAAGGTTTAGTAAGTTGAAGGAGACAAAGTGACAAGGAAGAAGGAGAAACTAGAGGATGAGGGGAGGAGGAGATAGAGGAGAGAAGGAAGATCAGAGAGAGAGGAGGAGGAGGAAGAAGAGGAAGAAGAGGAGGAGGAGGAAGAAAGACATTTGAGAAGACATGAAAAAGTGGAGGAGGAGATAGGCAATAAGAAGACAAGGAGGAAGAACACTCCAAGAAGAGGAGGCGAAAGACAGAGTGAGGAGGAGGAGGAAGATGAAGAGGAGGAGGAGGAAGAAGAACACATAAGAGGAAGAACAAATCGAAGAACCAGCCACAGAAGAAGAGGCACGGAGGAGGATGATGAGTGAGGAGAGAGGATCCCCGAGGAGGAGATATCTCTAGGGAGGAGGTAGGACCCTGGAGGAGAGAGCGAGGAGGATGGAGCAGGAAAAGGAAGAGAAAGGAAATGAGGATCCTACGGAACAGCATGTCGATAATGCACGGCGTTTTAAAATATATTCTTTTTTTTGCAGGCATTTCTGTCTCACAAATAAATCAAATCTTAATCATAGATTGCCAGGCAACCAATCTCTTATGCATTTCATACAATGGATTCAATTTCCTGTTTCTGCATGTCTGGTCGATGTTGCGTGCAGATGTGCATTACTGACATTACTCACTCTCTCTCTCTCTCTCTCTCTCATCTCTCTCTCTCTCTCTCTCTCTCTCTCTCGCTCTCTCTCTCTTATGTCTCTCTCTCTCTCTCTCTCTCTCTCTAGTGACGTCCCAGAACCAATCTTTTTCATGACATCTCTCACCTATTCGGTGGGGTAGCACTTGGGAACGATCTAAAAGATTCATGTGAAAACCTTAACACCGTTTCATCTTTTAAAAGAGCTTACAACAAACATGCTCATAGATAAATTATAAGTATGTCAGCAATACAGTCTAATAATGTTTTAACATGCCTAAAGACTAGTATGTGTGAAACACATGAAACTGTAAACTCTTAATATCTGAGAGGGCAGTTATTCATATGTGTGTGTTATATGTTTATAGTGGATATGCATTTATGTGTGGGTGTCCACTCTCTTGTGTGTGTGCGTGCTGTGCGTGCTTTGTGTGTGTGTAGTGGAGTGTTTGTGCGTGCGCGCGCGCGTGCGCAGCCGTGTGTGTGTGTGTGTGTGTGTGTGTGTGTGTGTGTGTGTGTGTGTGTGTGTGTGTGTTGTGTGTGTGTGTGTGAGTGATCAAGACATCTGATTGTTTTCTTACATAATTTGTCTTTTATTCTATACAAGTGCTTTACAAAGCGGAAAGTTTCAGTGGTTTTTTTCCTGTTTTCCTAAATTTGTTATGATATTACTACCCCCTACCCCCTTTTCCTCTCCTTTTTTTCATGTTTTTTTCAATTTTCTTTCATTTGGATTTGTTTTTTTATATTTTCGAGGGCATGGTGTAAAGAGAGAGAGAGATGCTTATCTATTAACCCTCAATGGGGGATTCTTTCTTTTATTATTATTTTTTTTCTTATCTATCACTCAATAGTCACACAACAACACACAACACACACACACACACACGCACACACACGCACACACACACACACACACGCACACACACGCACACACACGCAACACACAACACTAACGCGTACATACACACAGACACGTGGGTCACAACATCATGGCGTCATTGCTCTGTGATCCGTGGTTGTATTAATAAGATTTGTTGGTGTCTTGCTCCTTTGTTTACTTGTTTGATCCCGCGTCCTCGGAACAAACAACTTTGGGTTACACGATGAATAGGAACTATCAGTTTGAACTTTCTTGATTAGCTAAATCAAAAGCGTTTTTTGTAGCCAGAGAGGGGATATATGAGAGACACAAACGTGTCATTCCTCACGCAAACTTCCACAAGGATCGGTTGTTTTACAAACAAACTGTGTGTGTGTAGTGTTGGTGTTTTGTGTGTGTGTCTGTCTTTATCTCGCTTCGTCTCGCTCTCTCTCTGTGTGTGTGTGTCTCTGTGTCTCTGTGTCGTGTCTGTGTGTCTCTGTGTCTGGCTCTGTCTGTGTGTGTGTCTCAATACTGTATCTCTCTGTTTCTCTATAATCTCTCTTTTATTCTATACAAGTCTCTTTCTCTGTCTCTCAGTCTGTCTCTCTCTCTGTTTCTCTAAATTTGTCTATGATATTACTACCCCTCTACCTCTCTCTCTTCCTCTCCTTTTTCTCATGTTTCTTGTCTCTCTTTTCTCTTCTGATTTGGATCTCTGTTTTTCTATCTGTTCGAGGGCATGGTCTCTCTCTCTCTTATGCTCTATCTATCTCTCCCTCTGTAAGCATTCTCTATCTCGTATTCTCTTCTTCTCTCTCTCACACTCTCTCTCACACACACACGCACACGCACACACTCTCTCACACACACGCTCTCACACACACACGCACGCTCTCTTGTCACACACACTGTCACTCGTTTGTCTGATATCAAGGCGCTCTTGCTCTCTCTCCGTGGTTGCATCTAATAAGATTTGTTGGTGTCTTGCTCCTTTGTTTAGTTGTCTGATCTCTTCTCCTCGGAACAAACAACTTTGGGTTACACGATGGATGGGAACTATCAGTTTGAATCTTTGGATTAGCTAAATGAAAAGTCGTGTTGTGTAGCTCAGAGAGGGGAAATGTCTCTGGGACCCAAACTCTATCTCTTCCTCACGCAAACTCTCCACTGTCTCTCGGTTGTTTTACAAACAAACTCATGTGTCCTTTAGTGTCTTTGTTTTGTCTCTCTCTCTCTCTCTCTCTCTCTCTCTCTCTCTCTCTCTCTCTCTCTCTCTCTGTCTCTGTCTCTGTCTCTGTCTCTCTCTCTCTCTCTCTCTCTCTCTCTGTCTCTCTCTGTCTCTCTCTCTCTCTCTCTAGAATCTCTCTCTCTCTCTCTCTCTCTCTGTCTCTGTGTCTCTCTCTGTCTCTCTCTCTCACAAACTTATCTTCCAACCCTCATTCCTCATGCAAAACGTCCACAAGGATCGTTTGTTTTATAAACAAACTCATGTGGTTCTTAGTTGTTGTTTACTCTCTCTCTCTCTCTCTCTCTCTCTCTCTCTCTCTCTGTCTCTGTCTCTGTCTCTCTGTCTGTCTGTCTGTCTGTTCTGTGTCTCTCTGTCTGTCTCTCTCTCTCTCTCTCTATCTCTCTCTCTCTCTCTCTCTCTCTCTACCCCCCTCTCTCTCTCTCCTCTCTCTCTCTCTCTCTCTCTCTCTCTCTCTCTCTCTCTCTCTCTCTCTCTCTCTCTCTCTCATCTCTCTCTCTCTCATTTTTCCTAGCTATAACTTGTGAATGAAAGTTAGGTTTGACGTCCGCCCACTCGGCTGCAAAACAGCACATATGGGACGAACCATCAACCAACCATCATTCAAAGTCTCTTCCTCCAAAGTCGGAGTGTGGCTGCTCACGTGGCGGGGTAATCAAAAACGGTCACACACCTAAATGGTCTCATCCCTAACTGGTGCATTTATACCATAGTGTTCAAGTGCTTCGGCTGCTCGGATGATCCCTGGAGTCTTTAAGCCAGGGTAAGACAACAACAACAACAAACAACATGCAAAAGCTCTGAGCAGATCCTGGAGGTACTGCAATACCAGGTCTGATCCGATAATCAACTATAGACTTATATCGATAGTGGTAAAGGCTATAGTTATCTCAATTGATTTTTTTTAAATTGTTGCTGTCCCTCCCACCCCCTCCCCTCCACCCCCACCCCATCCCCCGGGCCCTACAGTGGCGTTGCTCCCCACGCCGCTCATTCTGGTGTCATGAGAAATACGTACCCACCGTGAAATAAGTACCCTTCAAAAGCGCACTAGAACCATTCTTCTTTCATGTGAGAAATAAGTCAACTATTATTTAAAATATTGAGATTGAAGTGCTCAATCTACACGGAAAGAACACTGTAAACCTACATCTTTGCCGAGAAATCCATGTACAAAGCCATGCCACTTAGTTTCGTATTTTTCAAAATGGCGGACGAAATAAACAACCGCCCGTGCAAACACAAATAGATACTAATAAATACTAGAAAAATATCCAGTGAGTGAAAACTTTTAATATTAAAAATCACTCATTATTTACAAGATAATGGATGGATTTAAACCAAAGTTGTTGTAAAATATTTAATTTCTCAGTACTGATACAGAATTTTTGTGAACACAAAAAACAACACAATGATTTTATTATTAAAAATTTGTTTAAAAACAATTAACTCCCTTTGACAAGGCAGACACTACACTTCTGTGTGGGTTTATATTTGTGTGTTGCTGTGACTGGGAGTAGGTTTAAATGGCGTTGCCATCTTGTTTTGTGTTCTTTCCCTCCGTTTTTCCTACCTCCCTGCTGATCGTTTTTTCTGTTAACCCTTTCACCGCCAGTCATATTTCAGCCCAAAATGTCCATTACATTTACCTGAATAGAGAACAAAATCCATCTGCAGTATTGGGGATTCTTCTGTGACATATATAAAATAAGGTCTATCCTTGCTTCCCAATGCTAAGACAATAGGGTCTTTGGATAACAGACCCCAATTTGATGCCTTTTAGTGACATAGGTCTTGAATCACTGTGGTGATAAAATGCGACTTTGGCTGTAAAAGGGTTAATCCTCTTTCTCATCCTCTGCTTGTTCCTCCTCCTTTCCTCTGCCTCCTATTTCTCCATATTCTCTTCCAACCTTCTCCTTTACTTCCTTGTCCTCCTCATCCTTCTCTTTTTATTGTGCCTTGTTTCTGTAGTTCTCTGATTTTGTGTGTTGTAATATTTTTTTTTTGGGGGGTTCCTTTGAATTTTGAAACGTTGTAGGCTCTGTCCTTCGGGCATAAAATAATCAAGAAGGTGGGAAAATAGGACGGAGGGGGTTTGTGTTATGTACAATAATAGCGGTCAGAGAGAGAGAGAGAGAGAGAGAGAGAGAGAGAGAGAGGAGAGAGAGAGAGAGGAGAGAGGAGAGAGAGAGAGAGAGAGAGAGAGAGAGAGAGAGAGAGAGAGAGAGAGAGAGACTGGATACTGGAAAACTTTATTTGACAAGGAGAGAGAGAGAGAGAGAGAGAGAGAGAGAGAGAGAGAGAGAGAGAGAGAGAGAGAGAGAGAGAGAGAGAAGAATGTTTGAACAATTTGATTAATTTTTTTTTTTTTTTAATGTTATTAACTCAAGGTTCTGATGACATGGACGATGCACAATATTTGTGCACAACCCCCCCCAAAAAAAACAACCCAAAAAAACGAAAAAAGAATTGAAAAAAAGCAAAGAAAAAAAAAGCAACCACACAAATCAAAACAATTCTCTGAAAGAGAACAGAGCAAGTGAAAAATAAATTCTACCTATTCATACATAATTTTCAGTAAACATTAATATACTATCTCCCCCCCCCCCCCCCCCCGTGTCTCTCTCCCTCCTCGCCCTCTTTTTCTCTCATCATCAAAATTGTAATTTGAACATCAGAGAGAGAGAGAGAGAGAGAGAGAGAGAGAGAGAGAGAGAGAGAGAGAGAGAGAGAGAGAGAGAGAGAGAGAGAGCGAACGAACGAAATTTTATTGATATCAAAATTGTAATTTGAACATCAGAGAGAGAGAGAGAGAGAGAGAGAGAGAGAGAGAGAGAGAGAGAGAGAGAGAGAGAGAGAGAGGGAGGGAGAGAGGTTACGTAACCCAAGCACGGACTCGAGAGAAAGATTTATCTCTCAGCCTGTCATCCTTTTTGCAAGATTACGTAGACAATTTAGGCTGGAAGCCACAGCACTAGATATATCACCAGAACCATTTGGATTGAATCTATGCGAGTGGTAGGGCACGTAAAAAAACCTTCGACAGTGCGCAAAATGTCAGCGAAAATGATGTGTCACAAAAATGGAGTCTCGCATAGCCAAGGGAATGTACTCCGGTTGTCAACAGAACCATTTTGTTCAGTGTTTACGGGTCTTGGTGAAAGAGTAGAGGGGAGGTTACTCTAGTTTCAGAGAATAATAAAGAGTTAGATTACCTATCCTTAATATGCGGTGTGCGAAATCCTGAGCCATTTTAAAATGGCCACCCAGACAGGTTTTTGTTATTTTATTTATTATGTTTCGTTATATTTTTTTTCAATAGACGAGTTTCGGAGAGAAAAAAATAGGGGAGAACACTTCGTGGAAATTAGAGTTGTTTACCTCCATTACTCGGTCAAATACCATAGTAACAATGCAACAATGGCGTCGAAGCGTCGAAGCTTGAAACCGCAGAATGCGAGTCAGCGAATGGAAGCACTTTTTTTTAATAATTTTTTTAAAAATCACAAACTGATAAAACTTGCAAAATGTGACGTACAAATATAAATGACATAATGTTTTAGAATGACTAAGTGCTGTATATCTGCTCAAACACACGAGTCGATAGGCTACGAGAGCTGATGGTAGAGTGACTTCCTCTGTTTGACCGATTGAATTAATTCAAGATCACTCCCACACACCATGAAATTACTCCCCTTAATTATTTCCGAACAATTCCTATTGTTTATCTTTTTTTCGTTCTTTAGATTCTTCACCTTTGCCTCGTTTTGTCTATATTTTTCTTTCTTTATTTTTTTTTTTAAACACCGTTTTATTATTATTCTCCTCCTGGCACTGTTACCACCTTCCATTCCACTCAGACCTGGTATTGCAGTATCTCCAGGATCTGCTCAGAGCATTGAATGATGGTTGGTTGATGGTTCGTCCCATACGTGCCGTTTTGCAGCCGGGGGGACGTAAAACCTAACTTTCATTCCTTTACTCCCCTCTGTCACTCCTTTGCCACTCCATTTTCTGTGAAAATTCATTTAACGTCCTCCGGT
>CM065692.1:18615603-18618103 GCA_017654935.2 Phymorhynchus buccinoides
TAACAACGTTTCTTTCTTTGTATGTAGAAGACAACATTATATTGATTTCATATTTGTTGGTTCTAAGCAGCGATTTTGCGAGCAAAAATGGTGTTTTACGTCCTCTTGGTCTGAATCAGACACATATGGGACATTTGTAAATACAAATATGGTGGGAACAATACTGGAGGCAATGCCCGGAGGCAGTACGAAACCAGTAAAGTCCCGATTTTTAAAAATTAATACAGATAGCTGTAGCGGTGACCACGCCTCGGTTAAACCTCATCGGCTATGGCACCGCCACAAGTGAAACCTTAGCAGCGATTTTGCATCACAATAACGTCTTTTTATTTGTTATCTCAGATGATTAAAAAAAGAGAAATTGATTTCTAGTTTGGAATAAATTGAATGTTGATAAGCATCCCGTACGTAGCCTCTTTCTCTAAAACAAGTTTAACATATCTTCATTTATACTTATTTCTATTAATAATTTATATTGATTTATATTAATAGTTTTGACAGATATAAAAAATGCAAGCGCGGATTCGCAATCGTTTGTGGCAGCGGTCTATTTTTACCACTCCAATCATTACATACACTGAGTCGCCTCCCCTGGCTTTTCAATAATTTTAATCTGTAAACCAGAATGTTATCTCTGCACCATTTCGTAACTTTTTATATCTTTTGGAAAACATTTAAAACTATTTATCCTACTTATACTCATCGAAAGAAGCACCGCATACTCGTGTCTGTGCAGTGTCTGTATTACGTATGTTTATTATTTTGTACGCTTTAAAATGAAGATTCATGTGCTCTGTTCAGTATACAATTCTTTCCATACCTAAGGACTGTAGATATGTGCCCCTGGGGTCGAGAGGACGTAAAACACCAGTTACCACCAGGACTGTATATATGACAACTGAAATGTTACTTTATGCCCAAGTATTTTTTTTCTCGTTTACAATATGTGCGACAATTTTGAACCGACCAACAGACCGACTGACCGACAAAGTGAGTTATAGGTTTGTGGCTTGTGCTACAAACAATAACATACACATCTGCTTGTTTAAAAATTGTGACTTTCCTGGAGTTGCGCTGCCTCCGGGCATTTGCCTCCAAGATCGTTCCCACCATCTGTAATATTTACTAATGTCCGATATGTGTCTGTTCCAGACCGGAGGACGTTAAGCAGAATTTCATTATCAAGAATATTATTTCCATGGACTATCCTTCAATTTCAAGGTGATATCGATTTTATGACGACCAATTTTCAAAACATTCGGATAACGATTTAGTGTTGATGAAGGATTTCATAAGGTCGCCACCTAACGAAAGGTTTGACACGCATTGAGGGGAGGTTATTTATAGCGGCTGGGTAAACAACCCGTCAATACCCCACCCTTGGGCGCTGTCACTTGGTCAGTAAGAGAGAGAGAGAGAGAGAGAGAGAGAGAGAGAGAGAGAGAGAGAGAGAGAGAGAGAGAGAGAGAGAGAGAGAGAAAACTTGAAAACTTAAACTTTATTTTCCAAGGATATAGATTTTAGGCAACGCCTATCTGTCCTTGATATAATTTTACATACTGACATAGAGAGAGAGAGAGAGAGAGAGAGAGAGAGAGAGAGAGAGAGAGAGAGAGAGAGAGAGAGAGAGAGAGAGAGAGAGAGAGAGAGAGAGAGAGAGAGAGAGAGAGAGATTAAACTCAGTTCATACAGCTACAGGGTGATAAATGAGTGCCCTATAATCCCTCCTTACACGAACTTGGCGTTGGCCTTTGCCGAGAAACGAACACCGCGGACAGTCATGTCATAGTGGACACAAACTGCTGGTCCACTTACTGTACTTTAGCTCACTACCTTGTAATTCTCCCCTACTAAACTGCCTCAAGCGCACTGGGATATTTTGCATGACGACGAGCTGACTGAAAACAACATGTCAAATGCTAAATTGTATGTTCGAAACCCCCCCCCCCCCCCCCCCCCGTCCCCATCATGTTCACGACTCTCAATCTCAAAGTCTCTTCTTTCAGTTTCACGACAATAACCCTAGGCTGATCCTAACCCTATCCCTTACCCCGAAAAACTGCAGAATGTGGCTTCCCAAGGGCCAGCCACACGCCCACTAAGATCGCCCGACTGTAAACGATACGATTCGATCACGTGGTCTCCGAGGACAAAATGGGATCGGCGCACCGAGATCACGTGATCGAATCGCATCGTACAGTCGTGCGATTTTTAGTGGACGTGTGGCTGGCCTTTCAGCGAAATGTTGAAAGTGTGTGTGTGCGTGTGTGTGTGTGTGTGTGTGTGTGCGCGCGCGCGCGCGCGCGCGCGTGTGTGTGTGTGTGTGTGTGCGTGTGTGTGCGTGCGTGTGCGTGTGCGCGCGCGCGCATGTGTGTGTGTGTGTGGTTAAAACCTTTTCAACGCCAGGCATTTTTCAGCCCAAACTTTCCATTCACCTTACCTGGGTAGAGAACAGATGTCGTCTGTAGTAGCGAGGATTTCTCTGTGACATGCTTAAAAT
>CM065692.1:18630603-18645603 GCA_017654935.2 Phymorhynchus buccinoides
GCCCCACACGAGCGTCATGCCCTCTGGCGTGAGAAAAATCGCACTAAGTCTCTCATAGGATGGGGCGCCATCTCCTCCGGAGTTGTTGCCCTTTGCTTTTCCCTAGAGTCATAAATCATACGTCATACGTTTCTTTATTGTGCATTGGCGTTGTACAACGCACATGGAAACTTGTCTTCCACCATGCAAAATAGGATGAGAGATATCAAAATAAAAAATATTAAATAAAAATAATAAAAAAACATAAATTTACATTAAGACGAATAAGCAACTCTCACACCACACCCAATCATTCATCAGAGTTTCGGCTATGTTGTGGTTTTAGTCACCCCCCCCCCCCCTCTCTCTCTCTCTCTCTCTCTCTCTCTCCTCTCACCCCTCTCAAATTTTCCCATTGAAAATAACTGTCACCGACAAGGAATATGCTGCCATTCTCGGGAAAGTGATAGGGTTAGGATCAGCCTATGACTATTTTCGTAACACTGAAAGAAGCCAGTCTTTTGAGATTGAGGATCGTAAATATGACGAGGGGCGACTAAAAGTACAAGACTGAGTCCGTTTAGTGTATTAGAAGGGATGGAACGCTCCGGAGTTAGTGTTCTTTGCGTTTCCCTAGAGCTTCTCCAGAGTTATTGTTCTTTAAGCTTCCCTGTAGCTTTAGGGTATTACGGAGACGCAAAGGGACGTAATAACAGTCCTGTGACAGAGTGTCGTCAGATCCCATAAGTTAGGAGTACTATGGATGGAGATAGCTACGTCGTTTTGCATGCCGTCAATAATCAATTTTACCTCCTCCTCCGAAATCGGAATGTGTCGGCTGAATGCAGCGGGAGGGGTGCAGTGAAAACCCCCAAACCGGACACAAGCGTACCATACCCATTATGGCCATATGGCATGGGAACGCAGAAGAAGAAGAAGAAGAACAAAATACTTAGCTCCGAGTTTCTCAACAATGATACGATCTTCTTCTTCTTCTTCTGCTTCTGCTTCTGCTTCTGCTTCTTCTTCTGCTTCTGCTTCTTCTTCTTCTTCTTCCGCGTTCCTCTTCTTCTTCCTCGTCTTCTGCCTCCGCTTCTTCTTCTTCCTCTTCTTCTTCTCTTCCTCTTCCTCTTCCTCTGGTCTTCCTCTGCATTCTTCTTCTTCTCCTTCTTCTTCTTCTCCTTCTCCTTCTCCTTCTCCTTCTCCTTCTGCTTCTTCTCCTTCTTCTTCTTCTTCTTCTTCTTCTTCTTCTTCTTCTTCTTCCGCGTTCCCTACCCATAAGGCCACAATGGGCACGTGCGTGTCCGCTTTCCAGTTTCCACTGGTGTCCTCGCTGCATTCAGCCGACACATTCCGATTTCGGAGGATTTAAGGAGTGGGATCCGATCGCGTCACGATGTTGGGCTGCTTCTTTACCGAAGTAGGGCCAGAATCGCCGCTGCCTGTCACGATGCCTCGCGTTGCTTGCTGTAATAGGCCAACAGTAACGTGAGAGCTGCACAATAAATTACTTTGTAGTAGTAGTAGTAGTAGTAGTAGTAGTAGTAGTAGTAGTAGTAGTAGTAGTAGCAAAGACACTGACAAGAAAGACTAACATCCGGTCCCTTTTCCCTATATGAGTAGTGAGGACAGAAACACTGGTTGTGTCCCTTTGAAACGTGACACATTTAGGTTACATTAACTCTTTTTTTCAAACCTGAGAGAGTTATCTTTTCATGAGTCAGTTATACTTTGGATAACTACCCCACTAACGATAACTCTATCAGCCCGGCTCGCCGTAACTCTTAAGTAGTCCATCTTACCCTTTTAGAGTCTTTGGTAGTAGTAGTAGTAGTAGTAGTAGTAGTAGTAGTAGTAGTAGTAGTAGTAGTAGTAGTAGTAGTAGTAGTAGTAGTAGTAGTAGTAGTAGTAGTAGTGGTGCTTAGGGACCAAACAAGCCGTTTAGTAGTAGTTAGTTAGTTAGTCTGTTATAGTCCCGTCAACAGCTATGGTTATCTCAGGACTGTCACCACATAAAAATCCACCACGTATAGCAAAACACAAATCCAAGAATCTTAACAACGTACAAAACCTGAAAACAAAAAATGTAGTACAATTCATAACATGACACTTCCATCATTATACCCTATAGCACATAAGTCCACACAGTGCTGGAAACGTGGAGCCACGCTACTCTCATTTATCGGATCCAGGTTAAAAAAAACAGTAAAAAAAGGATAACAAATACATACTAGTAAGCTAAAATACATAAAAAAGGCTATATAAGCAAATATGCACTGCAGAATGGACAACAGGTGCCCACTCAAGTGCGCAAGTATCACGTGTGGATGCCAGTGTACAATAAAAAAAAAACCTGGCATGTCATAAATTGTAAAAAGGAAAAACGTGGAAGGGTTTTATAGAAAAAATGCAGGTGAATGGACCAATAAGGCAGAAAAAAGTAGACGCCAGAAAGCAAAAAGAAGAGAAAAGGCAGAGTCAAAGAGAGTGATAGAGTAGAGGAAGTAAATAGCATAGAACTTCCAGAAGAAGGGGGAACTATTTCCGCTGAAAGACCACCCGGTATCCCCACGGGAGGGCCACAACCACATAAGCCAGCCTAAGCCGTTGCCCGCCTCCTACGACGAGGACGTGTGGTTGGTCTTTAGGAGGCTGTTGGGCTACTCTCCGTAATCCCCCCCCCCACCATGATAGGTGGAAGCCCTCCGGTAGTAGTAGTAGTAGTAGTAGTAGTAGTAGTAGTAGTAGTAGTAGTAGTAGTAGTAGTAGTAGTAGTAGTAGTAGTAGTAGTAGTTTTAGGGACCAAACAAGCCGTTTAGTAGTAGTAGTAGTAGTAGTAGTAGTAGTAGTAGTAGTAGTAGTAGTAGTATTTATATTTTATGGTCATTTCTATAGCGCTTATTCATCAAAGCTCTAAGCGCTTAGACCATAGTAGTAGTAGTAGTAGTAGTAGTAGTAGTAGTAGTAGTAGTAGTAGTAGTAGTAGTAGTAGTAGTAGTAGTAGTAGTGCTTAGGGACCAAACGAGCCGTCAAGGTTTTTTTAAGCAGTCCCCACCTTAGTATAGCCAATTTCAGACTATTTTCGGTCAAGGCGGCGTGTACGGTTTGATTTTCCAAATGGCTTATTATCAACGCTTCTGAATATATTATTTACCGCATTTGGGGAATCATCAAGACGATTTTTGAATGCATCAATGTCGGGTGCACATCTTAAAGGCACAACGGGAGTATTTAAGAGGCGATCCCAGGATGGCCAAAGAGGGCGTAAAACATTATTTCTTCCATCGGGTAGTCAGGGGCGTAAAGCATTATTATCGGGTAGCCAGTCGTGAGTGGGAGAGAGAGAGAGAAACAAGCCAGCGACACTCCTCGCTGCGGGCATTCGCCTGCGCCAGTTTAGTTTTTCCCTCCTTTTGCGTTTGAAAATGGATGCTTTCGCTGCGAGCGCCAAGCAGAAACTGACATTTTTGGATGGAAGTTCAGTTTAACGTCGCGTATCGGCTTTCGCCATGTACGACGGGCTGAACAAACCAACCATGGTGATAAACAAAAATGTATGTTCCTGAATCACTGTCTTAGCCAAAAGGCCGAGAAGCGATCAGAATCTATGTGACATTTTTAGCCTACTGCTTGCTTATATAGTGCCGCGCTGGCTTTAAACCAACTGTGGTAATTCATTCCAAACCACGTGACGATTTTATGTTCAAGGAATAACATACTTTTGTTCTCAAATTGAATAGAACTTACAATTTTGTTATTGAGCCCATGATCTTACAAACCACAATATCCCCTACTTTTTGTGAGCAGCATATATTATTATTGTATGACAGGTGGTGACAGGAATGTTTTGATAATGGACACGACAACAGCTATGAATCACAATAATTTGTATTGAACCATCTTCGGGTGTCATCTTTGTTTTTAACAAGCTTTAACACAAAAATCAATATTATGTCTGAATAATTATTGTTGTTTTGGTAATTGCCTTGGGTTGTTGCTCAACGCGAGACAAAGGCAGTTCATCTGTTGTCAGGGCTTAGATAAAGCACAGATGGTGTTAATCAAGGTGTGTATTATAGTGTGTGTGTGTGTATGCGAGAGAGAGAGAGAGAGAGAGAGAGAGAGAGAGAGAGAGAGAGAGAGAGAGAGAGAGAGAGAGAGAGAGAGAGAGAGAGAGAGAGAGAGAGCGAGAGAGAGAGAGAGAGAGAGAGAGAGAGAGAGAGAGAGAGAGAGAGAGAGAGAGAGAGAGAGAGAGAGAGAGAGAGAGAGAGAGAGAGAGAGAGAAGAGAGAGAGAGGAGAGAGAGAGAGAGAGCGAGCAGAGAAGAGAGAGAGCAGGAATCCTATATAGTTCTATGCCATTCCTGGTGAGACTGTGTATGTGTGTGTGTAAGAAGGGGGTATCTCTGTGTGTACATGCGCATATGCGTGTGTATGTGTGTGTGCGCGTGCTTGCGTGTGCGTGCGTGTATATAGGAGGTTGTTTACTAGTACTTTTCTTCATTTTGAATCTTCCTGCCAGCCAGCCCTCTTGCAGCAACACCACAATAACACCATGCCTTCTCTAATAAATAAACAGGAGTTGTTTTCCGACTTTGCATTTTTTAGTTAAAATAAGTTATATATATATATATATATATAGACACACAAATGGAGATTGAAAAAAGAAAAACAAACACAACAGCTTTTCCCAATATTTCGATGTTTAATAATTACATCTTCTTCGGTGGACACTTTTCTTAAAATGAGCCAGGAGTGGTGTAGTGAACAAAGATTAAAACTCACTCACATAATCATTTTGATTTCATTCCCCACGCAGTGCCCTTCATCTCACATCCCTGCCCTACATTTGTAACATATATATATAAACGTACAAGAATTGAAGAAGAAAAAACAACCACACCATTAAACTTTCCTCTTATATAAGCTATCCACAAAAAGTTAAGGATCACTTGCAAACTAATTCATAACTTTCCAAATAAGAAAGCCAATGCGTTGAATTTTGGCCAACATTTAATTCAATGCTTTATATATACACAATTGCCTTCAATTTCGAGCAATCGTTTGGTCTGTACATTTGATCAAAGTGGGTACGTATCGAACTTTTCACAAGACAGGGCATTCTGATGCTCCCAAAAGTTCAGTAATGCGTGTATCCGCCATGTGTTCTGGCACTGACGCAGCGAGTCCTCATGGAGTTGACCAGGGTGGTGAAGAAAACTGCCACTCAGCCTGCAGCATCTGGTAGAGGTGCTGGGCATCCCTGGGAGGGGGGTGGTTGCTCCTCACTTTGCGATCCAGCTCATCCCAGAGGTTTCAATCGGGTTGAGGTCGGGACTGCATGCTGGCCACTCCATTCTGTTGACTCCAGACTGCTGCAGGAAGTCGTTGACCACCCTTGCCCTGTGGGGGCGAGCGTTGTCATCCTGGTAGACAGCCGGCGGTCCCATCTGCTGCAGTGTAAGCACAGCCAGCGGTCGAAGGATCTCATCCCGGTATCAGGTTACCCTGTACATGATACAAGTTCTGTGGTGAAGGCTGAAGGCCCCCCAGACCATTACAGAACCTCCACCAAAGATTTGGACAGTGGCGTCAATACGTTCCCCTGGGCGCCTCCAGACCCTCAGTCGGCCGTCGTTGTGGTTCAGGGTGAAGCGTGATTCATCACTGAACAGGACCTGGGACCATTGCTGACGTGTCCACCTCACGTGACGTCTGCAGAAGGCGCGGCGTGCTGCCCTATGGGCTGGAGTTAAGCGTGGCCGTACAGCTGGGCGACGAGAACGGAGGTTAAACCCATGAAGGCGGTTCCGTATGGTCTGCTGGCTGATGTTGATGTTAGTAGCCACCCTCAGCTGCCTTCGAATGATGCTGGAAGAGGCTGTTCTTGTCTGCAGGGCTTGTCGTTCAATGAGACGATCTTCACGTGGAGTTGTCTTCTTCGGTCGACCAGATCTGCGTCTTTCATGGACCCTCCCAGTGGCTGTGAAGAATCAGACAATGACCGAGATGGACACCTGAAGTCGCCTGGCCACTTCTCGCTTGGGAACACCATCTTGGAACCATGCAACAGCTCGTCCCCTATCCAACTCGCTCAATTTTCGTCGTGGAGGCATTGTCAAATCAGGCCTAATACTGGTGGTATGTCTTCTTATAAAGCCAAGCAAGAGACATCCCACGTGCATAATGAAATGAAGAACGATCCAAAACAAGGTCCTTTTTCGCAAGTTTTCCGCTTTTTCTTTTGCTGCCAAGCTCAGTAATAGAGAATCACGTGCAATGTTTCCACTAACACAACATCGCCCACTTACAGCTGAACAAGAATTCATAACAATTTGGCTTGACTGAGAAAGAAAATAACAGGAGCGAACGGAGTTTATTGCGCACCTGTTTTCTCATAGTGATCCTTAACTTTTTGTGAGTAGTGTATATCATTTGCTTTAATAAAACTTTTTTTGTGTCCAATATTTAAGTTTGTGAACCTAAGAAAGAAACTGAATAACTTTAATGTTAGCTTTACGATTTGTTCTGTGTTCTGAAAAAAATAAAAAAAAATAATGTGCTGATTTACTTTTTATGTGTGTGTGTGTGTGTGCTGAGAGATAGGGGGAGAGAGAGAGAGAGAGGGGGGGGAGAGAGAGAGAGAGAGAGAGAGAGAGAGAGAGAGAGAGAGAGAGAGAGAGAGAGAGAGAGAGAGAGAGAGAGAGAGAGGAGAGAGAGAAGGAGTCCAGGTACAAAACAAACTCACCTTCCCTAATGAAACAACCGACATCAGACACACACACACACACACGCACGCACGCACGCACGCACACACACACACACACACACACACACACACACACACACACACACACACACACACACACACACACACACACACACACACACACACACACACACACAAACGCGCGCGCGCGACTGACCAGTCCAAATAGCCAAACAGACCCGTGGTATTTTGTAAGAAACATGGGCCTAAACGTTTACCTCCTGCGTGAAACAGCCTACAAAAACACAACCTTAGCCCCAAATAATCGCTGACCCCAAGTTTAACCATAGCAGACCAGAATAGAAAAAAAGCCGTTATGTATACACAGATAGGTAGGTACAAAGACAAGGCTGAAGTTAGGATAAGAGAGAGAGAGAGAGAGAGAGAGAGAGAGAGAGAGAGAGAGAGAGAGAGAGAGAGAGAGAGAGAGAGAGAGAGAGAGAGAGAGAGAGAGAGAGAGAGAGAGAGAGAGAGAGAGAGAGAGAGAGAGAGAGAGAGAGAGAGAGAGAGTTTATGTCCCAGAAATATCTTTTGAATCACCATACAGAATCGCCTCACATCATGTTTTGTATGTTTGTATTTTACCTGGAGGTGTGTGAGCCTTCGGAGAGAGAGAGAGAGAGAGAGAGAGAGAGAGAGAGAGAGAGAGAGAGAGAGAGAGAGAGAGAGAGAGAGAGAGAGAGAGAGAGAGAGAGAGAGAGAGAGAGAGTTTGTGTCCCAGAAATATCTTTTGAATCACCATACAGAATCGCCTCACATCATGTTTTGTATGTTTGTATTTTACCTGGAGGTGTGTGAGCCTTCGGGAAACTGTGACGGGGTTGGAGGGCTAGTCACCACACTGAGCAGCAGACCCTTGTCCATTCAATCCTTCAGTCTGTCAGTCATTCATTGACTGCTTCATTGAGTCTTTTATCCATTGGTTCTTTTCAATCACCTTTCCACCCATCCATCCACCCATCGATGTATTCATTGTTTCACTCATTGATTGATTGATTGATTGATGCATTCATTCATTCGTTTATTCATTGCTTTATTGTTTCATTCATGTCTCCACTCGTTCATTGCAATCATCCGTACGACCATCCATCCATCCATCAATGCATTGACTGATTGGTTCATTCATTTATCCACCTGTTCATTCCAATCATCCTTACGACCATCCATCCATCCATCAATGCATTGACTGATTGGTTCATTCATTTATCCACCCGTTCATTCCAATCATCCTTACGACCATCCATCCATCCATCAATGCATTGACTGATTGGTTCATTCATTCATCCAGTCATTCATATCTTCATCCCCACCATTCCTTTCTGCCTTCCTTCCTTCCTTCCTTCATCTATTCACCCAAAACACATCCACTCAATCCCCCTCCCTCTATCTCTGTCCAAAAAACCCAGGCTGGGACACAGAGACCTTCCTGCGCAGGCTGGGCCAGGAATACTTCAAGCTCTGCCTCGGGGAGTACGGCAAAGCGCTGAGAGTGCTGGGCAGCAACCTGGTCGAGTTCTTCTCCAACCTGGACGGCCTCCACGAGCAGATCAAGGCCTCCCCCCGCTTCCAGGGCCAGAGCCCCCCTTCCTTCCGCTGCGACATCCAGGCCCCGGCCCCCGACCAGCCCTCGCGCGTCAACCTCCACTACTACACCTTCCGCCGGAGAACCCTCGCCTTCGTCGCGGGCACGGTGGAGGCCGTGGCCGGCATGCTGTTCAACGTGTCCGCGGACATGAAGGTTTCCCCGAACCGGGACCCCTCCTCACCGCACCAGATGTTCTTCGTCACCACGAGGGCTCCGTCGGACAATGGCAACTCTTCCTCTTGGGGCCCGTCCTCCCTGGCGTCGTCTCAAGGAGGGTGCAAGCTGTGCTCCGACTGCTGCAACCTGTCCACGGACCCGGCCAAGTCCAAGCTGTCGGTGAGCACGCTGTGCTCGTCCTTCCCCTTCCACGTCATCTTCGACCGCCAGATGAACGTCATCCAGCTGGGAACCGCCCTCATGAAGATGGTGACGGTCGAGAGGTTGAGGAAGGCAGGAGTAGGAGGAGGAGGGGGGGAGGGGAGGAGGAGGAGGAGGGGGGAATGGGAGGGCTCATCCCCATGAGGTCGCTGTTCGAGGTGGTTCGGCCCTCGGTGAAGATGAGCTTCTCCGCCTTCCTGTCCAGGCTCAACTCGTCCTTCGTGCTGAGGTCCAAGCCGGTGACGGAGGGGGCCGAGGCTGCTGACGGAGGGCTGCCAGGGTCAACGGAGGGAGACTGAGTCAGGTGAGTATGGGGAGTGGGGTGGGAGGGGTGGGGTGGGGTGGGGGGGGGGGAAAGAGAATGATGATGAGATAAGGAGGGAGAGAGGGAGAGGGAAGGGGGGGGGGGTGAGAGAATTGACGAATTTTCATGTCGGTCATGTCGGTCATTGTCTGTGGCTATATACTACTAGTTCCTGACAGGCAATGGGCGATAATCTTATATTTAATTTATTAAAACCCTTTCACCGCCAGCCCTTTTTGTAGCACACTCCCCCCCCCCCCCCCATCAGAACGGGCATAAGCCAAAGTACCTTCATGCCAAATGTGAAGACTCTAACACTAACGGTGTGGGAGTTATGGCCCCTGAAAGAGTTTTCGGTTTTCAAGGTCGTCAAGGTCACGACGGCAAACTGGTTTGCGCGGATGCCTTCCTCTCATGGTGACACACCAGCACACAACATTTGACGTGATTCTGTCAACCCGTTCGAAAGATATCCTTGGGACAGACAGAAGGAAGAAAAAAATGACCCTCCGATTTTCAGGCTCCAGCGATCTTTTTGACCTTGACCTTGACCTTGATCGGTATGCCAGCATCAGAACGGGCATAAGCCAAACCACCTTCATACCAAGTTTCAACATCCTCGGTGCCCGATATATGGCTAAAAATAGATTTTCGATTTTCAAGGTCGTACGTCAAGGTCAAGATCACGACGGCAAAATGGTTTGCGCCGATCTCTTCCTACTAAGGAGGCACACCTTCGCACAAAATGTGACACGATTCGGTCAAGCGGTTCGGGAGATATCCTTGGGACAGACAGGGGAAAAAAAGAAGAAAAAAAAGTACAAACCAGCCCATCGCAAAGTCCGTTCACCTTCGGTGACGGACAATAAAACTAGTGAATGATCAGGAGGGGGAGGAATAAGCGCTCAATGGGGTTCTTTTCGTGTTGAGAAAGAGAGAACGAACGAACGCATTTTTTATTTATTTATGCAGGGTCATCATAATAAGCATCAGTGCTTAAAAAAAAAAGTTTTATTAAGCCCTGTAGCCAAGCAAGAAAATTAAATAAACTAAAACAAAAAAAGTAATGCCAACAACAACAAAATAATATGTAAAGTAACATAGGCACCAACAGCATTAATTCAACGATCAACGAAATGTAATGACCAAGGCCATCTGCCCATGTCACATAGGGAAAAGGGGGAGGGGGATACACATAAAAACTAGAGCGTTAAGACGCTAAATGACCAACCGCGCGGCAGCGTTACTCGGCTCCAGTGACCTTGACCTTTGACCCATAACCTTCATTATCGCACTTGGCCTAGATCTTCCTACTACCTACCCGCATGCAACATTTGAGCACCCTCAGTCCATCCGTTCAAACGCTAGAGAGGATACATACAAACATACAAACACCACCTCAGACACGAGTGAAAACATTACCAATCCGCTCTCTACGATCACGGTTGGTAAAACTCCACCAAAAGCAATACATAGCATAGATAGAAGTTATCAAAACGGTTATCACATAAAAATAATTATTACCAAACATGAAACAACATTATACCATTGCAGTAACAACATTCTGGAAAGAGAGAGAGAGAGAGAGAGAGAGAGAGAGAGAGAGAGAGAGAGAGAGAGAGAGAGAGAGAGAGAGAGAGAGCATTGAAAAACTTATATAAACAATATAGGCTGTTTCCCAAACACAGAGACGCGCTAATGTATGCATGTATGTACGTAGGCACAGAATATATGGCAACACACACACAAGCACGCGCGCGCGCACGCACACACACACATACGCGCACACGCACGCACGTACGCACGCACGTACACACACGCACACCACACACACACACACACACACACACACACACACACGCACACACACACACACACACACACACACACACACACACACACACACACACACACACACACACGTAATACATTCATCCGCTGTGCAAAAATAATATGAGTTTTCTTGAACAAAATGAGCATGCAAAAAGTAGTATTCACTTGTCTTATTCTTTCTCACTTCCTTTCTCTCTCTCTATCCCTCCCTCCCTCCATCCACCCCATTCTCTATCCCCGAAACTTCTCTCTCTCTCTCTCTCTCTCTCTCTCTCTCTCTCTCTCTCTCTCTCTCTCTCTCTCTCTCTCTCTCTCTCTCTCTCTCTCTCTCTCTCTCTCTCTCTCTCTCTCCGTGGCAATACAATATCTTCCCCATCAAAAATTATCAGTTAGTCCTTAAAGACCCCGCACGTCACGTGTCACATTCCCTCTTATATGCTAGGAAGATTTCGTAAAGAACCCGCACGTCACGTGTCAAAATCACGGTTTTCACGTGTTTTCCCTCCTACAGCTAGTAAAGGTCTGTGTACACGTTAACATTATTCACGAGATAGTTCTATTTCCCCATGGCAACACAGTGTTAGCCCTCTCTTAATATGACTTGCAGCTCACTTTGTTGCCTTGTGAGAAATAGAAATATCTCGACAATAGTGTTAACGTGTACAGAGACCTTACGGAATCTTAAGAAATCTTCCTAGTATAAGAGGGAATGTGACACGTGACGTGGGGGGTCTTTAAGATTCATTACTAGCTATAAGAGGGAAAACACGTGAAAACCGTGATTTTGACACGTGACGTACGGGGTCTTTAATGTAGCAATCGCTGAAGCAATCAGGGGCTTGCTTTGATGCCCGTGAAGAGCCTGATACACTGCATACGATTCGTTATCAACGCGATGCGACTTTGACGATGCGAGTCATAGTTGACGTGAAATACATGTATTTAATCTTAGGCCTATTGGGGTCTGCAACGAACACCTTTTGCAAGAGTGAATGCCCTTGGTGGGTGGGGGAAGATGGTTCAGTACTGACCAGACAGGGGGATAACTCTCGCCAATAACCCTATTTGATGCCACTAAATGGCTGCCTTTCGCAAGAGTGAATGCCCTTGTCAGTACTGACCAGCAAGGGCATCACTCTCACTGTCAAGGGCGTTAATAACCCTAGTTGCAGAGGCCTACAGTCAGCCCTGGTGCAGTGTGTTTCAACTGGATGTGATTGTCTTGGTGTTGGTTCTCCAATGATTATGCCATTTTCTTCATGACCCTACAAATTCAAATCGTGTGCTTGTGTGTTTGTGTGTTTCTTCATGCCCCTACACATTCAAATTGTTTCATTGTGTGTTTGTGTGTTTGTTTCTTCATGCCCTACAAATTCAAATTGTGTGCTTGTGTGTTTGTGTGTTTCTTCATGCCCCTACAAATTCAAATTGTTTCTTGTGTGTTTGTGTGTTTCTTCATGCCCCTACAAATTAAAATTGTTTGATTGTGTGTTTGTGTGTTTCTTCATGCCCTACAAATTCAAATTGTTTGCTTGTGTGTTTGTGTGTTTCTTCATGCCCCTACAAATTCAAATTGTTTCATTGTGTGTTTGTGTGTTTCTTCATGCCCTACACATTCAAATTGTTTCATTGTGTGTTTGTGTGTTTCTTCATGCCCTACACATTCAAATTGTTTCATTGTGTGTTTGTGTGTTTCTTCATGCCCTACAAATTCAAATTGTTTCATTGTGTGTTTGTGTGTTTCTTCATGCCCTACACATTCAAATTGTTTCATTGTGTGTTTGTGTGTTTCTTCATGCCCTACAAATTCAAATTGTTCAATTGTGTGTATTTTGTTTGTTTGCTTTTTCGCATATTTTCTATAGGGATTCCATATTCGTATTTAATCATTATCGTTGTTCCTTTTCCACGCTTAGTGTAATTTGTGTTGCAGCCAATTCTGTGTAACCAAACATATTTTGTGAGTACCACGCATAAGCGTTGTTTCTTGTTGTACTCATATTTAAATGTTGTCGCTGCTTTATTGTGTAATGATTAGGAATAACAATTGTTTAAACCAAATACATATATTGGGTCTACTTGAGTATGGTGATCGAATATAGCAGAATTATGTTTAGACGGAAGTGTTTCACGTGAATCATGACTCGCATCGTCGCAATCGCATCGCATTGAGATCGGACCTTACGTAGTGTGGCGGGCCCTTTGCTGTGATGCACCGTGGCAGGCGTGTGTGCTATCAACAGGCGTTGCATGTGCATTACTCATTACCTGCGAAATGAATAATTTCCAGAAAAATAAATAGCGCAATAAACAAACTTCTTCTCTGTAGTTTTATATATTTTATTGTACATTTTAGTCTCTCTCTCTCTCTCTCTCTCTCTCTCTCTCTCTCTCTCTCTCTCTCTCTCTCTCTCTCTCTCTTTTTTTCTTCTTTTTTTTCCCTGTCCCATCTTCTGGGCTGTACAGTGGCGTTGCTCCCACGCCGCTCGTTCCGAATCCCAATTCGCAGCTACACCCGGGTTTGTTCAAGTCGCAGAAACCGAGACCAGCAGTCCAAGGGGAGATAATTTATGTTAGGCCGTCAGGAGGCAACCAACCGAGGAGACACTGCACTTCTGCTGAGTCACTTCGGTGGAGTTCAGTGGAGCCTGTTCAGGACACCACCTACTAAGCCCCCTACTGACGACACTATTCTCTTAGTCGCGGAGCCAGCGTGAGTGAGGTCCTCCTCCGAGGGCGCCACCACGACCGTCCACCGACAGCTCCCCAGAACACACTGATCCCAATGACTTTGACCCGAATGCACCAAGGCATAGACTGGATTGGAAACCGAAACTGAGGTCACCATGAGAGCAGGGCATGCAAAGCCACAGAATTTGAGACATTGTTTTTAATTTTATGATTGATGGAAAATGAGGCCGATGATAACGATGATGATGATACTATGGAGTTCCGTATCGGTCTGAGACTGCATGGCAGGGCTGTACTCTACGCTTCCTTTCATAATGATATCCCGGCGTTAACCAGGCCCGAGAACTACAGACACCTGCAGTGTTGGTCTTGCAATTAGAGCAACACTCTCAGAATCGCATCCGTTAAGCGGATGAAACTCGACTGTGTGGTTTCAGTCTTCCCATTGAGCCCATAGCCACTCACTCTGGGTAGGAGTCGGTCCAGGACCGAAAAAACCCTCGCCTCTGATGGGATTCGAACCCCAGACCTCCCAGCCAGTAGTCCGCGACGCTAACCACTACACCACGGCGGCTGGTATCTCTCTCTCTCTCTCTCTCTCTCTCTCTCTCTCAAAAATGTGTATATATTAATTATTGTATTGTTCGTAGTTTCCCATATATATATATATATATATATATATATATATATATGAAAGAAAAATCTCAGTGAATAGCCAGCTCCGTACCCCTACTCTGAAGGACTGAAAAGTGAGTGCATTTGAAATGCAGAATAGTTTGCTTTGATAAAGCTTTTCTGTGTCCAATGTCTTTATATATATATATATATATATACAGAAAAAGATAACAGCCGCACAAGCCAAACTTCCCACTCCACACAACTCTGTAGGACTAAAAAGTTGCATTTGAAATGCCGAATTGATGAAACTTTTATGTATCTAATGTTTGAATTTGTGAACTTCAGAAACCAGTTAACGTTATAAAATATTCTGTGTTCCTTTAAAAAAATAAAAAATAAAAGTTTATTTTCTATTTTTTTTATTATTAATAATAAAAATAATAAAATGTGCTGATTTACTTTTTCTCCCAATGGGGGAGGGACAGTGCCCGATGCAAAGACAGCTGTTTCGTCTTTGAGAAAGACTCTTCAGTCTGCATATCGGCCTGCAAAGAATGTCCACAGTGAACATTCAAACTGAGCTAGAAGACCTTCCCCAAGAGAAAGGTTGTCCTCTTTGCACCAGATCGAAAGTCCACAATAAAAGCAAACCAGCACAAAGTTAAACCAGAAAAAGTAAAAAAGCTTATGTAAAATGAACAAAATAATAATGTTCTGAAATTTTAATTTCAAAAAACCTAATAGACCTGACTAAAGAGGGCAAACTACTGAGGTGATATCCAAATTAAGGATAAAAATAGTAGTATGCTATGGTGGAGGCCAAAACGTTGGAAGCCATCCTAGGG
>CM065692.1:18648103-18653103 GCA_017654935.2 Phymorhynchus buccinoides
CGTTTCGCCCCAACCCTCGTAGAGGCATAATACTTATGTATTGTGTATGGGTCGGTGGCCTTCACAATTAAATATACTAGCGCAACGCCTAGTACTGGCAATGCACCGTACTGGTAATGCCACGTACTGGTAACGCTGAGTACTGGTTTCGCCGGGTCCGCGAAATATTATTATTACTTTTGTCTCTCTCTCCCTCCTTCCATCTTCTTCACTCATCCCGTTCTACTACCCCCCGCACCTTACTGACTACAGCAAATTTGAAGCGATTCGGTGAAGAAAAGGCGGAGTTATAAGGCCCCGTTTCCTGTTGGTGCTGCTCTGAGAGTGATGTTCTCTCCCTAGTAACGGTAACGCCTTGTAACGGTAACGCCAAGTACTGGTAACGCTGAGTACAGCAAATTTGAAGCGATTCGGTTAAGAAACGGCGGAGTTATAAGGCCCTGTTTCCCGTTGGCGCTGCTCTGAGAGTGACGCGCTCTCCCGATTCTCGTCACATTTGCTGCCAGGCTTTGCCCGGGCCATAGCAAGCCTGACGGCAAATCTGCAGCGATTCGGATAAGAAACGGCGGAGTTATTCGCTTCCGGTTTAGCATACCGATAGTCACCGTCCCCAGCCATCTACCTGCCAAATTGGAAGGCAATCGGTCCAGAAATGCCGGAGATACGGGCGTCGAGAGTCCGGCGGATACGCGTTTCGCGCATTTGCCAAACCGCGCAAATGACACGGCCGCCTCGGTTGCCGTTGCCATCGCCCCGTGAGGGCTCACAGCAAATTTGAAGCGATTCGGTCAAAAAATGGCGGAGTTATAAGGCCCGTTTTGTGTTTCAGACAGACAGACAGACAGACAGACACACACACACGGACACTTGGCTTTTTATTATATGAATGATGATTGTAGACTTCACACCTCGGTCTCTGTCTCATTTGTCTCTGTCTCACTCTGTCTCTCTGTCTCTCCCCAATATAAAGCATTACGCGAGTCGTACATACCCCCAAAGTATTATCTTAATCCAAATGCGTTTAAATTAACATTACTGCTATCTGACAGAAGAATGTATATACCACTTGCCGTATTCCTATCAAAAGCTTTTAACTACAGATACCAATCAATATATCATTGTTGAAAGAAAGGTATGATTTTGATGAATGCCCTTTTTTTCATATATATTGTTATTCAATATTTGGTGCATGTTTCTGTTGTTTTCCTTTTTATTCCCATTGTTGTCTAATGACAGGAACACCAATTGATATTTTTATGTGTTTAGATAGATAAACATTGTTGTCGACCAGTGCTTCGTCTTACCATCGTTCCCTCGTGAAATTGGCACGGCGAATGACAGTGTCTTTGTGCATTTTGTATGAATTATTTTGTGGCCTCTTAATTTTCTTCTTCCCGATTTTCC
Organism: Phymorhynchus buccinoides; assembly: GCA_017654935.2. Classification (NCBI taxonomy): domain Eukaryota; kingdom Metazoa; phylum Mollusca; class Gastropoda; order Neogastropoda; family Raphitomidae; genus Phymorhynchus; species Phymorhynchus buccinoides. Next base: position 18,649,508 of record CM065692.1, read on the forward strand.
CATGAGCCGCAAAGAAGAACAAAAAGAAGCTTACATTTGGCAATTCTTCGTTAATTATTATTGAATATATAATATACTAGTGCTGTTTTGCCTCCCCATTGTCCCTATATGACACAGGACAAATTGATGAATTGTGATTGTGTTTTCTTGTTTGAATTCTTTAAATTGCTGTATACCTTACATATGACCATTTATTCTGCATTCCTTACCCCTCCCACTGTTCCCTCTATATTTGATCAAACATGTTTGTGGTTTTGTAATGAATTCTGTATGTATTGTTAGTTGTATGCCATTGTTCATTCTCCCCCTCCCCACTGTTCCCTTGTGACATGGGCAGAAGGCCTAGTCAGTAAACTGAGTTGAGTTGAGTTGCCTCTCTGTCTCTCTGTCTCTCTGTCTCTCTCTCTCTCTCTCTCTCTCTCTCTCTCTCTCTCTCTCTCTCTCTCTCTCTCTCTCTCTCTCTCTCTCTCTCTCTCTCTCTCTCTCTCTCTCTCTCTCTCTCTCTCTCTCTCTCTCTCTCTCTTCTCTCTCTCTCTCTCTCTCTCTCTCTGCGTCTCTCTCTCTCTCTCGCGTCTTCTCTCTCTCTCTTCTCTCAAATGTTGGTCCCCATACTGTGAATAACAAAATATTTGGGAGTTTACCAACTGGCAAAGACTGTTGTCAGACAGATGACGAAAAACGAGGAAGATGAGAAACGGATGAAAGAAGGACAGGGATGAGTGCATATACACGCACACATGCACGCGCGCACAACACACACACACGCACGCACACACACGCACGCACACACACACACACACACACACACACACACACACACACACACACACACACACACACACACACACACACACACACACACACCGACATACAAACCCATAGCCATTGAAACATACAAACGAGAATGGGACATAGACAAAATAGACAGTATAAACAAAGAGCTTTGAAAAGAATCAACACGTATGTTTAGGGGTAGCAAATGTACCCACTGAACCCTGTAAATCCAGAGGTGCGCACTACTTATCAACGGAAGAAAGACAAGACTCGTGCTCTACGCTGAGTGATATATGCCGATTTAAAAGAGGGTTGGGGAGGGAGAGAGAGAGAGAGAGAGAGAGAGAGAGAGAGAGAGAGAGAGAGAGAGAGAGAGAGAGAGAGAGAGACAGAGAGAGAGAGAGAGAGAGAGAGAGAGAGAGAGAGAGAGAGAGAGAGAGAGAGAGAGAGAGAGAGAGAGAGAGAGAGAGAGAGAGAGAGAGAGAGAGAGAGAGAGAGAGACAGAGAGAAACACAGAGACAGACAGACAGACAGACAGGCAGAGAGAGAGATACTCAACTCAACTCAACTCAGTGTACTCACTAGGCCTCCTGCCCATGTCACAAGGGAACAGTAGGAAGGGGGAGAATGAGCAATGGCATATAACTAATAATAAATACATAATTCATTACAAAACCACAAACATATTTGATCGCATATTGAGGGAACAGTGGTAGGGGTAAGGAATGCAGAATAGTAACTGTTGGTTATATGTAAGATATACAGCAATTTAAAGAACTCAAACAAGAAAATATAATGATAATTCATCAATCCATTCCGTGTCATATAGGGACAATGGGGAGGCAAAACAGCACTAATATAATTATTATAATGATATTCAGTAATAATTAACGAATAATTGCCAAAAATAAGCTGAGAGAAAACTTGAACTTTATTTTTAAAGGATAAAGGGCGAGAATAGGGGCATTTGCCGCGTGCCGGCGACCTTGAATTTCACTGAGTTGAATTTAGAGAGCTACATTCGAAAGGTCAGCGTAACTCGGGCAGAACGAGTGCGGGCAAATTAGTAGTCTACTACAGAGAACGAACACTCGTGGCAAATGCCCTATTATGCTAGAAGGTATCACCGTTCTTCTCTTGCCCTTTCATCACCACTGTCGCCTCTTGGCACCACAATGATTTAACACCCATGTCACTGAAAGGCATCAAATGAGGGTCTGTTATCCAGTGACCTTACGTTCTTCATTTTGGGAGGTAAGGATAGACCCTATTTTAGGCATGTCACAGAGGAATCCATAATATTGCAGACAGAATCTTTTATCTACCCAGGTAAGTTTAAAGACCCAGTACGTCACGTGTCAAAATCACGGTTTTCACGTGTTTTCCCTCTTATAGCTGGTAAGAGCTGCTCCCATACAAATGTCCTCATGTACGAAAACGAGACATCACTTTAAAGAGCAGTCTCGATCGCATACGAGGAAAGTCTGAATGTGGGCCACACCGACCCCAAAAAAACCAAGGGACTTAATCCAGCCGGCTCTGTGGGTATTTAATGGAAAGTTTTAGCTGAAAAATGACTCGCGTTGAAAGGGGCAAAGTCGCATTTTAGCACCACAGAGATTTAACACCTATGTCACTAAAAGGCATCACATTTTGGTATATTATCCAAAGACCCTATCGTCTTAGTTTTGGGAAGTAAGGATAGACCTTGTTTTATATATGCCACAGAAGAATCTCGAAAACTACAGATGGATTTTGTTCTCTACCCAGGTAAATTTAATGGACATTTTGGGCTGAAATATGGTTGGCGGCGAAAGAGCTAATGCTAAAAAGGTACCATCATACAAGCACTAAAGAAGGCTGAGAGATATGTCTGTCTTTTCAACAGCACATAATGGCAGGCTATGTTTGGTTTATGCTAATTATAGAACTCTCGATTACTTCCCTTTCCAACGAAACTGCCAAACTCCTTTTACGGCACCAACTCCCCTAAATTTGCCCACACGGCTCTTTCGTAATGATAATAGCAATTACGTCTTGGACTCACGGCCAGGCTTGTATTATATTTTCAGTCACCACAAAAGTCTGAGAAAATTACTTTACTGCTACAACTGCCTCGATTTAATAATTAAAAACTTAAAAAAACCTTTTTTCGTGCATGCAGGCTTGGTTGTGTTTCATTATTTGTTTATTGTATTAGTGAGAACGTTTCAGGGGTTGCCTGAGGAGAAACTGGCGAGGGAGGGGAACTAATCTGTGTGTGTGTGTGTGTGTGTGTGTGTGTGTGGTGTGTGTGTGTGTGTGTGTGTGTGTTATTTAACGTCTATCCACTTCTCGTGATATTAGACCCCCCCAAAAGAAGTTTATGTATGTTAAAGTGGTTGCGTGCATGTGAACTAGTGCATGTGTGTGTGTGTGTGTGTATATCAAAGTGTGTGCATGCAGGTGTATGCACAATCAATGTGAACGGATAGGACTGCACTGTAGAAGTAATAAATAAATCACAAAAAATAGGAATAAAACCAATAACAGCAAAAACAAAAATCCCCCCAAATGGAAAACAAAACCCAACATTGCCCCCCACCCCCACCCCCTCACACCCCACCCCCCACCCGGCCCACATCCGTTCCCCCCTCCCATCCGTTATCCAATAATAGCAATAGAAGCAAATTACAAATAATTATCTATGCGACCGAGTTCTAAGCTAAGGAAACAAAAATCATAACCCACCTAATAGAATGGATATTAATTACAAGTACTTCCCTATTGTGTGTGTGTGTGTGTGTGTGTGTGTGTGTGTGTGTGTGTGTGTGTGTGTGTGT
>CM065692.1:18655603-18658103 GCA_017654935.2 Phymorhynchus buccinoides
TCGCTGGCAAGTGCCAGTATTCTTCCGTCTGCCGTCCAGTTAGCAATTTTTTTTTCCTTTTTTTTAAAATTATATATCTTCCTTCGTTAACGTATCCATTTCTTCTTTTTTTTTCTTTGGTGTGACCATTCCCCATTATTGTTTGGCAAACTGACTTCCTTGTCCCCCCCCCCGCCCCCCACCCCCCCCCCCCCACCCCCCCCCCCCCCCCGAAGAAAAAAGAAGTGATAACATTCTGTCTAACTCCTCACAGCTTCCCGTTAGCACCCACCCCTCTTTCTCGCATTCCTGAAGGTAAAAATAAAATGGCAGACCTCTTGCGGGAGGACCTGTGCCAGTATAGCAAACCTGTCAAACAATGTACTCTGTAGCTCTTTAGCGCTCGACGGTGTCATTGCCTTTGACAGTGGTATGTTCTTCTACTGCTGAATTGGCAAAGCTCTCGCCGAGAGAGCTCTCACACAGCCAGCATATATAAAGCTTTCACGCGAGGCGCGTGCCCACTAACAGAGATAGGCGTCTGGCCGTCCAATATAAAGAAAATAGTAGTTCCCTTCATATCCCCTCCCCCCAATTTCCCCCAAAAAAACACGAAATAAGAACTAACGTCCCACATGAGTCCTTAGGACCGGGAGGACATTAAATGCAATATTCGTTTTGGCGCGTGCCATCATTTGAATCGCTGCTCGCGACCATGGATGCTATATTGAGATTATATTTAATGTAGTGCCCATGTCGCGACAGAGACGGTTCAACCGTTCTTTTCCCCCCTGTTGCCCCAGCCACTTGCGAGGCAGAACTTCGCAGCAACCAGCGTAGCAGTCCTGGGGTCGGTTGTTATGCCTTTAACCCCCGTTCTGTTCGCGATTAAACGTAGTTTTTGTGTGTGTTGATGTATGTTGTTGTTGTTGGGTGTGTGTGAACCATTATCGTGTCAATGCGTTTTGGTTACGTTCCTTACAATTTTGCCTCTTTCCGTCAAGCCTGCCTCCTTTGCACTCCTGTGTAGGAAGGAAAAAAAGAAAAGAAAACATACAACAACAAAATGAATAATAATAATGAGAGGAAATGTGTAAAAATGAAACAATAAAGAAAACACATTAAACAACGCATACAAAAAGAGGGGGTGGGGGGGGGGGGGGGGGGAGGGGGGGGGGGGGGGGGGGGGGGGGGGGGGGGAGGCAAACTCAAAAGATGGCGCTATTAAACTTTACTGCATTTTGTCTTTTCCGTTTCACACGATACGCCGTTACTATTAAATTCATTGCTTGCGTGGAGATTGTCATACTTCGTTCAGTTTAACTGTTTATATCCCCCGTGGGGATACCGGGGGGTCTTGTGCTTGTAACTTCCTCTAATCTGTCACTCTCTTTGACTCTACCTTTTCCCTTTTGCTTACTGTCATCTACTATCTTTCTGCCTTACCGGTCCGTTCTTCTGCCTTTTTTTCACGAAACACTTTCAAAAAAGATTTCCTCCGGCCGAAGTCGGACTTGCCGAGCCTAACTATTTCTTAGTTAGGCGCATAACGGCAGCATGACGCATCTGCGCTCATAATTGACAGGAAACTGTCTGAGCGATCGAAGAAAGAAGAAGAAGAAGAAGAAGAAGAGTAGTTCAGTTGTATCGACATTATTTTGAGTTCAGTGTCGAGAATTATGTTCAATAATCACTGTCCACCTACCCATATTTCACAACACACACACACACTCGCACGCACGCACGCACGCACGCACGCACGCGCACACACACACTGAAACACACGCGCTTAGGGGTCTACATAGAGAGAGAGAGAGAGAGAGAGAGAGAGGAGAGAGAGAGAGAGAGAGGAGAGAGAGAGAGAGAGAGAGAGAGAGAGAGGAGGGAGAGGAGAGAGAGAGAGAGAGGAGAGGAGAGAGAGAGAGAGAGAAGAGAGAGAGAGTAAAACGAAAACGAAAAGTTATTTAACCAGGTAAACATGAGATACAGAAATTTTCAATGATTTTTTCGCCAAGCCCTGAGGAAAGATAGAACATTCAATAACCAAAGCTAACCAACGCATGCCACAAAAGTGGAAAAGGCAAACCAGTTACACAGAAAAGGAAGAAAGGCTTGGGGTCATGAGAGAGGAGGGGAGGGGTGGGAGGAGGGGGATAGAGAGGGGGCATAAGGGGGAGGGAGGACAGTAAGATAGGGTGAAGCGTGGAGAGGAATGGGGAAGATATAAAGATAGAGGAGAGAGGGAGGGAGGCTGAATAAGAGACAGGAGAGATAGAGAGAACGAAAACAGAAAGAATGAAACGGTTTTTTATAAAGGTAAAACATGAGATACAATGCTTTTAATTACCAAGCTTACAGAGAGAGAGAGAGAGAGACGAGATCAGGCCAGAACAGAGAGAGAGAGAGAGAGAGTTACAAGAGAGCGAAGAGAGAGGCTTCGGAGAGAGAGAGAGAGAGAGAGAGAGAGAGAGATATAGAATGAATGAAGGTGAATAAGTTTGAAGGGGAGGGGTTATTGAAG
>CM065692.1:18665603-18670603 GCA_017654935.2 Phymorhynchus buccinoides
GAGAGAGAGAGAGAGAGAGAGAGAGAGAGAGAGAGAGAGAGAGAAAGTGAGAGAGAGAGAGACAGAGACAGAGACAGGGAGACAAAGAGAGTGAAACATGCTTAATACCATTAACCTGGAGAAAGAGAGAGAGAGAGAGAGAGAGAGAGAGAGAGAGAGAGAGAGAGAGAGAGAGAAAGAGATAGAGAGAGGGAGAGAGAGAGAGAGAGAGAGAGAGAGAGAGAGAGGAGAGAGACAGAGAGACAAAGAGAGTGAAACATGTTTAATACCATTAACCTGGAGAAAGAAAGAGAGAGAGAGAGAGAGAGAGAGAGAGAGAGAGAGAGAGAGAGAGAGAGAGAGAGAGAGAGAGAGAGACAGACACACAGACAGACAGACAGACAGACTCATCAGACAGATACAGAGTGAGACAGTGAGTAGCCTTTAGTTCTGTAGGATGATACTACCCTGCTAGTAGCGACAAAAGGGGCCATCGATTGGGACATTAAAGTAATACTCCGAACAAACCGGGGCTATAAAACGTCTCCGTGTGCCATTGCGCACACGCCATCCTGCTTGTCTGCTATCGATTTTGTATTCAGGTAATCTGGTTATTTCTCACCTGAAATCTCGAACTTTTCTTTTGTTTCTTTCGCGGTTTTTTTTAATTTATAAAATTAAAAAAAATTAAAAAAATTCTTTGTATGTGCATTGAAGAAATCTGCTGCTTACTTTCTCACCTTAGTAATTATGAAGATTTTTTTTGTTTTTTTTCACCTTAGTTAAAGTCACACTGACACACCACGATTAAGTCTCTTGGGGTTTTTTTCTGGGCAGCTGTGACCCACATACAAATGTCCCCAACTTCAAATTGCATGAGGCTGCTCTTTAAAATGATGTTTCGGTTTGAATTTGGGGGCATTTATATGGGTCAAAACAAGATTTCTTTCTAGCTATAATAGGGAAAACACGCGAAATCGTCTCTGAGTGCCATTGCGCACACGCCATCCTGCTTGTCTGCTATCGATTTTGTATTCAGGTAATCTGGTTATTTCTCACCTGAAATCTCGAAATTTTCTTTTGTTTCTTTCACGTGGTTTAAATTTTTTTTTTTTTTTAATAAATTCTTTGTATGTGCATGCACTGGAAACTTGTCTCGTGTGTTTGAAGAAATCTGCTGCTTACTTTCTCACCTTAGTAATTATGAAGATTTTTTTTGTTTTTTTCACCTTACTTAAAGTCACACTGACACACCACGATTAAGTCTCTTGTTGTTTTTCTGGGCAGCTGTGACCCACATACAAATATCCCCAACTTCAAATTGCATGAAGCTGCTCTTTAAAGTGATGTTTCGGTTTGAATTTGGGGGCATTTATATGGGTCAAAACAAGATTTCTTTCTAGCTATTATAGGGAAAACACGCGAAATCCGTGATTTGGACACGTCCTCTGGTGGGTCTTTAAATGAACAGAGCTTCTGTCTGTGTTTTGTTTCTTTTTCTTTTCCTTCTTTCTTTCTTTGTTTTTTTTTATCTTCTTCGTTTTTTTTCTCTCATTTAACCCCCCCCCCCCCCCCCCCCCCCCCCCAACCCATCTCGTCCTATATTTCTGGTCTTTCTTTCTTTCCTTTCTTTCCTCTCCTGTTTTTCTCTTCATTTCATATTGTCTGTAAAACAAGGGAATGCTTTAGAATGACGTCGAGGATCTACACCTTTTTTTTTACAGGGAGAAAGGTGGCAAGAGTGGTTAAGACGTTCGTTCGCTCGCCTGCCAAATATAATGCGTGGCTGCAACGTGAGTGACCCGGGTTCGAATCCCGGCCTCGCCCGCCCTTTCTTTCTAGTTCGACAGGAACATCGAACTGAACGTCGAGTCCTTCGGATGAGGGGGACTTAAAGCTAGTCTGACCCGTGCGCTTGACGCACATAAAAATCACACGGCAGTTGAAAGTCCGTAAGAGCAGGGAGACATATCGCTGCCTGGTATGGCCAAATTGATAGCTAGGTTTCCCAGGTCTGCCCACCCCCCCTCCTCAGCTGTTCCCACCCACCCCAATTTTGTTTTGTTTAAATGGGTAGGCACTGCGCTTGCGGGGGAGAGCAGCCCGAATTTCAGTTACCTGAATATACCAAATACCAAAATAACAAATACCGGCAAATGTTAAGATCAGCTCCCTCCGCTGTTCCAGGGTGAAGTTGGCCAATCAGCGTAACGGAAAAGGTAAATCGGAGGGAGCTGATTGGCCAACTTCACCCTGGAACAGCTGAGGGAGCTGATCTTAACATTAGCTCAAATACTTTCCCCCAGTCTTTCTAGATGTATAGTTGCCTCTATTCTTCTTTATTAGTAAATTTAGCGTGTCTTTTTTTTAAAAACTATTTTTTTCAGTCGAGTCTGCCCGACTGGGTTTTCTTTTTGCTGTTGTTTGTTTGTTGTTGTTTTTTGTCTGTCGGTTTGTGTGTGTTTTTGCGCCTGTATTTTATTGTATTATTATTTTCTTCTGCTACACTCATCCTTGTTTTGTTTTTTGTCTCGTCTGTTTTTCTTTTCTTTAATTTTGTCTTTTCTCTCTCTCTCTCTCTCTCTCTCTCTCTCTCTCTCTCTCTCTCTCTCTCTCTCTCTCTCTCTCTCTCTCTCTCTCTCTCTCTCTCTCTCTCTCTCTCTCTTCACAGCTGCTCCGTCCCACACACAATCAAGCCGTTTAGTTAAAAGACGACTTTGTTGTTTATTTACTCGTTTGTTTTTCAACACAAATGCTTGATTTTAGAGGTGCGCATGCTCGAATCGTTCATGGACAGTCAGACAATTTCAGCAAGATTGAATGAACGGTTTTGAAAATATGAAGCAACAAGTAAAAGTATGGGTGCAAACACACCCACGGGGTACGGGAAGGGTTAAAAGACTGAAAATCTTAGCTAAATACTGCACCAAACATTTGTTTGTAAAAATATTTTGGCTGTATACGTTCTTCATTGCATCTGTAATATAGTTCTTCCATCAGATTTATGGTAAAAACTTATTTTTGTTGAGTGAAACTCTAAGAATATCCACTGAATACAACTAATTTAGACATTAATCTACAACATATTCGTGACTGTTATTAATAGTAAACTAAAGTTGGCTTGAACAACATTAATTATGAAAAAAATAGATAAACTAAGTGTTCCTCCTGAAACAGCTGTGACGTCCTCTACTCCGTGTTCACTTTCGGATTGTCTATCAAATCCCCCCTTTAGCCTTCATTCAAGTTTTCAACAATTTTGCTAATCATATAAACCTCTCGGCGCTCGTATCTCCGGTGTGTCTGGACCGATTGCCTTGGCAGGTACATGACCGGGGACGGTGACTATCGATGGGCCAAACTGGAAGCGAATCGATTCATAAATGCGCGCGATATACGCCGCTTCACCTTTTCACAAATAACTCCGCCGTTTCTTAGCCGAATCGCTTCAGATTTGCTGTCAGGCTTGCTGTGGCCGGGGCAAAGCCTGGCAGAAAATGTGAAGAGAATCGGGAGAGCGCGTCACTCTCAGAGCAGCTACTTGGCATTACCGGTACTAGGCATTACAGGTACTCCGTATTTCCGGTACTAGGCGTTGCGCTAGTCTCAATTATTTGTGCGTTTTCGGTGTTCCTCATTTAACCAAATAAAGTCTTGTTCATATAGGCAGCCAACTTCTTTATGCCTAATGTTCTTCCTCCATTCCGCTCTCCCTCCCTCCTTCCCTCCTTCCTTCTCCCTCTTTTCTCTCCTCCCATTCTTCACCCCTCACCCCACCCCATCCCGATTTCAAGCAGTCTTCTTAAATCCAACAAGGCTTTGCGGAAATTGGGTTAACCGTTTCGGTGCTAACGGCGAATGTCAAGCCAGAAGCAGAAATAACCGCAGGAATCAGTGTTACAGCAACCACCTCCCCCTAACCCCCCCCCCCCTACTACAAACCCCTCCCCCCCCTCCCATGCCAAGCACATATTATGGGCCTCTGCACATTTACTTGGGTTACACACCACAACTGCAAGGCTGCTTACGTAGAAAACATATTTTTATGAAAACGTTTCTAACATCTTTGTTCGTCAATATCAGGGCCGGACCTGGGATACATTAGAGGGGGGGGGGGGGAGGTACAAACAAGGGCGGTGGTCTGGCGGCCGGCGTAGGCCCCCAGTGGGGTCCAGGGGCAACGGCTCTGGTGGGGGTCAGAAGCTTTATTGTTAATGGACATAAAGTGCGAAAACCCCTTTAAATGTTACCTAGAACAATGAAACAGTAATAATGACATTTCTCAATATGCCTCTCTCCCTCTCTCTCTTTTTTTTTTTTTTTTTTTTTTTTTGGGGGGGGGGGGGGGGGCGGTGTGTGTGTGTGTGTGTGTGTGTGTGTGTGTGTGTGTGTGTGTGTGTGTGTGTGTGTGTGTGTGTGTGTGTGTGTGTGTGTGTGTGTGTGCGTGTGCGTGTGCGTGTGTGTGTGTGAGTGTGTGTGCTATGGAACCCAGGTAACCCACACCCCACACCCCTCGCCCTGGATCCGGCCTTGGCCATTTATTATTAATGGAGAGAGAAACAAACAACAGCACATTGTCTTGATCCTACCCCCTCCCTATGTTCTTCCCAACGGTGTCTGACATGTTCCCACTATAATGATATTGTTTGATTTTTTTGTTTTTTGTTTGTGGCTCAAGCCACAAACCTATAACTCACTATATGTCTGTCGGTCGGTCTTTCGGTCCACAATTGTCGCACATATTGACAAAATTGTCGCACATATTGACAAAATTGTCGCACATATTGTAAAAGAGAAAAAAAATACTTGGGCATAAAATAGCATTTCAGTTGTCATATCTACAGTACTTAGGTAATGAGAGAGAAAATGGAGTTTTACGTCCTCTTGGTCTGAATCAGACACACATGGGACATTTGTAAATACAAATATGGTGGGAACAATACTGGAGGCAATGCCCGGAGGCAGTACGAAACCAGTAAAGTCCCGATTTTTTGTATTAATACAGATAGCTGTAGCGGTGA
>CM065692.1:18675603-18683103 GCA_017654935.2 Phymorhynchus buccinoides
GAGAGAGAGATTATGAGTTCAGTGAATAAACGAATGAATCAATCGATCGATGGATCGATCAATATGTCAATCAATTAATCTCCGCCCATCTCCGTCCCTGTTTCCAAACCCTGTGTCACAGATCACAGGCCTACTGAAGTAGGAATGCACAAGGAAAAGAAAAGCAAGAAAAACAGACAAGAAATAAATACAATAAAATAGAAGAAGAGAAAGAAAGAGCCAACCTTGTCTATATTAAATTTCAGGGCTCCCAGGGACCCCCATTTGGGGGTCTATGAAGTACTAACATTCTAAAGGACCCTCGAACAGTATGTAAAAGCATCCCAGGGATGCACTAGAAAAAAATCTTTTTAGCATTCGCAATGCCACTGGGATCCTCTATCACGCCTCTAGGACCCTCTATTCTGTGAGTGAAGGAGTCCCTGGGACCCCTTGATTTTACGGGACGATTGGGAGCCCTGGATAATTATAACAAGTGAAAGCAAAACTCACCATGACTAATGTTGTCGTGGATGTAGGATTGCATAAAACGCTCAATTTAAGTTCCGTCTTCTACCTAACTTGCCCCCCCCCCCATGTCCGTCAATATGTCTCTCTCTCTCTCTCTCTCTCTCTCTCTCTCTCTCTCTCTCTCTCTCTCTCTCTCTCTCTCTCTCAGTCTTAAGTTAAGACCCCCAAGTGGTAGATATCTTCGAGTTTCAATCTGCCGCCATCTTTTACTAGCCGGTTTCCTGCAGGTCGTAAAAGAGTCCACTTCCTGATTAAGCTGAAAATAGAATGTATTGGAGAAGACAGCAAGGTCAAGTAGTGTGTGTGTGTGTGTGTGTGTGTGTGTGTGTGTGTGTGTGTGTGTGTGTGTGTGTGCGTGCGCGTGTGCGTGTGCATGTGCGTGCGTGTGTGCGTGTGTGCGCGCGCGCGTATGTACAGTTTACTTGCATAAACTGCACTTGCTCGCGCGCGCGCGAGTGTAGGCTGGATGGTGCCGGTGAAATGAGAATGGACAGTGTTGTTCTGGCGTCACACGCCTAAAATCCCATCCCCTCGGCGTTCGCCTAACAACAATAACAAAGAACGATTTCAAAGAACAATAACCGGGTTCACATTAGACGCGTAAGTTCCGTACGGAAAACCCTAAATAAGTGGAAGAACGAAGGATAAAAGTTTACGCATATAGGGAAAATTCGGACACGTGCGCAAATCTTTTCCCTTCTTTGTTTCACTTGTTTAAGGATTGCGCACGGGTTTCAGCATGGAATATCCGCCTATGACTAGGCGTTCAAGACTGCACTTGGTCATCTCTAAACACGGAACACTCAATTTGTAGTGACGTTTTATTATTTTGTGCATTTGACGGTTTATGGTTTTGGTTAGGGATAGGGTTAGAGTTAGGGCTAGAGTCAGTTTAATTTCAGATTGAATGGTTAAAAGATACACATTCTAAAGTTTCGCTGAAAACCGACATTGTCACGCGAATGGCGTCACTTTCCATATTTGGAGATGACCAAGTGCAGCATTGAACGTCTTGTCCGCTTATGTGTGTACACAGCCTAAGGAAACTCAAGGAGAACAAAAAGAACAGCAACTGCGGAGATCGCAACCCTGTCCATAGTGACTTGCCCAAGTACGACCGAATGAAAATGACAATGCATGGAGCTCTGTGCTTGTCAAAGTTATTGAATACTAATGGCTAGTTGTACGTGCATACGGTTGACATTGACAAACATTTGATGACGTGGTCTGAGAGCAGGATGGAGCGAGATAGAGAGAGAGAGAGAGAGAGAGAGAGAGAGAGAGAGAGAGAGAGAGAGAGAGAGAGAGAGAGAGAGAGAGAGAGAGAGAGAGAGAGAGAGAGAGACTCGAAACTCGAATAAAACTCGAATGTTTATTGAGGATAACTAAATAAGCACAGAATATGGCTTTTTTTCATCAGGTCCTCGGACAAAGCAAGCAAGCAAACAACAATTAAACGATAAACAACCACACAAATAAACTACAATCAAAACAGACTAAAGAAATCAGAAACATGCATGCAAAAAAACACACACACAAACACACACACACACACACACGCAAGCACACACACACACGCAAGCACACACACACACACACACACACACAAGCACACACACACACGCACGCACGCGCGCGCACGCACGCGCACGCACACACACACACATTGTTATCGACATGTTATCTCAGAGAGAGAGAGAGAGAGAGAGAGAGAGAGAGAGAGAGAGAGAGAGAGAGAGAGAGAGAGAGAGAGAGAGAGAGAGAGAGAGAGAGAGAGAGAGAGAGAGAGAGAGAGAGAGAGAGGGAGAGATAGAACACTGAACACTGAACTTTTTTAATGTCATTGGCTTACATAGCTTAGATGACATAGGGGTGCGCATAGAACCAAAAAACAATTAAGGAGTGAAAAAGGAAATAAAAACAAAATAATAGCTATCTCGACTATCCAATCATTATATCAATAAAGCACATCACAACCATATGTGAGTTAAATTATTCGATGAGAAAGGAAATAAACAAAAGGAAAATAGTGGGGTATCTCGACCATCCAATCGTATATCAAAACAAACATATCGCATACTTCTACCATAATGTGAACCAAGTTGTTCAAAGGAAATGAAAGCAAAATAATGTTTATCGAGAGAGAGAGAGAGAGAGAGAGAGAGAGAGAGAGAGAGAGAGAGAGAGAGAGAGAGAGAGAGAGAGAGAGAGAGAGAGAGAGAGAGAGAGAGAGAGAGAGAGAGAGAGAGAGATGGACAGACAGAGAGATGGAAAACAGTACACATGAGGGTAACCAAGCAACAACGTTGCCGACCCCCCTCCCACCGCTCCGCCCCCCCCACCCAAAAAAAAAAAAGAAGAAAAAAGTCGAAACAAACTAAATCTGACTTACGGGATCAGAAACAGAAAACCCCAACGATGACAGCAAGTTTACCTCATCTAATCACTGTTTCAGTTGGAAACAAGAACCTCTTTCTTTAACTATCTGAAAAATTACTGCATTCTCCTTTTCCCCAATTTCCCTCCCGTCTTCCACTTTCTGGGGCCCCTGATGCCACTGTGGTTTATTATGTCCGATTCACAGAGAGAAACTTGAAAACTTGAAAACTTAAACTTTATTTTCCAAGGATATAGATTTTAGGCAATGCCTATTCTTCCAATCTGTCCTTGATACATATAATACTAACACAGAATACAAAACATGGCAAGGCTTACTGTTACACAAAGGTAGCAAAGCAATTCATATTATGAAACATAGATTGGCTAAAATATGGGTTTATAAAACTTGCATAATGTTTTAATACTCGCGCGTGTATACAAGCATGCGACCATACTTACACACTAGCGCGCATGTATATAAAGGAAACATACATTATAGAACAGGGCAAATCAATGCATCATAGGGTATGTAACAGGTAACAGTTTGCATTAAATTGAGGACACCATTTCTAGCATATATTAGGCAGAGAGAGAGAGAGAGAGAGAGAGAGAGAGAGAGAGAGAGAGAGAGAGAGAGAGAGAGAGAACGAGAGAGAGAGAGAGAGAGAGAGGGAGAGGGAGAGAGAGAGGAGAGAGAGAGAGAGAGAGAGAGAGAGAGAGAGAGAGAGAGAGAGAGAGGAGAGAGAGGGAGAGAGAGAGAGAGAGAGAGAGAGAGAGAGAGAGAGAGAGAGAGAGAGAGAGAGAGAGAGAGAGAGAGAGAGAGAGAGAGAGAGAGAGAGAGAGAGAGAGAGAGAGAGAGAGAGAGAGAGAGAGAGAGAGAGAGAGAGAGAGAGAGACTTTGGCAGCATTTGTGTTGCCGTTTCAGAAAGGCACAACAGTCACCATTCGTCGTTCATAAGAGAGAACCAGCGTCATGTCAGGTTGACAATATATAACAGTAGAACGTCCATTGGCTAAGACAACCAAGTCAAGTACTTTGGGGCGAGTTAAGATGATGATGGCGACGGCATGGTTGCAGAGCTCCGCTGGAGGTTGCGGTAGTGTATTTTGGGAGGGAGTGAAGAGGCGAGAAAATAGACCCAGAATTTGGGAAGGAAGACAGGGATGGAAACATGGGCGAGTGTAGTAGAAACCTTAACCCTTTCACCGCCAGCCATACTTCAGCAGTATTGTGGATTCTTCTGTGACATAATATAAAGTAGGGTCTATCCTTACTTCTCAAAACTAAGACAATAGGGTCTTTGGATAATAGACCCCAATTTGATGCCTTTTAGTGACCTAGGTGTTAAATCATTGTGGTGCTAAAATGTGACTTTGGCGGTGAAAGGGTTAATGGTGGACCCTGACGGATGAGGTTTTGCAAGAAACACGTCGAGATCACCAGAAAGACAGCCTTTTCAAGGATCGGAACTCTCACTTTGCTCTGGTTTCCTAGAAATTAAACCGTTAAAACGGCGATTCCTCCTTGGCGGAGGTGCCCGAGAGAGTAGCCATTTTGGATGGGGAGGGTGAAGGTCACTCATTGTGGTTGAAGCGTTTTCTTTTTTTGTAGTGCAGTAAAATAAAAATTGGAGCTGTTTCCTTTGTTGTGAGCGAAACTCCTTTAGATAATCTGTATACAATTTTAAAGAAAAAAGAAAAAAAAGGCTTGTATTGCGAAAATTTCGTGCAAACGATTTGGTCTAAACGCAGGCGGCCATTGGAAAAGAGACGGCACATGCCTTCTCTTTGGGTAAAATAGCACTTCCAGCACCTCCGCCAAGGAGGAATCGTCGATTTGACGGTTTGATTTATAGGAAATCAGAGCAAAGTGAGTGTTGCAATTTCTGTAAAGGGTGTTTTCATGGTGATCTGGACGTGTTTCTTACAAAAAAAATTCATCCGTCAGGGTGGCCCTTTAAGTGAAACGTGACAGTTATTATGACCACAAAAAGCCTTTTTTTTAACCGTGACCTCTTTGGCTGAGGGAATCATGCCGCTCACAGACATTATTAAATTTTCCCTGATTAAAATATCCACCGCAAATAACAACAGTACAGAAGTCTGTGTGTTTGTACATTTTCAGGACGGTCTGAAGAAACGCATGGAGGTGTTAAAGCAGAGCATCCTGGAAGGTAGCAAGGCGGTGAAGGAGGAAAAGGCCAAAAACATCGAGCTCCTCCATGAAATCTTTCCCCCGGCCATCGCCACCAAACTATGGAGAGGTAAGAAGCGTAACGAAGATGTCAATCAGTCATCAACCGATGCAATGGTGATCAGCGACATCCTTCATAAAGGCACACGTTAACATTTTTTCACTCTTTCCCCATGGCAACACAGTGATCGCCACTCACTTGGGTTGTGTTTTGTTTTATGTTTTACTTTTACGTGCCACCACAATCTGTATATCCTTTTAATTTAATTTAATTAATATACCCTTTCATCGCCACTGTCACCTCTTGGCACCACAATGATTTAACCCCATGTTACTAAAAGGCATCAAATGAGGGTCTGGTATCTAATTGCCTTATGTTCTTAATTTTGGGAGGTAAGGATAGGCCCTATTTTATGCTTGCCGCAGAAGAATCCTGAATATTGCAAACGAAATCTTTTCTCTAGCTGGGTAAGTTTAATGGTAAAGTTTGGCTGAGGAATGGCTAGCGTTGAAAGGGTTTTAAGGACAATAAAATGTTGTGACTTGTAACTTGCCTATCACTGTGTTGCCATGGGGAAAGAGTAAAAAACGTTCACGTGTACAGAGCCCTTAACCGTCTGTGTATGGTATCATCTCTTCGTCTAAGTATTTCCATGCTTCTCTATTATTTGTTTTTTACAGGGAGAGCGTAGAGCCAATGAAGGTTAACAGCGTTACAATGCTGTTCTGTGATATCGTTGGGTTCACATCTCCACATCTACACCCATATATCCATCTACAACTCTATGATCGTGTCAGGGGACTGTGTCGAGCCGACGAAAAGTTGACTATCATCATCTAGTTCAATGACAGTGGGATTCACAGCCAAGCGCCCCCCTTTGAAGCTACGTTATCTATGTTTTTTTCTATCTATGGAGGACATTTTGTATCACTATCTTTGTCTCTATGTTTCAGAGGAGTGTGTAGAGCCAATGAAGGTTAACAACGCTACAATGCTGTTCAGTGATACCGTTGGGTTCAGAACTCCACAGCTACATCCATGTATCTATCTACAGCTCTATGATCGTGTCAGGGGACAGCGTCGAGCCGACGAAAAGTTGACTACCATCTAGTTCAATGACATACGCATCTATGGTTTTTTTTCCTATATATGGAGGACACTTTGTATCACTATCTTTGTCTCTATGTTTCAGGGGAGAACGTAGAGCCGATGAAGGTGGACGACGTGACCATGCTGTTCAGCGACATCGTGGGCTTCACGGCCATCTGCTCCACAGCCACACCCATGCAGGTGGTGGACATGCTCAGCTCCCTGTACACCAACTTCGACCTCTACTGTGTGTCTCTGGATGTGTATAAGGTAAGAACATGTGTGTATGTGGAGGGGGGTGGGGGGGGTGGGGTGAGAGCAGTGGTGGCGTAGAAAATGGGGGTGGGGGTAGGGGTATAATCAACTTCCACACATACATTTTAGTTTTGCCTGAATCTAACATTGTTTATTTGCATAAACTATATTATTTATTAATCCGCCATATCATGCAGATCTAGCGAGACAATCGGTGATCCCTACTGTGCTGTGGAGTTCTGCTCAGGGAATCTCAGTACACCATGCCCAGCAGAACTCTCATGACGATATAACGATGACGACGACGATGATGATGATGATGATGATTTATTGTCCATCAGATCGAGACCATCGGTGACGCGTACTGCGTGGCAGGGGGTCTGCACCGGAAGTCCCAGTACCACGCCCAGCAGATCGCCTGGATGTCCATGAGGATGATGGACGCCACCCGCAAAGTGAGGGACCACTACGGCAACCCCATCAAGGTGACACCGCACCGCCTTATTAACCCTTTCACCGCCAGCCATATTTCAGCCATAAAATACCATTAAACTTAACTGGGTAGAGGACACAAATTGTCAGCAATATCGGGAATTCCTCTGTGACATGCATAACATTAGGCTTATCCTTACCTCCAAAAATAAAGAAAATAGGGTCTTCGGATAACAGGTCCTGATTTGATGCCTTTTAGTGACATGGGTGTTAAATCACTGTGGTACTAAAATGCGACTTTGGCGGTGAAGGGGTTAAGACAGTCACGCACTTGTAATACAGACCTTATCTTTGAACGCTGGTATGCAAGTAGGTGTGCAAATCCATGCGTGTGTGTATGTGTGTCTTTCATTTAATGTCTATCCACTTCTTGTGATATTAGATAGAACAATCCATGAAAAAAAATTATTTTTCAGAAGATAAGCTTGAAGAAAGAGTAGCTGGGCGCGCTAAAAAAAAAGAAGAACGAAAAGAAGATTGAAGAGGAGGGGGAGAAAAAGAAGAAGAAGAAGAAGAAGAAGAAGAAGTATGAAAATGCATGCGTGTCTACATGTGTGCGTGTGCGTGCGCGCGCGTGTAT
>CM065692.1:18688103-18695603 GCA_017654935.2 Phymorhynchus buccinoides
ACATGTATATTGGAGAAACAA
The DNA here is from genome assembly GCA_017654935.2 of Phymorhynchus buccinoides. NCBI lineage: Eukaryota > Metazoa > Mollusca > Gastropoda > Neogastropoda > Raphitomidae > Phymorhynchus > Phymorhynchus buccinoides. Next base: position 18,688,125 of record CM065692.1, read on the forward strand.
CGGAACAGTAGGCGATTTCCTTGATTTAGGATTACTATTTTTGTCTTTGTCTAGAAATATTTGCCTACAATTTTGTGTTTGTATATCCGTATTTATAATTGTACGATAATTAATGTGCGATAATCGTTTTTGTAAACCTGCTCATTATTTGCAATTACATGATAGAAGAACACAAAATGTACAATGATGACCACAAATATTGCTGCTTGAATGGACTCGCGAGAAATACATGCCTGTGTACAGCTTTTTGTTTGATATGTTGGACTAACATCATAGGTCTCTTGCATTCATGTGGTTACCTGTCTTTGTTTCGTGATTGTACCATTTTTATACTAAAGTAGGTTATGTATAGGTGATACTTAGTTATTCCTAAGGTGCACTCTCACAAAGACCTTCCCAAGCAAAAAAGCATCGTTTTCGTTTCTTTCTAGAATTGTTTTGTTTTGTTTTGATTTGCTGTTATCATGTTTTTTCTCTGTATTTTTGCCTTTTTTCCATTCACGCAGTTTGTTCTTCTTAACCTGAAGAAAATTTTCTACAGAAATCGCAAAATTTCCATTGATTTTTGTTGTTGTTAAGTGTTTCGTGAATGTTTCAAACGGATCCTGTTTTTTTACCCTATGTTCGCTTCCCCGTGTATGATTTCTAGAAAGTGCCTATTATATGCCACGTATTTGTTAATGAAATGCTTCTTTTTTGTGGTGCATTAACTGGTATGCATTCATCATTGAATAATAGACTTTGAATAGAAGTATGCAGATGCAGCTTCATTTTGAGGCTGTAGTCTAGACTAATGGCTTGCAATTGGTATGCTTTAATGGTTGTTAAAGAACTTAGAGAGGACGAAATACTAAAATGCTGCTACGACCACATTCAAAGCTCAAAGCTCAAAGCCATTTTGTATCCCAATTATTATGAAATGGTAATCAGTCTATTATGTGACCCTGCACCACGAGAGGGTCATTAAGTGTCAAAATGATCATTCTGAGAAAATTATACGTTGGAAAACTTCAGACAATTCTCTTTCCAATGATACAAGAACCATTATTGTACCTTTTTTCCCGTTCCAGAATTACGAGCATTTAAAGTTGGTAGGGTGAGTGTTGACTATTTTGAGAAAACACCATATAAAGTCTAGCCTAGCTGAAGAAAATGCATTGACCTACTCGTTTTAAAACACTTATAAGACTATTTAGAGACCATATTAAAGATTATCCTTTATAAATATGAAAGATAAGACGTTAGAGAACACACAAATTCCCATAACTCAAAACTGACCCCTCCATTATTTTTTTTTTTTGACTTTGCAAGCCTGTTGTGAGAAACTAGCCCAGCGACTTGATGTCCCTTTCGTGGTGCTGGGTCACATAGTATAATTTATTATTATTTTTGTATGAAACCCCATTTAGGCCACCGAACAGCGACATACCTTGGGTTTTTTTTAAAAAGAGAAAAGAAAGGAAAAAGGGAAGAAAGAAAAGAAAGAAAGGAACACGTTCTCTGACCTTTAGCCATTAGCTCTCTAAGCAACGCATTGTTTCATTGGTTGGACCATTTGGCAAGGTCATGCGCAGTGACAACATCATAGTTTCCTCATGACGTCATCGCAGGAATCGCACTAAGCCATTGGCATGGTTGGAACAGCCAGGTCAGAAGAAAAGCCGCACATAACCACATTGAAGGGTGTCTGAAGCAAGCCATAGCCCCATGTTATATATTGGTAAGTTTCACAAAAAGCGATGTAGGGCCTGCATAATTCATAATCATACCAGCTTCTGTTGATAACGTGGCATTCATTTCAGTCTGTTTATGATTATGTATTCAAGCACAGCCCGGTTCTCTGGGTTGGACAAACTTGTCTGTGATGTAATAAGATAAGTATTACGTCATGCTAGTTTTTACGTCATCATGGTCATCAAAGTTAGTGGAGGTGGGTCAGAAGTGAAATAGTATATATGTAAATGAGTACTGGATACTTATATTCATTTATACCTATTTATTCATGAAATAAATCATAGCGAATGTCTTAATTGGGTCAATTGCACACACAAAAATTGGGTCAACTGTTTGTACTTACATGCTAATACGCGTATGGCTGAATACCAAAATGTTTCATGACGACCATTGTTATAATATAATTATACTTACTGTATTGTTATTCGTAATAAACATGTACGATTTGTAATGAAATCACAGCTTTGGTTTGATGTTGATGAGTAGTCTTATGAGTTTGTCCTCTTTCTTCACTCTCTCCATCTATTTTATTTTATTTTATTTTATCTTGATCTATGCCCACCACCCGGGGAGACAAACAGAAGTAACAGAGAGAAAGAAATAAGTACTGTGTGTGTGTGTGTGTGTGTGTGTGTGTGTGTGTGTGTGTGTGTGTGCGTGTGCGTGCGCGTGCGTGCGTGCGCGCGCGCGCGCGCGCGCGTGTGTGTGTAAGTGTGTGTGTGTGTGGTTGTGTGCGTGCGCATGTACGCATATGTGCCTGTGTCTGTGTCTGTGTGTGTGTGTGTGTGTGTGTGTGTGTGTGTGTGTGTGTGTGTGTGAGTGTGAGAGAGAGAGAGAGAGAGAGAGAGAGAGAGAGAGAGAGAGAGAGAGAGAGAGAGAGAGAGAGAGAGATTTTTAAAAAAGAGAGGAACTAAGCCGGAAACTGATTCCAGACGATGCACTCCGCAGTAGTTTTATAAAGACTCACCACGTCACGTGTCAAAATAATATTTTTCACGTGTTTTCCCTCTTATAGCTGGTAATAAATCTTAAAGACCCTCCACGTCACGTGGCACATTCCCTCTTATGCTTGGAAGATTTCTTAAGATTTCTTACCAGCTATAAGAGGGAAAACACGTGAAAACCATGATTTTGACACATGACGTACTGGGTGTTTAAGAAATCTTCCTAACATAAGAGGGATTGTGACACGCGACGAGTGGGGTCTTTAAAACATTGATCACTTATGAACATTGCACGTGCAACATGGCGTCGCTTCATTTACAGTTTTAAGGAATTGCAGATATAAAGAGGTGAAGAAACGCAACCGCGCTTTGTTACTGAATTTTCTCTGTCTGTCTTGGTCTTCGTCTGTGTGTGTGTCTCACTCACCCACTCACTCACAGATAGATAGACGCGCGCGCGCACGTGCACGCACAAGCACACATACACACGCACACAAACACATGCACGCACGCAGGAAAAATAAAATAAAAGAGCTCTCTCTCAGTCAGTCAGTCAGTCTCTCTCACTCTCCGTCTCTCTCTGTCTCTGTCTCTCTCTCTCTCTCTCTTATTCTCTCCCCTCCCCCTCCCCCCTCCTTATTGCCCCTCCTTCACCTCTCATTACCCCAAGCCTTTCTTTCTTTTTTGTGTAAATCATTTGCCTTTTCACTTTTGTGCTTGCGTTAGTTAGCCTTGTTATTGAATGTTCTATTTTCCCCCAGGGCTGGGTGGAAAAAAAAGCATTGCATTGCTTATCTCATGTTTCCCTGGTTAAATAAAATTTCGTTTCCCCCCTCTCTCTCTCTCTCTCTCTCTCTCTCTCTCTCTCTCTTGGTCCTCCCATATTAGTAGCTTAAGCAAACGAGTATCTCAAAAAGTTTTCCAGCTCTCTAAGATAAAGCATTTTCTTAATATTGATGCACGTAAGCATTTCTTCCACGCATGCATCCAGTCTCACATAGATTATGCATCAACTCTCTTTGATTCAAGTAGTGCTAACACCCTAAAGCCGTTGATAAGTGTTCATACGAGCTCTAAAAACATGTCTTTTGAAATCGTCTTCATTAACATTTCAAGATTACGTCTCACTAAATATTCTTCCTTTCACAGATAAGCTTCGGTATAATAAAGCAGTCATGATGTACAGAATTATAAACGGTTTTGCACCTGCAACCTTAATCAAAAGATTTCCACTCAACCAGTCTAGATATACAAACAGTATTCTTGTCCCCAAGCCCAGAACTGATCTTTTTAAAACCAGTTTAACGTACTCGGGTGGGACTCTATGGAACTCTTTGCCATCTAATTTAAAACAATTAGCTGGCATGAATTCTTTCAAAAAGGCATATAAAAATATTCTATTTCAAAATCTTAAAGAACAAATGTAATTTTTTTTCCCCCTCCTATGTTTTACTATTATTACTCATGTGTTATGTGTGTTGTGACATGCTTCAGTATACCCTCCCTTCCCCCTTATTCCCCCTCCTTACCCCCCCCCCCCCCCCCCTCCTTCCCCCCTCACCTGTAACTACCCCAAGCGTTTCTTTCTTTTTGTGTAACCCATTTGCCTTTTCACTTTTGCATGCGTTAGTTAACTTAGTTAACTTTGTTATTGAATGTTCTATTTGCCCCAGGGCTGGGTGGAAAAAAAGCATTGTATTGCTTATCTCATGTTTCCCTGGTTAAATAAAATTTCGTTTTCGTTTTCGTTTTCGTTTTCTCTTTCCATCTCCATATCTCTCTCTCTCTCTCTCTCTCTCTCTCTCTCTCTCTCTCTCTCTCTCTCTCTCTCTCTCTCTCTCTCCCTCTCTCTCTCTCTCCCTCTCTCCCTCTCTCCCTCTCTCCCTCCCTCCTCTCTCCCTCCCTCCCTCCCTCCATCTCTCTCTCTCATCTCTCTCTCTCTCTCTCTCTCTCTCTCTCTCTCTCTCTCTCTCTCTCTCTCTCTCTCTCTCTCTCTCTCTCTCTCTCTCTCTCTCTCTCCGTCTTCCCCTAACCCCACGTTTAAAAGAAGACAAAAAATCAAGGAATAAAATTGACCATGATGAACACGCGCCGTGTAAGCCGTAATACCCATCTCAATAACGGGTTGATGAAAACGAAAGCCTGCAAAATGTCACACACCCTTCAATCATGGGCCTACTTCCCTTCACTTAGTCCAGCACGCGCTTACAAACTGGCTCAATCATGATAAATGACCACGATACATCATGCAAATCAGCCAGTTCATGTGCATGCACGTCGCCCTGATTGATATTATATGCTCGTCCTCTTAAAAGCATGATACTCTTTTTCTTTTTCAATAAATGGGTGGGTGTGATCTTAAAGGTGGACCCTGACGGATGAGTGTTTGCAAGAAACACGTCGAGATCAACCAGAAAGACAGCCTTTTCAAGTATCGGAACGCTCACTTTGCTCTGGTTTCCTAGAAATTAAACCGTCAAAACGGCGAATCTTCTTTGGCGGAGATGCTGGAGAGAGTAGCCATTTTGGATGGGGTGGGTGAAGGTCACTCATTGTGGATGAAGCGTTTTTTTTTTTTAATAGCGCAGTAAAAAAAACCAATCGGAGCTGTTTCCTTTGTTGTGAGCGAAACTCCTTTAAATAATCTGTATACAAAATTTAAAAAAAAGAAAAAAAGGCTTGTATTGCGAAAATGTCGTGCAAACGATTTGGTCTAAACTCAGGCGGCCATTAGAAAAGAGACGGTATACGCCTTCTCTTTGGGTGAAGGAATTTGCCTTCCAGCACCTCCAGCAAGGAGGAATCGCCGATTTGACGGTTTGATTTTTAGGAAACTAGAGCAAAGTGAGTGTTGCGATCTCGGTAAAGGGTGTTTTCCTGGTGATCTGGACGTGTTTCTTACAAAAACTCATCCGTCGGGGTGGCCCTTTAACATAAGCCTTAGGAAGAGAGTTAGAACCCCATCCTCTACTCCCGTCCAATTTTCGCATTGAAATTGTAGGCTAACTGAGCAGCATTCCAGCCGTTCTCGGGAAAGGGATAGGGCTAGGATCAGCCCATGATTATTGTCATGAAACTGAAAGAACTAGACTTTAAGATCGAGAGTCGTAAACATGAGGGGGTAGGGGCATGTGGGGGTGGGGGTCTTTTCTACAACTTTGCTGAGATTTTAAAGCGATTCATTTCGGTGCGAATTGCAAATCAGATAAGCCGAGTGACAGAACTTTAGTCCACGCGAACCAAGCGTATAAGAACAAAAATCAGAAGAAGAAATTCTGCTTAACGTCCTCCGGTCTGGAACAGACACATATGGGACATTAGTAGATATAAAGATGCTGGGAACGATCCTGGAGGCAGTGCATCACCAGGGAATTCCCGAATTTTAATAATACAGTTGATTGATGTTCTTAAATTGTAAAGTACATAAAAAAGTGATAACAAATCAGTAAAGGAGCGAACGTTTTATTAAAAATGTAATGCCACACAAAACAGGGTTTGATGGTTAAAACTTCACACGCGCCTCGAAAACAAAAAAACAAAAAACCCACAAAAAATAGGCCTACTGATTGACAACGCAATAAAGAAAATGGCGGATTCAAACTAAACGAACGATGACGATGATTATTGTCCAGGGACGGTATTCATGTCGAGATAGCATGAGACTTAGCATGATGCTAACTTAGAAGCTCTTCCAAAAGTCCTATTAAATCCTATAGGACATTGGAAGAGCTTCTAAGTTAGCATCATGCTAAGTCTCATGCTATCTCGACATGAATACCGTCCCTGGAAGACAAGGGAACCAAACGAACCACTTGATCCGTTTCCTAACGTTATGGACATACGGGTCATTGCACGTGCACACACACACACACACACACACACACACACACACACACACACACACACACGCACACACACACACACACACACACACACACACACACGCACACGCACACACGCACACGCGCGCACAAACACGCACTAACACACTTCACGATGGCTTGGAGTCAAAACGGACTATCGTTAGATAGTCCATTGACGTATTATTGGATTTATTACAAAAAACTAATAACCTGTATAATAACAATGACTGCAGAAATATAAAAAGGGGGCTTTGCTTTTTATATTTCAGCAGTCGTTTTTGCTACAAGTTATTAGTTTTCGTAATACGTTAAATAATACATCAATTGACTATCTAAAGATAGTCCGTTTTGACTCCAAGCCATCGTAAAATCTGTTTTCGTGTTTTAATGTTTAATATCATAATTATTTGTCATGCCCACCCCCCGATGTGTGGCCGGAGGTCTAACATTCAAACATTTTTGAGTTAAGAGTCATCGTTGTCGCTTCATACACAGTAATGTTTTGAAGACCCCCTGGCCCAGCACAATTAAGTCGCTTGTTTGTTTATGGGTAGCTGTGACCAAATGCCCCCAACTTGATATTGAGTCTGCTCTTTGAAGTCTCTGTCTCGTTTTCAATTTGGGGGCATTTGCATAGGTATACAAAAATCAGCAAACGAGCGATCGTTTTCAAAAAATGTAATGCCATATTAGTCCACGCGAACCAAGGGTATAAAAAAAATCAGTAAACGAGCGAACGTTTTTTTAAAATAAAATAATGCCATACAAAACAGGGTTTGATGATTAAAACTTCACACGCGCCTCGAAGACAAAAAAACAAAAAACCCACAAAAGAATACCGATTGACAACGTTATAAAGAAAATGGCGGATTCAAACCACGTTGATGATGATAATTATTATCCAGGGACGGTATTCATGTCGAGATAGCATGAGACTT
>CM065692.1:18703103-18708103 GCA_017654935.2 Phymorhynchus buccinoides
GTCCCATCCGGCTTGGCGCAGGCTGCTACTCTTGTCTACAGTACGGTGACCGTCCCGCCCGCCCGCCCGCAGCCACCCTTCTGCCCGTTACTCCTCTGCCCGGACAGACAGGGGAGGATTTGAATAATGCCACTGTGCAGATAGTTCATAAAGACGTGCAGGCTATCTGCTCAAGTGGGCAATAGTTAAAATGGGGGGGGGGAGGGAGAGAGAGAGAGAGAGAGAGAGAGAGAGAGAGAGAGAGAGAGAGAGAGAGAGAGAGAGAGAGAGAGAGAGAGAGAGAGAGAGAGAGAGAGAGAGAGAGAGAGAGAGAGAGAGAGAGAGAGAGAGAGAGAGAGAGAGAGAGAGAGATTTCGGATTCGGAAGGTTTAATGAACCTACATGATGCCCACGTCATGTGGATGGGGATTACAATAGGGAAGAATAAAAGACAGCAATAAATAAATAACACCAATAAATGATAACTCCATTGAATAGTTTAAATAGAATCAATCAACTATGTTGAACCAAGCAATTAAAAGAAAAAAAGAATGAATGAGTGCTAAATAGATCAATAAATAAATATATATATATATATAGTACCTAACTAACTAACTAATTAAATAATAAATAATAATTGAGAGAGAGAGAGAGAGAGAGAGAGAGAGAGAGAGAGCGAGAGAGAAATAAGAATACGAATACGAATACGAATGCCGTTTTATTGAGGGTAAAAGAGAGAGAGAGAGAGAGAGAGAGAGAGAGAGAGAGAGAGAGAGAGAGAGAGAGAGAGAGAGAGAGAGAGAGAGAGAGAGAGAGAGAGAGAGAGAGAGAGAGAGAGAGAGAGAGAGAGAGAGAAGAATACGAATACGAATGTTTTATTGAGGGTAAAACGGATAAGCTACAATAGCTTCTTTACACCTTGCACTCTCACTCACACACTCACACCCATGCATCAAGCAAAGAAAGTTTGACATAAAAACAATCAAGTCCAGAAAATGGAAAAAAAATGACAGAAAATGGCATATGATAAAATTGAAAAAGAATCAAAATGGGAATTAAAAGAAACATGGATAATAATAATGAGCAATGGTGAACTACAATAATTGGTGGTTTGAATTGATTACGAAAACAAGGGAACAATTATGAGACAACTTGCATTTCTTTTTAGAATAATAGCACTTTTAAAGAAGAAAGGTTTTTTTTATAAGATGAGAGAGAGAGAGAGAGAGAGAGAGAGAGAGAGAGAGAGAGAGAGAGAGAGAGAGAGAGAGAGAGAGAGAGAGAGAGAGAGAGAGAGAGAGAGAGAGAGTTCTCAGTGATGGGTCGCGCGATGTTTTAAAGATACACTGACGCGCCACGATTAAGTCCCTTGGTTTTTTTCTAGGTAGATGTGACCCACATACAGATGTCCCCAACTTCAAATTGAGACTGCTCTTTAAAATGATGCGTCGGTTTGAATTTGGGGGGCATTTGTATGGGAGTGAGGCCTGGTCAAAACAAGATTTGTTTCCAGCTGTCAGAGGGAAACCACGCGAAACCCGTGATGTTGACACGTGATTTGGTGGGTCTTTAATGACAGCAAAGGTATAACTTTACCAACTGTAGTTTAAACGGAAAACAAGCGGGGAACTGGCGGGAGTGAAGGAATCAGAGGATAAAGACGTTTACATGAAGAGTCCTCAAACTAGACCTACTTTCTTTCAGAAGTCGAAACAGACTACCATCTGCAGTATTGAGGTTTCTTCTGTGACATATATAAAATAAAGGTCTAACCTTCCTTCCTAAAACTAAGACAATAGGGTCTTTGGATACTAGACCCCAATTTGACGCCTTTTAGTGACATAGGTGTTAAACCACTGTGGTGCTAAAATGTGACTTTGGCGGTGAAAGGGTTAATGTCTTCGTCTAATTAAAAAAACAACCAACAACAACAAAACAATAACGATCAGGAAAACAAATCTCTCCCTCGCCCTCTCCTAACCACTTCACATTCTCCCCATTTTCTGAATAATTTATCCCCAGAAGGGCTTGAAGGATATCCATCCAATTATCCCAAATATTCGTGAAGAAATTTCAAATAGGGGGACAGTTCATTTCCAAAGCCATACAGTTAGCGTGAAGTGTGCCCTAGACCAGCTAGAGATAATCTATTTCCATTTATTAGACCCAACGTTTTCCAACACAAGTTTATTTCCAACGGCTGTTGAATCAAAATAATTATAATATATTCTATAAATGTGCACTAATTACGCGTTTGTCGTTTCCAACGAAAACGAAAATGCTCCACAAACCACATCCGAGTCTGTCTGTCTACGTGCGCGCGCGCGTGTGCGCGTGTGCGTGTGCGTGTGCGCGCGCGCGCGCGCGCGCGCGCGTGTGTGTGTGTGTGTGTGTGTGTGCACGCGTTTGTGTGTGTGTGTCTCTCGCTGTTTTTGTTTTGTTTTTATGTTTTTTGTGTGTGTTTGTTTGCTTTTATTAGGTATTAGGTATTAGGTACTTTATAGTCACAGAAGCGTCTCTGTGAAATTCGGGTTGCTCCCACCTGGAGAGCGCGTCGCAGCCAGAGGCGCGCCACCCGTTTTTTTTTTTTTTTGCATGCGATTTTTGTCACTGATGAAAGGGGGGGGGTAAATTTTGACCAATTGACAACTTTTTCGTTGCCACTGGGTTTAGCGTATGCTAAGTGCATGGGCACACGGGACCTCGGTTTATCGTCTCATCCGAAAGACTCCACGTTCAGACCGTTAAGGCCTAGTGCAGAATGAGAGGAAAAAATCCCCTGTACCCAGGTTCGAACTCGGGTTTACTTGACACGAAGCGAACGCGATACCACTGTGCCACTCTACACCCCTTTATGCAATACACTCCCAAAATGTGGCATTAAAAAACACCTCAGCAATTCACTTCAAGGTTAAAATACCAAACGGTTTAATGTCATAGGACCGAGTGAAAGAAAAAAACCACACCCAACAACAACAAAGACATTCAGAAACAGAACAGAAACATTAACAAATATAGCACATGCACCATCAAATATGTAAACAAAAGCAACGCATGCATAGAATACATGAAAACACCAGTAAGCAAAAACCAGAAGTAATAGACGATTTTTTGAGAAAAAAAACCTAGGGGAGAGCACTTCGTGAAAATTATAGAACTTTAATTACCTCGACTTACTCGGTCAAAACCATAGCAACAATGGCGGCATGGCGTCGAAGCTTGAAACCGCATGATGCGAGTCAGCGGCTTTACTTGCAAATGTTTTTTGGGCTGAAAAATGAGGGGCGGCCAGTATCCGCAAACCGATAGAACTTGCCAAATGTGACGTAAAAAATAGTAATTACATCAAATTTAGAATGACGCACGGTGTTCTAAGTGATATAAGTCTACTCAAACACACGAGGCGAGAGCTGGGGATCTACCTGATGCTAGAGTAGTTTCCCCTGTTTGACCGATTGAATTAGGCAAGATCACTCCCACACACCATGAAATTACTCCCCTTAATTATTTCCGAACAATTCCTATTCTCTTTAAAAAAAACATTTTTAAAGAATCAAACCAAACCCACACAAGAAAATTACAAATTCACCTGTAGAGAATTACGATCGTCAAGGGGTTGCATGTGGGTGTACAGATCTACTGGTTCGAGTTGCAAACCATAGGGAGAATTACACAATACTCTTCACGGTGTTTGCTGGAACAAAAAAAAGGGGGGTGGGGTGGGGAAGCCCACAAACAAAAGGACACACACACACACACACACACACACACACACACACACATACACACACACACACACACACAGTTCTCCATCAGTGATGATAGCATTGATCTCAGCCGCCAGATCGGGTTTCTGTGTTTCTTGTCTTTCTCTGCAAAACCGTTTATTTTGCGTTCAGTCGTATTAACACTCAGTTTATCTTTATCAATGTATCACGTGCCTGTCGCTATCTGTCTATGTGTCGGTCCGTCTGTCTCTGTCTGACGGAATATCTCTGTCCTGCTTGTCTATGAATCTGTCAGTCTCTCCCTCCCCTCTCTCTCTCTTACCATTTATTTTTGTTCTTCCTGTTTTCTCTCTCTCTCTCTCTCTCTCTCTCTCTCTCTCTCTCTCTCTCTCTCTCTCTCTCTCTCTCTCTCTCTCTCTCTCTCTCTCTCTCTCTCTCTCTCTCTCTCTCAAAAATGTTCGTGGTTTTGTAATGAATTCTGTATTTATTATTAGTTATATGTCATTGTTCATTCTCCCCCTCCCCACTGTTCCCTTGTGACATGGGCAGAAGGCCTAGTCAGTAAACTGAGTTGAGTCTCTCTCTCTCTCTCTCTCTCTCTCTCTCTCTCTCTCTCTCTCTCTCTCTCCCCCCCCCTCCCCCCCCCTCTCTCTGTCTATCTTTCAAGGGCCAGCCACACACATACCAATCGGATCTGAATGCGATGCGATTTTGACGATGTGAGTCCCCGGAATCACGTGAAATATTAAAACCAATTCTGCTATTATCGCTCGCTATTACCTCCAGTAGACCCAATACACGGACTTCACGTTGATGCGGGGCTCACAACGTCAAAATCGCATCGCATCCAGATACGAGTCGTATATATGTGGCTGCCCCTTCAGTTAAACACTATGAATATGCATCAAGGGACATATCACATAATCATCTTCAAAACCGCACCAAATGGGACTTGCAAAATCTGCCATCAAGACAAGCTTAGCTGAAGACGAGCACAGACAGAACTGAAGCAGGGTAGCTGCTGAAGGGGATTGATTTGGTCTACTCTCCATTAATTAGACTAAAGTACCGGCAATTAGTAAGGAATAAATTCATCTCATTTTAATGATGCGACATAATATTCTAAAAAGCGGGTACACACGTTCTTCAAAGGACCGTTATGCAAAACATGTCAATTAAAAGTCCTAATTCTTATTCACGTGAACATGTTCTCTGTCTCTTTTCGCTGAGTGTGTGTGTGTGTCTGTGTGTGTGTGTGTGTGTGTGTGTGTGTGTGTGTGTGTGTGTGTGTGT
>CM065692.1:18718103-18723103 GCA_017654935.2 Phymorhynchus buccinoides
TTTCTTCTCTACCTAGGTAAATTTAATGGAAAGTTTTCGCTGAAAATGGGCTGGCGGTGAAAGGGTTAAGGATGCGGAAAAGGAAAAAAAGTGCACAGACGAGAACATAGAGGGTCAAAGCGCACTGATATTGAGAGATACTTCGCATGCATAAACATGAGATTTCATTGATTAATTGCCATCAATATCAGTTTACTTGAGCTTGTTCTTGACTTAGTTTGTGTAGTTCATTTTCCACGGCAAGGTAACACATTACAATCACATACTTGATCTAATTAAAGGCTATAAACACGCACTCCAAGCGCGCCCAAACACAAGCAAACTCATCTCTCTCTCTCTCTGTCTGTCTCTTCTCTCTCTCTGTCTGTCTCTCTCTCTCTCTCTCTCTACTCTCTCTCTCTCTCTCTCTCTCTTCTCTCTCTCTCTCTCTCTCTCTCTCCTCCTCCTCTCTCTCTCTCGCTCTCTCAGTCTCTTCTCCTCTCTCTCTCTCGCTCTCTCTCTCTCTCTCTCTCTTATTTCATGTCCTTCTTCTGCCATGTTCTTACTGATGTTAATTGCCATCTGACTGAAGCAGTTGTTATATGTAGCGACATTAGTATCATGTATTACTAGATTATTGATGATGATTTGTATTATTTTTTATTATTATTTGATGGATTGCCGCTAAGTTTATTATTGGCTGTTGATCTTTCATTTGTTCACTACCCCTTCATAAGGGGCCTTGGCCTATTTGAATACATCATTCGCATTCGCATTCTCTCTCTCTCTCTCTCCGTCTCTCTCTTCTCACTCTCTCTCTCTCTCTCTCTCTCTCTCTCTCCTCTCCATCTCTCTCTCTCTCTCTCTCTCTCTCTCTCTCTCTCTCCTCTCTGTCTCTGTCTGTCTCTCTCTCTCTCTCCTCTCCTCTCTCTCTCTGTCCCCTCTGTCTCCAACTCCCATCTCTCTCTCTCTCCTCTCTCTGTCTCTCTCTCTCTCTCTCTCTCTCTCTGTGTCTCTCTCTATCTGTCTCTCTATCTCTCTCTGTCTCTCTCTGTCTCTGTCTCTCTGTTTCTCATGTCTGTCTCTCTCTCTCCTCTCTCTGTCTCTTCTCTCTCTCTCTCTCTCTCTCTCTCCTCTCTCTCTCTCTCACACACACACACACACACACACTGCGCGCTCACATACACATACACATACACAATGACGATGTAAAACCAACTGTATAACCATCAAATGAAATGCATTGATAATGTATAGAAATGAAACGTTTGATGCCAACATACAAAAAAAGCATTTAATATATATATAAACAGTCATAAAAACATTGGGGCGGAATTTTCAGCTAACTACCATTCTCCATTACATACCAACAAAACTTAATAAAGGCCTCATGCAAGATTTTGGGGGTAGCGGTGGGTGAATGCCTCGTGCCTCCATACGGGAAGCTGGACGACCCCGCCCCCGCCATGAGTCTCTCCCCATGGGGATACTGGGGACTCGTTCGTAAAAATAGTTCCCCCACCTTCTTGAAGCTATGTGCTTGTAACTTCCTCTAATATACCACTCTCTGAATCTGCCTTTTCCCTTTGCTTTCTGTCATCTACAATCTTTCTGACTAATTGGCCCATTCTCCTTCCTTTTTTTCAAAAACAATCTTACAAATAATGTTTCTCCTCCGAAATCGGAATGTGTCGGCTGTACGCAGCGGGGAGACCAGTGCAAACTGAAACCCGGACACATACGTACCTTACCCATTATGGCCACGGCCACATGGCCTGGGAACGCAGAAGAAGAAGAAGAAGAAGAAGAAGAAGAAGAAGAAGAAGAAGAAGAAAGGAGGATGAAGAAGAAAGAAGAATAAGAAGAAGAAGAAGAAGAAGAAGAGAAGAAGAAGAAGAAGCAGAAGATTTTAAAGTATTCACATATTTGAGCAATATCAAGGTTAAAGTAAAAGATGTTCCAGGTGAAAAACATACCTACATTGTTTGGTACACCGACTGCCTCATCTAACCCTACTCTAATATGTGCTCTAAATAGCAACTGCCTCATCTACCCCCTACTCTAATATGTGCTCTAAATAGCAACTGTTTGCGCCTGGTAATTCGCTTTTTATGCTAGATTCGGGTTTTGTTTCGGAAAGAGACATTCCACTTTCAATTTAAGCATTCCAGGCAGCAGTAAAGGCTCATCCGGCGTGGTAAGTACCCCCCCCCCCCCCCCTGCTACCCCACAACCACACACTAATAAATACACAAAACTTATATTTATTCTCTCTCTCTCTCTCTCTCTCTCTCTCTCTCTCTCTCTCTCTCTCTCTCTCTCTCTCTCTCTCTCTCTCTCTCTCTCTCTCTTTCATATCCACCTGTATCGCTATATATGTGTGCAAGTGCGCATAAGTTATGCGTTTGCGCGCGCGCGTCGTGTGCGTGTGTGTGTGTGTGTGTGTGTGTGTGTTCAGAGAGAGAGAGAGAGAGAGAGAGAGAGAGAAAAGAGAGAGAGAGAGAGAGAGAGAGAAAAAGAGGAGAGAGAGAGAGAGAGAGAGAGAGGAGATGAGAGAGAGAGAGAGAGATGAGAGGAGAGAGAGAGAGAGAGAGAGAGAGAGAGATAACTTGGTAAGGCAAAACTTTGAAAACTTTAACTTTATTTTTCAAGGATAACGATTTTAGGCATTTTAGGATAAAGATTTTTTGTCCTTGATATATATCGAACATAGAATACAAACATTGGCAGGCATAATATTACAGAGAAGAGAGAGAGAGAGAGAGAGAGAGGAGAGAGAGAGAGAGAGAGAGGTGAGGAGAGAGAGAGAGAGAGAGAGAGTAAGAGAGAGACGAGGGGGAGATAGAGAGTGAGAGAGAGACCGAGAGAGAGAGAGGGCTTGAGAGAGAGAGAGACAGAGAGAGAGAGAGAGAGAGAAAGAGCAGAGCAGAGAGAGAGACGAGAGAGAGAGAGATGAAGAGAAGACGAGAGAGAGAGAGAGACGAGAAGAGACAGACAGAGAGAGAGAAGAGAGGAGAGAGAGAGAGAGAGGGAGGAGAGAGAGAGAGAAGGGACGAGAGAGAGAGAGGTGGGGGGGGTGGGGAGAGAGAGAGAGACTCAGAGAGAAAGCACACCAGGCAGCTCAAGGCAAGGTTCCTATTTTCAGACTCCAGGCAATGTAGCTAGAGGGGTTCCAGACACGCGGTACCTAAACCAACCTGTCTGGGAGGATTATGGGCAGGCAGGAACTAAAAGGACGAGGAGAGAGGAAAATGAGGAGGAGAATCACGACGATGACGATGAGTTGTTGTTTTCCCCCAGTGATTACTTCGTGTATATTATGACGACACATATCAATGATGGAGATTGCGGCGCAGCCAAAGGCGCGCCAACCTTTTTTTTTTTTTGGCATGCGATTTTTTTGTGACTGATGAGGAAGGAAGGGAGGGGGGTAAATTTCGACCAAATGACAACTTTTTCGTTGCCACTGGGTTTAGCGTGTGCTAAGTGCATGGGCACACGGGACCTCGGCTTATCGTCTCATCCGAAAGACTCCGCGTTCAGACCGTAAGGCCTAGTGCAGGGTGAGAGGAAAAATCCCCTGCACCCAGGTTCAAACTCGGGTTTATTTGACACGAGGCGAACGCGATACCCCTGTGCCACTCAGGAGTGAGTGAGTGAGGGTGATAATGACAACATCATTGTTTGACAATATAAATACAGATATATCTTGCCAGATGATTCTTTTTCAGAGGCACACACACAGGAATAAGATCAAAACGAGCACTTGAAATTGTGAATTATGCCAGCCTCGATGCTGCCCAGAGCTTGTCAGGGCTGTGCCGTTCATTATTTCTTTTGGGGATACAGAATTGCATCAACATTGATGCAATTGTTGACTTAATTTTATCATCGCTTGGTAAGTATATTATGCAAATAAGTATGAAACATGAAAAGCGAGATTAAGCGCTTCACAAAGAAGTTTAAAAATCTTAGCAAAAGCAACAACAAAACAACGCACTTATCATAAGGAACAGCCCGAAACGAAATCACGATAACTACATTTACGTCACCACCACCCCTTTCACACTCCCCAAAAACAAAAGGAAAAAAACTAACATCAGTTAATTTTATTATTGCTTGGTAAGTATAATTATTATACAAATAAGTATGAAACATGAAAAGCGCAGGTTAATGCCGAGATTCAGTTTATTATGCACCCACCACGGAAAAACAAAAGGAAAAAACACCTAACATTCATTTTATTATTGCTTCGTAAGTATAATTATCATACAAATAAGTATGAAACATGAAAAGGGCAGGTTAATGCCGAGATTCAGTTCATCATGCACCCACCACGGAAAAAAACAAAAGGAAAAAAAACCTAACACACAAATGGTATTTAAAACGTATAGTCTCGGTTTGTTTGAGGCTTCCATTCTCTATGGCTCCCCCCCACCTGCGTGCGCATCTCGACCCTTCCAACGGAAGTGTCGCCATCTTAGTCAGATTTGTGTGTAAACAGCATCGATCTGGCATTTTTCAAACAAAGTTACTGACTAAGATGGCGGTCTCCCATACTATGGCACGCTCCTTGTGGCCGGATATGACGACACGTGGGTACAAGCCATAGGCACAACGCTGACCATGCGGTGAATACCTGTTGCATTATCAGGGTTAAAAAACCCAGTAGGCCTATTTTATTACCTTCTATATAATAGGAATTGGTCGGAAATAATTAAGGGGAATAATGTCATGGTGTGTAGGAGTTATCTTGCTTAATTCAATCGGCCAAACAGGAGGAGTCATTCTACCTACCATCAGGTAAATCCCCAGCCCTCGCTTCGTGTGTTTGAGGAGACACACAGCATGTGCGGCATTCTAAATGTGATGTCATTTATATTTGTACGTCACAGTTTGAGTTCTTTCGCTTTGTAGAAACTGGTCACCCCTAAAATTGTCGCACATTTTGACAAAAATGTCGCACTTCAAATCGAGGCGACGACGAAAATTGAGTTTTACGTCCTCTTGGTCTGAATCAG
>CM065692.1:18735603-18738103 GCA_017654935.2 Phymorhynchus buccinoides
TCATATCATTGTCAGGAGCAAAGAAGCTCTCCAAGGAACTGGACCCCAACAAAGCGCCAGGCCCGGATGGTCCCAGGCTGCTGAAAGAGTTTGCATACGAGGTTGGCCCCCTCCATGACCGTCCTCTTCCAGTCCTCTCCAAGCACTAGCACTGTTCCTAGGGACTGGGAAATGGCAAACATAACGCCTGTATTCTCGAAAGGGGAAAGATATCGCCCTGAACATTACTGCCCCATCTCACGCACCAGCGTGCCCTGCAAAACGCATCGAGCACATGCTCGTTAACCAGATCATGGGTTTTGCAGAAGCCAACAGAATCCTGTGAGAGGAGCAACGTGGGTTCAAGAAGGGAAGATCATGCGAAAGCCAGCTACTGGGTCTCGTGGACGAGCTCACTTACAACATGATGAGAAGGAAGCAAAGCGACGTCCTGGCAATTGATTTTTTCCCCAAAGCCTTGACAAGGTGAGCCACTCCCTCCTAGTCCACAAGCTCAACCACTATGGCACCATGGGACAGATCAACTCCTGGACTCCTGGACCCGCGACTTTCTCACGGACCGGAAGCAAGCGGTGGTTGTGGACGGAGCGGTCCCGGTAGAGTCAGGGGTCCCGCAGGGATCAGTGTTAGGGCCTACCCTTTTCCTGCTCTACATAAACGATCTACCCAAAAGCCTGTCCTCAACCGCCAGGTTGTCTGCGGATGACACGCTCTGTCATAGAACCGTGGAGACAGAACAGGACCACACGATTCTCCAGCATGATCTTGACCTCATGGCTGAATGGGAAGCGAAATGGATAACGAAGTTCCTTCCAGAGAAATGTCAGGCATTGCATGCGTCCAGGAAAAACACACAAAACAATCTGGCAACTATCAACTTCACAGCCAGACATTGCAAACTGCAGAGGAAGCCAATTTCCTGGGCATCTCTATTTGTCATGCTCACATCATGACATCATGTGGACGCCCACATCATCATCATAGCCAACAAGGCCAACAAGACCCTTTGTTTCCTGCGTACAAACATGAAGGTGGGCTCCATTGCAGTCACAGAAACGGCCTACAAAGCCCTCGTAAGGCAAGATCGAGAGGGTCCAACGCCGTGCAGCTCGCTGGGTTGTCAGCCATCATCGTCAGACATCCAGCGTTGACAACATGCTGTCTCAGCTGCAGTGGCCCCCGTTCAAGGACAGGTGGCGATCCGCGAGACTTGCCACCTTCTTCAAATTCCATCACGGAGAGGTGGCCATCAACACTCCTCACAGCCCAGTCCCGTACCTAACCTCCATCTCGACAAACCAGACAGGTGCATGCCGCAGCCTACCTACTTCCATCATGTAGGACCAATTGCAGGAAGTTCTCATTCTTCCCACGGGATGTGGCGGAATGGAACGCTCTTCCACCAGAGGCAATCACAGCAGCCTCGGTGGAGGAATTCAAAGCTTGGATCTAACCATCTCCCCCTCCCCTCCTCCTCTCTCCCCTTCCCCCGTCCCAAACCCAACCCATATTTCCCTGCTTCCCCCACCCCCACCCCATTCGCTCCCCCCCCTTGAAGCTGATCATCTGGACAGCCTTTTCATTTTGATAGCCTATTAGTGGACCCCCCCCCCCCCCCACCCCACCCCCTAATTAAAGCATCAGAATCTTCACAACGTTGAAGGAGGATACCATATAAAAGAAGAAGTAAAGAGAGACAGCCACTTATCTTACAATACTACTATCTGTATCGTTAAAAATTCGGGACCTTCCTAGAGTTGCACTGCCTCCGGGCATTGCCTTCAGGATCGTTCCCACCATCCTTATATCTATTAATGTCCCATATGTGTCTGTTTCAGACCGGAGGACGCTAAACGGATTTTCATCAGAAAGGCAGCCGTCAGAAGTTGACACGCTGCCGATCCCAATGTCTGCCCAGTCTGCTGATTGTCTACAGGGGAGATTGGAACCGCTAATCACCTGCTGAATGAGACACCCTCACCTCTGTTCAACCCCCTCCCTTCCCCCCACACATCCCGCTCTGCTCCCTCCACCCAACGGACAGCAAACTAGCAACGATAACATCAAGGAAATCTTTTTTTTTTAAATTCGGTTATTGATCATCGTGAACAAAACGAGAACTCATTTGACGCTTCGCTTCGTTTCGTTTGTCAGGTTCGTCGCGATGAATTATTACGATGTTAGTTCTGCTCTTCATTATAGTCATCAATAGAGAAAAACAAAACACCGTAGGACCTACTTTCTCAATGGTCAAAGTCAACAAAAATAAGAAATAATTCGATGGTTCGCTTCGTGTGTGGGTTTTTTGTTGTTGTCATGAGCTACAATATTTTTTCTGTTCTTCGCTAAAGTAATTAACAGAAAGAAGGAAAAAACCAACAACAACAAAACACACACAAAAACCTTGTACTTTCAGTAAAGCATGACAAGCAAAAGCAAAGTTTATAATCTTCAGTATTCATGCCATCATCTCCATGCAAGTAGGGCCTAGTCACGAAAA
>CM065692.1:18752791-18755291 GCA_017654935.2 Phymorhynchus buccinoides
TTCCATCCAGAGAAATGTCAGGCATTGCATGCGTCCAGGATAAAGAACAACAAACAAACTGGCAACTACCAACTTCACAGCCAGACATTGCAAACTGCAGAGGAAGCCAAATTCCTGGGCCATGGGCATCTCAATTTGTCATGCTCACATCATGACATCATGTGGACGCCCACATCACCATCATACCCAACAAGGCCAACAAGACCAGTTGTTTCCTGCATAGAAACATGAAGGTGGGCTCCATTGCAGTCAAAGAAACGGCCTACAAAGCCGTCATAAGGCCCACACTGGAGTACGCTGCACCTGTCTGGAACCCGCACACAGCCAAGGACACCGGCAAGATCGAGAAGGTCCAACACTGTGCAGCTCGCTGGGCTGTCAACCGTCATCGCCAGACATCCAGCATTGACAACATGCTGTCTCAGCTGCAGTGACCCCCGCTTAAGGACAGACGCAATCTGCAAGGCTGGCCACCTTCTTCAAATTCCATCACGGGAGAGGTGGCCATCAACACTCCTCACAGGCCAGTCCCCATAACCTCCATCTTCGACAAACCAGACAGGTGCATGCCGCAGCCTACCTACTTCCATCATGTAGGACCAACCTGCAGGAAGTTCTCATTCTTCCCACGGGATGTGGCGGAATGGAACGCTCCTTCCACCAGAGGCAATCACAGCAGCCGTCGGTGGAGGAAATTCAAAGCTCCAAAGCTTTGAATCTAACCTCCCCTCCCCCTGTCCCCTCCTCTTTCCCCTTCCCACCCCCATTCCAAACCCCCACCTGAGCACATCTTTTTCCCTTGATAGTCTTCCCCTCCCCCATTTCGCCCCCACCCCCCCCCCCTTGGAAGGCTGATCACATGGGGACAGCCTTTTCATGTTGATTAGCCTATTAGTGGACCCCACCCCCCCCCCCCCCCCCCCCCCCATAATAAAGCATCAGAATCTTCACAACGTTGAAGGAGGATACCATATAAAAGAAGAAGTAAAGAGAGACAGCCACTTATCTTACAATACTACTATCTGTATTGTTAAAAATTCGGAACTTTCCTAGAGTTGCACTGCCTCCGGGCATTGCCTTCAGGATCGTTCCCACCATCCTTATATATCTATTAATGTCCCATATGTGTCTGTTTCAGACCGGAGGACGCTAAACGGATTTTCATCAGAAAGGCAGCCGTCAGAAGTTGACACGCTGCCGATCCCAATGTCTGCCCAGTCTGCTGATTGTCTACAGGGGAGATTGGAACCGCTAATCACCTGCTGAATGAGACACCCTCACCTCTGTTCAACCCCCTCCCTTCCCCCCACACATCCCGCTCTGCTCCCTCCACCCAACGGACAGCAAACTAGCAACGATAACATCAAGGAAATCTTTTTTTTTTAAATTCGGTTATTGATCATCGTGAACAAAACGAGAACTAATTTGACGCTTCGCTTCGTTTCGTTTGTCAGGTTCGTCGCGATGAATTATTACGATGTTATTTCTGCTCTTCATTAGAGTCATCAAAAGAGAAAAACAAAACACCGTAGGACCTACTTTCTCAATGGTCAAAGTCAACAAAAATAAGAAATAATTCGATGGTTCGCTTCGTGTGTGGGTTTTTTGTTGTTGTCATGAGCTACAATATTTTTTCTGTTCTTCGTTAAAGTAATTAACAGAAAGAAGGAAAAAACCAACAACACACACACACAAACAACTTGTACTTTTAGTAAAGCATAAAAAAGCAAAAGCAAAGTTTATAATTGTCAGTATTTATACCAACATATCCATGCAAGTAGGATCCCATATGGCTTTGCCGAGAGGACGTAAAACTAACTTTGGCAAGTAGGGCCTAGTCACGAACAAGATCGTTTTATCAACCGCCATTTCTTAAGTATTGCTGAGCACATTACTACTGGGGAGACGAATTTGCATTGAGATCTTTATTCGTTTCGTGGTTTTTGGTGTGTCATGAGCTACACTATTGTTTCTGTTCTTCGCTAAAGTAATTAACAGACAGAAAAACAACAACACAAAAACAAAAACAACAACTGTACTTTCAGTAAAGCATAAAAAGCAAAAGCAAGTTTATAATTGTCAGTATTCATACCAACATCTCCATGCAAGTAGGGCCTAGTCACAAAACGTATGGCACGTCACATGATCGTTTTATCACCCGCCATTTTGTAAGTCTTGCTGAGCACGTTACTTACTGGGGAGACGAAATGGCATTGAGATCTTTATTAACCCTTTCACCGCCAAAGTCGCATTTTAGCACCACAGTGATGTAACACCTATGTCACTAAAAGGCATCAAATTGGGGTCTATTATCCAATGACCCTATTGTCTTAGTTTTGGGGAGTAAGGATAGACCTATTTTATTTATGTCACAGAAGAATCCCCAATACTGCAGATGGATTTTGATCTCTACCCAGGTAAATGTAATGGAGATTGTTGGATGAAAAATGGCTGGCGGTGAAAGGGTTAACCTTGAAGCTTAACGAGTTTTACAGCACAA
>CM065692.1:18760291-18778678 GCA_017654935.2 Phymorhynchus buccinoides
CCAACCAGAGAGAGAGAGACAGAGAAAGAAACATACGGATACAGACAGACAGAAAAACAAGGTAGAGAGAGAGAGACAGAGAAAGAAACATACATACAGACAGCCAACCAGAGAGAGACAGAGAAAGAAACATAACATACAGACAGAAACAGAGAGAGAGAAGACAGAGAAAGAAGACAGATACAGACAGCCAACCAGAGAGAGACAGAGAGAAGAAACATACATACAGACAGCCAACCAGAGAGAGAGAGAGAGAGAGAAGAAACATACATACAGACAGCCAACCAGAGAGAGAGAGAGAGACAGAGAAAGAAACATAGCATACAGAC
Source organism: Phymorhynchus buccinoides (assembly GCA_017654935.2). NCBI lineage: Eukaryota > Metazoa > Mollusca > Gastropoda > Neogastropoda > Raphitomidae > Phymorhynchus > Phymorhynchus buccinoides. Next base: position 18,760,621 of record CM065692.1, read on the forward strand.
AGCCAACCAGAGAGAGAGAGACAGAGAAAGAAGACATACATACAGACAGCCAACCAGAGGAGAGACAGACAGAGAAAGAAACATAGATACAGACAGCCAACCCAGAGAGAGAGAGAGAGACAGAGAAAGAAACATACATACAGACAGCCAACCAGAGAGAGAGAGAGACAGAGAGAAAGAAACATACATACAGACAGCCAACCAGAGAGAGAGAGAGAGACAGAGAAAGAAACATACAAACAGACAGCCAACCAGAGAGAGAGAGACAGAGAGAGAAGAAACATACAAACAGACAGCCAACCAGAGAGAGAGAGAGACAGAGAAAGAAACATACATACAGACAGCCAACCAGAGAGAGAGGACAGAGAAAGAAACATACATACAGACAGACAACCAGAGAGAGAGAGAGACAGAGAAAGAAACATACATACAGACAGCCAACCAGAGAGAGAGAGAGACAGGAGAAAGAAGAGAAGAGAACATACATACATGACAGCCAACCAGAGAGAGAGAGAGAGGGACAGAGAAAGAACAGGACAGACAGACAGACAGACAAAGAGAGAGAGAGACAGAGAAAAGAAACATACATACAGACAGCCAACCAGAGAGAGAGAGAGACAGAGAAAGAAAACATACATACAGACAGCCAAAACCAGAGAGAGAGAGAGACAGAAAGAAAAAAAAAAAACAGACATACAGACAGACAAGACAGAGAGAGAGAGAGACCAGAAAGAAACATACATACAGACAGCCAACCAGAGAGAGAGAGACAGAGAAAGAAACATACATACAGACAGCCAACCAGAGAGAGAGAGAGACAGAGAGAAAAGAAACATACATACAGACAGCCAACCAGAGAGAGAGAGACAGAGAAAGAAAACATACATACAGACAGCCAACCAGAGAGAGAGAGACAGAGAAAGAAACATACATACAGACAGCCAACCAGAGAGAGACAGACAGAGAAAGAAACATACATACAGACAGCCAACCAGAGAGAGAGAGACAGAGAAAGAAACATACAGACAGACAGCCAACCAGAGAGAGAGACAGAGAGACAGAAACACACTACATACAGACAGCCAACCAAGAGAGAGAGACAGAGAAAGAAACATACATACAGACAGCCAACCAGAGAGAGAGACAGACAGAGAAAGAAACATACATACAGACAGCCAACCAGAGAGAGAGAGACAGAGAAAAGAAACATACAGACAGACAGCCAACCAGAGAGAGAGAGAGAGAGAAAGAAACATACATACAGACAGCCAAACAGAGAGAGAGAGACAGAGAAAGAAACATACATACAGACAGCCAACCAGAGAGAGAGAGAGACAGAGAAAGAAACATACATACAGACAGCCAACCAGAGAGAGAGAGAGACAGAAAGAAACATACATACAGACAGCCAAAGCCAGAGAGAGAGAGACAGAGAAAGAAACATACACAGACAGACAGCCAACCAGAGAGAGAGAGAGACAGAGAAAGAAACATACATACAGACAGCCAACCAGAGAGAGAGAGAGAGAGAGACAGAGACAAAGAAACATACATACAGACAGCCAACCAGAGAGAGAGAGACAGAGAAAGAAACATACATACAGACAGCCAACCAGAGAGAGAGAGAGACAGAGAAAGAAACATACATACAGACAGCCAACCAGGAGAGAGAGACGACAGACAGAGAAAGAAACATACATACAGACAGACAAACAGAGAGAGAGAGACAGAGAAAGAAACATACATACAGAGACAGCCAACCAGGAGTTTTGAGAGAGAGAGAGAGAGACAGAGAAAGAAACATACATACAGACAGCCAACCAGAGAGAGAGAGAGAGACAGAGAAAGAAACATACATACAGACAGCCAACCAGAGAGAGAGAGACAGAGAAAGAAACATACATACAGACAGCCAACCAGAGAGAGAGAGAGAGACAGAGAAAGAAACCCATAGCATAACAGACAGCCAACCAGAAACAGAGAGACAGAGATAGGAGAGAACAAACATACAAACACATTACAGTGACAGAGCAACAGAGAGAGAGAGAGAGACAGAGAAAGAAGAAAGAAACATACATACAGACAGCCAACCAGAGAGAGAGAGACAGAGAAAGAAACATACAGACGACAGACAGCCAACCAGAGAGAGAGACAGAGACAGAGAAGAGAAACATACATACAGACAGCCAACCAGAGAGAGAGAGAGACAGAGAAAGAAACATACATACAGACAGCCAACCAGAGAGAGAGAGACAGAGAAAGAGAACAGAGCCAAAGAGAGAGAGAGAGACAGAGAAAGAAACAGCCAAACAGAGAGAGAAAGAGAGAGAGAGACAGAGAAAGAAACATACAGACAGACAGCCAACCAGAGAGAGAGAGACAGAGAAAGGGAAACATACAGTACAGACAGCCAACCAGAGAGAGAGAGAGACAGAGAAAGAAACATTTGATACAGACAGAAACCAGAGAGAGAGAGACAGAGAAAGAAACATACATACAGACAGCCAACCAGAGAGAGAGAGACAGAGAAAGAAACATACAGACAGACAGCCAACCAGAGAGAGAGACAGACAGAGAAAGAAACATACATACAGACAGCCAACCAGAGAGAGAGACAGACAGAGAAAGAAACATACATACAGACAGCCAGAGAGAACCAGAGAAGAGAGCACAGACAGAGAGGAGAGAGACAGAGAAAGAAACATACATACAGACAGCCAACCAGAGAGAGAGAGAGACAGAGAAAGAAACATACATACAGACAGCCAACCAGAGAGAGAGAGAGAGACAGAGAAAGAAACATACATACAGACAGCCAACCAGAGAGAGAGAGACAGAGAAAGAAACATACATACAGACAGCCAACCAGAGAGAGAGAGACAGAGAAAGAAACATACATACAGACAGCCAACCAGAGAGAGAGAGAGACAGAGAAAGAAACATACATACAGACAGCCAACCAGAGAGAGAGACAGAGAAGAAACATACATACAGACAGCCAACCAGAGAGAGAGACAGACAGAGAAAGAAACATACATACAGACAGCCAACCAGAGAGAGAGACAGACAGAGAAAGAAACATACATACAGACAGCCAACCAGAGAGAGAGAGAGACAGAGAAAGAAACATACATACAGACAGCCAACCAGAGAGAGAGAGAGAGACAGAGAAAGAAACATACATACAGACAGCAGAAGGAACAGAGAGAGAGAGAGACAGAGAAAGAAACATACATACAGACAGCCAACCAGAGAGAGAGAGAGACAGAGAAAGAAACATACATACAGACAGCCAACCAGAGAGAGAGAGAGACAGAGAAAGAAACATACATACAGACAGCCACCAGAGAGGAGAGAGAGACAGAGAAAGAAAACATACATACAGACAGCCAACCAGAGAGAGAGAGTAGACAGACAGAGAAAGAAAATACATACAGACAGCCAACCAGACAGCCAGACCAGAGAGAGGAGAAAACCTACATACAGACAGGAACACGAGAGAGAAAGATATTGACAGAAAGAAAGCATACCATACAGAGAACCAGAGAGAAGACAGAGAAAGAAACATACATACATACAGACAGCCAACCAGAGAGAGAGAGAGACAGAGAAAAAAACATACATACAGACAGCCAACCAGAGAGAGAGAGACAGAGAAAGAAACATACATTGACAGACAGCCAACCAGAGAGAGAGAGAGAAGACAGAGAAAGAAGCATGCATACAGACAGCCAACCAGAGAGAGAGAGACAGAGAAAGAAACAACAAACACGACAGCCAACCAAAGAAGAACAGAGACAGAGAAAGAAAACATACATACAGACAGCCAACCAGAGAGAGAGAGGACAGACAGAGAAGAATACATACAGACAGACAAGCCAACCAGAGAGAGAGAGACAGAGAAAGAAACATACATACAGACAGCCAACCAGAGAGAGAGACAGACAGAGAAAGAAACATACATACAGACAGCCAACCAGAGAGAGAGAGACAGAGAAAGAAAACATACATACAGTACAAACAGAGAGTAGCAGAGAGAGAGACAGACAGAGAAGAAACATACATATACAGACAGCCAAAGAGAGACAGAGATCAGATCAGACAGAGAAAGAAACATACATACAGACAGCCAACCAGAGAGATAGACAGACAGAGAAAGAAACATACATACAGAAAGCCAAAGCAGAGACAGAGAGAGACAGATAAAAGAACTAACTACAATACACAGCCATCAACCAGAGAGAGAGAGAGACAGAGAAAAGAACATACATACAGACAGCCAAGACCAGAGAGAGAGATAACAGAGAAGAAACATACATACAGACAGCCAACCAGAGAGAGAGAGACAGAGAAGCAAACATAAATACAGTACAACCACACAGAGAGAGAGACACACAGAAAGAAACATCCATACAGACAGCCAACCAGAGATGCGAGAGACAGACAGAGAAAAGGAAAATACATACAGACAGCCAACCAGAGAGCAGAGAGAATAGAAAGGCCAATACATACATACAGACAGCCACCACGACAAATAGAGAGACAGAAAAAGAAACATACATACAGACAGCCAACCAGAGAGAGAGAGATATTACAGACAGAGAAAGAAACATACATACAGACAGCCAACCAGAGAGAGAGACAGACAGAGAAAGAAACATACACGGACAGACAGCCAACCAGAGAGAGAGACAGACAGATAAAGAAACATACATCCCACAGACAGGGCCAACCAGAGAGAGAGAGAGACAGAGAGAACAAATCCAAACAACCATACAGACAGCCAACCAGAGAGAGAGAGACAGAGAAAGAAACATACATACAGACAGCCCAACCAGAGAGAGAGAGAGGACAGAGAAAGAAACATACATACAGACAGCAAAACCAGAGAGAGAGAGAGAGACAGAGAAAGAAACATACATACAGACAGCCAAACATACAGAGAGAAAGACAGACAGACAAAGAAACATTCAGACAGACAGCCAACCAGAGAGAGAGAGACAGAGAAAGAAACATAATACCAGACAGCCAACCAGAGAGAGACAGACAGAGAGAAACATACATACAGACAGCCAACCAGAGAGAGAGAGAGAGACAGAGAAAGAAACATTACATACAGACAGCCAACCAGAGAGAGAGAGACAGAGAAAAAAACATACATACAGACAGCCAACCAGAGAGAGGAGGAGAGACAAAGGAGAAAGAAAACATACATACAGACAGCCACCCCCCCTCAGAGAGAGACAGAGAGGGAGAAACAGACATACAGACAGAAAACCAGAGATAGAGAGACAGAGAAAGAAACATACATACAGACAGCCAACCAGAGAGAGAGAGACAGACAGAGAAAAGAAACATACATACAGACAGCCAACCAGAGAGAGAGAGACAGACAGAGAAAGAAAACATACATACAAGAAACAGCCAAACCAGAGAGAGAGAGAGAGGACAGAGAAAGAAACATACATACAGACAGCCAACCAGAGAGAGAGAGAGAGACAGAGAAAGAAACATACATACAGACAGCCAACCAGAGAGAGAGAGACAGAGAAAGAAACATACATACAGACAGCCAACCAGAGAGAGACATACATAGACAGAAAGATAGACAGAGAGCCAACCAGAGAGAGATAGAAGAAACATCAGACATACAGACAGCCAACCAGAGAGAGAGAGAGAGAGAGACACAGAAAGAAACATACCATACAGACAGCCAGGCCAGAGAGAGACAGAGAGAAAGAAACATACATACAGACAGCCAACCAGAGAGAGACAGAGAAAGAAACATACATACAGACAGCCAACCAGAGGAGAGAGAGACAGAGAAAGAAACATACATACAGGGAGACAGCCAACAGAGAGAGAGAGAGAGACAGAGAAATAAACATACATACAGACAGCCAACCAGAGAGAGAGAGAGAGAAGAAAAGACAGACATACATACCGACAGCCAACCAGCGAGAGACAGAGAAAGAAACATACATACAACAGCCAAACAGAGAGAGACAGAGAAGAGAACAGAAACATACATACAGACAGCCAACCAGAGAGAGACAGACAGAAAAGAAACATACATACAGACAGCCAAACAGAGAGAGAGAGACAGAGACAGAAACAGAAAAATACAGACAGCCAACCAGAGAGAGAGAGAGACAGAGAAAGAAACATACATACAGACAGCCAACCAGAGAGAGAGAGAGACAGAGAAAGAAACATACATACAGACGCCAACCGAGAGAGAGAAGAACAGAGAAAGAACACATAAATACAGACAGCCAACCAGAGAGAGACCAAGAGACAGAGAAAGAAAACATACATACAGACAGCCAACCAGAGAGAGAGAGAGAGACAGAGAAAGAAACATACATACAGACAGCCAACCAGAGAGAGACAGAGACAGAGAAAAAGAAACATACATACAGACAGCCAAACACCAGAGAGAGAGACAGACAGAGAGAAACATACATACAGACAGCCAACCAGAGAGAGAGAGACAGAGACAGAGAAAGAAACATACATACAGACAGCCAACCAAAGAGAGAGAGAGAGAGAGAGAGAACAGAGAACAGAAAAACATACATTACAGAGAGAGAGAGAGACAGAGAAAGAAACATACATACAGACAGCACAAGACAGAGAGAGACAGAGAGAAAGAAACAAACATACAGACAGCCAACCAGAGAGACAGAGAGACAGAGAAAAACATACAGACAGACAGCCAACCAGAGAGAGAGACAGAGAAAAGAAACATACATACAGACAGCCAACCAGAGAGAGAGACAGACAGAGAAGAGAAACATACAGACAGACAGCCAACCAGAGAGAGAGAGAGACCAGAAGATACATACAGACAGCCAACAGAGAGAGAGACCAGAGAGAGACAGAGAAAGAAACATACATACAGGTACAGCCCAACACAAGAAGGGAGAGAGAGAGAGACAGAGAAAGAAACATACATACAGACATTTTAACAGAGAGACCAAGCCAAAAAAAAAACCTAAGAGATGAGAGGACAGGGGTGGACCAAGTAGAAAGGAAACATTACATACCAGACAGGGCCAAACCAAAAGAGATTTGGAGGAGAGGGTTGACAGAGAAAGGGAAACATTAACATTACAAGAAACATACAGAACAGACAGCGCAACCATAGAGAGAGACAGACAGAGAAGAAACATACATACAAGACAGCCACCAATAGAGAGAGACAGACAGAGAAAGAAACATACATACAGACAGCCAACCAGAGAGAGAGAGACACAGAAAACATCGACAGACAGCCAACCAGAGAGAGAGACAGAGAAAGAAACATGCATACAGACAGCCAACCAGAGAGAGAGACAGACAGAGAAAGAAACATACATCAGACAGCCAACCAGAGAGAGAGACAGACAGAGAAAGAAACATACATACATACAGTCCAACCAGAAGAGAGAGAGACAGAGAAAGAAACATACATACAGACAGACAACCAGAGAGAGAGAGACAGAGAAACAAAACTACATCAGACAGCCACCAGAGAGAGAGAGCCAGAGAAAAAACTACCTATAGACAGAAAGATAGAGATAAGAAGAACAGACCATGTGCGCTTATCCTTTAAAAACCTGACAGCAATCTCTGCTTTAGAGATTCAGAAAAAGGAAAGAAACAAACATACAGACAGCCTTATTAGAATAAAGCAACAAAAAAAAAAAGACTATACATACAAACAAAAAACCAGAGAAAAAGAAAAAAAAAAAGAAACATCAAACCGAAAGCCAACCAAAGATAAAGACAAATGAAAAAAACATACATACAGACAAGCCAACCAGAGAGAGAAGACAGACAGAGACAGAAACTACATACGACAGCCAACCAGGAGAGAGCCAGACCGAGAAAGAAAACATACATACAGACAGCCAACAGAGAGAGACAGGAAGAAACATCATACAGACAGCCAACCAAGAGAGAGAGCGACGAGAAAGAAAACATACCTACAGACAGCCAACCAAGAGAGAGAGAAGAGAAAGAACATAACATACAGACAGCCCAACCAGAGAGAGAGAGACAGACAGCGAAAGAGAAAGAGAGACAGCATAAGAGAAGATAGACAGAGAAAAGAAATCATAACAATACAGAACAACAACAATGCCAACCGAGCTTAGTATAATTATACAGATAAAAGAAACATAGCAGGAAAGACAAGCGTTGGGCAAAACCGATAATAGAGAGATGTAGATTTACAGAGAAATGAAACCTACATACTACAGCAAAAATGCTCAACCAGAGAGATAATATAGTTACAGAGAAAATACCATAAACATACATACACAGCCCAACCCATTAATTATAGATTATAAAATGAGAACAGAGAATTAATCAATGAACCCGAATACATAAACAACTCCAGTATACCCAAAACCAGACTATGATTATTAGAGACCGATAAATAAACAGCTACATACTAGAAACCTCCAACCATCATATATATATAAGAGTTATAAATAAGAAACCTTAACATACCCTAGTGTAACAAACAAGTATCCGACCCCAGACAACCATATAGATTATACCCCGAGAGTCACATGATAAAATGAACAAAAACTTACCATACATACATCCAACCATAGGAAGCTTATAGATAAAATAAATCACAATATATACATGTACCTGAGGACAGTAGCACAAAAGAAACGCAGCTATATAATATATATTAGATATCCTCACATACATAATAGATAAAACTAATCCATAATCACATCACCAATTCACGTAAACCTCACCATGATACCCCAGTTCTTTAGATGATATATAGACATAAACCCGATGACCTCCAGAACATAAGACCTAAATCCATTATAGTATAATAATACGATATAAATAAACAACGTGATTCATACAGACGATACAAAATCCAGCAAAATAGACTCCATATTATAATATTATATGATCCATATAAATTAACCATACAAAATACATAGGTCGAACGAAATCCAATTTGCATTAGAGCAAGCAAGATTATGAGTAATAAAACAAAATGAAATAAAATGTGAAAAAACATGTATTACAACTCTGATAAAGCACAGCCAATCTGCGATTCTGCTAGATAGATTATACTAATTTAGAAATAAAAAAACGAATGTATACAAACTCCCCCCAAAATCATCAATATCACAAATTTCCGAGTGGAGAAAAGACATGACATCCAAACAAAATAACCTATAGATGCATGAACATGAGTAAAAAAAGACAAAACAGATTCATACATTAACAGAACAGACCTAAATCTAAACTAGCTGAGTATGTCCAACCATAAATGATAGAGTAGAAGTTGAATGATATACATTTATACAGACAGAAGAGTAAAGGAGGCTAAAATAGCCAAAACCATTTAGATTTATATTAGTACAGAGAAAGTTTCATGAAACATTAACAGAATACACAACGAGGATAAGAGACGCCATAAACCAAGAAAAAACCACTAGAATAATATAAGACCTACACAGAGAAAGCAAAAAAATGATAACAGAATAACCAACAGTACATTACAAACAGCCCAAGAAAAAAAAAACAACATCATATAGAACAAATGAGCTAGCAAATACGTATATTATAAAAACAAAGATAAACGCAATTGCTTGATAAAAAGGTAACAATACCATCCAAAACCACATAAACGAACAAGACTAGGATACCAAAAACCGAGATAAGAATTAAAATGTTTAGTACTAGATATACAGATAAAGATAAAACACATACAACATACACCTGATGTTAACAACAATACTAGTACAAAGCCGTACAATATAGTAAATCGAACAATAGCCAAAATTCCATATCGTGGTGAGTATACAGATGTTGAAGAAACAAAGAACAAAAGAAAAGACACACAATATATACGTAAATTAAAACTTTTCATCACAGAAACAGACGTAAGGAAAATTCTCCCAGTAACCGATAATAGAATATATGTGTATAACCATAAGAAATTAAATGAAAAACGAAGCAACATACTCCATAGAAAATACAATATTATACTTAAAATGGTATTTTGATAGACGATATATAGGATACTACATTAACAACGAACCAATATTTCAAGTCTAAACTAAATACATACCAATGGCGCTAATAAAAAAAGAACGCATAGTGGGATTTATTGGAAAACGAAACTATATAAAAGAAAAACATAACATGAATACTAAACGGTGTGGACAACAAAAAGTGAAAATCCAACCAGTATAATAGTATATATAGATGATTATGTGATAGTACACCGAAACAGTATGGTAAATATTAAAAAATAAACACGTCGCAATTATATTTGAATAGTTGGTTTAAGAAATTACTCAGATCGAGGGGTACATGACTGACGAGCAAATTAGATGATTGATACTTAATAAAACAGCCAAAACCCAGTAATAAAAGATAGTTTAATCACAGATAGTATACTATACCATAGAAAAACACATACACATCTAGACAGCCAACCAGATAGGATGAGCCAGAGAAGAAACATACATACAGACAGCCAACCAGAGAGAGATAGAGACAGAGAAAGAACACATACATACAGACAGCAACCAGAGAGAGAGAGACAAGAGAAGAACATACGATACAGACAGCCAACCAGAGATAAGGAGAGACATAGAAAAAACATTGACATACAGACTATCCACCCAGAAAGAGATAGAGACAGAGAAATAAACATACACGACATGACATCCAACCAGAGAGAGAGACAGAACAGAGAAAGAAACATCATACAGACAGCCAACCATAGAGAGAGAGAGAGAGACAGGAAAGAAACATACATTACAGGACAGCCAACCGAGAGGAGAGAGAGAGCAAGAAACATACAGACAGACAGCCACCCGAAGAGAGAGAGACAGAGAAAGAAACATACATACAGACGCAAAAAAAACCCCCAAGAGAGAGGGAGACAGAGAAGAACATCACACAGACAGCCAACAGAGATGGACAACAGAGATAAGAAACATACAGACAGACAGCCGAACCAGACAGAAGAGAGACAGAGAAGAAACATACACACGGACAGCCAACCAGGAAGAGAGACAGAAAAGAAACAATACAGACAGACACCAACCAGAGAGAGAGAGAGACAGAGAAGAACACACACAGACAGCCAACCAGAGAGAGAGAGAGAGACAGAGAAAGACAGAGAAAGATGGCTTTAGGCCTTCTAAAAAAAAAGCCGATGCTCGGAGAAAGAGAAACAAGAAGACAAAAATAAAATAAAATAAAATCAAATCAAGCGTTGCATACAAAGAGAATGCTGGTACCAGAATATTTTTTTATAATAATTTTATGTAGCTAATAAAATTACGAAATGATATGACATTAACCGGTGAAAGACAAAGGTCGACGAATCCCATTATGGAGTGACAAAACAAAAAAACACCCCTGTGTAATCCATAGTTATAGTAACGGCGAAGACTAGAGAATGCCAACGAGATTCTAAGTCCGTCTCTCTTTCTCTCTCTCTGTCTGTCCTGTCTGTCTGTCTTTCTTTTCTCTCTCTCTCTCGTCTCTTCTCCTCTCTCTCTCTCTCTCTCTCTCTCTCTCTCTCCTCCTCTTCTCTCTTCTCCTCTCTCCCCCCCCTCTCTCTCTCTCTCTCTCATCTCTCTCTCTCTCGTCCTCTCCTCTCTCTCTTCTCATCTCTCTCTCTCCTCTCTCTCTCTCTCCCTCTCTCTTAACATTGCCACATCTTTACCCTTTTCCCTGCTATTTTCTGTCTGTTTCTGTCCTCTCTCTCGTCTGTCCACTCTCTCTCTCTCCTCTCTCTCTCTCTCTCTCTCTCTCTCTCATCCTCTCATCTCTCTCTCTCTCTCCCTCATCTCTCTCTCGCGTTCTCTCGTCTCTCTCCTCTCTCTCTCTCTCAGACACTGCTGAATGTTTGCTTTGGTATTATTGATGATCATTAATGCTTATTTTGCTTAAAACCTTTTTGTCGTTTGTACTCGCGCCATTGAAATGGGCCTGTGGTCCTAGTCAGTTAAAAACACCCAGACTCGGTGTGTGTGTGCATGTGCGCGCGCGCGCGTGTGTGTGTATGTGTGCGCATGCGCGTGGGCGCTCGCGCGCGTGTATGAGTGAGCGTGCGTGTGTAATAGTATGTACATGCGTGCGCTTGTACGTGCGTGCTTGCTTGCACGTACTTATATGTATGCGTTTCTCTTCCACTCTTGTTTACCTTGAATGTTTCGCAAGTTAATTAAAGGGACGGGATGGTGACGGACTGTGGAATTTGTATAATATAAAACACATGTACATAGACAAGAGGGTGATAGTGTGTCTAGCCTTATCGCTGATGAGAGGGCATTATGGAAGCTTACAAAGGTAGTCCGGATGTCTCAGCTAGTGTCTAGTTCATTTTGTTTGTTCCGAAAAGAGAAAAAAAAGCCATTATTCGCGAAACAAAGTATAGGAGCAATAATAGTTATTCTCTTGACGGTGCTACAAGAGTTTCTGACGAGTTTCGTCTTTGTAAGGATTCTCTTGATGCTGAAGATACCCGCTAAAGTAAACTATGTCTATCTATGTCGCCGAGAACGTCTCTGTGTTGAGAAAGAGAATATGGAGGGAGAGAGAGAGAGAGAGATAGAGAAAGAGAGAGAGAGAGAGAGAGGGAGAGAGAGAGAGAGAGAGCGAAAGAGAGAGCGAGACAGAGAGAGAAAGGGACATACAGAGCAGACAGACAGACACATTCACACGAGGCAGAGAGCAGAGATAAATAAACAAAATGGGACACCGTAATGTTAAAGTCGCCAAAAAATGTTTTCAGAACATAAAGAACTGCTATAATAGCTTTGAAATATTATTTTCTCTTTATGGTCTTTTAAACCTTTTCCAACGAGCCCTATTTTCTTTGGTAAGGAGTATTAACGTCCCTTTAACACTCCCTCCTTCCCACCATCTTTCTCCTCTCTCTCTCTCTCTTTTTGCTCTCCCTCAGTATGTCTTTATTTGTCCATCTCATACCTCCTCTCTCAAATCTAGAGACACATAGAGCGTGAACACGCTAGATCAGCAGCCGCGAATGACACATTTTTTCAGCTTCAGTGACCTTGACTTTTTACCTGTGACCATCATCGAACTTGGCCTAGATATTGCAACATGCCCATCAGCATACAAAATGTGAGGTTCCTACCTCACATTTGAAACGTTCAAACGTTTATCGTCGTAGCGCACGCACGGCACGCACAACCACACAAACACACACACCCACAGATCCATTAGAGGGGGCATGGGGGGGGGGGGGGTACAAACAAGGGCGGGGGTCTGGGGACCGGCGTAGGCCCCCGATAGGGTCCAGGGGGCAACGAGCTTTTACAACAGATTTAAAGTGCCCAAACTCCCTTTAAATTGTACTTTAGAACAACAAAACAGTAAGTATGACTCTCTTTGTTTTGGAGGAAGAAGGGGGGGGGGTTACGGAATCCAGGTAACCCACCTGGATACGACGACACACACACAGCACACAACACACAGACACCCACAACACACACAACACCACACACACACACACACACATACCACACCCACACACACACCACACACACACACACGACATCACACCCACACACAGACAACACACACACACATTCACCACACACACACACACACACAAAAAAACCACAACACACACCACACCACAACACACAAACACAACACAACACACACACACAAACACACACAGACACGAACACACACAAAGAGACGAACACAACACCACACACAAAAAAAAAACCACACACACACCACAACACAACACAACACACACACACAACACAACCAACACACACCGCGAAAACAGAACGTGCCCCCGTTGCGGGGGATAGGTTGTGTTTTTTATTTTCAGGCAAGCGGGGGGGGGGGGGGGGGGGCTGCGAGGCGGCCCCCCCCCGGTTTTCCCTATTGCAAATTCATCATATAAATATAGCGAAAATAGAACTGCTGTTAATTTGTTCACCCCCCCAACCCCCGAACAAATATAGGGGATTAATCCAATATGAAAAAAAAAAACACACACACACACACCCCACACAACACACACCCACACTACCACAACACACACACACACATCAAGGTGACACACACACACACCAATACCCCCACACACCCCCCCCATATTCCCACACACCCCTCCCACCTCACCCACCCATAGCACAAGCAAGCACACACACACACACACAGCACACACACACACACACAACACACACACACACACACACACAAACACACACACACACACACACACACACACACACAGTAACGCAACTAGCACATTGAAAGAAGGGGGAAAACCCCAGAAGTATTTAGCAAAAAAAAACAAAAACAAAAGTTCCGTACTGAACTTTATAAATTTGTTATTATTACCAGTATTGTTATTTTATCAGTGTCATATAAAACCTGTTTATTGGTTTTTAAAGGACAATAAATTTTGATTCTGAATTGCTGATTCACATACACAACCACACACACACACACCACAACCACACCCCACATCCCCGGCCCCCCTCCCACCACCCCCACCCCCCATTAACACACTAACACACACCACACACATCACGCACATATATATGGCACACACACACACACACACACACACACACACACCACACACACACACACACCACACACACACCACACACACACACACCACACACACACACACACACACACACACACACACACACCACACACACACACACACACCACACACACCACCACACACAAGACACCACACACACAACACACCACACATACACACACACACACACCACACACACACACACACACACGCACCACACACACACACACCACCCACACACACACACACCACCACACCACACACACCACACACACACACACACACTACACACCAACAAACACACACACCACACACCCATACACAACACATACCACACACACAACACACACCACACACACACACACACACACACAACACACACACACCACAACACCACACACCACACACCACACACACAACACACACACACACTCACACCCACACACATTCACACACACACTACACACACACACACACACACACACCACACACACACAGCACACACACACACACACACACGACAACACACACACACACACCTACCTAGAGAAGCGGACAAGAAATCGAACGTAAGGAGATTGGAAAAAAAAGGCCTCCTTTTTGGGGGGAGAATAATCTAAAACTACAGCTTGTCTTATTATTGCTTGAGGTAAACGTCAAACCAAATGTGTCGGTGTTGTAGTCACGGCTGTTTCCCCTAGTTCTCCTTGTTTACTCCTCGAACCTTCCAGCTGTTGTTTTTGTCTGATCTGTCCGGCGTGCCTCCGTGCCCCCGTCCGTCCGTGTTTCTCAAAATCTATTCAGTCTATCATCATCAAATTTGGTATACTGGTTTGCCAAGATGAAGGCTATCCACTGATGTATTTAGTTTTACATTAAGGTCAAGGTCGCGCCAGTTACGGGGTTTCAAACCCCGAAACACATAATCGCTAATATCTCGCGAAGTTTTGCATGTATTTCAATGCATTTTTTTTTTCTTGATGAATGTTCTATAACACAGTTGTCATGAATTTTTCTGTGCGCTCGTGTGCGCATGATCGCGCGCGCTCAAATCACGGGTCCGAACCCTAAGGCTATATATACCAAAAAAACTATTTCAGTTACGTGCAGTTTCGGATGCGTTTTTATGTAGTTTACGTGCTGTTTTGATGCGTTTTTATTGTATGTGTACATCCGACACATTCCCATTTCCGAGTAGCGCGGCGATGCTGCGAGGAGACAATGCAGCCGCTCTGCGTTGCACTTGTATTAAATTTTGTTTCTTCTGAAAGGGGAAAAAGGACAGAACACCCGTAACACCTCCCCTTCCCCACCCCCCTCCAAAATCCGCCTCTGGTTGATACAGCTCTCCCTCTCACTTTACTATAGGAACGTTTACCACAACATTAGGGGAATGATTGTGGGGACTCGAGAGATTCTAATGCATTCCCTTTTGTTGTTTTTTAATTGCCAGCCTGGCGCCCAGGGAGGGTCTGTAGAGCCAGACTCAGACTCATTATAGGTACCCTTCATTTTCCTTAAGTTTCCTGTAAGCACGGATTCTATATTTAGGCTACAATGTGTAGGTGTCCATGCTTTCATGCTTTGGTGCTAATGGAGCGAGAGAGAGAGATTAGTAGAGAGAGAGAGAGAGAGAGAGAGAGAGAGAGAGATGAGAGATAGAGAGAGAGAGAGAGAGAGAGAGAAAGCAGAGGTTTCATTCACGTTTCAGAGAGTTTTTGATGGTTTTTTTTTTTTTTTTTTTTTTTTTTATATTTTCAAAATGCCCCTTGTTGGGTTAACCACATGGGAGAGAGAGAGATAGATAGAGCGAGAGAGAGGAGAGAGAGATGAGAGAGAGGGCGGAGCGAGAGAGAGACAGAGAGAGTGTCCCATAATGTTTGTTGTTTCAAAACAACAACCTCTTGGGTACATGGTATTACATGTAAAGAGAGAGAGAGATAGATAGAGAGAGATAGAGAGAGAGATAGAGAGAGAGAGATGGGAGCGAGACAGCTCGTGAGAGAGAGAGATAGTAGGAGAGAGCCGAGAGTATAGAGAGAGAGCGAGAGCGTAGAGAGATCGAGATTAGAGATAGAGAGAGATGTTTTCAAGTTTTCAGAAGAGAGAGAATGCGAATGGTTAATTATTTGACAAGCCTTGGACACAAGAAGAGCCTTAAACTCTACGGGGGGTGGTGGGGGGGGTGGGGGGGGAACATGAAAACATAACATTAACCTATCTCTGAAGTTAACTGCATGAATGAGAGAGAGAGAGAGAGAGAGAGTAGAGAGAGAGAGACAGAGAGAGAGAGATAGAGAGAGAGAGAGAGAGAAGAGAAGAGAGAGAGGAGAGAGGGTTTCAAGGTTGTTGTTTTTTTAAAACCTTTGGACACTGGAAAGAGAGAGAGGAGAGAGAGAGAGAGAGAGTATAGAGATAGAAAGAAGAGAGATAGAGAGAGAGAGAGAGGGTGCAGAGGAGAGAGACGAGAGAATTAGAGAGCGGAGGAGAGAGAGGTGAAGAGAGAGAGAGAGAGAGAGAGAGAGAGAGAGAGAGAGAGAGAGAGAAGAGAGGGACAGAGTGAGAGAGAGTGTGTGTTAGGAGAGAGAGAGAGAGAGAGCGGAGAGCGAGGAGAGAGAGAGAAGCAGAGGAGAGAGAGAGAGAGAGAGATGTTTCAAGGTTTCAAGAGAGAGAGAATGCGAATGGTTATTTTGAAAGGCCTTGGACACAAGAAGAGCCTTAACTATACGGGTGTGGTGGTGGGGTGGGGGCGAACATGAAAACATAACATTAACCTATCTCTGACGTTAACTGCATGAATGAGAGAGAGAGAGAGGAGAGAGAGAGAGAGAGAGAGAGAGAGATAGAGAGAGAGAAAGGAGAGAGAGATAGAGTGGGAGAGCGAGAAGATATTATATATATAGAGAGAGAGAGATGGATGGAGAGCGAAGAGAGAGAGAGAAGAGAGAGAGGGAGAGAGAGAAAGAGAGAGGAGGGAGGGAGAGGAGAGAGAGGAGATAGAGAGAGTAGAGAGAGGGGAGAGAGAGAGAGAGAGAGAGTAGAGAGAGGAGAGCGAGAGAAGAGAAGAGAGAGGAGAGAAAACATAACATTAACCTATCTCTGAAGTTAACTGCATGAATGAGAGAGAGGAGAGAGATAGAGAGAGAAGAATAGAGAGAGAGAGAGAGAGAGGTGAGAGATAGAGAGAGAGTGAGAGAGAGAGAGTAGAGAGAGAGAGAGGTGAGAGAGAGAGAGAGAGAGTGAGAGTGAGAGAGAGAGAAGGTGAGAGAGAGAGATAGGTGAGAGAGAGAGGAGAGAGAGAGGGAGGTGAGAGAGAGAGAGGTGAGAGAGAGAGAGAGAGAGAGATAGAGAGCGAGAGAGAGGGATAGAGAGGAGAGGCGAGATAGAGATAGAGAGAGAGAGAGAGAGACGAGAGACGAGAGAGAGAGAGAGAGAGAGAGACAGGAGACAGAGAGATAGAGGTTTTCA
>CM065692.1:18779178-18781678 GCA_017654935.2 Phymorhynchus buccinoides
AGCTAGTCTCATATCATTTGTCAGGAGCAAAGAAGCTCTCCAAGACCTGGACCCAACACAGCGCCAAGCCCTGATGTCCCAGGCTGCTGAAGAGTTTTGCATACGATATGTGCCCCTCCATGGACCGTCCTCTTCCCACCAGTCCTCTCCAAGCACTAGCCTGTTCCTAGGGACTGGAAATGTGCAAACATAACGCCTGTATTCTCGAATGGGAAAGATATCGCCCTGAACATTACTGCCCCACTCACGCACAGCGTGCCCTGCAAACGCATCGGGGGGGGGGGCAACATGCTCGTTAACCAGTATCAGGGTTTTGCAGAGGCCAATAGAATCCTGTGAAGAAGCAAACTTGGTTCAGAAGGGAAGATCATGCGAAAGCAACTACTGGGTCTCGTGGACGATCTCACTTACAAAACATGATTAGAGGAAGTCAAAGTCGACGTCCTGGCAATTGAGTTTTTTCCCCAAAGCTTGACAGGTGATCCACTCCTCCCTAGCCCCACGCTCAACCACTCATGGCACCATGGTACAGATCAACTCCTGGACATCCTGACCCGCCGCCTTTCTCACGGACCGGAAGCAAGCGGTGGTTGGTACGGAGCGGTCCCGTAGATTCCAGGTCCCGCAGGGATCAGTGTTAGGGCCTAACCCTTTTCCTGCCTACATCATCGATCTACCCCAATCCTGTCCTCAACCGCCAGGTTGTCTGCGGATGACACGCTCTGATCATAGAACCGTGGAGACAGAACGGACCACAACGATTTCTCCAGCAGATCTTGACTCATGCTGAATGGGAAGCGAATGGATACGAAGTTCCTTCCAAGACATGTCAGGCATTGCATCGTCCCGGAAAAACACACAAACAATCTGCAACTCTCAATTCACAGCCAGACATTGCAACTGCAGAGGAACCAATTTCCTGGGCATCTCTATTTGTCATGCTCACATCATGACATCATGTTGGACGCCCCGTCATCATCATAGCAACAAGGCCACAAGACCCTTTGTTTCCTGCGTACAAACCATTAAGGTGGCTCCATTGCCGTCACAGAACGGCCTACAAGCCCTCGTAAGGCAAGATCGAGGGGTCCAACGCCGTGCAGCTCGCTGGGGTTTGTCAGCCATCATCGTCAACATCCTCGTTGACAACATGTCTGTCTCAGCTGCATGCCCCCCGTTCAAGACAGGTGCGATCCGCGAGACTTGCCACCTTCTTCAATTCCATCACGGAAAGATGTGGCCATCAACCACTCCGCACAGCCCAGTCCCGTAGCCTAACCTCACATCTCGACAAACCAGACAGGTGCATGCCGCAAGCCTACCTACTTCCATCATGTAGACCAATTGCAGGAAGTTCCATTCTTCCCCGGATTGGCGGATGAACGCTCTTCCCACCAGAGGAATCACAGCAACCTCGTGGAGGAATTCAAAGCTTTGATCTAACCTCTCCCCCATCCCCTCCTCTCCCCTTCCCCCGTCCCAAACCCAACCCCTATTCCCTGCTTCCCCCCCCCCAACCCATTCGCTCACCCCCCCTTGAAGCGTCATCTGGACTCCTTTTCATTTGATAGCCGATTATTGACCCCTCCCCCCCCACCCACACCACCCCCTAATTAAAGCTCCGAATCTTCACACGTTGATGGAGGATACCATATAAAGAAAAGTAAAGAGAGACAGCCACTTATCTACAATACTACTATCTGTATCGTTAAAAATTCGGGACCTTCTAATTGCACTGCCTCCGGGCATTGCCTTCAGATCGTTCCCACCATCTTATATCTATAATTTCCCATATTGTCTGTTTTCAGACCGAGACGCTAAACGATTTTCGATCAGAAATGCAGCCGTCAGCAGTTGACACGCTGCGATCCCAATGTCTGCCATCTTCTGATGCTACAGGTAGATTGGGAACCGCTAATCACCTGCTTATGAGAACACCCTCACCTCTGTTCAACCCCCCCCCTTCCCCCACACATCCCGCTCTGCTCCTCCACCCAACGGACGCACTAGCACGATACACAAGAATCTTTTTTTTTTTAATTCGGTTATGATCTCGTGAACAAACGAGAACTCCTTTGACCCCTTCGCTTCGTTCGTTTGTCCAGGTTCGCGCGAAATGATTATTACGATGTTAGTTCTTCTCTTCATTATAGTCATCATAAGAAACAAACACGTAGACCTCTTTCTCATGTCGAGTCAACAAAATAGAAATATTCGATGGTTCGCTCGTGTGTGGGTTTTTTTGTTGTTGTCATGACTACAAAATTTTTCTGTTCTTCGCTAAAGTAATTAACAGAAAAGAAGGAAAAAACCAACAACACAAACACCTACAAAAAACCTTTGTACTTCATAAAGCATGACAATCAAAGCAAGGTTATAATCTTCAGTAGTCATGCCTCATCTTCCATGCAGTAGGCCTATTCACGAAAATAGGGCCACATCACATGATCGTTTTAAATATCACCTCCATTGTGTACGTCTAGCTGAGCACGTTACTTAC
>CM065692.1:18784178-18789178 GCA_017654935.2 Phymorhynchus buccinoides
TTGTGTTGTGTGTGTGTGTGGGTGTGTGGTTTGTGTGTGTGTGTTTGTGTGTGTGTGGTTGTTTGTGTGTGTGTGGTGTGTGTGTGTGTGTGTGTATGTGTTTGTGTCTGTGGTGTGTGTGTGTGTGTCCATTTGTGTGTGTGTAATCTGTGTCTGTCCGTGTGGTCCATGAGTGTGTGTGCCTGTGTGGTGTTTGTGTGTGTGTGTGTTGTGTGCTGGTGTGCGTGCGTGCGTGAGTGCGTATGTATGTGTGCGTGTGCGTGCGCGTGCGCGTTCGTGCGTGCGTGCGTGCGCGTGCGTGTGTGCGTGCGTGCGTGCGTGTGTGCGGGCCGTGCGTACGTGCGCTGCGCGCTGTGTGCGCGCGCGCGTGTATTCTTCATTTCCAAGGTCTATCTAACATAATCTACTACGTGATTTTAGACACAAGGGCATGTCTGCGTGCTTGCAGAGCATAATGTGCGTGCGCGCGCGCGCATAAGTGCGCGTGCGCATGTGTGCGCGTGTCTATGCGTGTACGTGTGTGTGACCGTGCACACGTAGCTATTTGTAGAAAACGTCAATGCGCGCACGTGTGTGCATAATTATGTTTGCTTATAATGTGGGTTTATTGAAGAACGGAAAACAAAACAAAAACGAAGCCTCTCTTTACGAGAGACAGTAGCCGAGTAGGTGACATCAAATTCCAATGACGTTTTTATCACGATGATAAAACGAAACAAGTTTGCAAATGCAGCGGACATTTGCAGAGAAAATGGTTCTCATCTTCACATTAATGTAGCAGAAAATGGATGCACAGAAACTTGTCCGTAAGTGTTCGTTCGATCACTTGAAACAATCCGAACAGATTTGTTTTTATATCTTTTAATGTTTTTTTCTCTTTTATGTCCAAAGAGAGACGTCGTCGAACTGGATGCGAGGGAGGGATGGCAAGGCCATCTCATTGTGGACTCTTTTGGAATGAAGTTGCTGATAGATCTGCCAAAAAGAGGTGCTTTTAATAACTCCTAACCTGGTTTCTAATGAGAAACTGCCATTATCAAAACATGAAATCTACTGTGTTTATTGAAAAAAGCTACTTACATCAACTCATCTGACTTTAGATCTAACTTTTTATGCCCAGTAGACCGATAGTTAGCTTAGTGTACAAGATACAACTCAATTCATGGAAAACTAAATACTTGGAAACTAACTGTCTTTGTATTGATAAATGATCAATTCATCACTTCCTATTAGAATGCCCAGTATTGATCTCTAAATATCGAATGATCAATATGGACTTTTTTTTAAAGTATGATAAATACCAAGGATATTTTAAATGGGGGGGGGGACTACGCAGAAATTGACATTACTGTAATTGCAAAAGCAATGCTGTCCTCAACTATTGGAAGACTACTGGTAGAGGTTTTCTTTACTTTTTTTTTTTTTTTTTTTTTTCTTTTTTTTTTAAATATGTCGTTCTTATGCATGCTATTTTACCTGTTTGTTTTTTTGTTTTGTGGTGCACGCTGTCTAAAACCACGATCTATGTGAAAGGACATTAAATTAAAGATTCATTCATTCAGACTGAACGAAAGTTAATAGAGGTCCAAAGGGGCCGAGAGAGAGAGAGAAGGACAGAGAGGAGACGGAGACGGAGAGAGAGAGAGAGAGAGGGGGGGGGAGATTCAAATTCAAAACTCACTTGTATTCAATTCAATATTTTATTTGCAATTATTACTCACAGCAGAGAGAGAGACGAGAGACTTGCACGATGGAAAGAGATTGAGAGCTGATGAGAACGATGAGGAATGAGAGAGACGAGACAGAGTAGAGAGACTGATCTGCGACGACTCCGACGATGAGCGAGATGAGACAGAGGGGGGGGGAAGGGCGGGGGGGGGGGCAGAGATTCAAATTTAGAATACGATCAGACTTCATTTAGCTTTTATTGCCATTTATTACTCACACAGAGAGCTCCATGAGTTAGACAGAGAGATGGTGTGTGGGATGAGAGACAGAGAGAGGGGGGAGAGAGAAAAGAGAGAGAGAGAGACAAAGAGAGAGAGAGAGAAAGGGAGAGAAAGAGAGAGAGAGAGAGAGAGAGAGAGAGAGAGAGAGAGAGATAGAGACAAAGAGAGAGAGAGACGATGAGAGGGGGAGAGGACAGGAGGGAGAGGGAACGAGAGAGAGACAGAGAAAGAAACATACAGACAGGCAGACAGCCAACCAGAGAAATAGAAAGAGACAGAGAAAGATGGCTTTAGGCCTTCTAAAAAAAAAGCCGATGCTCGAAGAAAGAGAGAACAAGAAGACAAAAATAAAATAAAATAAAATAAAATCAAGCCGAGAGCAGAGAAAGAGAATGCTGGTTGGTTCCAGAATATTTTTTATAATAATTTTGATGTAGCTAATAAAATTACGAAATGGTATGACATTAACCGGTGAAAGACAAAGGTCGACGAATCCCATTATGGAGTGACAAAAACAAAAAAACACCCCTGTGTAATCCATACTTATAGTAACGGCGAAGACTTGAGAATGCCAACGAGATTCTAAGTCCGTCTCTCTTTCTCTCTCTCTGTCTGTCTGTCTGTCTGAATCATACTCTCTCTCTCTCTCTCTCTCTCTCTCTCTCTCTCTCTCTCATCTCTGCTCTCTCTCTCTCTCCACTCTCTCTACTCTCTCTCTCTCTCTCTCTCAATTTTAGATGGTGAAATTACTACTGAAGAAGTTACAAAAGCAATTCAGAGTCTTAAGCGTGGCAAGGCAGCTGGCCCCGATTGTCTGATTAGTGAAGTTATCAAAGCTTCAGATGATGCAGTTGTTACCTTTCTTGTCAAATATTTCAACAAAAATGTTAGAGATGGCGTTTTTCCTGATGAATGGACAAAATCAATTATCATTCCATTACATAAGAAAGGGGATATAAATAACACTAATAATTTTCGGGGTATCTCTCTTATCAACAATTTATGTAAACTGTTCACATTCATTTTGAATAAGCGTCTAATTGCATGGACAGAAGCCAATTCAGTCATTTCAGATGCACAAGCAGGTTTTAGGAAATCATTCTCCACCACTGACCACATTTTCACGCTATACGCTTGCATAGAGAAACATTTGTCACGAAATAAAAAGTTCTATGTTGCCTACATTGATTTCAGTAAAGCGTTCGATACAGTTCAACATGGATTATTATTCAATATATTGCTTAATATTTTGAAAAGCATGTATTTTACAATTAAATCATGTGTCAGATGTGGTAGCTCATACACTGACTATTTCAGATGTTCACAAGGTCTAAAGCAGGGTTGTTCTCTTAGCCCCACACTGTTTTCTATCTTCATCAGATGTGGTAGCTCATACACTGACTATTTCAGATGTTTACAAGGTCTAAAGCAGGGTTGTTCTCTTAGCCCCAAACTGTTTTCAGATCTTCATCAGATGTGGTAACTCATACACTGACTATTTCAGATGTTTACAAGGTCTTAAGCAGGGTTGTTCCCTTAGCCCCACACTGTTTTCTATCTTCATCAGATGTGGTAACTCATACACTGACTATTTCAGATGTTTACAAGGTCTTAAGCAGGGTTGTTCCCTTAGCCCCACACTGTTTTCTATCTTCATCAACAAACTTGCTCATGATATATTTTCTAAAGGGAAACATGGCGTACAACAGCCTCTCCTAATGATATTGAACTGTTCATTCTGCTGTTTGCGGATGATATAGCTCTTATGTCATCTACGATAGCTGGTCTTCAAAATCAAATAAATATTCTTTATGAATGTGCACAAAACTTATATTTGAAACATCAATTTGGAAAAAAGTAAGATAATGGTATTTCGTAAAGGCGGCTTTCTAGGGGCAAGGGAACAATGGTGTTTTGGTCAAGATAAACTAGATGTTGTTAATTCTTATAAATATTTAGGAGTTACTTTTTCAAAAAAACTTAGTTTTGATATCACTACTGGTTATGATCATGTGGTTAGAGGCAAGAGAGCCACTTTAGAGATTTTGAAAACATTAAGAAAGCTAGGATGCTCTTCACCAAAACTTTTCTTTAAACTGTTTGATGCCCAAGTTGTTCCTTCACTTTTATATGGTTCTGAATTATGGGGATTTAAACCACGACAGTCCATTGAGAAAGTCCATATACAAGCCTGTAAACTAATACTTAATGTACCAACATTCACGCCAAATGACATGGTATACGGCGAATTGGGTCGTTATCCATTATATATCAATTCTGCAGCTAGGTGCATTAATTTCTGGTTTCGTCTCCTCAAACAATCACCCACTAGATACTCAAGAAAAGCTTATAACATGCTTGTTGGATTACAGGATAGAAAATATTAAGGTTCAAAATTGGGTATGACATTTAAAAAATCTACTGTGTTCCAATGGTTTTGGCTATGTGTGGATGTATGGTGAAGCTGGAAATGAGAAACTTTTTCTCCGGGTTTTTAAGGATCGCCTCATTAGCTGCTTCTGTCAGCGGTGGTACTCACATATGTCGGAGAGTAATCGTTTTGATCTTTATTATTCTTTTAAGAATATTTTTGAACGTGAAAAATATGTAGAATTTATTAACAATAGAATGTTTAAAACTGCCTTAGTACGCTTTAGGTTGGGAGTTTCAACCATACAAAGTCACTCTCTCCGATTCTTGCCAGCCGAACATCCTGTTTGTCCTTTATGTCACGCTGATTGTGAAGATGAATACCATGTTTTATTTGAATGTTCACGATACAATGACCTTAGAATTAAATATTCGATTAGGAGTTCAGGAAGTCATTTGTCCAAACACGAGCAATGTGCAAGAATTTTTAGTGGTAACATCGATAGCCAACTTAAATTGTCCAAATTTATTTTTCTATCCCTAAAGCGTAGAGAGAATGATGTAAACCTGATGTAAAGCGTAGAAAGAGAATGTTTGAGAAGCCTTTGTGCAGATAAAATAAAATCAAGTCGATTAGTCAATTACAAATTGAATGCTTGTTTCTTGTATGCATGCGTACTG
>CM065692.1:18804178-18806678 GCA_017654935.2 Phymorhynchus buccinoides
CTACATCTTTGTTTTTATGGTACGACATCTACCAAACATGAAAAAAAAGAAAATAAAAAGAGAGAGAGAGAGAGAGAGAGAGAGAGAGAGAGACAGAGAGAGAGAGAGAGAGAGAGAGAGAGAGAGAGAGAGAGAGAGAGAGAGAGAGAGAGAGAGAGAGAGAAGAGAGAGATAGAGAGAGAGAGAGAGAGAGAGAGAGAGAAAAGAGAGAGAGAGAGAGAGAGAGAGAGGAGGAGAGGAGAGAGAGAGAGAGAGAGAGAGAGAGAGAGAGAGAGAGAGAGAGAGAGAGAGAGAGAGGGAGAGAGAGGAGAGAGAGAGAGAGAGAGAGTTTTTTTTTTTTCTTTCTCACATCATCTAAGTTTAACAACTCCATCAAACCAATGATGAAGTATACGACTGGTTTCCTCATGAACTGGAGGCAAGGGGAAGTGTAGTGGTAGGGGAGGGGGGGGGGGGTAACTATGGGGGTTGCTGGGGTGGTTAGAAGGATAGGGTAGAGGTCATACCTATGTCTATCCCATCTAACTTTAGCGACTTTTGATACAACTTTTTCCACTTTTATGACTACCAAAATCCCCACAGTGGACATGACGCCAAGATAGGCACAGAAAATGACGTATTTGTACGTTTCCAGTTTTATTGTACGTATACGGAGATACTGTCGTGTTATGACCGAGTCCCCATCCCCCCTCTCTCTCTGTCTCTCTCAAAAAGGCCGCCGACCTCTATCTTGTTACAATATAATACTATGCCATTATAAACTCTTTTGACGACATAATTTTCGTATTGATGTATTTTTCCTTCTTTGCGTTGTTAGTATAAACTTTTAAAACCCTTTCAACACCAGCCATTTTTCAGCCAAAACTTTCCATTAAGCTTACCTGGGTAGAGAAAAGATTTCATTGGCAACATTGGGGATTCCTTTGTGACATCCATAAAATAGGGCCTATGCTTACCTCCCAAACCGAAGAACATAAGGTCACTGGATACCAGACCCTCATGTGATGGCTTTCAGTAACGTGGGTGTTCAAACATTGTGGTGCCAAGAGGCGACAGTGGCGATGAAAGGGTTTTAAAATGATTATTTTGTAGTTCTTTTGCCTTAATTGCGTGAATTTTGTCCCCTCCCATGCGAGATGAATAGTTGTCAAATAACTGTTTCTTTTGGATTTGTCTGTACATAATGTTTGTGAACTCCATATGCTTATGGGTTTCATGAGCTTAAACATCAAGCCATTTTGACTCTCTCTCTCTCTCTCTCTCTCTCTCTCTCTCTCTCTCTCTCTCTCTCTCTCTCTCTCTCTCTCTCTCTCTCTCTCTCTCTCTCTCTCTCTCCTCTCTCTTTCTCTCTCTCTCTGATTGGATGGACTAGGCGTTGCCTAAAATCTTTATCCTTGGAAAATAAAGTATACTTTTTCAAGTTTCCAAGTTTTCAAGTTTCTCTCTCTCTCTCTCTCTCTCTCTCTCTCTCTCTCTCTCTCTCTCTCTCTCTCTCTCTCTCTCTCTCTCTCTCTCTCTCTCTCTCTCTCTCTCTCTCTTCTTACAAAAAAGCGGCAACGCTCAGCATGTTATCACCTTAACATATTCCGACAAGATGAAGAATTACTGTACTTAGGTCATTTGTTTACCATTCCACGTACAGTGCCCGCATTCAGTAAAGATTCGTCTCTACTGCGCGAATTCCTACTGCGCGAATGTTTTTTTTAACCCATTTGTGCCGAATATTTATATTTTGATGAAAGTATCTGAACAGTGTTGTTTTTAACCGAGGAATACGAATATGAATACGAATGTTTATAGAGGGGTTGAATAGATAAGCGTAAGCTTTTTCACACCGTGCCCTAGGAACACAATAGCAAGCGTTTATTTCAAAATCTAAACTGTTGTGTCGGATTTATGGTGTCTGGTAGGTGCGTCCCATATATTATAATATATGTATTATATGGGACGCTAGGACTGAATGCGTAGGGGGCTTTTGGTCTGAAGAACAGATGGGGAAAATCACTTTATTGCGAAAACACTTGGGGTTTATTCCAAACATTTATTACAATTAGGTGCAAAACTAGTTTCAAAATAAAGAAAATTACCTGTAGTGTCAATGTCCATCAACCTAGTAAAATAATTGGATGTTTTTACCTTTGCGGACGCTGATCTCCCCATCTCTCTCTTCCTCCCTCTACCTCCTCTCTCTCTCTCTCTCTCTCTCTCTCTCTCTCTCTCTCTCTCTCTCTCTCTCTCTCTCTCTCTCTCTCTCTCTCTCTCTCTCTCTCTCTTTTTGTTTGTTTATCCCATGTATGACACCCTCGAAGAGAATTTATTCCAAAAAGTATTATAACAATCCTTCTATGTTTAAATTTGTGTTATTACTTTCTTGTACAAACAAAAGTATTGTAAGAAAAGTGTCTGTTTTTATCTTTAAAGCTTTGAAAGTTAGGCAAGATTCACGTAGTGTTTTGTAATGTCAAGTTAATAATGTAATGTCAATTTGTTGTTGTCACAC
>CM065692.1:18826678-18849178 GCA_017654935.2 Phymorhynchus buccinoides
CTTTCAGGGGCCATAACTCCCACACCGTTAGTGTTAAGAGTCTTCAAATTTGGCATGAAGGTACTTTGGCTTATGCCCGTTCTGATGGTGGCATACCGATCAAGGTCAAGGTCACGGTCCGGGCGATCAGTAGGCCTTGAAAGTGGTAGGGGTCTACATATTGGGTTTTAAGCCATATTTTCCACATTGGTACTTGACAGAAGCGCTTCAGATTGTGTGTGGTACTGTATACCCTAGAGAAGAAAACATCCGAGCATACATTATCACCATGCTGACCTTGACCTTGAAGTGTGACCTTGAAAACCGAAATTTCCTTCTTTGCGCTATATGTTTCTTCTTCAAGCTGTATCTCGTGAACTAGAAAACAGAATCCCTTCCAATTTTGTGTCAGGATGTGACACTCTACGGGGTGTCGCAAGTGCGTGGCATTGCTGGTGACGGACATGTCTGCCGCTCGGCGACGCCCTTGTTTTTAATTGTTTTTGCTTAGAGGGGCACCCTGACGGATGTTTTTGTGTGCAAGAAACACGTCGAGATTGTTGTTTTTTTGTTTTTTGATGGTTTTTGTTTAAAGGGGCATCCTGACGGATGTGGTTTTTTGCAAGACACGCGTCGAGATCACCAGGAAGACACCCTTTAAAGAGATCGCAACACTCACTTTGCTCTGGTTTCCCAGAAATCAAACCGTCAAATTGGCGATTCTTCCTTGGCGGAGGTGCTGGAAGTCAAATTATTTCAGTGAAAGAGCAAGCACGTGCCTTCTCCTTTTTAATGGAGGCCTGAGCTTAGACCAAATCGTTTGCAAGAAATTGTCACAATATAAGCCTTTTTATTATTATTTAAAAAAAAATTTGATTCAGTTTACCTAAAGAAGTTTGGCTCACAACAAAGGAAACAGCTCCTTTTTTTCTTTTTTACTGCACTACAAATTAAAAAAAAAGCTTCGACCGCAATGAGTGACATCCACCCCATCCCATCCAAAATGGCTTCTCTTTCCGGCATCTCCGCCAAGGAGGAATCGCCGTTTTGACCGTTTGATTTATAGGGAACCAGAGCAAAGTGAGTGTTCCGATCCTTGAAAAGGCTGTCTTTTTGGTGATCTCGACGTGTTTCTTGCAACATCTTATCCGTCAGCGTCCACCTTTAACCCTTTCGCCGCCAGCCATTTTTCAGCCAAACAATACCATTAAGCTTAACTGGGTAGAGAAAATAAACACACACATTTTTGGTAAAAGGTCTTTGGATAACAGGTCCTGATTTGATGCCTTTTAGTGACATGGGTGTTAAACCACTGTGGTGCTAAAATGCGACATTGGCGGTGAAAGGGTTTTTAAGCGGTTTTGGTTTTTTGTTTGTGGCTCAAGCCACAAACCTATAACTCACTTTGTCGGTCTGTCGGTCTGTCGGTCGGTCTGTCGGTCCAAAATTGTCGCACTTCATATCGAGGCTACACTTCTCGCTCTTTAAAATGATGTATTTTAAAAGCGTACAAAATAATAAACGTATGTAATACAGACACTACAACAGACACGACGAGTATGCGGTGCTTCTTTTGATGAGTATAAGTAGGATACATAGTTTTAAATGTTTTCCAAAAGATATAAAAAGTTACGAAATGGTGCAGAGATAACATTCTGGTTTACAGATTAAAATTATTAAAAAGCCAGGGGAGGTAACTCATGATTGGAGTGGTAAAAATAGACCGCGTGCCACAAACTATTGCGATTTCGCGCTTGTTTTCCTTCTGAGTCTGAGTGATTATTTCTGTGGAAGGAGGGTGGATGGGATGGCACTTTTCACTGCCTGCCCCACATTTATCTGCCCCCATCCCCGCCCTCTATCTCTGTGTAGGCTAATTATCTCTCTCTCTCTCTCTCTCTCTCTCTCTCTCTCTCTCTCTCTCTCTCTCTCTCTCTCTCTCTCTCTCTCTCTCTCTCTCTCTCTCTCTCTCTCTCTCTCTCTCTCCTCTCTCTCTCTCTCTCTCTCTCTCTCTCCCCATCCACACAATAACTACAGCCCATTATAGTTAACAAAGCGCATTAGCTGTCACCAGTAAGTCCAAGCAGCCCCATTTTGCCAAATGGACTGGGATTGTTAGCATAATGCGTTTGAAGTGTTTTGTGTGTGCATGTTCAAGAACAACCACGAGCATTTTGAAAGAATGGCAGTATACAGAGAGGAGAGAGAGAGAGAGAGGGGGGGGGGAGAGAGAGAGAGAGAGAGAGAGAGAGAGAGAGAGAGAGAGAGAGAGAGAGAGAGAGAGAGAGAGATGGACAGAGAGAGAGAGAGAGAGGAGAGAGGAGAGAGAGAGAGAGAGAGAGAGAGAGAGAGAGAGAGAGAAAGAGAGAGAGATACGTGAGAAAGAGAGAGAGAGAGAGAGAGAGAGAGAGAGAGAGAGAGAGAGAGAGAGAGAGAGAGAGAGAGAGAGAGAGAGGAGAGAGAGAGAGAGAGAGAGAGAGAGAGAGAGAGAGGAGGAAGAGAGAGAGAGAGAGAGAGAGAGAGAGAGAGACGGGAGAAAAAGAGAGAGAGAGAAGAGAGAGAGAGAGAGAGAGAGAGAGAGAGAGAGAAGAGAGAGGGAGAGAGAGAGAGATCGTTGAGAAAGAGAGAGAGAGAGAGAGAGATAGAGGAGAGAGAGAGAGATGAGATAGAGAGAGGAGAGAGAGAGAGAGAGAGAGACGGGGGAGAGAGAGAGAGAGAGAGGGAGAGAGAGAGAGGGAGAGAGATAAAGACGGAGACAGAGAAAGAGAGACAGACAGACAGACAGACAGACAGACAGACAGACAGACAGACAGACAGACAGACAGACAGAGTGACAAACAGAGAGGCACAGCACAGAGACAGAGAAAGGCAGAAAGATATTAGGTCATAGCACGGCGTTGACAAGTCAGACGACAGGTTTGCTAGCCATTCCTCAGCCAAAATTAAACTTACCTGGGTAGAGAAAAGATTTCGTCTGGAATACTGGGGATTCCTCTGTGACATGCCTAAAATAGGACCTATCCTTACCTCTCAAAATTAAGAACACTAGTTACACCCGTGCTCCGCACGGGTCCAAAAATATTTCTTGGAAATGCAAAGATAATTTATTCAATGTTACATTGATAGAACGTATTTATGCTGTCTGTGAATGTAAGAGAGTTCCCCGTACCACATACTAAAGAATACAGATGCAATACTGGAAGCAATGTATTGATGCCAGACCTTCATTTGATGCCTTTTAGTGACATGGGTGTTAAATCATTGTGGTGCCAAGAGGCGACAGTGGCGATGAAAGGGTTTTACATTAATTGGAAATCGACTATCCGGGTTTTTGTTTTTGTTGTTTGTTTGTGCGTGTGTGTGTGTGTGTGTGCTCTTTCTACTAAAGACGGTCAGAAAATGAACACGTTGACTGTATATTAAGAGGGGTGAATGCCAGAACGGAGCAAAGATGGGCAGTTCTGGCATTCACCCCTCGATTTTAATTGAACATAGTTCCCACAGGCTTATTATGCACAAAATGGATTATGGAAATTTGACCCTAACCTCGTGCAAAATCGATTTACAACAGTATGTATATTACAGTGGGTTTATTCGATTAAAACCTAGCAGCAGTCTCTCTCTCTCTCTCTCTCTCTCTCTCTCTCTCTCTCTCTCTCTCTCTCTCTCTCTCTCTCTCCCTCTCCCCTCTCCTCTCACTCTCACTCTCACTCTCACTCTCACTCTCTCTCTCTCTCTCTCTCTCTCTCTCTCTCTCTCTGCATGCTTTATATTACTTTGTATGTGTTTATTTTCTTTTTCCATTTTCTACTTTTATATATGTATTCTGTCCAGAGGGCTGGATGTAAAAAAGCTATTGCTTACTCTATTACCCTCTATAAATACCATTCATTCATTCATTCATTCATTCTCTCTCTGTCTCTGTCTCTCCTCTCTCGTCTCTCTCTCTCTCTCTCTCTCTCTCTCTCTCTCTCTCTCTCTCTCTCTCTCTCTCTCTCTCTCTCTCTCTCCTCTCTCTCTCTCTCTCTCTCTCTCTCTCTCTCTCTCTCTCTCTCTCTCTCTCTCTCTCTCTCTCTCTCTCTCTCTCTCTCTCTCTAGAAGGGGCCTAAGCCTATATCTGATTAAAATAATTTCGTATTCGTATTCGCATCCTCTCTCTCTGTGAGTGTGTGTGTGTGTGTGTATGTATGCGTGTGTATATGTATGTATGTGTGTGTGTGTGTGTGTGTGTGTGTGTGTGCGTGTGCGTGTGCGTGTGCGTGTGTGTGTGCGTGTGTGCGTGTGTGTGTGTGTGTGTGTGTGTGTGTGCGTGCGTGCGCGCGTGTATGCGTGTGTGTGTGAGTGTGTGCGTGTGTGTGCGTGTGTGTATTTGTGTAATTGCGTATTCTATAACCCTCTATGCTCTCTCTCTCTCTCTCTCTCTCTCTCTCTCTCTCTCTCTCTCTCTCTCTCTCTCTCTCTCTCTCTCTCTCTCTCTTCCTCTCTCTCTCTCCTCCCCCTCCCTCTCCCTCCCTCCCTCCCTAATACTAATGAATTTTTCATATCCCTAAATCTCTCCCCAGACAAGGAAGCTAAAGCATTAATGGAACTGTATGAATATTTATCATAGGATGTCATCTCCTGAATCCCAAATCTCCGAGGGGACGGATTATAGACAGGAAGAAGTCTTACGTTGAAGTCAGGACCATACTTTCGTCAGTCGCCTTGGATCTAAGATTAACATTATTCCTTCAAATTTAAGATTTGTTCCTTCAAGATTATCGGTAATGTGGTTTTTTAACACACTATTCATAATATATTCTTTATTCCGTTCGGTTGACTGGTTCTTGTTTTCATTTTTTTTAAAAATAACGTACATTAAATCAGCGCACAAAATGGAGAATTGAAGACAAAACTTAAGCGACAGATGACTATTTGACTTTACGTATGATTTGTAACAGGGAAGCTATGGTTTGTTTTACGACCTCTCCCCACCCCCCCTCCAACACCCTCACCCTACTTTTAAGAAAAAAAGTCTGTTCGAACTATCTCTGTCCAGCTCTCTGTCCTGTGTCTCTATGTCTCTTATCGTCTGTTGTTCCCATTTCCCTTCTGTTTTCTAGCCACGTGTTCTATCTATGGGCCAGCCACACGTCCACTGAAATCGCACGAATGTACGATACGACTCGATCACGTGATCTCGAAGCGCCAATCGCGTGTTGTTCTTGGAGACCACGTGATCGAATCGTATCGTACAGTCGTGCGATTTTAGCTGACGTGTGGCTGGCCCTTTAATGTCTGGCTTTTCTCTGTTCATATTGTCTGTGTCTTTCTTCCTTCCCTTTTCGAGGGGTATTTGCCTAACCGTACTATAACACGTCTTTATTTGCTTTGTGATAGTATGTTTCTAAAGGCAATGACCCCCTCGGTGTTTTTGTCTACATGTGACCTAGCTCCACGAAAGGGACATTAAGTGTGAAACTGGCCATTCTGTAACAAAATATACATTTGAAAACTTCACACAAGTCTTTTTCTAATGATACAAGAGCCATTCCTGTGTCTTTTTCTGGTCCAGAGTTATGAGCATTTAAAGTTAGTAGGGTGGACGTCGGCCATTTTGACAAAAGCCACAAACCTATAACTCACTTTGTCGGTCTGTCTGTCTGTCGGTCGGTCTGTCGGTCCAAAATTGTCGCACATATTGACAACATATTGACAAAATTGTAGCACATATTGCAAAAGAGAAAAAAATACTGGGCATAAAGTAACATTTTAGTTGTCCTATCTACAGTCCTTAGGTATGGAAAGAATTGTATACTGAACAGAGCACATGAATCTTCATTTTAAAGCGTATAAAATAATAAACATACGTAATACAGACACTGCAACAGACACGACGAGTATGCGGTGCTTCTTTCGATGAGTATAAGTAGGATAAATAGTTTTAAATGTTTCCCAAAAGATATAAAAAAAAATACGAAATGGTGCTGAGATAACATCCTGGTTTACAGATTAAAATGATTGAAAAGCCAGGGGAGGCGACTCAGTGTATGTAATGATTGGAGTGGTAAAAATAGACCGCTGCCACAAACGATTGCGAATCCGCGTTTTTTTGTTTTTGTTTTACTTTGTTGCTTTCTTTTCTTATGTAGCTGTACTTATTTTAGCTATTCCTAAACGCAAGTGATTCATATTAAGCTTCAATAGTGCTTCCAACAACCACTTTGAGTTCTTGGGTAAATACTTGACTCTTCTTCATTAATTTGTGGTGTCGTTTCCGTTATCTAGCTAGCGTGCAACTTAAGAAAAACAACATTTATATTATGAACGAAACGAGCCCAGAAAGGTTTGTGAACTGAAAATATAAATATTAGAGATTTAGAGGCTTTTAAAATATCTTTAAATATTGCAACGGTATCAAAAGAAATGTTTGTGGGGTTACAAGTTAATGTTGAATAAGATAATGTACAAATGGAAAGTCTTGAAATGTTAATGTATGATTATAATCTATTTTTGTATGAAGCTGTAACTCTTGTCTATTCTGGTTATCCATTTTGGGGGCCTGTTATTAAGGTTTTCATATATTTACGGTTATTGTTATATTATTTCAGCTTCTGTTCTCAATTTATGTCTCTCTCTCTGTCTCTCACTCTCTCTCTCTTTCTTTCTCTCTTTCTCTCTCTCTCTCTCTCTCTCTCTCTCTCTCTCTCTCTCTCTCTCTCTCTCTCTCTCTCTCTCTCTCTCTCTCTCTCTCTCTCTTTCCTTCTTTCTTTCTGTATGTCTCTTCTCTCTCTCTCTCTCTCTCTCTCTCTCTCTCTCTCTCTCTCTCTCTCTCTCTCTCTCTCTCTCTCTCTCTCTCTCTCTCTTTCTCTCTGTCTCTCTCTCTCTCTCTCTCTCTCTCTCTCTCTCTCTCTCTCTCTCTCTCTCTCTCTCTCTCTCTCTCTCTCTCTCTCTCTCTCTGTCTCTCTCTCATTCTCTCTCTCCCCTCTATCTCTTTCTTTCTCATTATCTCTCTGGTCTGTCTATTTTTCTTAAGTTCTTTCTTCCTTTGTTTTTTCTTTATATCTTTTTGTAGTCTTTTGTCTTCCCTTTTGCTTTCCACACACACACGCACACGCACGCACGCACGCACGCACGCACACGCATGCACACACACATACGCACACACACACACACACACATACACACACACACACACATACACACACACACACACACACACACACACACACACACACACACACACACACAAACACACACACACACACACGCACACACACACCGTAACCCTTTGATTGACCCATAACGGTTTTTTTTTATATTTTGTAGCCAAGCAATTTTGGGTTTGGGTAAAATAAACGGTCCCCCTTCATTAAGTCGATTACTGTTTCCTTATCTAGCAAGCATTTAAAGGGACACCATGACGGATGAGTTTTTGCAAGAAACACGAGATCACCAGGAAAACACCCTTTACAGAGATCGCAACATTCACTTTGCTCTGGTTTCCTAGAAATCAAACCGTCAAATCGGAGATTCCTCCATGGCGGAGGTGGTGGAAGACAAATTATTTCATGGCCGCCTGAGTTTAGACCAAATCGTTTGCACTAAAATTTCACAATACAAGCCTTTTTATTTTATGTATTCATTTATTTTTTTATTCAGTTTACCTAAAGTAGTTTTGCTCACAACAAAGGAAATAGCTCCTCTTTTTTTTTTAACTGCACTACAAAGAAGAAAAAAACTTCAACCACTCACAGTGTCCTCCACCCACCCCGTCCAAAAGGGCTTCTCTCTCTCCGGCATCTCCGCCAAGGAGGAATTGCTGTTAGGAAAATTTGATTTCTAGGAAACCAGAGCAAAGTGAGCGTTCCGATCCTTGAAAAGGCTTTCTTTCTGGTGATCTCGACGTGTTTCTTGCAAAAACACATCCGTCAGGGTGCATCTTTAAGACCCAGAACACTATCTTTTAATGAACATTCCAAGTCCCAGAACATTTTGCAAGCTTACAGAAGAAGTGTAGCTGACAGTAAGAGATCTAAACAAGTGCAACGCCGAGCGGTAGCAAAGTCCCCTCGCAGCATTGCCGAGCTACTCGGAAATCGAAATGTGTCGGCTGTGCACATACATAAAAACGCATAAAAACAGCACGTAGCTACATAAAAACGCATCAAAACAGCACGTAACTGAATAGTTTATTTTTATATATAGCCTTGGGGGTCGGACCCGTGATTTGAGCGCGCGCGATCATGCGCACACGCGCGCACATCAAGAAATGTTGTGAAAAAAACTGTATTAAAATACATGCAAAACTTCGCGAGATATGAGCGATTATGTGTTTCGGGGTTTGAACCCCATAACTGGCGCGACCTTGACCTTAATGTAAAACTAAATACATCAGTGGATAGCTTGCATCTTGGCGCACTAGTATACCAAATTTGATGATGATAGACTGAATAGTTTTTGAGCAAAATGGACGAATAGCCGGACGGAGGCACGCCGGACGGACGGACGGACACCGAACGGACACCGAACGGACGGATCAGACAAAAACAATAGCTCCCCGAACCTTCGGCTCGGGGACTAAAAATACATGTTGCCTTTATAAACATGCACCAAAACGTGTGTAGGTTTGGTTTAACTGTGATAAAAAAACGAGACTTGACGCATAAACTGTTTAATGTAGGGTGTGTAGTTTTGGATGGCTATCGCTTTGGGGCCTTTTTCTGGTTTTTATATTTCCCTGTCTCTCTCTCTCTCTCTCTCTCTCTCTCTCTCTCTCTCTCTCTCTCTCTCTCTCTCTCTCTCTCTCTCTCTCTCCCGCCCTCTCTCTCTCTCTCTCTCCCTCTCTCTCTCGCTCTCTCACTCTCACATTCTTCGCTATAACCACCTGTTTTCTCGAGTAGCCACAAATTTATATTATCCTTTTTTCCAGCATCCCCATTCCCCATCTGCCCTTATTCTTGCTGATTATGTATTAAACAAATTATGTAAATAATGTTTTTTTTAATGATTTGTTGCTTTTCTTAGTTTCCTCTTTTTTTAAAATTTATTTTGTTTGTTTGTTGCTTTCTTGTTGCTTGCCTCAGGGCTGAGTGAAAAACGCTGTAGCTAATTAGCTTATCTCATTACCCCGAATAAATAACATTTCGTTCTCTCTCTCTCTCTCTCTCTTCTCTCTCTCTCTCTCTCTCTCTCTCTCTCTCTCTCTCTCTCTCTCTCTCTCTCTCTCTCTCTCTCTCTCTCTCTCTCTCTCTCTCTCTCTCTCTCTCTCTCTCTCTCTCTCTCTCTCAAAAAACCCATTCATAGAATACACTGAATACGAATAAGAATGTTAATTTTTATTGAGGGCAAAATGGATAAGCTACGCAAGCGTCTTTGCATCATGCCCTCTCTCTCTCTCTCTCTCTCTCTCTCTCTCTCTCTCTCTCTCTCTCTCTCTCTCTCTCTCTCTCTCTCTCTCTCTCTCTCTCTCTCTCTCTCTCTCTCTCTCTCTCTCTCTCTCTTGTGTGAAAAGAAAGGATTCAGGCAGGAGAATATGGCAGACGGAATATAAGAAACGAATGCGGAGAAGATGGTGGTGGTGGTGGTGGTGGTGGTGGACTGGGGGGGGGGGGTAAAACAGGATGTCAAGAGAGGGGGTAAAAGTTTATAAAGAGGGACGGATACACAGAAATGACTTTTCTTTATAAAAAAAAAACCCACCACAATATCCCCTAGGTCTTCTAATCCGTGATGAAGATCCAAAGATTAAAATAAGTCAATATTAATTAGATACATAGTTTGTCAAACTGGGTTAATAATGATGGATCTGAAGATCTGTCCTTTACCAAATTAATAAAAAGGACTCTCTCTCTCTCTCTCTCTCTCTCTCTCTCTCTCTCTCTCTCTCTCTCTCTCTCTCTCCTCTCTCTCTCTCTCTCCCTCTCTCTCTCTCTCTCTCTCTCTCTCTCTCTGCTTCTGCCCTATATATACATCTGTATTGTTAAAAATTCGGAACTTTCCTGGTGTTGCACAGCCTCCGGGAATTGCCTCCAGGATCATTCCCACCATATTTATTTCTACTAAACTAGAGGACGTTAAGCAGAATTTCACCTTCTGCTTCTGTCCCGGTCTCCGTATGTGTCTCCGTGTCTCTGTCTGTCTGTCTCTGTACTGTGTCTCTCTTGTCTCTCTCTGTCTCTGTCGCTCTCTCTCTCTCTCTCTCTCTCTCTCTCTCTCTCTCTCTCTCTCTCTCTCTCTCTCTCTCTCTCTCTCTCTCTCTCTCTCTCTCTCTCTCTCTCTCTCTCTCTCTCTCTCTCTCTCGTCAGTGTGATTGATTATTTTCTGATGTCGTCCGATTTGTTTGCTACTGCTAGAGACGATTGTCGTTGCGTCTGTGATCGCACTGACAGTTACCACACGCCTGTTGTTTTCTCTGTAATTTAGCCTGCTAGCTTTGTAATTGACGACAATGACAAGATGTACTAATTGATAAGCTTACTTACACGCTCGTGTCTTTAAAACCAGCATCGAATTCTGAATAAGTTAAAAGTTAAAAGAAAACTTCAAGTTGCAATTCAGACTATTGATACGCTGGTGCGAAGGAAGCTGTTGATGTTTAATGAAACTTTCTCTCTCTCTCTTCCGATGACATAGACAAACGTTGTGAACGGGGTTGAGGGGGTGGTGGTGGTGGTGGGGAGGAGTGGGGTATAAATTACAACCTTGCAACATCATGCATCCGAAAAATGGCACCGTAGATTTAAAACATTCAAAGACCCACAGGTCACGTGTCAAAATCACGGGTTTCACGTGTTTTCCCTCTTATAGCTGGTAAGAAATCTTGCTTTGACCAGATTTGACTCCCATACGAATGTCCCCAAATTGAAAACGAAACATAGCTTTAAAGAGCAGCCTCAATTTGAAGTTAGGGACATTTGCATGTGGGTCACAACTACCCAGAAAAACAAGGGACTTAATCGTGGTGCGTCAGTGTGTCATTAACGAAAACTTCACGCTGTTGACCAAAAGTTTTGGCAAAAGTGTCTACTCGCTAACAATGTGTCAAAACAGTTTTCTATTTTCTATTTAAAACAAAAACAAACTCTCTTTACACGCAGGAAGACAGTGGATCAGACAAAACAAAACGGACAAAAACATCCATAGCCTTGGCAAATAATAAAACTGTGATGGTGCATGGGAAAACCGTACATAAGTCGCTCAGAATATTTTAAACAAAAGCCAAAAATAGTCAACAAACCCCAAAATATCAATTTCCTATTTAGGGAATAGGCAAAATTGTATCTTCTCTTCCCGATTTCTGCAAAATTATATATTTTGAATGCTAAACCTCAAATCATTATAAAATAAAAACTAGACAAGATAACTCAATTCGGTTTTCTGTGTATTAACTAGGAATCTTTGCTCCACCATGAAAAAATTGAAATCTCAAATTTATGTAAACAAATCCATTAGGTCTGTTTTTCCCATGCATTGTCACTATTACTGCAAAACAACAACAACAACCCAACAACCAACAAACACAGAAGAAAACCCCCACATATATCTGCAACTCACCTCCAGCCACGATTATTCTTCAGCAGCTTGTAGGGCGGGAACCTTTCAGTTTCATTTTTATTATATTGTTTTATTTCAGCCTTGCAGAATAGAAGTCGCCTCTTCTTCTTCTTTCTCACCCCAACCACAATGGGGGGAGGGGGGAGGGAAGGAGTGGGGGCGTTGTTTTCTTAGATCCGGGATTTGAAGCCCTCCACTGAGGCTGATGTTACTGCCTCAGGGGGTAGGGAGTTCCAATCTCCGATGGTCCGCTATCTGGAAGAGTCAAATTCGGTCTGACCGGAGCACGATTCAATCTATACAAAAGTCTTGCTGGCTGTATGTAGCCTGAAAGAAGCTGAGTTTGAGTGTGTGTGTTGTTTTTCCAGTGTTTAAAGACCCACCAGATTACGTATCAAAATCATGGGTTTCACGGGTTTTCCCTCTTACAGCCGGTAATAAATCTTGTTTTGACGAGGTTTGACTCCCAAATTGAAAGCGAAACATCGTTTTAAAGAGCAGCCTCAATTTGAAGTTGGGAGAATTTGTATGTGGGTCACAGATACCCAGAACAAAACACCCAAGGGACTTAAGCGTGATGGGTCAGTGTGTCTTTAAAGACACACCAGAGCACGTGTCAAAATCACGGGCTTCACGTGTTTTCCCTCTTAATATAGCTGGTAAGAAATCTGGTTGTGACCAGGTTTGACTCCCATACAAATGCCCCCAAATTCAAAACGAAACATCGCTTTAAAGAGCAGCCTCAATTTGAAGTTGGGGGAATTTGTATGCGGGTCACAGCTACCCAGAAAAAACAACAAACAAAGGACTTATTCGTGGTGGGTCAGTGGGTCTTTAAGATAATCCTCTCCGGATGTTGAGTTCACTGAAAAAAATGTACACGAATCGCACGGGGATTTTCGTGAAAAGGCAGATTTACTGCAATACACTCATTGACATGACACGAGTTTGTCTGAGCAGTGAACACACGCGGTTTTAATGCGGTTTTAATGTCACGTTCATTGTATGAAAACATTGTTACTCTTTCTTTCTTCGCTGTTTTGTTATTCCCTCACTCTCTCTTCTCTCATCAGTTTCCATATTCTTCCTTCCCTCCTTCTTTCTTTCTTTTTCTTTATAGTCTTACTTTTATTTCTTCTTTTTTTTACCATTTTGAGGTCTATTTCTTTTCTTTTTCTTTTTCTTTATAGTCTTACTGTTTTTACTTTTTTTTCTTTTTTTTACCATTTTTGTGGTCTATTTTTTTTCTTTACCCCCCCCCCCTCGGTCAAAACCATAGCAACAATGGCGGCATGGCGTCGAAGCTTGAAACCGCAGGATGCGAGTCAGCGACTTGCAAACATTTCTTTTTTTAGAAAAATGAGGAGCGGCCAGTATCCGCAAACCGATAGAACTTGCAAGATTTGTGACGTAAAAATATAAATTACATTAAATTTAGAATGACGCACGGTGTTCTAAGTGATGTAAGTCTACTCAAACGCACGAGGCGATGGTAGAGTAGCTTCCCCCTGTTTGACCGATTGAATTAGGCAAGATCACTCCCACACACCATGACATTATTCCCCTTAATTATTTCCGAACAATTCCTATTGATGTTTTGACATTTTTTTTTAGAAACGCAGGATGATTCAGAGAGAGAGAGAGAGAGAGAGAGAGAGAGAGAGAGAGAGAGAGAGAGAGAGAGAGAGAGAGAGAGAGGAGAGAGAGAGAGAGAGAGAGAGAGAGAGAGAGAGAGAGAGAGAGAGAGAGAGAGAGAGAGATCATTTACAGTTGCATGAACTCATGTGTGCGTGTGTGTGTGTGTGCGCGCGCGTGTGCATGTGTATATACATAGACCGATACAAGCGCAGTCGCGCGAGCGTGTGTGTCTGTGTGTGTAAACTATAATGTTCGCGTGACCGTGCTAGAATGCAAATACTTACGACCACTTAGTTTCCATGCACACACAGACAGACATAGACACACACACATGCACGTACGCACGCACGTATTCGCACACACACACACACACACGCTCATATTCATACATACATATGTACACACACACGCGCGCGCGCAGACACACACACGCGCGCGCAGACACACGCACACGTGCACACAGTAAGTAATGTAAGAATCGAAAGACCTTAATTTTTGTAAACTCTTTATTTCACAATGTCAAGGGTACGTCACAATAATGAAAACACCCATGTTCTCTCTAGTATAGCAATTACAAACACGCTGCACGCAGAGAGAGAGAGAGAGAGAGAGAGAGAGAGAGAGAGAGAGAGAGAGAGAGAGAGAGAGAGAGAGAGAGAGAGAGAGAGAGAGAGAGAGAGAGAGAGAGAGAGAGAGAGAGTGAGAGAGATAGAGAGAGAGAGAGAGAGTGAGAGAGTGAGAGGGGAGAGGGAGAGAGAGAGAGAGTGAGAGAGATAGAGAGAGAGAGAGAGAGAGAGAGAGAGAGAGAGAGAGAGAGAGAGGAGAGAGAGAGAGAGGAGAGAGAGAGAGAGAGAGAGAGAGAGAGAGAGAGAGAGAGAGAGAGAGAGAGAGCAACGAAAATAAAAATACTCAACTTGGGAGCAAAATATACCAAGTAAACCCCGTTCTTATTGGCTACTGCAAAGAACACATTTTGCAAGAGTGAATGCCCTTGGTGGGTGGGGGAAGATGGTTGAGTACTGACCAAAACAAGGGAACAACTCTCGCCAATAACCCTATTTGAGGCCACTTAATGGCTGCCTTATGCAAGAGTGAATGCCCTTTTGGATACTGATCAACAACTTAAAGACCCCCCCCACGTCGCGTAATTAACTCTTGCCGTCAAGGGAATGTTGGGGGGTCTTTAACTCTTGCCGTCATAACCCTAGTTGCAGTGGCCAATAGACTGGAACTACAAAAAGGAAAAGAAACAACACTTCTTCCCATTTACACCTACGTATATAAAAAAGAAAATAAATAGCATGTAATAATGATATACAAGAAAATAAAAATCCACAAACGCCCACATTTTAGTTTGCAGCGAATTTTCAAGCGTCTTACACACTTTTCTCCAGGCCCTATAATTGTGCATCAAATGATGGTGATTAAGAGTATAATTAGTAAGTAATTTATATCCATCTTCTCTCTTTCTCCTTGTGTGAGTGCGTGTATGCGCGCTTACACATTCACTTATTTGTACCTTTTTGTTGTTTGAAAGTTATTTGATTATATCGGGATATGTATTATATACTGGTCTCCAAAATTTAAGGGCCGGAAGAACGATCTTCTCTCTTCTGTCTTGGAGGCATGCTGATTGAGAGCTCTGGTTGCCGCCCTTAAATACACATTCGTGTCTAACGTTTGCTCAGCAGTGTTCACTACAGTCATGCCTTGCACGTGCAATAGGCAAGAAACCTGCATCAGCCCTGATTCTTCAGCGAAAAGAGACCAAACTTTCGTGAAATTCTCGTGAATTTGCCACATTTTAAGCGTACCTGAAAACGCTGTTGCTGTACTGCAATGTCTGCAAAACTGGTTCAAGCACGTGCAACAGGAAGGAAAGTTATTGAGTAGCCTAAGTTTTGCCATTTTTGTCCGTCACCGAAGGTAACGGACTTTGCGATGGGCTGGTTTGTATTTTTGTTTGTTTGTTTTTTTTTTTTTTTTTTTTTTTTTTCTTCATTGTTGTCTTAGTGTACAATAAATAGATATCAAGCTACTGAAAACAGAAGCCGGCCCTTAACGTTTGGAGACCAGTATATGTTGTGTGTTCTATTTGTTCGATTATATCGATATAAAGTATTCCATTTTATGTGTTCTATTTACTATTAGCTACCAAACATACAACATAGCAAGACAAATTAGTAACAACAGCAATAACAACAACAAAAGACAACGTAGACTATATTTATTTACACATATAAAACAATGAATAATAACAAACTTATTATTAGTATTATGTCAATATGCCGTAAAGCACAATAACAACAACGACACATAAGGTATAGTAAAACAAAAATGAATTCAGTTCATTTATCACATCGCCAATAACAATATATATATACATATGCTACAATTATAATATAAGCTACACTTGTCACTTGAAATCTCAAGTAGTATTAACACATGTCTGATCTATTCACAAAGTGTTGTCTAAAATCAATCATTGAATTTTACCGAAATGTTCAAAACAAAAGTATAATAATGATTATATTGAATCCAATAAAAAAAAAGTTCTGTATCCATATTATCCCCGGATCCCTAAATAAATAAATAAATAAATAAATAAAGAAAGAATGAAAGAAGAAAGGAAAAGAAAATCACATTTCTTAGGTTGTCGTTCAAAACGTTAACTATCCACAAGAAGAAAAATGTAAATACATCCGTAAGTGTTTGTGTGTTTCTTTTCGTTCTGAAAAAACAACAACAATAACTGCAAGAACACACACAGACACACACGCACGCGCACACACGCACACACACACACACACACACACACACACACACACACACACACACACACACACACACACACACACACACACACACTTTGAGAACAAAAAGTTTGCTTTCTTGGCGTTGTATTGGTACAAAGTAGAACTCGATCTCAGCAGAGAGGCCATCCCCTCAGTATGTGCCACCCCCCTGCATTTCTCGGTTAATTGTATTTTTCCGTTTTTGCCTTTCTTACCATACATAAAGCTGT
Organism: Phymorhynchus buccinoides; assembly: GCA_017654935.2. Classification (NCBI taxonomy): domain Eukaryota; kingdom Metazoa; phylum Mollusca; class Gastropoda; order Neogastropoda; family Raphitomidae; genus Phymorhynchus; species Phymorhynchus buccinoides. The sequence continues at coordinate 18,842,856 of CM065692.1, forward strand.
ATTTTAGGAACATTTTCAGCTAATTCTCTTTTTGGAATACTAACCCTAACCTTAACCCTAGCCCTAAACCTAACCCTACCCCCCCACTATGTACTGCAGTACACCGCGATTTGTCACAGTTGTGGTTCGTTGCGTTTTCCCGTCTTTATAGGGTGGGAAGGTTAAAAAACGGAAAAGTATTACAAGGTTAAGCTGAAAATGTTCCTAAAAGAAGCTTTATGTATGGTAAGGGGACCGAGGGGGGGGGGGGGGCACATCTTGACCTTGACGTTAAACACATTCTTCATTCAGGGAGGCCAGGATCATGATTAAAAACATGACTGTTTTCCTGAAGTATAATGATGTTACCTGCTGTGTTGAAATAGTAATAGTTCCCTATCACAATGAAAGGAACCATCACTTAAAGACCCACCAGATCGCGTGTCACAATCACACGTGTTTTCCCTCTTATAGCTGGTAAGAAATCTTGTTTTGACCAGGTTTGACTCCCATACAAATGCCCCCAAATTCAAAACGAAACATCGTTTTAAAGAGCAGCCTCAATTTGAAGTTGGGAGCATTTGTATGTGGGTCACAGCTACCCAGAAAAAAACCAAGGGACTTAATCGTGGTGCGTCAGTGTGTCTTTAATGAGATGCATTTTGTCCCTGATGACCTCTTATGGCCCAGCCACACTGCGTACGATTTGACCTGAATACGATACGATTGTGACGATGTCTGTGGATCATGATTCACCTTAAATACTTCCGTCTAAAAATAACGCTAGGGGAAGACGGGGTAAAAAGCGCATGGGCGGGTAAGAAGCCCACCCCAATTATCTCATGAAATAAAGAAACTTTCAGTCAAATTTGCCCATGAGACGAGTGTTGTCTGCTTTTTAGTTTCTTTATTTCCCGCTTCTTCCCCTACTCTTTTACCCCGTCTTCCCCTACTCTTTTCGTTCACCTTACATACTCATGAGGACCGCACTACACGAACCAAATAAAATGTCCGAAACAAAAATAAGATATTTGATCAGATTCGTGTACGGGAGACTACAAAAATATAGTGCACACAACTACATTTCATCAGGTGTATTTAATAACAATAGAACTTCACGTCAGCCATGCGTCACAAATGTCAAAATCAGATCGTAGTGAATCGAATGGTATGCAGACTAAAATATCGAGGGGTGCCTGCCAGAACGGTCTATCTCAAAAGGAATAAAGAGCACAGATGGGCAGTTCTGGCATTCACCAATCGCAGTGTAGTGTTTACAAATAAATAAATATAATCTTTGAAATTCGGGTTGCTCCCACCAGGAGAGCCCGTCGCTGTTAGAGCAGCGCCACCCATTTTTGCCGTGCTACGTGAGTTCGCGTCATCCATCCCACTGGTACAACACGGCCTACTACTACTACTCCTACCGAACAGTGGAATGGGCTTTGACGCGTGCGCAAGATCTCGTGCATGTGTTCGCACACGGGACCTCGGTTTTAAAGTCTCACCCGAAGTACTAGGAAATAGCGGTAAAGCGTCCTTCCCAAGGACACAACTCCGCGGACAATGATGGGTTCGAACCCCCGCACTCGCAAACGCTTTCAAGGATCAGGAACCGGCGACAAACCTACTGAGCCACGGCGCCTCCTTCATTGTTATGATGTTGGGTTACAATCCAAGTTTCAGTTCTTATGGCGATGTTGCCTGTGCTTAATTCGATGAAGTTCTACTAAAGCTTAAGTGGTAAACTAAACGTTATTACTTTCTAACTTAAGTATATCGGTTTACGTAATTTACAAAGTAACAACGTTTAGTTTCCCACTTAATATTTAGTAGAACTTCATCCAATTAAGCACATGTGGTATTTGTTATTTGGTGTTGGGTACTTCATAGACACAGAGGCTTCTCTGTGAAATTCGGGTTTCTCCCACCTGGAGAGCGCGTCGCAGCCAGAGGCGCAGCACCCATTTTTTTTAAAAATTCGCATGCGAGTTTTGTGTGACTGATGAGGAAGGTGGTGGTAAATTTGGACCAAAAATGGCAACTCTTTCGTTGCCGGAGGGTTTAACGTTTAGCGTAGAGTGGCACAGAGGTAACGCGTTCGCCTTGTGTCAAGTAAACCCGAGTTCGAACCTGGGTACAGAGGATGTTTCCTCTCACTTTGCACTAGGACTTACGGTCTGAACGTGGATTATTTCTGAGACGATAATCCGTGGCCCGTGTGCCCATGCACTTAACACACATTTAAACCCAGTGGCGACGAAAAAGTTGTCATTTGGTCAAATCCCCCCCCCCCCACCCCCCCCCCCCCCCCCCCTTTCCTTCTTCATCAGTCACAGAAAGATCACATGCAAAAAAAAGAAAATTGGGTGGCGCGCCTCTGGTTGCGACGCGCGGAGCAACCCGGATTCCACAGAGTCGTCTCTGTGACTATAAAGTACATAATACCTAATACATAATACATATTAATACCTAAAGTGGTGTCATGTGGTTCAGATAAACTCTCGGAAAAACAGGACAGCAGCGTTGGTTTGTAGCGGTGGTGTCCTATCGGTAGGTAGTAGAAGGTTTGACGTCCTCATAGCAGTTGCTCTTAGGGACAAGTAATTCTGGTGCTGTAGTCGACGACGAAAATGGTGTTTTACGTCCTCTTGGTCTGAATCAGACACATATGGGACATTTCTAAATACAAATATGGTGGGAACAATACTGGAGGCAATGCCCGGAGGCAGTACGAAACCAGCAAAGTCCCGATTTTTTAAAATGGGTGTAGCGGTAACCACGCCTCGGTTAAACCTCATCGGCTATGACGAAATTGAACAAAGGGTAATTACTCTCTTTTTCTAATTAACTCCCCTGCACCAAAGTTGATTACGATACCATTCACCTAGCAGTGCGTGGGTCAGAACCAAAGTGAGACAAGCAGAGCATCATTCTTAAAAAAGAATGTGCCAAGCTCGCCTTTATGACCCTCCACCCGCACAGTACACATCAACAATGGTGGAGAGGACAACATACAAACAAATCAACACGTGTCCAAGAGTGGCATAGCTGTAGTCTTCGATGTAGCAGGTACACCCGGTATGAGGTTCATCAACGTTGGTCCGGTGTCCTATCGGGAGAGAAACCAGCATTGCATGGGGTCCGTCTTGCCCTTCATGACCACCTCGCCACGGTACTCGAACTGGAAGCTGTCGTCCCTGTTGACCTCTTCCATCAGGCATCTGTACAGCATACATCAACATACAACATACAACATTTTTGCATACGGCGCGCTAAATCTTGATAGAACTCAAATCGAAGCAAGCGCGCACAAACACACACGTTATCAGTCGGAACGCATTCTCAAACAAAAAACGGTATGCATAAATGGACATGAAGATAATACACACGCACGCACACGCGCGCGCGCACGCACACAGACACGCGCACGCACACACACACACACACACACACACAACACACACAACACACACACACACACACACACACACACACACACACACACACACACATACACACACACACACACACACACAACACACACACAACGCAACACACACACACACTACAACAACAGCAACATACAATATTTATACGGCGCTAAATCTTGATAAAAATCAAATCGAATCGCACGCACGCACATGCACACGCACGCACGCACGCACACATACACAAACACACACACACACACACACACACACACACACACACACACACACACACACACACGTGCGTGTCAACATTCGTAACACATTCAAACAAGAAGAAAAACGCTACGCATAGATGAACAAGAACATGAGAGTGAAAAAAGAGAGAGAGAGAGAGAGAGAGAGGAGGAGAGAGAGAGAGAGAGAGAGAGAGAGAGAGAGGAGAGAGAGAGAGAGAGAGGAGAGAGAGAGAGAGAGAGAGAGAGAGAGAGAGAGAGAGAGAGAGAGAGAGAGAGAGAGAGCTTCATGGACGGGGGAACAGGTGCGCTTTGATCTTTGATTTCAAAGTAGAGATGGTCGGTCACTGATGGAGTGAGAGAGAAGTTTGTTCCAGGAGGTTCTTTGGGCAGAACACACACAAAACTATACGGATTATTATTTTCAATGTCTAATAAGCATAATCCACGTCCCGATAGAACTTCATCGGCTAAGTTGTGATATAACGCACAGGAAAAAAGGTACGATTCATATGCATGAACGTATTGACTCCCCCCCCCCCCCCCCCAAAAAAAACCAAAAAAATCAAAAAAAAAATCGACAATTTGAAACGAGTGAAAAATAAAAGCCCGGATATACAGACACCATTTCACAATCATTCACAGACATAAAACCAAACTCAGACAGACAGACAGAGATAGAGGGACAGACAGACAGACTGAGCGAGAAACAGAGAGAGAGAGAGAGAGAGAGAGAGAGAGAGAGAGAGAGAGAGAGAGAGAGAGAGAGAGAGAGAGAGAGAGAGAGAGAGAGAGACAGACAGACAGACAGACAGACAGACAGACAGACAGACAGACAAACAAACCAGATCAGAAAAATAGTAACGGTAGAAGAGGCTCATTAGCTTCGACTGGTATTGTCAATCCTTCATACTTATGCCTCTACAAAATGGCACGTTTTGACCTGGAAGCCAATCCCAAGCGTTAATGGCGGAAGCGACAGACTGGTGAGTGTCAGGAAACAAACGATCAGGCTAGAAGTAGGACAGCGGGAAGATTTTGAAGAGGGGGGAAAACCACATACAAACAAGCGTTTACACCAGGGACTCCTAGAATGAATGAAATTCCTAGAATGAATGGGTGAAGAATAAGTGGAGGAGGAGGAGGAGGAGGAGGAGGAGGAGGAGGAGGAGGAGGAGGAGGAGGAGGAGGAGGAACGGAAGGACTAGTAGGAGGAAGATGAGAAGAAAGATAGAATAGAAAGAGGAGAGGGAAAAGAAGAGATGAGGAAGATGAATAAGAGAAAGAGAGCAGCAAAAGAAAAAGAAAAAAACAGAAGTAGTAGGAAAAGATTGATTGATTGATTGATTGAATTTTATTTATAGAGGGTAATAGAGTAAGCAATAACATGCTTTTTTACATCCAGCCCTCTGGACAAAATACATATATAAAAGTAGAAAATGGAAAACGAAAATAAACACATACAAAGTAATATAAAGCATGCCAAAAAAATCCCTATATTGTAACACATCAATAACAAAATCAAACCTATTATTATTAACTATGCTAATTATTAACATTCAAAATGTGTGAAGTAAGCGCATACACACGGGAAAATAAAACCCAATCCTACTTTTCACACTCACCTTTAAACATTCAAAAATAGAGAAGTGCACAAACATAAAAAAATAAAACATACCTCAATCATACTTCATCACAAGAAGAAGAAGAAGAAGAAGAAGAAGAAGAAGAAGAAGAAGAAGAAGAAGAAGAAGAAGAAGAAGAAGAAGAAAGTAGAGGATGGAGGATGAAGAGGAGAAGAAAATAAAGCGTCAATGGCGGAAGCGACAGACTGGTGTGTGTCAGGAAACAAACGAACAGGCTAGAAGGAGGACAGCAGGAAAATGTTGGAGAGGGGAAAAAAACCATGCAAACAAGCTTTACACCAGGGACATGACGGATGCGACAGAGACTCCTAGAATGGATGAAATTCCTAGAATGAATGGATGAAGAATAGGCGGAAGAGGAGGAGGAGGAGGAGGAGGAGGAGGAGGAGGAGGAGGAGGAGGAGGAGGAAGAGGAGGAGGAGGAGGAGGAGGAGGAGGAGAGGAGGAGGAGGAGGAGGAGGAGGAGGAGGAGGAGGAGGAGGAGGAACGGAAGGAGTAGGAGGAGGAAGATGAGAAAAAAAGATAGAATAGAAAGAGGAGAGGGAAAAGAAGAGATGAGGAAGACGAGGAAGAGAAAGAGAGCAGCAAAAGTAGAAAAAAACGAAAAAAAATACCCAAAACGTAAATAGTAGGAAACATCATCATCATCATCATCATCATAATAATAATAATAATAATAATAATAATAATCATAATAATAATAATAATAATAATAATAATAATAATAATAATAATAATAATAATAATAATAATAATAATAATAATAATAATAATAATAATAATAATAATAATAATAATAATAATTAATAATAATAATAATAATAATAATAATAATAATAATAATAATAATAATAATAATAATAATAATAATAATAATAATAATGAATACTACTACTACTACTACTACTACTACTACTACTACTACTACTACTACTACTACTACTACTACTAATAATAATAATAATAATAATAATAATAATAAGAAGAAGAAGAAGAAGCAGAAGAAGAAGAAGAAGAAGAAGAAAGGAGAG
>CM065692.1:18854178-18856678 GCA_017654935.2 Phymorhynchus buccinoides
GAACAACACGACATAGAACAACACGATATACAACTACACAGTCATATTGCATGAGATTCGTGTATGGGGGACTACAAGATATAGTGCACGAAACTATTAGGATTTCATGGGATTCATATAGACAGGTATTTTACGAGAATCCTGCATCACAAACGTCAGAGTTGGATAGTCGTAGGATTGACATTTCACGCGTGAGTCGGCCCCTTTATGCGCCCCCGTCTCTACGTGTCACCAATTACATCTCTATGTGTCCCCGTGTCTATGTTATGTGACCCGGCACCCCGAAAGGGACATTAAGTGTCAACATGACAATTCTGAGACAATGGACCAGTTAAAAATGCCAGACAATTCTCTGTTATACCTTAACCCCTAAATTTACCCCTTACCCTAACCCGTAATCATCATCTTTATCTGAGAGGACACATAGAGACATAGCGACGGGGGCACATACATACGGGGCACACATGGAAACGGGAGCATAAAATAGAGACGGGGGACACAAACAGACGGGGACACATACACAAGGGGACATAATATAGAGACGGGGGCCACATACAGACGGGGGCACTTAGTGACGGGGACACAAATAAACGGGGACATAATATAGAGACGGGGGACATATACAGACGGGGGCACATAGTGACGGGGACACATAGACACGGGGACATAATTTTTTTTATTTTTTTTACTTTTTCCATTATAGTCCCGTCACCAGCTATGGTCATCTCAGGACTGTCACCGCGTAAAGTTCGACCACTTATTACAAAACACTCATCAATGTATCTTACCAACGTTCAACAACCTGTAAACAACTAAACATACCGTACAATTCATAACATGACACCTCCATCATTGCACACATAAGTCCACACAGTGCTGGAAACATTGAGCCACTCTACTCTCATTTATCGGATCCAGGTTAAATAAAAACAGTAAAAAAAGGATAACAAATACATACTAGTAAGCTAAATACATAAAAAAGGCTTGGACATAATACAAACGGGGACGTATAGAGACCAGGGCCTGTATTAATCCAATGGGTGCAATGATGGTTCTAAGTTAGCATCATGCGGGGTCTCATAGACTATCGGGGTCAACGTGAATACAGGACGGGGACATGATGGGTTCCATCATAGAGAGACGGGGGCACATAGACACGGGGTCATAATAGAGAGACGGGGACACGGGGTCATCATAGAGAGACGGGGGCACATAGACACGGGGTCATCATAGAGAGACGGGGGCACATAGACACGGGGTCATAATAGAGAGACAGGGGCACATAGACACGGGGTCATAATAGAGAGACGGGGGCACATAGACACGGGGTCATAATAGAGAGACGGGGGCACATAGACACGGGGTCATAATAGAGAGACGGGGGCACATAGACACGGGGTCATAATAGAGAGACGGGGGCACATAGACACGGGGTCATAATAGAGAGACAGGGGCACATAGACACGGGGTCATAATAGAGAGACGGGGGCACATAGACACGGGGTCATAATAGAGAGACGGGGGCACATAGACACGGGGTCATAATAGAGAGACGGGGGCACATAGACACGGGGTCATAATAGAGAGACGGGGGCACATAGACACGGGGTCATCAATAGAGAGACGGGGGCACATAGACACGGGGTCATAATAGAGAGACGGGGGCACATAGACACGGGGTCATAATAGAGAGACGGGGGCACATAGACACGGGGTCATAATAGAGAGACGGGGGCACATAGACACGGGGTCATCATTATAGAGACGGGGGCACATAGACACGGGGTCATAATAGAGAGACGGGGGCACATAGACACGGGGTCATAATAGAGAGACAGGGGCACATAGACACGGGGTCATAATAGAGAGACGGGGGCACATAGACACGGGGTCATAATAGAGAGACAGGGGCACATAGACACGGGGTCATAATAGAGAGACGGGGGCACATAGACACGGGGTCATCATTATAGAGACGGGGGCACATAGACACGGGGTCATAATAGAGAGACGGGGGCACATAGACACGGGGTCATAATAGAGAGACGGGGGCACATAGACACGGGGTCATAATAGAGAGACAGGGGCACATAGACACGGGGTCATAATAGAGAGACGGGGGCACATAGACACGGGGTCATAATAGAGAGACGGGGGCACATAGACACGGGGTCATCATTATAGAGACGGGGGCACATAGACACGGGGTCATAATAGAGAGACGGGGGCACATAGACACGGGGTCATCATAGAGAGACGGGGGCACATAGACACGGGGTCATAATAGAGAGACGGGGGCACATAGACACGGGGTCATCATAGAGAGACGGGGGCACATAGACACGGGGTCATCATTATAGAGACGGGGGCACATAGACACGGGGTCATAATATAGAGACTGGGGCACATAGACACGGGGTCATAATAGAGAGACGGGGACACATAGACACGGGGTCATAATAGAGAGACGGGGGCACATAGACACGGGGTCATCATAGAG
>CM065692.1:18859178-18864178 GCA_017654935.2 Phymorhynchus buccinoides
TTACACCTTCGCCTAGCATGACAGAAACCCTTGAATCACTCCGCGACATACATAATTATCCTCGTTAATAAGCCGCTGTCAGTCGCGGTCTTTGTCGTCGTGTATTGCACTGCATTTCTATTCAAAGCCCAATAGATCAGGTTATATTTTACAGGCACCATAAAACGCAACGCAATCCAAAAGACCTGACAATAAATAAATAAACAAATAAACGTACAAGATTAACACTAGAAAAAGATAGATAAGACAAACGATGTCATAGCAGCTCCTTTTAACGCAATAATATGTGTATTGCTAAAAAAAATTCGGGACTTTCCTGGCGTTGCACTGCCTCCGGGCATTGCCTCCAGGATTGTTCCCACCATCTTTATATCTACTAATGTCCCATATGTGTCTGTTTCAGACCGGAGGACGTTAAACAGATTTTTCTTCAGCTCCTTTTAACAAAATAATTAATTTATTTCCGTATTTCTAAGAAAAAAAGGTCACAACACGTCACCAAATATAAAATAGGAACAAACGAACACTATAAATCTATTCATAAAGCTGCTCCATCTTACCTCTGCGACAATATTTCCATCTATACGCCAGCTCGCACTTTACGTTCAGTTTCTGACCCTCTTTCTCTCCAGATCCCTAGGTATAAGCTTTCAACTGTTGGTCGGCGCTCTTTTGCTATCTCAGGACCGACCTCCTGGAACAAACTTCCTCTCTCCCTCCGTCAGCGACCGACTCTCTCTGCTTTCACAGCTAACCTCAAAACCCACCTGTTCCCCCGTCATTAAAGATCCGCTCTCTTTCTCTTCTCTCTCTTGCCATTAGGTCTGTTTCTGCTATATTCCATGTATGTCCTCCGTGTGTGTTCGCTTTGCATTGCGTTTGTGTTTGAATGCGCTTTGAATGCTAACGTGTGTGTGCGCTTTGATTTGATTTATATCAAGATTCAGCGCCGTATAAATACTGTATGTTGTTGTTGTTGTTGTTGTTGTTGTTGTTGTGTGTATGTGAGAGAGAGAGAGAGAGAGAGAGAGAGAGAGAGAGAGAGAGAGAGAGAGAGAGAGAGAGAGAGAGAGAGAGAGAGAGAGAGAGAGAGAGAGAGAGAGAGAGAGAGAGAGAGAGAGAGAGAGAGAGAGAGAGAGAGAGAGAGAGAGAGAGAGAACGAACGAACGAACGAACGAACCTTTTTTTATTGAGGGAAAAGACTAAGCACTATACAGGCTTGTTTACATCCAGCCCTCATAAAAAATTAAAAAGGAGAAGAAAAAACAATAACCACCATTTACAATAAATGGAACATTTAAAAAAAGAATGAAAGTCAAAAGGCATGCACATACAAAATTCATACTTATCAAATAAACATGAAAAAAACATCAAACACATTGAAATTAAAGTTACCCATTAAAAGCACGCACACACACACACGCACGCACGTTACAAATGCACGCACGCACACGCACACACAGCTCGCACACGCACGCTCGCACACGCACGCACACGCACACACGCACACGCCACACACGCACACACACACACACACACATACATTTTATCTCTCTCTCCCTCTCTCTCTCTCCCTCCCTCCCTCCCTCCCTCCCTCTCTGTCTCTCTCTTTTACACACACACACACACACACACACACACACACACACACGCGCGCGCGCAAATTCCTGTCAAGAAGTAAAAGGGACAAAAGCAAAGTTACATTCACATCGGGTATCTTGAGGAAACAGGTGGTGGAATCTGGGAGAAGGTTTAATAATATGAACAACATGTTATAGAATTGAATTATAAAATTTGGTCATCAGAAATGTTCGATAGTTTTTTTGGAAAGAATTAAAGCTTGTTTCAATTGCGAGATTGCCCAATATGGCATTCCACAAGGCCCCGCCAGAATAAGCTAAACATGTTTTGAAAAGGTCGATTCTAGGCAAAGGCAGCATGAGTTTGTGAACATGGCGTTGATCATTGACAATCAATAAACGAGTGAAAGAATATCTTACGCGAGTGGAGGTTTAGGAAGTGTTTTATTTTGGACAACTGATAGATCTTTTTTGAAACAGACTTACATACCTTAGATACATGATCTGACCAAGAAAGATTATTGTCAATGACAACGCCAAGTATTTTATGACTGCTTACTTCCTCAACAATGTTACCATTAATAGAGAGAGTTAAAGAGCCGAGAGGAAGATTCTGACGTTTTTGTCTAGTTGTTACCATCATAAATTTAGTTTTTACAGGATGCAGGCTCATGTGGTTTAATTCTGCCCAGTTTATGAGTTCGTTGATGCTGTTCTGTAAATTTCGTAATACTACTTCATAGTTAGAGTGATTAGTGTGTAACGTTGTATCGTCAGAAAACAAATCGCACAACGTACTTAGAACTAGAGGCAAATCGTTGATATAAACGGAGAAAAGCAAAGGTCCTAAGACGGAACCCTGAGGAATGCCATACTTTGTTGTTCTAGATGAAGACACGTGGCCGTTAACAGCCACCACCTGTTTCCTCTCCATTAAAAATGATGATATAAGTTCTATTGTATTACAAGACAATCCATATAATGTTAGTTTTTTAAGCAGAAGAGAATGGTCTACAACATCAAATGCTTTAACAAAGTCAACTATTAGAGCACCAGTTATTTCATTATTATTGATATTAGTAAGCCATTTATCAACAAGAGTTGTAAGAGCTGTTTGACAAGAGTGTTTCGTTCGAAAACCAGACTGACACGGATGGAAAAGAGGAAAGTGGTCAAAATGATTAAGGATGTGTTTGTTCATGTGACTTTCTAATGGTTTTGAAAGAGAGAGAGAGAGAGAGAGAGAGAGAGAGAGAGAGAGAGAGAGAGAGAGAGAGAGAAACAGAGACAGAGAGAGAGATAGTATGGGGTAGTAAACGGGGGGGGGGGGGGGGGGGGGGGGGGGGGATTCAATTTCAGTGATATAAGAAAAGGGAGATAAAGAGTACCCAATCCCCCCCCCAAATATACCCCCAACAACCTACACGAAGACACATTTACCTATAGAAAGTTACAATCAACTTAAGATAATCAAGTCAGAAAGAACCACCCGAAGGTGTTAATGGGACACGGAGACGCACGCACGCACCCCGTCTGCCCTACCAACACGAGAGCAGCAGCATAAACAAGCAGAGGACCATGCTATCTTGGTTTAAGAGTTATTTCAACACAGTCATGGTGAACACCCCACTACATTCTCGCTGCGCGCTAATGTTTTGGAGAACGTGGCGAGGTCGTAGGAATCCTCCTCAAGTTCTCACCACAATCCCGTCCTTTTTTTTCCCCACCGCGTTCTCGCTAGGTGTGCTTCAAACGGAGCGTAGCAAGAACGCAGCCTACCACGCTCCCCATGCTTCTATGAAAACCCCACCACGCTCTTAAGCTGGAGACAGACTATGCGACTGCCTCATGTGACTCGATCAGGTCGTGACGTTTCACCTCATTTGCATAACATGCTGCTCGATCAGTCTGACTCAGTCGGGCCCAGTCAGGTGACAGGACCGAATAGGGCGGGTTCTAAATTTCACTGATCGAGTTTGATCGAGTCAGATGGCTTGTGACCTCTTCTGTGCGGGAAACAAAGTTTGGTCAATGTCACGACCTGATCGAGTCATATGAGGCAGTCGCGAGTGAAAATAGGGTTTTACGCCCTCTTCGGCCTTTCGGCCATGTGGGGCATTTGTAAATACAAAGATGGTGGGAACAATACTGGAGGCAATGCCCGGAGGCAGTGCAACACCAGTAAAGTCCCGATTTTTTTAACAATACAGATAGGTGTAGCAGTAACCACGCCTCGGCTAAACCTCATCGGCTATGGTACCGCCACCTATGCCATGCTTCTATCACAACCCCACCACGCTCTTATAGGTATTACGTTACGCCCGATTTCAGTACGCTACCCCACGACTATGCTACGATTAGTGGCCTATGTGTCTAAAATGCCTGACATCAGTCTAAAGGCTGAAAAACGTCATGTCCGGAAGGGGCATGTTATTGACCTTTGCACTGAAATACCCCGATGCTCAGAGTGCACTGTGTGCACGTGCTCTCAGCGGAAAGGGGAGGCCATGGATATCATTAGCGATTGATTTTCTGATTTTCTCTAGTCTCCTGGCGATCGATTATTCATGGGGAGTTTAACAGGCCCCAATAAAGAAGGGTACATTGGTGGGTTTTTTCTCTTTTAGGTTCATTAGCAGTGATGATCATTCTCCATGTTTTTGTCTGCCTGCCTGTCTGTCTGTCTGTCTGTCTGTCTCTCTCTCTCTCTCTCTCTCTCTCTCTCTCTCTCTCTCTCTCTCTCTCCTCTCTCTCTCTCTGTCTCTGTCTCTCTCTCCCTCTGTGCGTGCGTGCGTGCGTATGTGTGTGCGTGTGCGTACATGTATATAGCTGTGTGTGTGTGTGTGTGTGTGTGTGTGTGTGTGTGTGTGTGTGTGTGTGTGTGTGTGTGTGTGTGTGTGTGTGAGTATGTGTGTGTGTGTGTGGGGTGGGGTGGGGGTGGGGGTGGGGGTGGTGATCTGTGTGAGTGTGAGTGTGTGTGTGTGTGTGTGTGTGTGTGGGGGGGGGGGGGTGGGTGTGTGTGTGTGTGTGTGTGTGTGTGTGGGTGGGGTGGGGGGGGTTGAAAGAGCCAGGGGCACATAGAGACAGTGACATCGTAGAGGCAGGGGCACACAGAGACAGGGGCACACAGAGACAGGGGCACACAGAGACAGGGGCACAAAGAGACAGGGGGGCACACAGACACAGGGGCACACAGAGAGACAGCAGGGCAACACAGAGACAGGGGCACACCAGAGACAGGGGCACACAGAGACAGGGGCACACAGAGACAGGGGGCACACAGAGACAGGGGCACACAGAGACAGGGGCACATAGAGACAGGGACACAAAGAGACAGGGACACATAGAGACAGGGACATATAGAGACAGGGGCACACAGAGACAGGGGCACACAGAGACAGGGGCACACAGAGACAGGGG
>CM065692.1:18874178-18881678 GCA_017654935.2 Phymorhynchus buccinoides
TGGAGGTTTGTTTTATTTTTATTTGCTTTAACTGTGTTTTAATTTAGCATTATATTCCTTAATGTTACATAAAATATGCACTTTAAGCTTTAAGCAATAACACACATAATACACATGCATATATTCGCGCGCGCACACTCACACACACACATACACACACACACTTTCATGTTTAATATCACGTTTAAGTGAAAAGACGTTAAATTAAAGAACAACAACAACAACAACACACACAACCACACGGACACAGAAGCATTCTGACAGACACATAGACACAAAGAGACTTATTACACAGACCGAGGAAATTAGACTTGATACATACATTAATATTCTAATTGGGTGGCGCGCCTCTTGCTGCGACGCGCTCTCCAGGCGGGATCAACCCGAATTTCACAGAGACGCCTCTGTGACTAACGTACAAAGAATCTTTTCAATCTTACAGTTCGAACACAAAAGAAAAAAAGTTGCACAAGTAAAAAGCAAGAGAAAAAACCCAGTTTCCAAGTTTCGCTAACGCTAACGTGCTTTCTTCACTTTCAAGACGAGTTATGATACGCCATCAAGTCAGATAACTGGTCCTGCCAAGGGCAATAATTGGAGATAAAACTAATGGTCGCCTATTGTCGACAGAACTTATCTCCCCTGAAGGTTTTATGACGTCATTAACACTGATTCCTCGACCCCCGTGCTTTCTTGTGAAGTTTGTTTTTCTATGTCTTCTCTGCATTTCTTTGTTGAGTTAGTTTCAACTCTGTATAGTAGTAATCTGCAACATTTACAAAACAAAGCTTCGAGAAATCTCTCTCTCTCTCTCTCTCTCTCTCTCTCTCTCTCTCTCTCTCTCTCTCTCTCTCTCTCTCTCTCTCTCTCTCTGTTAACAGCAGTTTATTTGCCGCATCACATTAATGTTGGTCATCCCAACCCCCTGGCACACACGTGTGCGCGTGCACGCCACGTGTGCGTACTTTTGGAAGGTTCAGTCTGTTCTCTGAAGGACATTTTGGGACCAGAAGCGATCAGCGGTAGTATGCCTTACATTCTTTACATTTTGAAGTTTTGCAACGCACAACTACACAACGCACAACTAAACAGCATACGATTCGATTCACTACGATCCGATTTTGACATTTTGTGAGGCATGATTGACGTGAAATTCTACTGTCAAAATACGTAAATCTGATGAGATCCTACTGCTAGCTATGCTCACTATATTTGTAGTCTCCCGTACACGAATCTGATAAAGTATATTATTTTTTGGTATCAGACATTTGATTTGATTCGTGTATCACGGTCTAAGTGAGCATAGTGAACGAAAAAAGTACAGTTATTTTTGTTAGACAAAGTATTTCATGCGTGAAAACACACACACACACACCACACACACACACACACACACACACACACACACATGGGAGATTTAAAAAAAGAGGGGTGTGAGTGGGAGGAGGGAAGGGGGTGAGGAATAAATATATAAATACATACATTATAAATAAATAAGTAAATAAATTGAAATAAAAATGAAAGAATATAAAAATACAAATAAATTTAAGAAACATGTTAAAATATATTTTTAAAAACAGAAGATGTAAATAAACAAGTAAAAAAGAAAAAAAAAAAGTAATAAATAAATAGATAAATAAATAAATAAATAAATAAATAAAGGAAATGAACGCGATAGGAGAAAATGTTAGTACAGAAAAGGGGAAGTGGGTGGGGGGGGGGGGGGGAGCGGAGGAGGGGGGGGGGGAGCTCAGCTGCTGTCACTCTCGGGTGTTGAGGCCAGCAGGGGCAAGGGTGCCGAGTCGAGCGATGATGGACGACTCCATGAAGAGGCGGTAGAGCCCACTGGATCGGTTCTGCCAAACAGCAGCCACTCTTGCATCCATGGGTGAAGTTGTGGTAGTAGTAGTAGTAGTAGGGGCTGTTGAAGTGCGAGCCCGCCCACCGGATCTTCGTAGACCAGCCGCATTGAGCGAAGGTGCTCCGAAAGCCGCTCGTTGAACCCACGGGTAGCCATTGTAACAGGCGTTTGAACAAGACGGAGGATTTTGTTAAAGGTGGACCCTGACGGATGAGTTTTTTTCCCAAGAAACACGTCGAGATCACCAGAAAGACAGCCTTTTCAAGGATCGGAACACTCACTTTGCTCTGGTTTCTTAGAAATTAAACCGTCAAAACGGCGATTCCCCCTTGGCGGAGATGCCGGAGAGAGTAGCCATTTTGGATGGGGTGGGTGGAGGTCACTCGTTGTGGTTGAAGCGTTTTCTTTCGTTTGTAGTGCAGTAAAAACAAACCAAAAAAAACAAACAACAAAAAAACAAACAAACAAACAGACAAAACCAGCCCATCGCAAAGTCCGTTACCTTCGGTGACGGACAAAAATTGGAGCTATTTCCTTTGTTGTGAGCGAAACTCATTTAAATAAACAGTATACAAATAAAAAAAATTAAAAAAATAAAAAGGCTTGTATGGCGAAACTTTCGTGCAAACGATTTGGCCGCCATTAGAAAAGAGACGGCACACGCCTTCTCTTTGGGTGAAATAATTTGACTGCCTGCACCTCCGCCAAGGAGGAATCGCTGATTTGACGGGTTGATTTCTAGGAAACCAGAGCTAAGTGAGTGTTGCGATCTCTGTAAAGGGTGTTTTCCTGGTGATGTCGACGTGTTTCTTACAAAAAACGTCATCCGTCAGGGTGCCCCTTTAATTATTGCGTACGTTTTAAACGAAGCAAGTTTGCCAAACTCTCGTGGTTCAGGTTTGCTACTTTTGCTGCTGTCTATTATTTTCTAGCTACATTTCTAGCAGAATAAATATATCACTCTATATTATTTCCCAAAGTTCATGGACCTAGCGTCTTGTTGTTTGGTGCGGACAATTAGCGGCCTCTTGGAGCTTAAGGGGTTAAAGAAGAAAGAGAAGTTACGTAATTATGCAAGAGCAACAAAAAGGTTTCAATTCTGATTTGCTTTGCTAAGGGTTTAAAGTTGTTTGATGAGTTTATATAAAAATGTGTAAGCACAAGTGCAAGTGTAAGCGAGTAAGCAAATGTCTGGCACGCACGCGCATTCGTGTGTGTTGATTATGTGCGAGAGCGAGAGAGAGAGAGAGAGAGAGAGAGAGGAGGAGAGAGAGAGAGAGAGAGAGAGAGAGAGAGAGAGAGAGAGAGAGAGAGAGAGAGAGAGAGAGTGTGTGTGTGTGTGTGTGCGCGAACGCGCGCGTGTGTGTGCTTGCGTGTATGCATGTGTATGTGTGTGTATGTGTGTGCGTGCGTGCGTGTGGTTTGTTGTGTGTGTGTGTGTGCGCGCGCGCGCGCGAATGCGTTTGGAAATATGCATTTGGCTCAATACAAGCTCAAAATAAAGACAGAAAACCTCTTCAGCAACTCAACAACAACAGCAACAAAAGAAAGCTCAACTATTGAAATATAAGAATAAAAACAATTATTTTCGACCTCATTTATGCGAAACGTTTTTTTGGAATTGAGCTTTTTTTCCCCCCCAAGAGATCAAAAGGCACATTAGCAAAATCACTCCGAGTAAGGGGTCAAACGTGGGAACGCAGGGTAGCGAAGAACAATTACAGTTGCTGCTTTAAGATGGTAGAATTTGTGTGTGTTTTATTTGGTAATATCTCTCTGTGACATTTCTTCCTGGTTGTGCGATTTGATTGTAGGGGGAAAAAACTATTGAGGAATATAACTGAATATGAAGAAAGAAAATGGAGAGACAGGATAATAAGGAAGCAAAGTAGACATAACAAGAAAGTTGGACATTGTTTGTACGTGTTTGTCACTCTGTCTGTGTTCTTATATCTCTGTCTCTCTCTGTCTCTCTTTCTCTGTCTCTCTTTCTCTGTTTCTCTCTCTCTCTCAATCTCTCTCTCTCTCTCACACACACACACACACTCTCTCTCTCTCTCTCTCTCTCTCTCTCTCTCTCTCTCTCACACACACACTCCACTCTCTCTCTCTCTCGTCTGACTCGTGCGTGCACCAGTTACACGTGCGCAACACACTGTGCACGCGCGCGTTTGAATTATTCGTGTATGTGAGAGAGAGATAGCGAGAGAGATAGATATATAGCGAGAGAGTGAGACGCAGCGCGTTGACAGGAGAGAGAGAGAAGAGAGAGAGAGAGAGAGAGAGAGAGACAGAGAGACAGAGACTCGAGATGAGCTCGAGAACTCGAGAGAGAGAGAGAATCTGAGAGATCGATATAGCGCCTCTCGCTATATGAAGAGATCGAGAAGACAGAGAGAGCGAGCATGCTATATAGAGGAAGAGAGTAGAGGTAGAGAGAGAGG
Source organism: Phymorhynchus buccinoides (assembly GCA_017654935.2). Taxonomy (NCBI): domain Eukaryota; kingdom Metazoa; phylum Mollusca; class Gastropoda; order Neogastropoda; family Raphitomidae; genus Phymorhynchus; species Phymorhynchus buccinoides. Next base: position 18,878,484 of record CM065692.1, read on the forward strand.
TGTGGGTGAGTGCAGTGGGTGAGTGAATTGTATTTTTGTGCTGCAAGCGTGCATGTTTGTGTCAGTTAGCGTTTTATGTTGCTCAATTATGGTTATTTGTGTGTGTATATGTATGTGTATGTATGTATGTATGCGTGCGCGCGCGCGCGCGCGAGTGTGTGTATTTGTGTGTGTGTGTGTTGTTTTGTGTGGTGTGTGACAAGATAGAAGGACCAAGAGAGAGAGAGAGAGAGAGAGAGAAGAGAGAGAGAGAGAGAGAGAGAGACGAGAGCTATGAACGAAATGAATATGTCCATAGTACAAAGACATAGAGAGATGAGGCAGACAGAGAGAAGATAAGGAGGGGGAGAGGAGATAGACTATCTCGCGCCTCTCTCTTTTTCTCATCTTCGATCTATATAGAGACACTTTACACTTGCCACTTGACACTTTGACGTTTTTATGTCGATTACCTTGAAGGGCTAATGACAGGTACCTGTCTAATAACATATTTCTCTCTTATATAGGGTTATAGACAAAGTTAAGGAATGAACATGACTAAATCTAGTACAGTATGCATCTTTTGTCACATTCAAGTATACTATTAAAAAAAAAGCATTTGTAAAAAGAAAATGTAAATTACATAGGCAGAAAAAAAAGACAAACAAGAACAAAAGTTAGCGATCGATTAGCAAAGTGAAAGAAGAAGCAACGAGTGAAAGAGAAGATAAGCTTCTCTCGACCTTTCACACAATAACCCACGGATAACATATTGTTGCATAATATTTAAATGAGGTGTAGACACCCTTTAACATCCATAATCTAAACAACAGTATTAGTAGCATTATGCACTGCCGTCAAACTTTTCTGGCGCACTGTTTGTGCCTCAGCTATAAATTTGGCTACTGACTTCAACACAGCTTCATTGTCAGACGACAAAAGTGAAGCAACATTTTTTCTTTCAATAATATCTGGGTTGAAAACAAAACATTTTTGCCTAACATTGTCATACACTTTACAATGGAATAAAAAGTGACTTTCGTCATCCATTCCTGTTTTGCATAAAGGGCATGGTGTTTTCTATATCTGAATATGTTTGAAACCATCTCTTGTTAGCGTTGAAGCCTAATGTTCGTTGAGGTAGTCGAAATCTAGGAAAGTTTATTCTATGCCATCTGTCTGTGATTCTTTCAAGATATTGTTCAGGTTGAAAAAACATTTTTAAATGAAAAGAACCATTTGTATTTGTCTTTCGATTCCATGTCTGCATGTCAGTTCTGCTTGAATGAACACACAAGTCTATCTTTAAAGTCTTCTACAAAACATTTTTCATTTCCGACTCCTTGTGATAGCCATACAATACCAAATCCATTTTCAGATAACAGACCTTCTTTATCCGATAAGCCCAATTTTCTTTTATTTAGTTCAAGTTGCAATAGCATCATAGTATAGGCTTGTCGACACAAACGTGATTGTGGAAGTCTTAGTTTAATTTTAACCAGTATTTAATAGATCTTACAACTGCTCTTATGAGATAGAGGGTATCTTCCTGTTTCTCCATCCATACAAAACAGTGTTTGAAGAATGAATAGGCACCCGTAACAAGCGTTTAATTGCATAAGTATGGACTTTTTCTAATTGTAAACTTGTATTTAGTCCCCAAACCTCAGAAGCATACAACAGTAATGGCTCTATTTGTGTATTAAACAACTTCCAAAATAATTTACAATCTATACTATTAAGTTTTTTCAATGATTTCAAAATTTCAATAACACCTTTTTTCCCTTTTCTTGCAGACTCATCCCAATTATAATTTAAACTTAATTTCGTTGAAAATATAATTCCCAGATATTTTGTAGGTGTTAAGAGAGAGAGAGAGAGAGAGAGAGATAGAGAGAGAGAGAGAGAGAGAGAGAGAGGAGAGAAGAGCGAGAGAGAGAAGAGAGAGAGAGGGAGAGATAGAGAGAGAGAGAGAGAGAGAGAGAGAGAGAGAAGAGAGAGAGAGAAGATAGAGGAGAGAGAGAGAGAGAGAGAGAGAGAGAGAGAGAGAGGAAGTGAAAGTCGAAGTCGAAGTTCGATTTTCTTTTTAATGAATAGGCCTTTCTGCCCTTATCATACGGGAGGATGGGGAAGTGAGGAGGTTACAATGAGCCAGAATAACATTTGTATCATACTATTCCATCATTGAACATGTAACCACAAACAAACAAGCATCACCAAGTACATAAATAGACAAATAAACCAAAAGCAAACAAATAAACAACAACTAAATATACAAATAATCCACCGAACAGTGAAGCAAACAATTAACCCTTTCACCGCCAATGTCGCATTTTAACCCCACAATGGTTTAACACCCATGTCACTAAAAGGCATCAAATCAGGACCTGTTATCCAAAGACCCTATTTTCGTAATTTTGGGAGGTAATGGTAGGCCTAATGTTATATATGTCACAGAGGAATTCGCAATATTGCAGATATTTTATTTTCCCTACCCAGTTACGTTTAATGGTATTTTTGGGGTGAAAAATGGCTGGCGGCGAAAGGGTTAATGAAATAGTAGAAAACAATATTCAAAAGACCATCAGCTACTGATGAGCAACTTACAATCTGTTACGCAAGGACTCATCCAGTTTTGTGCAGACTGGAGTAAAGAAATAATTCAGACAATCAAACAGTCACTGTTATCACTTTAGTATAAACCATAATAAACCATTATATATATATTTCGATCTCCAAGTAGTAGCCACAGCCACTAGGCCTGCCAGCCGTGTGGAGATATTAAACAATATCCAGAGATATCATTTGCATATATTAACCCACAGTCTTAGTGTAAATTCGCGTGTAAGAATACACCGTTGCTAATTAGAAACTTGACGTCACAGTTATATATCTCACGGCTTGCATCTCACGGGAACTGTTCCTACCACCCACACCCCAGAATTTGGACAAGCTGTGCAGTGTTACCCCTAGGATTTCATTCAGCGCTGACGACAACATTTAATGCTAGTACACAACGAAGATTCATGGTTTGAATGAATCAACAGTACCAGATGTCACATATCTACACAAACAATTATGTGCGTGCCACTTCAAACGTCTAGCCGTGGATCTAGGCCTAGGCTACTCAACTGACGCCATGATTAGCGTCGATATTAGCAGACGATTCGAGCTATGCAATTTTGGTCACAGGGAGAGTCCATGTTGATAATGTAG
>CM065692.1:18886678-18889178 GCA_017654935.2 Phymorhynchus buccinoides
AAAACTGATGGGGAGTCGTTGTGAAACCCGTGATTTTGACACGTGATCTTGGTGGGGTCTTTAAAATGAGGATCTTTAAAATGAGCGGGTCTCCAGTATCAAAGGAAATAAAAGGCAAGACGTGTTATGGAGTGTCACGCTTTCCCCCCTTCCTTCCTTTCTTTCTTTCTTTCTTTCTTTCTGTATTGCCAGGTATCAGACACCACATAAAACCACATACCTTGATGCCACTGTCACTGAAGAAGAAGAAGAAGTAGTAGTAGAAAAAATAGGAAGAAGACGGCGGAGGGAGGAGGAGGCGGAGGAGAAGTAGGAGGGAGGAGGAAGGAGGAGGAGAAGGAGGATGAGGAGGAGGAGGAGGAGGAGGAGGAGGAGGAGGAGAAGGATGATGATGATGATGATGATGATTTGTAGCCATTAGTCCCGAAGAAGAAGACGAAGAAGAAGAAGACGAAGAAGAAGAGAAGAAGAAGAGACGAAGAAGAAGAAAGAAGAAGAAGAAGAAGAAGAAGAAAGAAGAAGAAGAAGAAGAAGAAGAAGAAGAAGAAGAAGAAGAAGAAGAGCAGGAGAAGGAGAAGAAGAAGAAGAAAGAAGAAGAAAGAAGAAGAAGAAGAAACATGATGAGGTAATGAGTGTGACAACAAGCAAATGCTTATAACGCACCCTTTCATGAAGAATAATTAACAATATGGCAGGAGGAAATAAATGTTAACCAAAACAGACAAATACATACACACATTTATAAATTGTTTCAACTTTTATATACTAAAGGAGAACGGTGATTAAAATGAAACTGAACAATGCAAAAATACAGTGATGCTGTAAGAGAAAGATTAACGGAGAGAGAGAGAGAGAGAGATAGAGAAGAGAGACGAGGAGAGAAGAGGAGAGAGCCTATCGATGAGACAGAGATGACGAGGGGAGGTAGGTCGAGAGAGAGAGAGAGAGAGAGAGAGAGAGAGAGAGAGAGAGAGAGAGAGAGAGAGGGGGGATAAAATAATTTAAAAAACAAGATAAAGAATGAGAGACGTGAATAATCTGTGTATAAAATAGAAAGACAATTTATGAAACCTGTCAGCATAATTACGCATAGTAACAAACATATTTGTATTAATAGTAATACATAATAGAAGCATAGCCAATCTCCATCTGGCGTCAGACAAAGGAGCATACCTGCACAGTTTCTGTATACAGATTATAGGGCTGAAATGAAATGACCAATCAATCAGAATTCCGTTACTTGTGAAGGAAAATAAATAAAAAACACCAACAGTAAACTCAGGTAACATTAACTAAATCGTTTTAACTCTTGTGTTTATAAGATGGAATCTTTGCTTGCATCCAAAAATGAAAACGTTCTAACAAATCTAGCTATATATCTGTACAAATGTGGCATAATGTTCGATAGTCTGCAATGAAATATGTATGGTTTTTGTATTTGGGTAGAATTATGGAGTATAGTGATTTTTTGTTTTTCTTATGTGCTTTTGTAAAATGTTCCTCCCCTTCGCAAGGGGCTTATGGCCTATTCGAATAAAGCGTTCAGCGCTCTCTCTCGCGCTCTCTATCTCACTCTCACTCTCTCTCACACTCTCTCTCTCTCTCACTCTCACTCTCTCTCTGCCTCTCTCTTCCTCTCTCTCTCTCTCTCTCTCTCTCTCTCTCTCTCTCTCTCTCTCTCTCTCTCTCTCTCTCTCCTCTCTCTCTCTCTCTCTCTCTCTTCCTCTATCCACTGTGTCTATTTGTACTCCCTTATCCTTCACCTCTCCTCTCGTTTTTTGTAATTAAAAAACCATCAACAGGTATATTTCATGAAACGAAGATGACTGCTCCGTTCAGTAAAATTCACAATAAACTAAAACAGAGTCGACATTGATACACCCAAAAAAAGAATTTAAAGATGGACCCTGACGGATGAGTTTTTGCAAGAAGCACGTCGAGATCACCAGAAAGACAGCCTTTTCAAGGATCGGAACACTCACTTTGCTCTGGTTTCCTAGAAATCAAACCATCAAAACGGCGATTCCTCCTTGGCGGAGATGCCGGACAGAGTAGCCATTTTGGATGGGGTGGGTGGAGGACACTCATTGTGGTTGAAGCGTTTTCTTCTTTTGTAGTGTAGTAAAAAAACAAATGGAGCTATTTCCTTTGTTGTGAGCGAAACTCCTTTAGATAAACTGTATAATTTAAAAAAAAAGGCATGTATTGCAACAATTTCGTGCAAACGATTTGGGCGGCCATTAGAAAAGAGATGGCACACGCCTTCTTTTTGGGTGAAATAATTTGACTTTCAGCACCTCCGCCAAGGAGGAATCGCCGATTGGACGGTTTGATTTCTAGGAAACCAGAGCAAAGTTAGTGTTGCAATCTCTGTAAAGGGTGTTTTCATGGTGATCTCGACGTGTTTCTTACAAAAAAACTCATCCGTCAGGGCGCCCCTTTAATAACAAAAACAACACACGTAACGATGATTCTGGCTCAACCCGTTTTCCGGCAACCA
>CM065692.1:18896678-18899178 GCA_017654935.2 Phymorhynchus buccinoides
AGCACCTCCGCCAAGGAGGAATCGCCGATTTGACGGTTTGATTTCTAGGAATCCAGCGCAAAGTGAGTGTTGCAATCTAGTATGTAAAGGGTGTTTTCCTGGTGATCGCGACGTATTTCTTACAAAAACGCATCCGTCAGGGCGCCCATTTAAAGTGCAAGCATAATTAGAAAGTGTGTCTTGGCTCTTTGAATGCTAACGTTTGTTTTAATACATTTGTTGAACGTTCTGTGTACTCTATGGTTGGTTACAATTTTTGCTGTTTTGCGTTTTTGTGTTTGCGTCAACCTTGCCTTTTTCACACACCCCGTGTCTTGTGTAGCCCTACAAAAGAGCCAGCCACACGTCAGCTAAAATCGCTCGACTGTACGATACGATTCGATCACGCGGTCTCGAAGCGTGAATCACGTTTCGTTCTTGGAGACCACGTGATCGAATCGTATCGTACAGTGGTACGATTTTAGTGGACTGGCCCTTAAGAGCTAGAGTGTATGGTGAATGAGAAAGCACGTTGAGATGGCTAGCAAGATATTGCTCTGCATAAATGTATGATCTTAAAAACAACAACAACATCAGCTTTGATTGATTATTGTTAAAGACCCCCCACGTCACGTGTCACATTCCCTCTTATGCTTGGAAGATTTCTTAAGATTTGTTACCAGCTATAAGAGGGAAAACACGTCAAAACCATGATATTTATACGTAACGTGGTGGGTCTTTAAACTATTGCCTCCATATCGAGCACAGGGTATTGTGATTGTTCGCTGCAACACGACGATATAATGTGGGTAGCTAGCTAATAGGGTATTGACAGAACCGATCTGCACTCAAAATTAAAACTTAACTTTATTATTAAAAAAACAACTTTCTTTTTTTCTCCTCATAACTTTATACATCAGTAATAACCCATAATTATGTGTCCTTGTGACCGGGAGGACATTAAGCATTGAGTTTCATAATAGGGTATCATCCATGATTGAATGCGGCGGCGGGGAGAGGGTGTTCGCTGTTGGCTACTCAGACAATCATATACTAAGTCTTATCTTACTGAATCTAAGTTGAATGTCCACGTGTTTGTTGTTTTTTATTGACCGTGGTGGGCTCTCCATTGGGGACAGTCAGAGTGTCGGAGAGGTCCATCAGTTCTAGAGCCAGGCGGGCGATACGATACAATACAATGCAATACAAAGCATGTTAATGCAATACAATACAATACAACACAATACAATACAATACACCACAACACAATGCAATACAAACTGACCGTGATGTGGTTCCCGTTGGGGTCAGTCAGGGTGTGTGAGAGGTCCATCAGGTCCAGAGCCAGGCGGGCGATACACAGGGCGTGGTCCTCACACCGCTCCGGAAGGCCGCTCACCGCCATGTACTTGTCCCCCACCGTCTCCACCTGTGCGGAGCGACAAAAGGAATAAGTGAAGAAACAACAACAACAACAACAACAACAACAACAACAACAACAACAACAACAACAACAACAACAACAAAAACAGCTTGCAGGAGAAACTACGGCGTGAAAACGCTAGACCAAACAGCCGCGTGGCAGCATTGTCGGGGTCCAGTGGCCTTGCAGGAACAAACAGACAAACATCCCTGAAGCTAAAGTTCTGGTCAAGCAGTCTACACCTGCACTTGATCGACAGTAGTATCTCAGCGAGGATCTCAACTGTAGCTGGGCGCACTAATGCCAGCTAGAGAAAAGCAGGTGCGCGGCAGAATGTTCGGCTCCATTTGACCTTGACCTTTTGACCCATGACCTTCCTTTTCGAACTTGGTCTAGATATCCTAAAGACCTATCTGTATGCGAAATCTGAGCCTCCTAGGTTCCTCCGTTCAAACGTTATCGTGTTCACATAGATAGATAGTCAGAGAGTCAGAGAGTCAGGAACAAACAGAAAGCCTTGAAAATATTAAGCAGCTTTCGATACGCGGATGGTTAAATTCTAAGATGCAGCGGGCAGGCTTGTTAAGTCCTCTCGCGGTCATTTGTGACCTAGCACCACGAAAGAGACCTTAAGTCGCTGGGATAGTTTCTCACAACAGGCTTGCAAAGTCAGAAATCTCATTTTTTGTCAATTTTGAGTTATGGGTATTTATGTATTCTCTAGCGTCTTTTCTCTCATATCTATATAGGATGATGTTTACTATGGTCTCTAAGTGGTCTTATAAGTGTTTTAAAACGAGTAGGTCAATGCATTTTATACAACTAGGCTAGACTTTAGACAGCGTTTTCTCAAAATGGCCAACACTCACCCTACTAACTTTAAATGCTAGTCACTCGGGGACGGAAAAGGATACAAGAATGGTTCTTGTAACATTAAAAGAAAAATTATCTGAACTTTTCAAATGTATACTTTTCTTAGAATGGTCAGTTTGACACTTAATGTCCCTTTCGTGGTGCTGGGTCACACTTGTCCTCTTGCGGATACCATGATCTACAATAAGCCTAGGGTATCCCATGACCATATATATTCTTGATCAG
>CM065692.1:18911678-18914178 GCA_017654935.2 Phymorhynchus buccinoides
ATACTCTCACGTTCCAAGCCTACGTTTCGTTAAAAAGTGCCTCTTCTAATGTACTATACTGTCACGTTCAAAGTCTATGTTTATTTGGAAAATACCTTTTAGTGCACTATACAGCCATGTTCTGTTGGAAAGTATCGCTTCTAATGTAATATACTGTCACGTTCCAAGTCTATGTTTTGTTGGAAAATACCTTTTTAGTGCATTATACCGCCATGTTTTGATGGAAACTGTCGCTTCTAATGTAATATACTGCCACGTTCAAAGTCTATGTCTCTTTGCCAAATGCCTTTTATTGTATTGTACCGCTATGTGTCGTTGGTAAGTGTCGCTTCCAATGTAATATACTGTCACGTTCAAAGTCTATGTTTCGTTGGAAAGTACCTCTTCTAATGTAATATACTGTCACGTTCAAAGTCTATGTTTCGTTGGAAAGTACCTCTTCTAATGTAATATACTGTCACGTTCAAAGTCTATGTTTAGTTGGAAAGTACCTCTTCTAATGTAATAATTATACTGTCACGATCAAAGTCTATGTTTAGTTGGAAAGTGTCTTTTCTAATGTAATATACTGTAACGTTCAAAGTATATGCATCTTTGGAAAATGATTTCAATGCATCATACTACCACGTTCAAAGTCTATGCTTCTTTGGAAAGTGCCTTTTCTAAGTAATATACTCCCACGTTCAAAGTCTATGCTTCGTTGGAAAGTGCCTTTTCTAAGTAATATACTCCCACGTTCAAAGTCTGTGTTTCGTTGGAAAGTGCCTTTTCTAAGTAATATACTCCCACGTTCAAAGTCTATGCTTCGTTGGAAAGTGCCTTTTCTAAGTAATATACTCCCACGTTCAAAGTCTGTGTTTCGTTGGAAAGTGCCCCTTCTAATGCAATATGCTGTCACGTTCAAAGTATATGCTTCTTTGGAAAATGATTTTAATGCATCATACTACCACGTTCAAAGTCTATCTTTCGTTGGAAAGTGCCTTTTCTAAGTAATATACTCCCACGTTCAAAGTCTATGTTTAGTTTGAAAGTGCCTTTCCTAATGGCAGTGTACTTCTACGTTGATGTTCGGAAGTGCTTTTTGCTAACGTACGTAATGCTAAAATGGACACTGCCCCATTTTCTGTACAAAACTAAACCCAGTTGTATCCTTTCAAAGTCATGGATGTTCTTCCCCTCTTCACAGTGGTCTCCAAGTGATCAAAACAAGATTTAAAGAAGAACGTTTAAATCGAGCTTTGGTAAATGAGATGGAAATCAGATATAATAAAGCAAAAGCAAAAGAAGAAGGAGGAGGAGAAGAGGAGGAAGATGAAGAGGAAGAGGAAGAAGAAGAGGAAGAAGAAGAAGAAGAAGAAGAAGAAGAAGAAGAAGAAGAAGAAGAAGAAGAAGAAGAAGAAGAAGAAGAAGAAGAAGAAGAAGAAGAAGAAGAAGAAGAAGAAGAAGAAGAAGAAGAATAAAACAGAAGAGCTGGAAATGGCTAAATCATGTTTTGGGTGCTGACACTCAACAGTCTGGAACTTTCTCAAAGGCAACGTCACGAAGAGATAAGTGACCTAATTAGTCAACTTCAAAAAAGCTACAAAAAATGATGGGGGAAAAGGAGAGTACAAATGATGGGGAAGAAGAGGCTGGGTATTTGAGTTGGGTGTAACCAGGGACACTCTAGAGTACTTCCCGTGTGCAACGGATGTTTCAGTATTCAGGTCTCTTAGAGAAAGTCACGTTCTTGTTTCGTGTGCTAAAAGAGTCAACTGTCGAAATGATCGTCTCCTTTAGGTCTCTTCGAAACATGTTAGTTGAAATTTAAGAAGTATGAGTGCATGAGCATGGTCTACTTACTATTCGCTTCAATACGTTTGCTATTCTTACATTTGGTAAAAAGTGTATTTCAGCTTCTTTTTGGGGGGTCTTAATTAAATCATCTTGGTTGTTTGGGATAATTTTGCAAAATGTAATACATACATATCACATCACATAAGGCTATAGGCTATCAGCCTTTTGCCCTCATTAGTGGTAATTTTTGCATCAAATATCAATTGTTTTTTTTAAATATTTTATTTGCCCGTGGATTTATGTTGGCTTGAGTGTATACTAACACTTAGCTTTGTTTTTCATATACATCCAAATTGGTAGAAAAAGTATATTTTCATAATTCTTTGTCAATACGATTTTTAAATGCATTTACTGAAGGTGCATTGACGGTATCAAATGATAAATTGTTCCATAAATTTGTTATTCTATTAGTAAAGAATGAATGAAACTGTCTGGCGTTGGTTAGTGTTTGGGTTAGTTTAAAATTGTGTCCCCGAGTAGTATTATGACTAGATTAAGTGGAAAAGATGTGGAGTATTTGAGGAATCATACAAACCATGCACAATTTTATAAATCACTATCATGTCCCCTCGCACCCTCGCATGTTATTAGTTGTTGTCTCGTTTTGTTGATTTCGAACTTAATTAACTGAATACAATCTCTGCAGTCATGAAAAGCGGGTTGG
>CM065692.1:18919178-18921678 GCA_017654935.2 Phymorhynchus buccinoides
TTCCCTATCTATATGATAGGGGGAATCATTTACATCACGGACGTTTATGTATGCTCTTCAAAAGTGAATCGCTCTATTTTAAAATTTATATAAATAAATACCTGGGATCCTTTAAAAAAAAATCGGGGGGGTGGGGGGGAGTAGTGGGTAACCCGGAGGAAATCTCAAAAAAACCGGGGGGGGGGGGGGGGGGGGGGGGAGTAGTGGGTAACCCGGAGGATCTCAACACACCGAGTGGGGGCGGGCCCACTGGGGGAGGCACACGTAAGCCATCCTCGCGTCAACAACCCCCAGCGGGCCCGCCCCATCAAGGGGGAGACCAACTCACGGGCTTTGGGGAAGGGGTGGGGGAGGGAGGGGACATGACCCGGGGGTCCTCGCCGCCAAGGGGAGAAGCGCCCACCGCGGGAGGATACGCAAGACATCCTCCCGCCAACAACCCACAGTGGGCGCGACTTCCCGAGGGGGGCACCATCGCACGGGTTAAGTATTAAAACGGATCCCATACAAATGGAAAATTAACCTTTATTTTATAATAACATGTACAAAATTTATGGAGTAGGACGCCATGCACTACTATAAATGGTTTTGTTTTGGTTTATCTTTCTTTCCCACGAAAGGGACATATCAAAATGACCATTCTGAGAAGACTATCCATTTGACAACTTCAGACAATTCTCTTTCTAGTGATGCAAGAACCATTCTTGTGTCTGTTTCCGTTCTAAAGTTATGAGCCTTCAAAGTTAGTAGGGTGAACGTCGGACATTTTGACAAAAACACAGTCTAAAGTCTAACCTAGCCGAAGAAAAGACATTGACCTATTCGTTGTAAAGCACTTATAAGACAATTTTAGAGACAATATTAAAGATTATCCTTTTCAATATGACAGATAAGATGCTAAAGAACACGAACAAACCCATCACTCAACATTGACAACAAGACGAGATTTTTTACTTTGCAAGCCCTGTTGTGAGAAACTAGCCCAGCGACTTAATGTCCCTTTCGTGGTGCTGGCTCATATATTCAGATAAGGCAAACCTAGATTCGTCCACGGACTCAACGAAACTTGGAAACACCTAAGAAACTCGAACAAAACTAATGGGGTAGGGGGAGTGGAGAGGGAGGGAGGGGGGTGGGATGGAGTGGGGGGCAGGGGACAGTGAGTTGTGTTATGTTTACATGCGGTGTGTTTTCGATATTAATGCTATTCATTCTTTTATTTATTAATGTCATAGAGATCTATGGTGATGATCGATAAATGAGCTAGTTGTTTAGAAATGTTTGTATAATGTGCATCTTGTTGCTGATAGTATGAATGGTGAGTGAAAGCGTATTGCGTTGCTTAGCAAGATTATGCGCTATATAAGCAATATTCGTTGTTATTTATTTATTAAGAATGTCCATCCAAGTACAGAACGCGTTCTGACGATCGTAGGAGTTACCCATCATTTTTGAATGATGAGTATTCTACAGTTAACTCCTTCAATGCCGCGGGAAAAAACCAACAAATTCTCTTTTTGTGTGTGTGGGTATAACCTACTAAAAGCATGATACAAAGATACATATTGAGTTAAAGTGGGCACGACCTATTGTGTAGTTCTTTCAAAGATAAATAAACACATTATCTATTACGCACAAATATAGATATTGGTTCTATGGCCCATCCCTGTATAGAAGATTGCAACGAAAAGAAAGACCGAATGACGGATATATTTCCCACTTTTCATGTGGTAATGGAAGAGTTAATAGCTTCAATCCTTGAACATTGGGGACTGGAGTGATTAAGTAGAACGGTTGGGTTTACATTAGACTAGAGACTATGAGTACTTTTCATTCGGAGAAAGCGTGTTTCTCTCATTGTCAAACATATGCAAACAAACAATTCTTTATCCAAATATAGGTTACTCAATGAGATAGACAGACAGACAGACAGACAGACAGACATACAGACATACAGACAGACATAATACTATGACAGAGTAAAATGTTCAGACGTTCTTACTCACACAACCAAATATAGAAACAAAAACAAAAAACAAAACTTTGGTTTCTTTTATACTATTCCCCCAAAAGTTAAGGACCACTTGGCCCAATGACAAAGTCAATGGGGTAGTTTACAAAAGTATGGAGAATGTTCACAGCATAATTCTTGAAAGGATTGTTGACAAGTAAATGCATAATTGTGTTAGCAGTCTTCAGACATATCCATGGCTTCATGGAAGCCAGTCAGAAATCACGTGACTTTTCAATATGGCGGTTAAGCCCCACTTTAGTGATGCAAGACGTAACTGCTTCTGCCTAAGGAACTGCCCCACTAATTTACCTGAAACATATTTTAGCGGTTGAGTATAATGACATTAACGTACTTCATTACAAATATAATATCTATGACGTCATCAATGGCCTCTGAGAGGTAAGAGCACAAACTGCGCGTGTTTGACAAAGTCTTAGGATTTCATTGGATGACAAGAGTGTGAACACAAATTAAGACAAATTAAGT
>CM065692.1:18939178-18954178 GCA_017654935.2 Phymorhynchus buccinoides
GGATATTACAGACACTATCAGACATCCGCAGCATTGCAAGCTTCTCTGGTGTGATAAAGCTCCACAAAATGGCCATTCGTGATCAGTTATATCTCTGCGAATGGGTGTAAATGATTCCGGTCATGCATGCCAGATGATTCGATATAATCTCAGCCAGCCTCTGGTCTGGTGGCATAAAGCTATCAAGAAATGGTTATTGATAACATTGTATGGTCAGTGCTGGATCTCCCTTTCCATGATTCCGCAAAGTTACCAGTCCACTCTCTTGCCTTGGTCCGCCTCTCCACCTTACCCATCTCTATACATTCTTCTCTTACTAACACATTGTTTGGGGTGGGAATATACAGCAAACAAACAACTACACGACAAGTGCAAAGTGACGTTATTTTATTCACAAGAGACAAAACAAAACTACTGGATATTTCGGCGAATGCGCCTTTATCAACACAGACAAACAATTAAACAGCAAACATCAAATATAGCAAAAGGAGCAAAAAGCAGGCAACAGAAGGAGCAAAAAACCATCAAGATCAAAATAAAAACAATACTTCCCCTCTACAGTGGGAATATCTTTAATCAAGTGCAATGGACTTGGTGATAAAGATCACCCATGTCAATCATCAAAAGGGATTGAATCGGTTTGCAATTGAGTAAGGACACATCCTTTATTACAGTTGTATTCCTCTGGAAACAAAGTAATGAGAATCTACCTTCAATGGCATTGTGCCAACGTATTCTTTCCTCCCTCGTGGTTCGTTATCCCTGCGTGTGTTAAGTCTTCTGTGAATAATTGATGCTGTCAGCACCATTATCATCCAAGCCATTCCAATCATTCATTTTGCTCCAGGAAAACAAGCGGTCTACTAACATAAATGTTACTATCAATTAAAAAAGCGTTATATTAACATATCTTTTGCTACTCTCTATTAAATAGATTACATTTTAATCTTATTTTTTCTAAGATGACCAGTTTCCCCTTTCTCTTCTGTTGTCGTTGACTCCGAGTTTGCAAATGAAAGGTGATGAGCTCAAGAGTAATATTAGAAAGCTATTTTTCTCGAAACATTTTCAGCTTTGGTGTTGCTTTTTCTTGCTGTGCCGTTTTCTCCATAATGTAGGTGCCAACAGTGAACGGACAGCTGTACGTTAAATGACGATCTACAGTAGTGGAAAATCAAGGTACATCTCAGTCTTTTGACATGACTCTGGTGCTGCAGCCAAAAGGATCGGTTGGACTTTGGGGATCTTCCCCAACGCCATCTGTCCTCACATCACTTTGACTGAGAGAGTACCCTGGGCAAGGCATCTGCGCTACGAACAGATTTGTTGCCCAGCCTGCGGAATAACAGCTACCCTCCTCTGCTTTCTGGTTGTCATAGTCGGAAACGACTGACAGACATATTGTATGCAAATCACCAATGAATGACCATGACAGCGCTGCTAACGTTCGCAGGCACTGACGGGGAGAAAAGTCGCGGATGGAACAAACCGTCACTGAGTAAACACACAGTGAATTATGGCCCCATTGCAGGCATGCCCGTTGCGATAAAACTCTTGTGAAATGACCATCGTCTACGGTCAATGATAGGTCTGTGAATTCACAGGTGCATCGACACCAATGTCAAGGATATAACGAGCAGCACCCCCCCCCCCCCACACACACACACACACATACACCTTTGGGGATGCGAGGGGGGCGGGTGTCTTCCATACACACAGAGAGACAGAGAGAGAATGAGAGAGAGAGAGATGGACAGATATATTTCCAGAACTATTAAGAACTCTCTCTCTTGTCCAACCTCTCTCTCTCTCTCTCTCTCTCTCTCTCTCTCTCTCTCTCTCTCTCTCTCTCTCTCTCTCTCTCTCTCTCTCTCTCTCTCTCTCTCTCTCTCTCTCTCTCCTGTCCACCCTCTCTCTCTCTCTCTCTCTTCTCTTGCACCCCTCTCCCCCCTCTCTCTCTCTCTCTCTCTCTCTCTCTCTCTCTCTCTCTCTCTCTCTCTCTCTCCTGTCCACCTCTCTCTCTCTCTCTCTCGCACCCCTCCTCCCTACTCTCTCTCTCTCTCTCTCTCCTCTCTCTCTCTTGCACTCCCTCCCCCCTTCTCTTTCTCTCTCTCTCTCTCTCTCTCTCTCTCTCTCTCTCTCTCTCTCTCTCCATCCCTCTCTCTCTCTCTCTCTCTCTCTCTCTCTCTCTCTCTCTCTCTCTCTCTCTCTCTCTCTCTCTCTCTCTCTCTCTCTCTCTGAGGGCTGGATGTAAAAAAGCATGTTATTGCTTACTCTATTACCCTCTATAAATAAAATTCAATTCAATCAATTCAATCTCTCTCTCTCTCCCTCTCACACATGACACAACTTCAGCTTACCTTTCATAGTCTAACAAAAAATCAAACCAGGCATGGGGGAAAGAAACCCAGGCCAGGGTAAATAAATACAATTACTGCTTTTCTTTGTGCCCTGCTAATGACATTACACTGGGTTGGCTTGAGCAGCATACTACATTTAAGGCAGTTTATAGTTTCTTTGTCTTTTCTGTGACTTTTAAAGGGGCACCCTGACCGATGAGTTTTTGTAAGTAACACGTCGAAATCACCAGGAAAACACCCCCGTTACAGAGATTGCAACACTCACTTTGCTCTGGTTTCCTAGAAATCAAACCGTCAAATCGGCGATTCCTCCTTGGCGGAGGTGCTGGAAGTCAAATTATTTCACCCAAAGAAAAGCGTGTGCCGTCTCTTTTCCATATTTTTGTCATATCGTTTGCACGAAATGTTCGCAATACAAGCCTTTTTTTTTTTCTTTTTTTTTAAATTGTATACAGTTTATCTAAAGGAGTTTCGCTCACAACAAAGGAAATAGCTCCTTTTTTTTAATGCACTACAAAAAAAAGAAAACGCTCCAACCACAATGAGTGACCTTCACCCACCCCATCCAAAATGGCTACTCCGGCATCTCCGCCAAGGAAAAAACGCCGTTTTGACGTTTTAATTTCTAAGAAACCAGAGCAAAGTGAGTGTTCCGATCCTTAAAAAGGCCGTCTTTCTGGTGATCTCGACGTGTTTCTTGCTATAAAACAAAACACTCATCCGTCAGGGTCTACCTTTAAAACTCACTTTCTTCCTTTGTAGAAAGAAGCAACTCCCAAATGCCCCATGATTGCAGCCAGGTAATATATCGGATTCCTCCTTTGTTGAACACCAGCCATGGACTTTCTTTCTTTCTGTCAAATCTTTCTTTCTGTCCTTTTCAGTTTCTTTCTTCTTGGCGTCTTTTTTTTTCTTTTAATTTTGTATTGTTTTTTTTTCTTCTTCTCTAAAATTCCCTTTCTTTGTGGCTGTTGTCTTATGTCTCTCTTCCGTTGTTGTTGTTGTTGTTGTCTTACCCTGGCTTAAAGACTCCAGGGATCATCCCAACAACCGAAGCACTTGAACACTATGACAGAAAATGCACCAGCTAGGGATGAGAACATTACGCGTGGGACCGTTTTTTGGTTACCCCGCCACGTGCGCAGCCACACTCCGACTTCGGAGGATTTTAGATTGACGATGTTATGCTAGGAGCTTGTCGTGGCTTGAGACAATCCCCGCACAACTATGCAGAACGTAACAACATTTTGATGTAGCCTTGGTGTTCTAGCTTACGTCAACTTTGGTGTGACACAGCCTCATGCCAAGGCGCATCTCTTCCATTAACCCTTACACCGCCAATGTTGCATTTTAGCACCACAGTGGTTTAACACCCATGTCACTAAAAGGCATCAAATCAGGACCTGTTATCCAAATACCCTATTCTCTTAATTTTGGGAGGTAAGGATAGGCCTTACTTTAAATATGTCCAATATTACAGACAACAATTTGTCTCCACCCAGGTAAGATTAATGGAAATGTTTCGCTGAAAAATGGCTGGCGGCGAAAGGGTTACTACCATTTCACTTCCTCTGTTTGTATTATCCGTTTTAGCATTACATTAAATAAATATGACGGTTCTTTTTTATCCCATTTCTTTATTTATTTCTGTTTTTCTTTGTATTATACTTTTTTGTATTGTTTCATACATATTCCCTTCCTCTTTTTTTATTTATTTAAATCTTCATATTTATATTTGTTTGCTTAAAAACAGTGTCTGCTTTAACAACACATTTTAAATCTTTGCTGGGGTTAGTGGGCGGATGCCTCGTGCCTGCATACGGGGAGACGGACGACCTCGCCCCCTCCACGAGGCTCTCCCCGTGGGGATACCGGGTGGTGTCTTTCGCAAAAAATAGTTCCCCCACATTCTTGAAGTTCTGTGCTTGTAACTTCCTCTAATCTGCCACTCTCTTTGACTCTGCCTTTTCCCTTTGCTTTCTGTCATCTACTATCTTTCTGCCTTACTGGCCCATTCTCCTGCTGGTTCTTTTTTAATCTTCCAAATAATGTTTCTCCTTTGAGCTCCTCCGAAATCGGAATGTGTCGGCTGTACGCAGCGGGGAGACCAGTGAAACTGAAAACCGGACACATACGTACCTTACCCATTATGGCTATATGGCCTAGGAACGCAGAAGAAGAAGAAGAAGAAGAAGAAGAAGAAGAAGAAGAAGAAGAAGAAGAAATAAGGTGTTTACATGAATAAAAGCAAGAGAAGTAATAAGCTATGGCAGGGTGAAGAAGAAGAAGAAGAAGAAGAAGAAGAAGAAGAAGAAGAAGAAGAAGAAGAAGAAGAAGAAGAAGAAGAAGAAGAAGAAGAAGAAGAAGAAGAAGGAGGAGGAGGAGGAGGAGGAGGAGGAGGAGGAGGAGGAGAAGAAGAAGAAGAAGAAGAAGAAAGAAGAAGAAGAAGAAGAAAGAAATAAGGTGTTTACATGAATAAAAGCAAGAGAAGTAATAAGCTATGGCAGGGTGAAGAAGAAGAAGAAGAAGAAGAAGAAGAAGAAGAAGAAGAAGAAGAAGAAGAAGAAGAAGAAGAAGAAGAAGAAGAAGAAGGAGGAGGAGGAGGAGGAGGAGGAGGAGGAGGAGGAGGAGGAGGAGGAGGAGAAGAAGAAGAAGAAGAAGAAGAAGAAGAAGAAGAAGAAGAAGAAGAAGAAATAAGGTGTTTACATGAATAAAAGCAAGAGAAGTAATAAGCTATGGCAGGGTGAAGAAGAAGAAGAAGAAGAAGAAGAAGAAGAAGAAGAAGAAGAAGAAGAAGAAGAAGAAGAAGAAGAAGAAGAAGGAGGAGGAGGAGGAGGAGGAGGAGGAGGAGGAGGAGGAGGAGAAGAAGAAATATTTCCCGTTCTTTGTTTGCTTCCTTCCTTTTAATTTTTCTTTCATTTCCTTTCTCTCTTTCTAGCTCTCTTTTGGTTTACCTTTCATTGACTACGTTTTTTGTTAGTTTTTTTAATTCTTTCTCTTTCACGTTCAGGTGTTTTTTCTGATCACAGTTACACTTTTTGCTCTTTAAAAAAAATCATGCTTTTTTTCTTTTCATTTTTGACTTCAAATGTCTTTTCTTTCTCCTTTGTTTTAATTTCATTGTTCTTTATCGGTTTCTTTCTCTCTTTTTAACAATCCTATTAAATGTTCCGTCTGATTAGCTTTAAGGAGAGTTCACATTCTTAACCCCTTGACTGCCAGAGGAATTTAAAGAAAAAATAATTGGGAAAAAGACAACTGATAGAGCCAATCTGGCAAAATGATCTGGGGATATTACTCTCTTGACTGTGTTAGAGCAAAAGCCAGCATATCAGGGTTATTCCTCTTCATTTGATGACATCATCAGTGATGCCATCAGGTCAGTACCTGATACGTTGGTGGCAGTCAAGGGGTTAATCGCCTTTTATTGCAACTGAATCTGAATGAATGAAAGAGCCTTATCCTATGCTTTTACTCTCTGGGAAAACTATGGACATTTATTGTATGTTTATTTTTGTTTGCATTATTTTCCCCATCGTTTTTCTTTCTTTCTTTCTTTCTTTCTTTCCCCGTTTTCCCTGCATAACTGATTTTGTATGTGTCCACAAAAGAAAGCACATTACAGTATTTGTACAAAACAATATTTTTTTCGCTATATTATAATTATGGTATGTGTTTTTCGTTTCTTCTCATTTTTGTTGCCACGGTATGCGTTTTACAAATGCTCCCAACTTCAAATTGAGGCTGCTCTTTAAACTATCTCGTTTTCAATTTGGGGGCATTTGCATGGTATTCAAACCTGGTCAAAACAAGATTTCTTACCAGCTATAAGAGGGAAAACCCGTGAAACCCGTGATTTTGACACGTGATCTGGTGGGTCTTTAATAATTATAAACAAAATAATAATAAACATTTGTCTTATACTGGGAAATTGAATAAAAGCTTTCTGTTTCGGAGCTACTGATTGTGGGTTCATCTCCTAGTTTCTAGAAACGTCAGCATACGCTCTCTCTCTCTCTCTCTCTCTCTCTCTCTCTCTCTCTCTCTCTCTCTCTCTCTCTCTCTCTCTCTCTCTCTCTCTCTCTCTCTCTCTCTCTCTCTCTCTAGCTATGTATGCATGTGCATGTATGTATGTACGCACGTATATATGTTTGTATGTATGTTTGTATGTATGTTTGTATGTATTTGAGTTGGCTATCTTATTCATTTATTTACATGCTTATGAATTGTATGTTTCTATACTATTTACCTTATTGTATCATTTCTTGATTGATTTATCGAGTTGTTTCCGCGTGTTCTCGTATGCCGGTATGCTGCTATTTATCTATTCACTTTATGACTATTATTACTTTTTATTTTCTGGCCCATTTCCCCCCTGTTCCCATTTGACACGGGCACATGGCCTAGATCAAATAAACCATTTTCAAGTTCTCTCTCTCTCTCTCTCTCTCTCTCTCTCTCTCTCTCTCTCTCTCTCTCTCTCTCTCTCTCTCTCTCTCTCTCTCTCTCTCCTCTCTCTCTCTCTCTCTCTCTCTCTCTCTCTCTCTCTCTCTCTCTCTCTCTCTCTCTCTCTCTCTCTCTCTCTCTCTCTCTCTCTCTCTCTCTCTCTCTCTCTCTCTCTCTCTCTCTCTCTCTCTCTCTCTCTCTCACAGGCCCCTCTCAGTTTGAACCATTACACGAATCCTGTTTTCTGCACGTTTTAAAACCGAGCACTCCTGAAACGTTCAATGGCTTCTTTCCTTTGTGCTAAGCAAATTGAATCTCTTCTCTCCGTAACACAATGTTTTACGCTGGTTTACTCCACTTGTTTCAATGTTCTTTCTTTTGGCCGTTTTAAAAATAGCTAAACATCGAATTAGCATACGCAACAGAGGTAAAAGAATACTCTCTCTCTCTCTCTCTCTCTCTCTCTCTCTCTCTCTCTCTCTCTCTCTCTCTCTCTCTCTCTCTCTCTCTCTCTCTCTCTCTCTCCCTCTCTCTGTACGGGCGTGCGTGCGTGCGTGCGTATGCGTGCTTGCGTGCGTGCATGTGCATGCGCGCACGCGTGTGTATGTGCATGCGCGCACGCGTGTGTATGTGCGCGTGTTTGCGCGTGCGAGTGTATGTATGCATGAGGTAAGCCGGTGAGGCATACTCGATCGTTCTGCTACTGAGTTGGCCAGGAGATTTACTTGGAAACCAAAGACCTGCCAAGTGTGTAGATTCCCAGGCCTCCCAATGACCATCAATGACCAGTTGACCGAGTTGGGATCACTGAAAACTGCCCTACGGAAAGTACTGATAGCAGGCAGACATAGGCTGTTTGATTGATGGCAGTTTATAACATAAAAAATAGGATACACAAATTCTCTCTCTCTCTCTCCCTCCCTCTCTCTCTCTCTCTCTCTCTCTCTCTCTCTCTCTCTCTCTCTCTCTCTCTCTCTCTCTCTCTCTAATGTGCAAGTTCTGCTTCAATGTTCAGTGTTCAGTGTTCTCTCTCTCTCTAATGTGGAAGTTCAGTTTCAGTGTTCAGTGTTCATTGTCCTCTCTATCTATATATCTTTCTCTCTCTCTCTCTCTCTCTCTCTCTCTCTCTCTCTCTCTCTCTCTCTCTCTCTCTCTCTCTCTCTCTCTCTCTCTCTCTCTCTCTATTTCTCTCATATAAATATGTTTATATATGTCTCTCGGTCTGCCTGTCTCTCCCTGTTCCAACACCCCCCCGTGGTTTTAGTATCCATGTCTAGTCTGATATCTTTCCTTCCTCTCCTAAACAAACCTTGCGATTGCCATGTGCAATACTAATACAAGCGCGAAATCGCCATAGTTTGTGGCACGCGGTCTATTTTTACCACTCCAATCATGAGTTACCTCCCCTGGCTTTTCAATAATTTTAATCTGTAAACCAGAATGTTATCTCTGCACCATTTCGTAACTTTTTATATCTTTTGGAAAACATTTAAAACTATGTATCCTACTTATACTCATCGAAAGAAGCACCGCATACTCGTCGTGTCTGTTGTAGTGTCTGTATTACGTATGTTTATTATTTTGTACGCTTTTAAAATACATCATTTTAAAGAGCGGCCTCAATTAATTTTGAAGTGTAGCCTCGATTTGAAGTGCGACATTTTGTCAAAATGTGCGACAATTTTGGACCGACAGACAGACCGACCGACCGACCGACAAAGTGAGTTATAGGTTTGTGGCTTGAGCCACAAACAATAAAATGTACCAGTTCAGTTTCCTACCCTTCATAAAACGGGAGTTGGGTTTATCATCTGCAATTCCTATAATAGATCTCTCGACCCTCTACCTTCTATGTGTGTCTTTCAATGTTCCTCGACACGCTCCCCAATATAACGAAGCCACTTGGGGCACTAAATATGCTCTTTATTGTAGGCTACAACATACAATGGAAATAAATATTTCAATTGAAACGAAGACATGTCCGTTTCTATGTATCGTACTGTCTTGTAGTGTGTTGTATTGTATTGTATTGTATTGTCTGGTATTGTATTGTACGGTATCAGGCCACTCCCCCCCCCCCGGACATTTGCCCCCCGGACACCCCACCTGCAATCCCCCAACCCCCCGGACATTTGCCCCCAGGCAGGAGGAAATGGCAGGAAGGAAGTGTCCGGGGGCAAATGTCCGGGGGGGGGGGGAGTGGCCTAGACCAGTATTGTACTGTATTGTATTGTATTGTATTGTATTACGCCTACCTTTACTCATCATACATTTATTAGGTTGCCATGACAAAAATAAAAAAATAAAAAAATCGTTGTTTGAGAAGTCCAAAACAAAACCAGACGTAGCTCTTAGTCATGGCAAAAACAAAACAATGATCAGTAGGTCGCCATCACCTGGAGTGATTTATTTAGCATGCATTTTTGGGTGAGTAAACCGGTAGATCCATCTAGACTACTAAAAAGACGGCAGAAATGCGTCGATATCCCATACTGTTCATTATGTCCAGTATGTTATTTACCAAAACTTGCAAGCCAAAATGTTGGACCTAAAAAATAGTTTTCAGCAAGAAGATCCGTTTACTTTGCTTTGCGAATGTAAAAAACAAAAATGACAATATGAAAGTTTTCAGCCGTATAAGGAAGGTACTGTTACATTATCCAGAACAAACATTACGGATACTTGTATTCAGGAAGCATTTATACAGCAGCTTTTTTTTTCGTGAAATAACATTTCGTGGGGTAATTGCCTACACGTGTTATCACCCTTCTTTTTTTCCTTTTGTGACTTTTAGGCAATTACTACTATTTTTCAACCGGCTTGAAAAGACTATGGGCGTAGTGATCTACGCAATATTAGCATGGCAAATTCCTATGCAGACTTGAGATGAAATTGCTAAATGGTGAATGTACGTACACACGAATGATAAATGGTGTTTTACGTCCTCTCGGTCTGGAACAGACACGCATGGGACATTTGTAGATACAAAGACGGTGGGAACAATACTGGAGGCAATGCCCGGAGGAAGTGCAACACCTGTAAAGTCCCGATGTTTTAGCAATGCAGATAGGCGTAGCAGTAACCACGCCTCGGTTAAACCTCATCGGCTATGGTACCGCCATATTAAGTACACACCTTCTGGAAGTAGGTTTATATAGTTCACTATGTCTTTCTCCCCCCCCCCCCCCACCCGCTCCCTTCCCACCTTTCCACCCTTTCCTCCTTTCCTTCTTTTCAACGGAAATCTTCCACCTTCGGTGTTCGTAATCTTCCTAGTTGCGTGACCATTCTTCGAGAAAGCAGCGAAAGCTCTGGCACCACGGCTCAAAGAAAATGATCAATGGACTGGTGATGCTTTTCATTCTATAGCTGTAAGACAGGACTGGTTTTGTGCGTGAGTCTTCAGGCGTTTTATTCTATTGCTTTTTTATGTCGAATTGTAGCGTTACGGCTTTCAGTTTACTCTCTCTCTCTCTCTCTCTCTCTCTCTCTCTCTCTCTCTCTCTCTCTCTCTCTCTCTCTCTCTCTCTCTCTCTCTCTCTCTCTCTCTCTCTCTCTCTCTCTCTCTCTCTCTCTCTCTCTCTTTTCAGAGGGCTGGATGTATAAAAAAAAAGCATGTTATTGCTTATTCTATTACCCTCTATAAATAAAATTCATTCAATTCAATTCAATTCATTCAATCTCTCTCTCTCTCTCTCTCTCTCTCTCTCTCTCTCTCTCTCTCTCTCTCTCTCTCTCTCTCTCTCTCTCTCTCTCTCTCTCTCTCTCTCTCTCTCTCTCTCTCTCTCTCTCTCTCTCTCTCTCTCCCTGTGTCAACACTCACTCCTTTCCTATCTCTCTGCTCCTCTGTCTGTCTGTCTGTCTGTCTGTCTGTCTGTCTCTCTCTCTCTCTCTCTCTCTCTCTCTCTCTCTCTCTCTCTCTCTCTCTCTCTCTCTCTCTCTCTCTCTCTCTCTCTCTCTCTCTCTGTATGTGCATGACGTGTGCGTTTATGTGTGGATGTACATGTTTGAGAGTTGACTGATGGCTATGAGGATGAGAGCTCTTGCTCACGCGCAATCCAGCGAACATAGGCACAAATACAGACGCACGCAGATACAGACAGCTTACACAGATACAGACAGACAGACAGACAGACAGACAGACAGACACACACACACACACACACACACACACACACACACACACACACACACACACACACACACACACACACACACACACCTCAATAACATCAAGAAACAATTAATAACATAATTATTCAGTCACCCCGAAATACACATATATCTATGACGTCAATAGACAGATTGGAAAATAAAATAATTCAGCTAACTTGACTAATAGAATCAACCGAATTTCGCGTACAAATAGGACTGTAAATAATACGATTGTGCTTGATACAGCTAACTATAGATTCAAACAACATTGTTATTTGAACATTTGAATTATGTTGCCGCTTTTGTTGCTGCTGCTGCTGCTGCCGTTGTTGTTGTCCTTGTTGTTGTAGTTGTCGTTGTTGTTGTTGTTGTTGCTACTGTCGTTGTCTCTGCCTTTGTTGCTGTTGTTGTTGTTGTTGTTGTTGTTATTGTCGTTGTTTCTGTTGTTGTTGCTGTTGTTGTTGTTGTTGTTGCTGCTGTTGTTGTTGTTGTTGTTGTTGTTGTTGTTGCTGTTGTTGTTGTTGTTGTTGTTGCTGTTGGTGATGTTGTTGTTGTTGTTGTTGTTGTTGCTGTTGTTGTTGTTGTTGTTGTTGTTGTTGTTGTTGTTGTTGTTGTTGTTGTTGTTGTTGTTGTTGTTGTTGCTACTGTCGTTGTCTCTGCTTTTGGTGTTGTTGTTGTTGTTATTGTCGTTGTTTCTGCTGTTGTTGTTGTTGTTTTTGCTGTTTTATTACCGCTGTCGTCATTGTCCGTTTTTTAAAATTTTGTTAAAACGTTTGTTCTGATGCTCCTGTTGTACATGTGTAGGTAGATCGTACCATTATATCTGGAGGAGAGTGCTGTGATATTTGTAGGTAATTACCTGTTTTGTCATAAGTCGAATATCTAATGACCAAACGCTATAAACAGAAGCGAATACAAAATTAAAACACACACACTCGCGCATAAGCACATACACATACACACAGGCGCGCACGCGCACACACATACACACACGCGCGCGCACACACATACATACACACACATACGCACATACGCACACACACACGCACATACACATAGACACACACACACACACACACACACACACACACACACACACAATTCTCCAGTTTTCGTTGTTTAACATATTTGCTTCAGTTGTGTTTCTTGTTAATTTATGACGACAGGATGAAAACAAAGCTTTGTTTATCTTATTCCTTGATCGTAAATAAATATCATTTTGACTTGACTTGACTTGACACCCCAGAAGGTAGTAGGCCTACCATCCCCCTAGCATTCCTTGCCGGTAATAGCCAGAAAGTGCCTTCTGCTATCATAACCCTCGAAATAAAATCCAACTGAAACGTTGCTTTATATTCAGGAACAAATTCAGTTAGAAAGAGGTAGGGGTACGTCATAAGCGTTTGCTCGTTGTCACTCCCCTTAACCCTTTCGCCGCCAGCCATTTCTTAGCCAAAATTATCCAATAAACTTACCTAGGTAAAGAAAAGATGTTGTCGGAAATATTGGGGATTCCTTTACTACATGTTTAAAAAAAAGTCCTATCCTTAACTCCCAAAATCAAGAACACAAAGTTCATTGGATAACAGACCCTGAATTCAAGGTTTTTAATGAGATGGGTGTTAAATCATTGATGTTTATTGTCATTGGAAGCTTTGCTTTTGACTGAAAGTCCGCTTAACGCCCTTCCATCTGAAACAGATACACGTGAGACATTTGAAGCTATGCGGATAGAGGGACGATCCTGGTGGTACTGCAATACCAGGAAAATTCCGATGTTGTTGAATAATCAAGATTGATGACTATCTTTGATTTGCTTGTTTGGAAAGTAAACAAATAATAATGGTTCAAAGTTTTTTGTATTGACTGGAGGACAATGTATTACCCCTTTGCCGCCAGTCATTTTGAGCAGCAATTTTCCATTAAATTTACATGGGTAGAGAACAGATTTCATCTGCAATATTGGGGATTCCTCTGTGACATGTCTAAAATAAGTCCCATCCTTACTTCCCAAAATTGAGAACACTATGTCATTGAAAAACAGACCCTGGTTTCAAGGCTCTTAATGACATGGGTGTTAAATCATTGTGGTGAAAAAATGCGACATTGGCGGTGAAAGGGGTAAATTAATCCTGTATGAGAATCAAATTTTCATATTTTGCATGTTGTGACTTTTGTTGTCGATACAATCCGCCATGAAAAGTGTTGGTTTTTTAAAACGTAAACACACACACACGCACGCACGCACGCACGCACGCACGCACGCGCGCACACACACACACACACACACACACACACACACACACACACACACACACACACACACACACACACTTCTGGAGCTCGTATCCCATCCCAATAGATTGGTGGATTGATAGATCATAATTATGTTTTCTCGTGTGTATTCTTTAAATTGCTGATTGTCATGCTTACATTATGATTAACTATTCCGCATTCCTTACCTCTCTCCCACCCAATATTTTATCATTACCAATTTTCTATTGCTAACCCTCTTTTGCTCCCGCTGTTTTCCTCACCACGCGATCATAAATGTTTGTGGCTTTGTCAAATTAATTCTGTATTTTAAAACAATAGTTATTACATATATATAATTGTTCTTCTTTACCTTCCAATTGTTTCCTCGTGACATGGTCAGAAGGCCTAGTCAGCAAATTTGAGTTGAGTTGAGTTGAGTTGTCTATCTACGTCTGGATTTTTCTATGTCTCTATCTCTGTGTGTCTGTGTGTCTGTTTGTTTGTTTGTCTGTCTGTGTGTCTGTGTTTCTGTCTGTCTGTCTGTTTCTCTCTCTCTCTCTCTCTCTCTCTCTCTCTCTCTCTCTCTCTCTCTCTCTCTCTCTCTCTCTCTCTCTCTCTCTCTCTCTCCCTCTCTATCTCTCTCTCTCTCCCTCTCTATCTGTCTCTCTCTCTCTCTCTCTCTCTCTCTCTCTCTCTCTCTCTCTCTCTCCTTCTCTCTCTCTCTCTCCCTCCCTCTCTCTGTCTCTCTCTCTCTCTCTCTCTCTCTCTCTCTCTCTCTTTCTCTCTCTCTCTCTCTCTCTCTCTCTCTCTCTCTCTCTCTCTCTCTCTCTCTCTCTCTCTCTCTCTCTCTCTCTCTCTCTCTCTCTCTCTCTCTCTCTCTCTCTCTCAGTCTAGCACAGCTACGCAAGGCCTCCTACAGGAATACGAATACGCACAATCGAAAACGGCAGAAGTGCCAGACACACGTGGAAAAGAAAAGGCTAACTGGAGATTAGAGGTAAAGGTGAACGATGCCACCACTATAATACCAGCAGCGATACTACACTCGTAGAAGAAGAGAGTAGGCAAAAGAGACAAGGAGAAAAAAAGGAGGGGTGGTTGATAAAGATAACGGTTCCAGAACCCTGTCTGTCCTGGCCTGACACTGACACGTGCCCGGGGCATCCCCATCCCAAGAAAAGTCAGGCAGAAGTCTTCGTTACTCTGGCACCTGTTCCGAGGTTTCTCAGTAGCAATGCGTGTTGTTTTTTTTTTTTTGGTATCCCCAATTCTTAAAGAGCGTTGAGAGGATTGCAACCGGGACAATGACCCGCGAGTTTCCGTCTGTCTGCCTGTCTCTTTGTTTACCTCCTGACGTCTGTCTCTTTATGAACTCACATGTAGCCTCTACAGCATAGACTACTGAACTAATCCTAATTTAAACGAAATCTAGCAGTATTGTTCCTGACACACCAAGAACGATGCCTACGAAGTCCGTTCTTTCGAATATTCAATAGTTGCTTTTGAAAGCGGGAGGAAAGGTCGTCTCCAAGCTTTGCCTCTGACGAGGCCACATAAGTATTCGCATTGAACATTTCCACTGAGAAGAAAGTAACATTCTGCTGTTCTCAGTAAAAGGGATAGGGATAAGATCAGCCTTGGGTTATTGTCATGAAACTGAAGGAATCGGACTTTGAGATCGATAGTTGTAAACGAAAGGGGGGGGGGGGGGGTCTAAGCTACAACTTTGCCGATGTCACATAGACTTATGTTTGTGAAATGCGGGCTGCTCTCCCCTGGAGAG
>CM065692.1:18959178-18961678 GCA_017654935.2 Phymorhynchus buccinoides
TGGAGATCTATTATCCATCTCCTTCCCCCCCCCCCCTCTCTCTCTCACTCCGTCTCTCGAGACAAATCCTGATCTGATACAAATGCTACTTTGACTAGACGTTAATCGGCATTGCTGCAAGTTTTTTGGTTTATCGAACAATTTGTTTTAAAGAAATCGAGCCAGAATCAATGTTAATTCTAAACACAAACATTGTGCTGGCTTGTACCGAAAGACCTCCAGCAAAGATTGAAACCAGCGACGACAAAGATTTGTGGATCAGTATTTGACTTCTACACTGCGTGAACCGTTCACAAAGGTGCGCACGATAGTAATCTAATAACTAAACAATGCCATCTTCAAAGACAGACAGTACATTACTAAGAGGCAAAGAGTAGATTCAACATGCGCACAGAGTTGAACACAAAAAACCCGGTTAATAAGCATTGTGCCCCCGTCTCTATGTGTTACCAATATTGTGTCTTTGTGCCCCAGTGTATGTATTGTATCCCCATTTATATGTGTCCCCGTATTGGATCTCTCCGTCTCTCTGTTATTCTACCCTTTCTTACCATATACCTATCCTTATCTCTAACCCAAACACTAACCCTAACGCCTCATCATATCCGGCCTGCGTGAGGTAAGCCCCACGTGACACATAGAGACGGGGACACATAGATACGGGGACACATAGAGACGGGGGCACACTGAGACGGGGACACACTGAGACGGGGACACATAGAGACGGGGGCACACTGATACGGGGAAACATAGAGACAGGGGCACATAGAGACGTGGACACACTGAGACGGGGACACATAAAAACGAGGACATATATTATAGAGACGGATACACACCACAGCTGTTCCGGGGAGAACTTTTAGTATCAGGACTTTTTTTCAAGCCAACTTCACACGAGATCCTTTTCATAAACAACAGTCAATTAGTAATGTTAGGCCTATAGCGCGTAAGATTTTCACTCATGAGCATTTTTAATTTGTGTGTGCGAAAAAACCCTTTCACCGCCAATGTCGCATTTTAGCACCACAAAAGGCATCACCCATCACTAAAAGGCACATGTTATCCAAAGACCATATTTTCTTAATTTTGGGAGGTAAGGATAGGCCTAATGTTATATATTATGTCACAGAGGAATTCGCAATATTGCAGATATTTTATTTTCTCCACCCAGTTGAGCTTAATGGTAATTTTGGCTGAAAAATGGCTGGCGGCGGAACATGTTCTACTAAATAAGTTATGTGTGTTTTGCTATACGTGGTCGAACGTTACGTGATGACAGTCCTGAGCTGCTGACGGGACTATAACAGACTAACTAACTACTAAATAAGTTGCGTGGTACTGTTCAACAACAAAAATATTGCTTTCCATAAATCTGATGGAAGAAATATGTTAAAAACTACTACGAAGAACATACAGCCATAATATTTTAAAGAAGAAAATGTTTGGTTGTAGTTTTCATCTAAGATTGATAGATTCAGTCATATAACCAATATAAAAATAATAATTTAATAGCTTAAAGGCACGGCCGGAGTATAACAGAGGGGAAGCGATGAGCGCGCGCCGCATTTGAATCACAGCTGGCGAGAGAGACGGTTCGCCCTTCTTTGTTCCCTGTTGTGCGAGCCACCGCGAGGCAGAGCTTTTCTGGCGAAAAAGACCCGATCCCTGGGATCGGTTGTTTTCCCTTTAACTTTGTGTGCAACGGAACAGCTGTGACATAGAGACAACATTGGTGAGACACAAAGAAAAGGGACACGTAGAGACGGGGGCACATCGAATTGATCCCGAAGAGGCAGAGGTCTTAAGGACTGTAGGCTAGTTGTCTCATTAATTAGCGCACGCATCAATCAGCGTGGTCAGCAAGTACAATGACCAGTGATGTTCATCTGAAGTTATGGTCAGTTTGTTTTTTCTTCTCTCCATTCCACGGAGCTTCTGAAGGCGTTTGATTAATGAGCTGTTTCATTCTGTCTATGTTTTCCCTGTTATTCTGTTTCTTTTGATCGCTTAATCTTTCTTTCTTTCTGTCTTTTTTTTTTTCTCCCCGTCTTCGGTTTTGTTGTTGTTGTTGTTGTTGTTGCTGCGTTCTGTTTCTCCGACTTTCCATCTTTCGCTTTATTGTTTCTCGGTCGGTCGGTCTGTCGGTCGGTCTGTCGGTCCAAAATTGTCGCACATTTTGACAAAATTGTCGCACTTCAAATCGAGGCTACACTTCTGGCCGCTCTTTACAATGATGTATTTTAAAAGCGTACAAAATAATAAACATATGTAATACAGACACTACAACAGACACGACGAGTATGCGGTGCTTCTTTCGATGAGTATAAGTAGGATACATAGTTTTAAATGTTTTCCAAAAGATATAAAAAGTTACGAAATGGTGCAGAGATAACATTCTGGTTTACAGATTAAAATTATTGAAAAGCCAGGGGAGGTAACTCATGATTGGAGTGGTAAAAATAGACCGCGTGCCACAAACTATTGCGATTTCGCGCTTGTT
>CM065692.1:18966678-18969178 GCA_017654935.2 Phymorhynchus buccinoides
AACTTACATATTCGTGACTGTTATTGATGAAAAGTAACTTATGGTAAACTAAAGTTGGCTTGAACTTACATATTCGTGACTGTTATTTATGAAAAGTAACTTATGGTAAACTAAAGTTGGCTTGAACTTATGAAAATATAAAGAAGATGAACAAATTGACTGCAGTACCTTTTGGAGCAACTTTGTTTGCTGTCTTCACTTCATGACTAAGTGCTCAAGGCACGAAACGTTGAAGTTTTCCCTTTCACAGGTACCTGGTTTTCTTTACACACCATTCTTACGTTATGAAAATATAGATAAACTAAATGTTCCTCCCCCGAAACAGCTGTGTGTACTGACGGGAAGACAGACAACCATACATGTAGACACGCATGCAGACTAGCCAACGTACACACAATAGAGGGGGGGGGGGGGGGGGGGGGGGGGACGGTTTGAACCGAAAAAAACCGGTGCTAAACTTTCGCGGTTCGAAAAACCGGTTCGAGTTGCTGTGAACCGGTTTTTTTTAACTGCAAACTGAAAGTAAGTTTTTCTTAGAATAACGCATTCTTTTCGAAAAACAACACTGATTCTCAGCGCAGAGTGGGTGTTTGTAAGCCAAGAGTAGCTGTTTCTAGTTTGTGGTGGTGTATGGCTTTGACTTTGACTTTGACTTTGAGTGTTGAGTTGAGTGTGTGTGTGTCATAAGTCATAAGTTTCTTGTGTGTGTGTGTGTGTGTGTGTGTGTGTGTGTGTGTGTGTGTGTGTGTGTGTGTGTGTGCGTGCGTGCGTGTGCGTGCGTGTGTGCGTGTGTGCGTGTGCGTGTGTGTGCGTGTGTGTGTGCGTGTGTGTGTGTGCGTGCGTGTGTGCGTGCGTGTGCGCGCGTGCGTGAGTGTGTGTGAATATTCTGACAAATATATATGTGTTTGCATAGGTACAACTAGTGATGCGATTACTGGTTACAAAACCGGTTCAATAAAACCGGTTTAAAACCGGGTCAGATTTTTTAACCGGTTTTCAACTCTAACACACAACACAATCAGACAGACACACAGTCAAACTCACTGAGCACTTTGGAAGCTGCTCCCACCAGGTCGTAAGAGATGGCGTCATCGTAGACGAGACGAACCAGGAAATGGCCCTCCATGTCCAGAGCTGCTTCCTGCCTGAACATCGTTAGATTAGGTTAGGTACATTATAGTCACAGATGCGTCACTGTGAAATTCGGGTTGCTCCCACCTGGAGAGCGCGTCGCAGCCAGAGGCGCGCCACCCAATTTTTTAATATTTTTTTGCATGCGATTTTTGCGTGACTGATGAGGAAGGATGGGAGGGGGGTAAATATTGACCAAATGACAACCTTTTCGTTGCCATTGGGTTCAATGTGTGCTAAGTGCATGAGCACACGGGACCTCGGTTGATCGTCTCATCCGAAAGACTCCACGTTCAGACTGCAAGGCCTAGTGCAAAGTGAGAGGACAAATCCTCTGTACCCAGGTTCGAACTCGGGTTTACTTGACACGAAGCGAACGCGCTACCACTGTGCCACTATAGTCTACATCGTTATATAATTGCAGTGTTGGATTAAATTAATGAATACAAAAGCAGTCGTAATAGTATGTCTTAACCCTTTCACCGCCAAAGTCGCATTTTAGCACGACAGTGATTTAAATTAACACCTATGTCACTAAAAGGCATCAAATTGGGGTCTATTATCCAAAGATCCTATTGTCTTAGTTTTGGGAAGTAAGAATAGTCAATTGTATATATGTCACAGAAGAATCCCCAATACTGCAGATGGATTTTGTTCTCTATCCGGGTAAATGTAATGGACATTTTTGGCTGAAATATGGCTGGCGGTGAAAGGGTTAATTAATACAAAAGCAGTCGTAGTAGCGTGTCTTAACAAACAGTCAATACGTAAAGTTGTAGAGTACGCTGCGAATGTTTATTTATTTATTTTTTTAAATTCTTCTTCTTCTTTTGCGTTCCCATGCCATATGGCCATAATGGGTAAGGTACCTATGTGTCCGGTTTTCAGTTTTCACTGGTCTCCCCGCTGCGTACAGCCGACACAGTCCTATTTCGCAGGAGCTCAAAGGAGAACAAATTATTTTGAATATTTGTTTTGAAAAAAGGCTGAAGAATGGGCCAATAAATCAGAAAGATAGTAGATGATAGAAAGCAGAGGGGAAAGGCAGAGTCGAGGAGAGTGGCAGATTAGAGGAAGTTACAAGCACAGAACTTCCAGAAGGTGGGTGAACTATTTTTTACAAAAGACCCCCGGTATCCCCACGGGGGAGTTATTATTTTTATAATAGCTGCATTATTTTGCAATGTAAATTGTCGATTAATTAATACAAAAGCAGTTTTTCAATCTTAAGAAAACAAGTTAATGCATACAGTTGTGGAGTACGCTGCGAATTTTGAGGTTTTCTTTAAAGTAATAGCTGCATTATGTTGCAATGTATTATTGCATGTATTTATTTAGGGCACAAGTTGAAGATTAGACACGGGAACCA
>CM065692.1:18971678-18976678 GCA_017654935.2 Phymorhynchus buccinoides
CGTGTTTTTGTTTGTTTGTTTACTTTCATTTTTTGTCTGCAGTTACACCTCTTGCTTTCCATGCTTAGTTTGCCTCCTCGTCCTTTTCTTCTTCCTTCCCAGGGTATACTTACGTTCATTAATAATTAAAAACACCGCATTAATTAGAGGGGTACTTCCAACAACATTTATTTTTCTTTATGTTCATTCCACCCTGCCATGGCTTATTACTTCTCTTGCTTTTATTCATGTAAAAAACTTATTTCTTCTTGTTCTTCGTCTTCTTCTTCTTCTTCTTCTTCTTCTTCTTCTTCTTCTTCTTCTTCTTCTTCTTCTTCTTCTTCTTCTTCTTCTTCTTCTTCTTTTTCTTCTTCTTCTTCTTCTCGTTATGCTCGTAATTTTAGTTTGATTCCTCAATACTTAGAATGTATCTGCAATGTTTAAACAAAATTCTAATAAACAACCTAGTGTTTCTAAAACAAACAAAACAGGATATATCATACAACATACAGAACACGACAACAAAAATTGCATTTTTTAATACCCCAGTCTGGACCAGCTTATAATAAATATCTGCACCGTCTGTGAAAAGGGAGTTTATTGTAGAGACACAAGAATAATAACCTAAGACAGAAGAGGAGATAAACGAAAGAAAAAACAATAGACAACAAGTGCAACGCCGAGCGGCTGCAAAGTCCCCTCGCAGCATCGCCGAGCTACTCCGAAATCGGAATGTGTCGGCTGTACACATACATACATAAAAACGCATCAAAACAGCACGTAACTACATAAAAACGCATCAAAACAGCACGTAACTGAATAGTTTTTTTTATATATAGCCTTGGGGTTCGGATCCGTCATTTGAGCGCGCGCGATCATGCGCACACGAGCGCACACAAAAATTCATGACAACTGTGTTATAGACCATTCATCAAGAAATGTTGTGGAAAAAAAACTGCATTGAAATACATGCAAAACTTCGCGAGATATTAGCGATTATGTGTTTCGGGGTTTGAACCCCGTAACTGGCGCGACCTTGACCTTAATGTAAAACTAAATACATCAGTGGATAGCTGGCATCTTGGCGAACTAGTATACCAAATTTGATGATGATAGACTGAATAGTTTTTGAGAAAAACGGACGAATAGCCGGACGGACCGGACGCCGGACGGACGGACGCCGGACGGACGGACGGACGGACCAGACCAAAACAATAGACTAAAAAAATAGAGAAAAAAACAGAGAAGACGGCCAGGCCAGACCAGAAGCACACGAGAAAGGAATGATTGACAGATGAGCCCAGATATGATCAGAGCTTAAGGTCAGGTAGACGGGAAAAGAATCAGGAGGAGGGGTATTATTATTATTATTATGGTGGTGGTAACTTTTCTTCATCACGGAGCAGGTGATAGACGTCAGCTGGCGGTTTGTTTCTTTCTGTACCTGGCTACAAGGTAAGGAGAGAGAGAGAGAGAGAGAGAGAGAGAGAGAGAGAGAGAGAGAGAGAGAGAGAGAGAGAGAGAGAGAGAGAGAGAGAGAGAGAGAGAGAGAGAGAGAGAGAGAGAGAGAGAGAGAGAGAGGGAGAGGAGAGAGAGAGAGAGAGAGAGAGAGAGAGAGAGAGAGAGAGAGAGAGAGAGAGAGAGAGAGAGAGAATCCGAATACGAATACGAACTTTTTAATAAGGGAAATTGGATAAGCTGAGACAGCTTTTTTACACCATGCCCTCAGGCAAAACATGACAAGAGGAAAAAAAAAATAGCATAAGCATGCGAGAAAGGTGGCAACGAGAGAGCGAGAGAGAGAGAGAGAGAGAGAGAGAGAGAGAGAGAGAGAGAGAGAGAGAGAGAGAGAGAGAGAGAGAGAGAGAGAGAGAGAGAGAGAGAGAGAGAGAGAGAGAGAGAGAGAGAGAGAGAGGTGGGGTGGAGTGGGGTGGGGTGCTAAACGAGTGTGAAGGCTGTGAGAGCATTTCAGTGTGTTCCCGATGCCTCAGAACAAAGGCTTCTTTGTTTCTTTTGTGTTGTCTTTTTTAAAAACTGAGAACAGTAAGCGTCCAAGACTATCTCAAAGACACTAGTCTAGATAGTGATACATGATAACTCGGTGAAGAGGCAGAAGAACGAGAAAGAAAAGAGAGAGAGAGAGAGAGAGAGAGAGAGAGAGAGAGAGAGAGAGAGAGAGAGAGAGAGAGAGAGAGATGGGAGGGAGGGCTTAGATGAGCAAACAGACGAACAGAAGGATAGACAGAAAGACAAACATAAAGATAAAGAGAAACAGACAGACATTAAGACAGACAAACAGACAAACTGAGAGAGGCATAGATAAATCGAGGCAAGGCGAGACTAATTTATTATATCGCTAGTCAGGAATAGACCAGCTCTTTTTTTTTAATCCAAGAAATCGACATTTTAAGAGGGTCAACGCACCCTATGAGGGTCACTAAATTCTTTTGGTCATCAAAATAAATATCTTCCACGAAAGTAGCCCAAATTTAGCCCGAACGTCAAATACATCCTAAAACAAAAAACGTGTAGAAACGTTTGTATGGTTGAAAATCAGATGTGTCACTACAAAATATAAAATAAACGAGAAAAAATCCAATTGGCGGTGTTACTAAAAATAGCACATATATTTGTTCCACTAAAATGTATAAACAATAATTTATTTTTGAGCTTGTTTTGAATTTTGGTGTACACGTAAATTAATGTCATACATGGATTTTGTCATGGGGAATAAGACATATGTGCCTAATTTCACGTTTTATGATTTAATACATCTATGCACAACATTTATTCAAATAAAATATCATAATTATGTTATAAAGTAAACAATAACGAATCTTTTTCAAAACGCTTGTGACAAAATCCCGATAAGAGGATTGTACAAGTGAGTGCAAAATTTCAAGCAAACATACTTCATTATCAGTTATTATGACTTTGCAATGGGATATTGTTTTTATCCTATCTCTCGAGACCGTGATGTCTTCCGACCTCAAAGGATAAACAACATGTCTCTTGAGATAGGGTAAAAGCAATATCCCACTGCAAAGTCATAATAACGATCATATACGGATATTTTACTTCTTTCAGATAAAATCATTAGATAATCAAACACGCAACGAAGAAGCGAGGAGACGCCATGCATGCAGATCTTGTTTGATGCAAGTAAAGCAAATATGGTTTGAGCACTGCAGATAGTCGCATGCGAGTGTACCTCGATGCGTGATATTGATAATAATGTTATGTGAAGATAAATAATTTACACGAAGCCTATGGGTTAATATACGCAAATGACATGATTTTGATGTTATGATTTTATATCCCACTCTTGGCAGCCTTCTTTGCTCATCTTGAAGATCGGTATATAGTTTTTAAAATATCTGTTCACTTGAAATGGCAACAACAACAAAATATCGATTCGCACCAAATCCAGGATGCAAAGAATGAAATTTAAATTTCATATGAAATTGCAATCCGTTTAGTACAAACATTTCAATATGACTTAGCAAAACAAAAACAAGAAACAAATAGTTATTTTAAATCTATTTATATGTAGGTCAACCAACCCACTTAACTAAAATGATACTAACACGCAAAATGGGGTTTGTAGATGATTTGTTTTGATGGGAATGTCAGACTGTATACACATATGTATTGTTAGAAATTCGGGACTTTCCTGGTGTTGCACTGCCTCCGGGCATTGCCTCCAGGATCGTTCCCACCATCTTTATATCTACTAATGTCCCATAAATATGTGTCTGTTCCAGACCGGAGGACGTTAACCCTTTCGCCGCCAGCCATTTTTCAGCCAAAAAATACCATTAACCTTAACTGGGTAAAGAAAAGAAATTATCTGCAATATTGGGAATTCCTCTGTGACATGTATAACATTAGGCCTATCCTTACCTCCCAAAAGTAAGAAAATAGGGTCTTTGGATAACAGGCCCTGATTTGATGCCTTTTAGTGACATGGGTGTTAAACCATTGTGGTGCTAACATGCGACATTGGCGGTGAAAGTGTTAAACAGATTTTCAATCGCTATTTTTTTCTGGGTGAATGAATGGTTTGTGAAACCTCAGTGACTGGAGAACAAAGAGCGTGAGTAGACCTACAGCGAAACATAAATGGTTTTGCTCTGGCTGACTCTTGCAAGGAAAGACCAAATTAGCGAGACATAAGCTATAGGATGCGAGCAACCATTCTCCTTTCATCGTAATTACTCTCTTGTTCTTGTGCGTCCTTTTTTTGTTCTTCATTTCTCTTTCTGTCTGACTGTCTTTCTGTCTTTCTTTCTTTCGTTCTTTCTTTCTTCCTTTTCTGTCTGTCCTCTCCCACCCTCTCTCTCTCTCTCTCTCTCTCTCTCTCTCTCTCTCTCTCTCTCTCTCTCTCTCTCTCTCTCCCCAACTAGCCTCTCTCTCTCTCTCTCTCTCTCTCTCTGTCTCTCTCTCTCTCTCTCTCTCCTCTCTCTCTCCATCTCTCTCTCTTCTCTCTCTCTCTCTCCACCCCTCTCCTCTCTCTCTCTCTCTCTCTCTCTCTCTCTCTCTCTCTCTCTCTCTCTCTCTCTCTCTCTCTCTCTCTCTCTCTCTCTCTCTATCTCTCTCTCTGTCTGTCTGTCTGCCTCTCCCCCCCCTCTCTCTCTCTCTCTCCTCCTCCTCCTCCTCCTTCTTCGTTTTTACTGCTAGGGCTGGATGAAACAAAACATCTAAGTTGCTTATTCCATGTTCCTATGCACAGGCAGAGGAAGGGGGGTGGTTACAAGTTCGTTCCCCCCCCCCCCCAAAAAAACCCAACAACAAGAAGAAGAAGAAAAAACATGAAAAACAACGCCATTCGTTTTAACTTATTCTTATAAGAGATGCCGCCATTGTATATTTTACATTCACATTTTCGTCACCTTGGAACCACCACATGGAACTCCCCCCCCCCCCCCCCTCCCCTCTCTCCTTTCATGACTGTCTTAGTGATCCACCCCTGCTAGGCAATAATTATAGCATTTCATTTCGTTTCGTTCCGTTATGTTTCG
>CM065692.1:19001678-19002719 GCA_017654935.2 Phymorhynchus buccinoides
CTCTCTCTCTCTCTCTCTCTCTCTCTCTCTCTCTCTCTGTCTCTCTCTCTCAGGTCAGCAGTCAAGGCAAACAAACGTTTGAAGTAGAGCCCAGACGACTGGACAACACTGTAGGTGGACCCTGGCTAATCTAATCGCGCGATGTCCAGTACAGAGAGTGAAGTGGCCTGGAACACTGCCACGTTGTGTCTTTATACTTTGATTGGGGACCTGATTAAGGGGCCCGCTACACTACTTACGATCCTATCTTAATGCGATCCGATTGTGACGATGCGAGTCATGATTCACGCGAAAATACTTCCATCTAAAAATAATTCTTCTTCTTCTTCTTCTTCTTCTTCTTCTTCTTCTTCTTCTTCTTCTTCTTCTTCTTCTTCCTTTTCTCCTTCTCCTCCTTCTTTTTCTTCTTTTCCTTCTCCTTCTTCTTCTCTTTCTCCTTCTCCTTCTCCTTCTCCTTCTCCTTCTCCTTCTCCTTCTCCTTCTCCTTCTTCTTTTTCTTCTTCTTCTTCTTCTTCTTCTTCTTCTTCTTCTTCTTCTTGTTCTTGTTCTTGTTCTTGTTCTTGTTTTTGTTTTTGTTTTTGTTTTTGTTCTTGTTCTTGTTCTTTTCCTTTCTCCTTCTCCTTCTCCTCCTCCTCCTTGTTGTTGTTGTTGTTGTTGTTGTTGTTGTTGTTGTTGTTGTTGTTGTTGTTGTTGTTGTTGTTGTTGTTGTTGTTTTTCTTCTTCTTCTTCTTCTTCTTCTTCTTCTTCTTCTTCTTCTTCTTCTTCTTCTTCTCTTCTTCTTCTTCTTTTTTTTCTTCTTCTTCTTCTTCTTCTTCTTCTTCTTCTTCTTCTTCTTCTTCTTCTTCTTCTTCTTCTTCTTCTTCTTCTTCTTCTTCTGCTTCTTCTTCTTTTTCTTCTTCTTCTTCTTCTTCTTCTTCTTCTTCTTCTTCTTCTTCTTCTTCTTCTTCTTCTTCTTCTTCTTCTTCTTCTTCTTCACAGGAAAAAGACGTACATAATAGTATTGGCCAGACAATATATAGAACACTAATTTAATCAAATACT
>CM065692.1:19003219-19013219 GCA_017654935.2 Phymorhynchus buccinoides
GAGGAGAGAGAGAAAAGAGAGAGAGAGAGATAGAGAGAGAGAGAGAGAGAGAGAGAGAGAGATCACAACATGCACACTGGGCTTAGCGAACAGTGGATAGACTAGCGTACAACACAAACATCAGGTTATCGTATCCACTATTCCCCCGGTGGATAAACGGGGGGGGGGGGGGGGGGGGGGGGTATTCCATACAAATAGTTCCCCCACCTTCTTGAAGTTATGTGCTTGTAACTTGATCTAATCTGTCACTCTCTTTGACTTCTGCCTGTTCTTTGCCCACTGTCATCTACTACTATCTTTCTGCCATAACTGGTCCATTCTCCTGCCTTTTTTCCCCCCGAAGACACTCATACAAAGATTTTCTCCAGCCGAAAAACAGGCATGCTGGGCCTAAGTATTTTATCAGTTAGGCGCATAACGACAGCATGAAGCACCTGCGCTCATAATTGGCAGGAAACTTGTCTGAGCGCTCGAAGAAGAAGAAGAAGAAGAAGAAGAAGAAGAAGAAGAAGAAGAAGAAGAAGAAGAAGAAAGAAGAAAGAAGAGAGAGAGAAGAAGAAGAAGAGTAGAAGAAGAAGTAAGAAGAAGAAGAAAGAAGTGCCTTAGCAGAGGCTGTGTCAGACCAGTTGACATAGGCTAGAACGTCCCCAAGGCTACATCAAAATGTTTGTTTATGCTCTGCATAGTTATGCGGGGATTGTCTTAAGCCATGACAAGCTTCTTCTAGCATAACATCATCAGTCTCCCAAATCCCCCGAAGACGGAGTGTGGCTGCCCACATGGCGGGGTAATCAAAAACGGTCCACATCACGTAATGTTCTTCATCCCTAGCTGGTGCATTTTACTGTACCAAAGTGTTCAAGTGAAGCGCTTCGGCTGTTGGGATGATCCCTGGAGTCTTTTAGCCAGGGAACAACAACAACACAACAACAACAACAACAACAGAAGAAGAAGAAGAAGTACCCCCTTTCGGCTGGCAAACAATGGCCACCAGTGTCTGGCTATCTGTCCTTTTCTCTGTCTTTCAGTCAGAATGTCTTGTTGCATAAACATATCTCTCTCTCTCCCTATCGCTGTCTCAGTCTAGTCACTTTCTCAAGTCTGCAGTCATCTGATCTCTCTGCATCGGCTCAATCGCTCTCTCGTGTCTCTCTGTCTCTCCTCTCTCACTCCTCTTTCTCTGTCTTTCAGTCAGAATGTCTGTGTTTGTCTCTCCTGCTATCTCTCTGTCTCCCTCTCCCGCTGTCTCTGTCTGTCTCTGTCTCTCTCGTCTCTCTCTCTCTTCTCTCTCTCGTCTCTCTCTCTCTCTCGTCTCTCTCTCTCTCACTCTCTCTCTCAAGTGAGTGTGAGTATGTGTGGAGAGAGAGAGAGAGAGAGAGAGAGAGAAGAGAGAGAGAGAGAGAGAGAGAGAGAGAGAGAGAGAGAGAGAGAGACTGAGTGTGAGTAAGTGTGTGTATGGGTAATGTTATGAGTGTGTAGGTGTGTATCGGGATGCATGTGAAGGAAGCTGTTTACTGCGAGGAAGAAAGTAGAAAAGGTAAAGAAGAAATATTGTAAGGATTATTAAGCTATATTTTTCATTTATTCCTGTGTTGTCTACCTTGAATGTTAAATGGTTGTTCCCCCCTTGCCATAAGGGCGTTTGTTTGCTAATGGCAATAAAAACAGATTGATTTGATTTGATTTGATATCTCTCTCTCTCTCTCTCTCTCTCCTCATCTCTCTCTCTCTCTCTCTCCTCTCTCTCTCTCTATCTATCTCTATCTATCTATGTCCCTGTTTGCTGTCTCTGTCAGTCTCTGTCTCTCTCCCCCACCCCCCCACCCTCTCTCTCTCTCGCTCTCTCTCTCTCTCTCTCTCTCTCTCTCTTTCTCTCCCTATCCTGTCTCTTTCTCTCAACGGTTTGTAGGTATGTCAATTTGCTTTTGCGTTATTGTTTGCTTGCTACCTTTGTGTTCAATTTTGTGTTTGTGTATCAAGGACAGATTGGAGGAATAGGACCTACCTAAAATCTTTATCTTTGTCAAATACAGTTTTCAGTTTCAGTTTTAGTTTCTCTTTTGTGTTCGGCATCGTGTATCAAGAACATAATGCAGGATGTGCCTACATCTGTATTCCTGAAAAATGCAAGGTGGGTTTTTTTCAGTGTTCAGTATTCAATGCTCTTTTCTTTCTTTTGTTACCTTTGTCTCTGTCTCGGTCTATCTCTCTGTCTATCTGTCTATCTCTCTTGCTGTCTCTGTCTCTGTCTCGCCATCTCTCTCTCTAATGTCACTAAGTATAGGCATCGCCTAAAATCTTTATCCTTGTCAACTAAAGTCCAATGTCCAGTGTCCGTCGCCTAAAATCTCTTCTCCTTTCTCAAATAAAGTCTGTCTCTCATGTCTCTCTCTCTCTCTCTCTCTCTCTCTTTCTCTCTCTCCTCTCCTCTCTCTCTCTCTCTCCTCTCTCTCTCTCTCTCTCTCTCTCTCTCTCTCTCTCTCTCTCTCTCTCTCTCTCTCTCTCTCTCTCTCTCTCTCTGTGCAAAAGAAACGTCAAATGTTTTAAGAATAAACATGTACCACTCTGATCCTTGATTGTACAATGCTCCGATAACCCACTTGACCATACAGTGCTTGTCTGCCTTGTCAGCCGACATAACCCGAGAGATAGAGATAGAGAGAGAGAGAGAGAGAGAGAGAGAGAGAGAGAGAGAGAGAGTAGATAGAGAGAGAGAGAGAGAGAGAGAGAGAGAGAGAGAGAGAGAGAGAGAGAGAGAGAGAGAGAGAGGGAGAGACAGAGAGACAGATAGAGAGACATAAAAGAGACAGAGAGAGAGACATAATAGAGAACAGAGAGAGACACAGAGAGGACAGAGAGAGACAGAGACAGACAGACAAGGGCAAAGTCAGACAGACTGCGAGAGAGAGAGAGAGACAGACAGACAGACAGTGAGAGAGGCAGAAACAGACAGACTGAGGGAGAGACAGACAGGCGGAGAGACAGTGAGAGAGGCAGAAACAGACAGACTGAGGGAGAGACAGACAGGCGGAGAGACAGAGAGTGAGAGAGAGAGCAAGAGACAGAGGCAGAGACAGACAGACATATAGTGAGAGAGAGAGAGAGAGAGAGAGAGAGAGAAGAGAGAGAGAGAGAGAGAGTTAGAGAGAGAGAGAGAGTGAGTTAGAGAGAGCGAGAGAGAGAGAGAGAGAGAGAGAGAGAGAGAGAGGAGAGAGAGAGAGAGCTAGAGAGAGATGAGAGATAAAGAGAGAGAGTTGAATGAGAGGGAGAGAGATTTTATAGAGGAGATAGGTAGATATAGAGAGAAGCGAGAGATAACATGCATGTTATTTACTAGAGGGTACGAGAGTAAGCAATAAAATATGCAGAGCTTTTTTTTCCAGAGAGAGAGAGAGAGAGAGTTAGAGAGAATTAGGAAGTCGGACGTTTAATAGAAAACAAAGGCCTACATCCCAGTTTATGGGGAAAAGGACCATTATACACAACCATTAAATACCAAAAAGAACATATTAAAGTCGGTAAAAGTCCATATAATTCAGAATCAACCAGAATACGTCATAAGGAGGCATAGTTTCCATTCATGACAAACTTGATGTACGAACACACTATAAGGGACACGCTACTGATAACCAGACACATTGACAAATGTCACGTGATCCTCAAACACACAAAGCAATAAACCATAGACGATTAATGTACATAGAATGAGACAGAGAGACAGGTAGGCAAACACACAGA
The DNA here is from genome assembly GCA_017654935.2 of Phymorhynchus buccinoides. Lineage (NCBI taxonomy): Eukaryota > Metazoa > Mollusca > Gastropoda > Neogastropoda > Raphitomidae > Phymorhynchus > Phymorhynchus buccinoides. The sequence goes on from CM065692.1 coordinate 19,006,958, forward strand.
TAGCATGCATAATAATACTGATACGGACAAAGAGAAGGGGGGAAAAACAGTCGTCGAATGACAAATGATGTACGAAAAAGAGGACACAAAAGAGAAAGAAGCAAAGAAACCCATGAGATGATTGCTGCCATTTTTAAAGATGCTGTTGAAAAAGATATTAGAATCGGAAATTTATGCTTTTCAAAGGGGTGTTGGTGAATCTTTTATCGAAGCAAAGAAACACGGTGGGAAAGTTTGGAGAAGATAAAAAAGAAGAAAGAAAATAGAAGAAGAAGAATGCGAAGAAGAAGAAAGAAGAAGAAGAAGAAGAAGAAGAAACTGAAAAGAAAAGAAGAAAGAAGAAGAAAGAAGAAGAAGAAGAAAGAGAAGAAGAAAGAAAGAAGAAGAACAAAGAAGAAGAAGAAGAAGAAGAAAAGAAGAAAGAAAAAGAAGAAGAATAAGAAAGAAGAAAAAGAAGAAGATAAGAAGAAGAAGAAGAAGAAGAAGAAAGAAGAAGAAAGAAGAAGAAGAAGAAAAAAAAGAAGAAGAAGAAGAAGAAAAAAGAAGAAGGAAGAAGAGATATAAGGAAGAAGAAGAAAAGAAGAAGAAGACGAGAATCAGCCGCCCCGCAAAGTAACACGGAAGAAGAAGAAAAAGACAACGTACAAAGCACCCTGAAGAAGAAGACAGAAGAACAAGAAGAAGAAGAAGAAGAATAAGAAGAAGAAAGAAGGAAGAAACAGAAGAAGAAGAAGATGCCCGAAGAAGAAACAGAAGAAGAGGAAGAAGAGGAAGAAGAAGAAGAAGATAGAAGCAAGAAGAAGAAAGAAGAAGAGCCTCAGAAGGAAGAAGAAGAAGAAGAAGAAGAAGAAGAAGAGGGAAGAAGAGGAGGTCGGAGGAGGAGGAGGAGGACTACCTGAGAAGAAGAAGAAGAAGAGGAAGGAAGAAGAAGAGAAGAAGAAAAGAAGAAGAAGAAGAAGGAGGAGGAGGAGGAGGTAGGAGGTTTTATCCAGATGGTACCGGAGTAACAGCAAAACACACAAAAAGACAGCGGAAGCCATTACCCTGCTTCTTGGCTTGTAGACAATGTCCACCATTGTCAGATGCTGTTGAAAAAGATATTAAAGACGGAAATTTGTGCTTTTCAAAGGGGTGTTGGTGAATCTTTGATCGAAGCAAATAAACACGGTGGGAAAGTTTGGAGAAGATAAAAGAGGAGAAGATAAAGAAGAAAGAAAATAGAAGAAGCAAGAAGAGAAGAAGAAGAAGAAGAAGAAGAAGAAAAAGAAGAAGAAGAAGAAGAAGAAGAAGAAGAAGAAGAAGAAGAAGACGAAGAGAAGAAGAAGAAGAAGAAGAAGAAGAAGAAGAAGAAGAAGAAGAAGAAGAAGAAGAAGAAGAACAACAACAACAACAACAACAACAACAACAACAACAACAACAACAACAACAACAACAACAACAACAACAACAACATGAGGAGAGAGGAGGAGGAGGAGGAGGAGGGTAGAAGTTGTATCCAGATGGGTACCGGAGAACAGCAAAACACACAAAAAGACAGCGGAAGCCATTAACCCTGCTTCTTGGCTTGCAGACAATGTCCACCATTGTCAGAGTGTTGGCGCTCTCTACGGCGCTAAGGAAGATAACGTCTGATCTGACTCCCATTTCCGTTCAGTTGCAGTGTTATCTTTGTAGTCTATTGTTGTTGTTTTTTAGTCTTTGTAGTCTATTCCTGTCTCGCTTTTTCTATCTGTCTCTCTGTCTCTTTATGCATCCCATTGTCTTTTTTTCTCTCTTTATCTGTGGTCTGTTTCCCGTCCTGTCTCTGCTCTCTGTTTCTGTCTTTCTATCTTCCTATGTCTCTGCCTCTCTGACTCTCTCCCTCTCTCTCCTCTCTCTCCATTCTGTCTCATCTCTCTCTCTCTCTCTCTCTTCTCATCTTCTCTCTCTCTCTCGTCTCTCTCTTTTCTCTCCTCTCTCATCTCTCTCTCCTCTCTCTCGGCCTCGTTTTTTCTTTATCGTGAGTTTGATGAAGTTTCTTTTTTCGTGAGTTTGATGAACCATGAGAAAGAGAGAGAGACTTGAGAGAGAGAGAGAGATGAGAGAGAGAGAGAAACACACGTATGAGAGAGAGAGATGAGAGAGAGAGAGATATAAGAGGAGATGAGAGAGAGAGAAGAGACATCGTGAGAGAGAGAGAGGACACACAGTACAGATCAGGCAGACAAAAAAAAGGGAAGAACAAGGCTGAGCAACGCTGAGCGGCTGCAAAGTCCCCTCGCAGCATCGCCGAGCTACTCCGACAAAATCGGAATGTGTTCGGCTGTACACACAGCGGGGAGACCTTTGAGAACTGAAAACAGGATGCACGCACGGACGGATGGACGGCCCGGAAAGAAGTGGGACATATCGGGCCTGTGACACAAAGGGCATCAAAACAGCACGTAACTGAATATTTTTTTTTTTGTGGCTCAAGCCACAAACCTTATAACTCACTTTGTCGGTCGGTCGGTCTGTCTCCAAATTGTCGTACATTTTGACAAAATTGTCGCACTTCAAATCGAGGCTACACTTCTGGCCGCTCTTTAAAATGATGTATTTTAAAAGCGTACAAAAAAATAAACATATGTAATACAGACACTACAACAGACACGACGAGTATGCGGTCGTGTTCTTTTGATGAGCATAAGTAGGATACATAGTTTTAAATGTTTTCCAAAAGATATAAAAAAGTTACGGAGAACATGGTGCAGAGATAACATTCTGGTTTACAGATTAAAATTATTGAAAATCCAGGGGAAGTGACTCATGATTGGAGTGGTAAAAATAGACCGTGTGCCACAAACTATTGCGATTTCGCGCTTGTTATATATAGCCTTGGGGTTCGGACCCTTGATTTGAGCGCGCGCGATCATGCGCACACGAGGGCACAGAAACATTCATGACAACTGTGTTATAGACCATTCATCAAGAAATGTTGTGAAAAAAAACTGCATTAAAATACATGCAAAAAAACTTCGCGAGATATTAGCGATTATGTTGTTTTTGGGAGGGGTTTGAACCGTACCGTAACTGGCGCGACCTTGACCTTAATGTAAAACTAAATACATCAGTGGATAGCTTTTATCTTGGCAAACTAGTATGCCAAATTCGATGATGATAGACTGAATAGATTTTAAGAAAAGGAAAGAAAAACGGACGAATAGCCGGACGGACGGACGGACGGAGGAAAACGACGCCTGACGGACCTGGACAGAAACAATAGTTCCCGAACCTTCTGTCGCAGACCCCCAATGAATTGGTGTTATAATGATCGCCACCAGATAGCGAAAGTAGAAACCCTTCATCAGTCACATTTTCAATGGCCGACCATCCGCCATCGTCATCACGATTGAGCCAATCAAACACTCCAGGACCCATCACGTGTGGAATCGTCTTCTGGCAGGAAATTGCCCAAATTACACCTTTCACGTTGACTACGAGCCAGAATAATATATCCAATGTTTTTTTTAATAAAATTCGATTGCCGTATTTGACAATGGAGATAGAGGGCAAATGGCTATTAAACTGAAATGAAAAAAATAAACTGAAGAACCCCCCAAACCCTCCCCCCCCCCCCCCACCCCCCCACCCACCACCCCCCCCCCCCCCCACCCCCCCACCCCACCCCCACCCCCAACCACCCCAAAACAAAGCAAGAAGAACGACAAGGTAAAAAAATGATCTGAGGAATAATCCGTAACAAATTAACTTTTTTCAAAATCTCTCTCTCTCTCTCGCTCTCTTTATCTCTCTCTCTCTCATCTATGATATCGCTCTCTCTCTCTCTAATGCTCTCGCTTCCCAGCCCACCTCTCTCTAGCCCGAGCCCCCGCCCCCCCCACCCCTCTCTCTCTCTCGCTCGGCTTCTCTCTCTCTCTCTCTCTCTCTCTCTCCCCTCTCTCTCTCTCCTCTCCCCCTTGAAATGCAATGAATAAGTTGCAATTAAGGTCTCTCCTATGAAAATAAGCAAAACTAATAAGCATGGAGTTATGGATTTCCACTTTTTTAGTCCCCGAGCCAAAGGTTCGGGGAGCTATTGTTTTTGTCTGGTCCGTCCGTCCGTCCAGTGTCCGTCCGTCCGTCCGTCTGTCTGGTGTCTGTCCGGTATCCGTCCGTCCGTCCGGTACGTGCCTCCGTCCGTCCGGCTATTCGTCCGTTTTTCTCAAAAACTATTCAGTCTATCATCATCAAATTTGGCATACTAGTTTGCCAAGATGCAAGCTATCCACTGATGTATTTAGTTTTACATTAAGGTCAAGGTCGCGCCAGTTACGGGGTTCAAACCCCGAAACACATAATCGCCTAATATCTCGCGAAGTTTTGCAGGTATTTCAATGCAGTTTTTTTCACAATTAATTTCTTGATGAATGGTCTATAACACAGTTGTCATGAATGTTTCTGTGCGCGCGTGTGCGCATGATCGCGCGCGCTCAAATCACGGGTCCGAACCCCAAGGCTATATATAAAAAACTATTCCGTCTATTATCGTCAAATTTGGTATACTTGTTGCACAAGTATGCAAGCTATCCACTGATGTACTTAGGTTTACATTAAGGTCAAATTTACGCCATTCCGATTTCGGAGTACCTCGGCGATGCTGCGAGGGGACTTTGCAGCCGCTCGGCGTTGCACTTGTTTCTTCTTCTCTTTTTTGGGGGGTCATGAACCCCTGTAGCCCCCTTCCCCCACCCCCCACCCCTGCCAAATCCGGCTCTGTTTTTATATACGACCTAACCTCTCTTACACCCTATTTCCAGTCAGCTACGCCCGTGACTGTATAGTAGGGTATCAGCTGACGTTGATTTGCACTTGAGTGGTCAAGGTTTTATTGCCGGGTGTGGTCAGTGGAGACGTCTCGATGGCCAGATAAGCATCGGTCAGCGTCCATGATTAATTGACATTAACTAATACCCTCCCCCACCCCCGCCACCCTCTAAATCCCCATCGCCTCGAGCTGAACTCTTATATTTTTGTAAAGGTGGACCCTGGCGGATGATTTTTTTGCAAGAAACACGTTGAGATCACCAGAAAGACAGCCTTTTCAAGGATCGGAACACTCACTTTGCTCTGGTTTCCTAGAAATTTAACCGTCAAAACGGCGATTTCCTCCTTGGCGGAGATGCCGGAGAGATAAGCCATTTTGGATGGGGTGGGTGGAGGTCATTCATTGTGGTTGAAGCGTGGGTGTTTTTTTTGGTTGTGCAGTAAAACGAACAGTAATAATGGAGCTATGTCCTTTGTTGTGAGCGAAACTCCTTTACATAAACTGAATAACATTTTTTTTTAAAGAAAAAAAAGGCTTGTATTGCGAAAATGTGCAAACGATTTGGCGGCCATCAGAAAAGAGACGGCACACGCCTTCTCTTTGTGTGAAATAATTTGACTTACAGCACCTCCGCCAAGGAGGAATCGCCGATTTGACGGTTTGATTTATAGGAAACCAGAGCAAAGTGAGTGTTGCAATATTTGTAACAGGTGTTTTCCTAGTGATCTCGACGTGCTTCTTACAAAAAAAAACTCATCCGTCAGGGTGCCCCCTTTAACAGTCTCCCCAATAAATAGTCTCTTTAGATACCACACCGTTTTGTCTCTGCGTCTGTGTGTTTGATTGTGTATGCAGAGCGGGGTGGTTTTTTTTGCATGTCTGTGCGTTTGTCTGTTTCTCTTTCTGTCTGTGTTGCTCTGTGTCTATTTTTAGTCCCCGAGCCGAAGGTTCGGGGAGCTATTGTTTTTGTCTGATCCGTCCGGCGTGCCTCCCTCCGTTCCTCGGTCCGTCCGTTTTTCTCAAAAACTATTCAGTCTATCATCATCAAATTTGGTATACTAGTTTGCCAAGATGCAAGCTATCCACTGATGTATTTAGTTTTACATTAAGGTCAAGGTCGCGTCAGTTACGGAGTTCAAACCCCAAAACACATAATCGCTAATATCTTGTTTTGCATGTATTTCAATGCAGTTTTTTTCACAACATTTCTTGATGAATGGTCTATAACACAGTTGTCATGAATTTTTCTGTGCGCTCGTCCGCGCATGATCGCGCGCGCTCAAATCACGGGTCCGAACCCCAAGGCTATACATAAAAAAACCTATTCAGTTACGTGCTGTTCTGATGCGTTCTTATGTAGTTACGTGCTGTTTTGATGCGTTTTTATGTATGTGTACAACCGACACATTCCGATTTCGGAGTAGCTCGGCGATGCTGCGAGGGGACTTTGCAGCCGCCCGGCGTTGCACTTGTTTG
>CM065692.1:19028219-19030719 GCA_017654935.2 Phymorhynchus buccinoides
TGATAACCAAAATATGATACGCACATAATTGAAAACCACAGAAGTTCAATAAATATGGAAACAAGGGCACGGATGTTGACATACAAGGAGAAGTCATGAAGGCAGATGAAGGAAGAGACAGAGTGAAGGGAGACTGGGAGAGCCAGTGAGAGAGAGAGAGAGAGAGAGAGAGGTAACCATAATGCAAGTAACCATAATTTCAAAGCCAACAAACTAAACTTGGATCAACCAGTCATGTTGTCAAAATTGAATAATTGACAGTGTGAGTTTCGTTGCGCTTCTAATTTGTTATATTTTGTTCTAGGCAGCCCCAGGCCAGTAATGAAGTTTACCTAAGGCAGTGAAGTCCTGAAGGGGTTTAAGAAAGAAAGTAAAAATAATTATGAGGGAAGAGAAAAAATGGTGGAAATATCGGGATCATATTAATGTGTCGCCGTCTCTGTTATTATGTTCCCGTGGTAATAGGGGAAGACGGGGTAAAACGCCCGTGGGTGGGTAAGAAGCCCATGCCAATTATCTCATAAACTGAAGCAAATTTCAGTCAAATTTTGCCCATGAGACGGGTGTTAATGTTTAGCGTTCGTCTCATGGGCACAATTTGATTCAAATTTGCTTTCATTTCATGAGATAATTGGCATGGGTTTCTTACCCGCCCATGGGCTTTTTACCCCGTCTTCCCCTATGTGTCCCCGTCTTTATTGTATGCCCCCATCTCCATGCATAGCATGTCTATATTATGTCCCCATGTCTATGTATGTTCCCGTCTTTATATGCCCCAGTACTGCTCTATGTGCTCACTCGGGTTTGGGTTAAAGTTAGTGCTAGAGTTAGGGTTAGGAGTTAGGGTTAGAGGTTATGATTAAATGAACACAAAGATACGGAGATAATTATATAAGGAAGGAAGGAAAGGAGGCAGGCAGGAAGCAGCTAACGAGTAAACACCGAACGCAGGCACGATCGAACAGACTTAAAACAAACAACGAATGAAAGAATTAAAGACATGAATGAAGAAGAAAAAAAAAATACAAACAGCGAGAGAGAGAGAGAGCGAGTGAGAGAGAGAGAGAGAGAGAGAGAGAGAGAGAGAGAGAGAGAGAGAGAGAGAGAGAGAGAGAGAGAGAGAGAGAGAGAGAGAGAGAGAGAGAGGGTAACAATTTATCAGCATCAGCTTTGAAAGCTCCCAAAAGAAGTCATACATTCGGTGTATTACACACACACACACACACACACACATACATGCGCGCACGCGCATGCACGCGCGCGGACAACTGGCGCAAGACACACATTCACACACGCACACGCACGCACGCACGCGCACACGATTTACACGCACATGACGCACGAGCGCATCACAGAGAGAGAGAGAGAGAGAGAGAGAGAGAGAGAGAGAGAGAGAGAGAGAGAGAGAGAGAGAGAGAGAGAGAGGAAGAGAGTGAGAGAGAGGAGAGAGAGAGAGAGAGAGAGAGAGAGAGAGAGAGAGAGAGAGAGAGAGAGGAGAGAGAGAGAGAGAGAGAGGGAGAGAGAGAGAGAGAAGAGAGACGTACACATACAGACTGAGAGGGAAATAGATACTATCAGCATTTTGCTTACGCTATCTCACTCACACACACACACACACACACACACACACACACACACACACACACACACACACACACACACACACACACACAAGACACACACACACACACACACACACACACACACACACACACACACACACACACACACACACACACACACACACACACACACCACACACACACCATTCGCCCGTACTTCTCAGACTTCATAGAACTCACTTTACTTCCAACTTTCATTTTTTCTCTCACAGCCCCCCCCTCCCAACACCACCCGCTCATATCTCTGGCATCTTTTAGATGTGCGGGAACCTCTTAATATTAAATGTATTTATTTATTAAAGATTGCAGCTTGTACAAAACAGCAAGCTGCTAGTTCTTCTTGCCTTGCATCCAAGGTCACTTTAGCTCTCTCTCTCTCTCTGCCCGTTTGTCTGTCTGTCTGTCTCCCTCTTACATTGCTATTTTGTATATATTGTTATTCTTGATGATGGTTTGAAGGATTGCTTTGATGCTTATATGTTACTTTATAATGTTTTTTTTGCATTACTTATTTGTTGGTCTGTTAGTTTGTCTGTGTGTCTGTGTGTCTGTATGCACATCTCTGTCTATGTGTCTGTCTGTCTGTGCAGTCTGTATCTTTGTGTCTGTGTCTATGTCTGTATGTGTCTCTCTCTCATTCTCCATGTCTCTGTCTCTTTGTCTCTGTCTGTCTCGATTTGTCTTTCTTTGTCTGTCTGTCTCTCTTTGTCTCTGTATGTGTTTCTCGCGTTGATAGGACGGGCGTGGCTGGTGCATCTCTAGGTCCCATCAGCACCTTCGGGTGTTTCTAGTTCTCTCTCTCTCTCTCTCTCTCTCTCTCTCTCTCTCTCTCTCTCTCTCTCTCTCTCTCTCTCTCTCTCTCTCTCTCTCTCTCTCTC
>CM065692.1:19038219-19043219 GCA_017654935.2 Phymorhynchus buccinoides
TGATTGACAGCCATCATGGTTCAATAGACGATTTTAAAAAAAACATAGGGGAGAACACTTCGTGAAAACTAGAGTTGATTACCTCGATTTACTCGGTCAAAACCATAGCAACCATGGCGTCGAAGCTTGAAACTGCAGGATACGAGTCAGCGACTTGCAAACATTTTTTTTTTTAAATGAGGGGTGGCCAGTATCCACAAACTGATAGAACTTGCAAAACGTGACGTAAGATATAAATGACATCAATTTTAGAATGACGCACGGTGTTCTAAGTGATGTCAGTCTACTCAAACACACGAGGCGAGAGCCGGGGATCTACCTGATGGTAGAGTACCCCCCCCCCCCCCCCCCCCCACCCCCCCCCCCCCCCTCCCCCCCCCCCCCCCCCCCCCCCCCCCCCCCCCCCTACCCCCCCCCCCCCCCCCCCCCCTGTTTGACCGATTGTATTAGGCAAGATCACTCCCACACACCATGAAATTATCCTCCCCTTAATTATTTCTGAACAATTCATATGGTTATAGCTCAAAAGGAAATTCGGTTTGCTTGTCTTGTTTGCTTTGCGGTATATGTTGCCTTTCTTTTGATTGTTTGCTTTTGAAAGAATGTGATCATTGTTGTTGTCTGTTTTCTTTGTTGTTACTATAAGGAGGTTTACATAAGTCGTCACCCACCCATATGAATTATTACATGTGGCGGAGGCGTGCTTACCGCTACACCTATCTATACTGTTAAAAACTCGGGACTTTACTGGTGTTGCACTGCCTCCGGGCATTGCAGCCAGTATTGTTCCCACCATCTTTGTATTTACAAATGTTCCATATGTGTCTATGACCGAGATGACGCAAAACATAATTTTCACACTCACCCACCCACATACTGCACATTATTGTTTTATATATACTTGTGGCGGTACCATAGCCGATGAGGTTTAACCGAAGCGTGGTTACCGCTACACCTATATGCATTGTTAAAACATTCGGGACTTTACTGGAGTTGCACTGCCTCCAGTATTGTTCCCACCATCTTTGTATCTACAAATGTCCCATATGTGTCTGTTCCAGACCGAGAGGACGTAAAACACCATTTTTCATTCATTCTCACCCACCCACCCATCCCCCTTTCCAATCTTGATCGCCATTGGAAGAGCTTCGCTATTAAAGTAACGTTGTCTACGTTTCTCATGTTTAAATGTATTATAAATGAACATACACGTACACCAAAAAAGCATAGTTTTAATGCAGCAAACAAACAGCTACACGACAAGTGCAAAGTGACGTTATTTTATTCACAAGAGACAAAACAAAACTACTGGATATTTCGGCGAATGCGCCTTTATCAACACAGACAAGCAATTAAACAGCAAACATCAAATATAGCAAAAGGAGCAAAAAGTAGGCAACAGAAGGAGCAAAAAATAAAAACACACACATCAAGATCAAAATAAAAACAATACTTCCCCTCTACAGTCCAACGTGTCCATAGTTTTAATGATCAACTTGCGCACTCTCTGCTTACTGGCTTCATTTTACTGTTGGTTTTGGTTTGTATTATTTTCTTCTGTAGTTTACTCTCATTATATCAACTGAGAATTTATAGAGCAAAGGCAAGCACATGCCAACACGTCTACAATTAAACATTCAAGCATACCAACCCCCCACTGTCTTAAGCAGTATTTGCTTTCAGGCCGTGCTTGACAGAAACAGGATTATAAGCCCTTGGCTACTGCAGCTCAACAGATAAGTCTTCTTTATCTGCCGTGTTGGATTGGACATAGGATCCCCTGTAAACATGGAGTATTTTTGTCTGTTAAGTGGATTTGTAAGATCCGGGGGTTTAAGGAAGACTATGGTCAGGTTGGAACTGATTCCCATTTCGCCAAAGTAGCTATAAATCAATCTCTCTGTCTCTGCGTCTCTGTCTTTTTTTCTGTCTGCCCGTCTGTTCATCTCTCTCTCTCTCTCTCTCTCTCTCTCTCTCTCTCTCTCTCTCTCTCTCTCTCTCTCTCTCTCTCTCTCTCTCTCTCTCTCTCTCTCTCTCTCTCTCTCTTTCTCTCTCTCTCTCTCTCTCTCTCTCTCTCTCTCTCTCTCTCTCTCTCTCTCTCTCTCTCTCTCTCTCTCACACACACACACACACACACACACACACACACACACCACACACACACACACACACACACACACACACACACACACACACACACACACACACACACACACCGCCGTGTTAGTACTAAATCAAACGCAATCCTATTTTGCATTGACAAAACAATTGTGCCCAATAGACTCCTTTCTCACCAGAATTGACCTCTCTCTCTCTCTCTCTCTCTCTCTCTCTCTCTCTCTCTCTCTCTCTCTCTCTCTCTCTCCTCTCTCTCTCTCTCTCTCTCTCTCTCTTTATGGTTGTTTATGCATTTATATGAACATGCATTGTATTACTTGACACCCCGTCAGTGAGGGGCCTAGGCCTGAACTGAATAAACTTTCGCATTCGCATTCTCTCTCTCTCTCTCTCTCTCTCTCTCTCTCTCTCTCTCTCTCTCTCTCTCTCTCTCTCTCTCTCTCTCTCTGACCACGGAAAAAACCAATCAAAAGCGATTATTGTTTTGGACGGATAGGATTGTTTTAGACCACTCAGTATGACAGATATATGATACATAGAACGGGGATCGTTTTAAAGCTTAATGTCCATGCATCATTAGAATACCCAGTCGTTCGTGGCAAAATCATTTTGGTGGTGAAATGGGCACCCTAAGTTGACCACTATTGCACCTACGGGGCACGGAAAGGGTTAAGTCACATTTTGCCCATGAGACCAGTGTTAATGTTTAATGCTTAGCATTCGTCTCATGGGCAAAATTGACAAAATTTGCTTTATTTCATGAGATAATTGGCATGGGCTTCTTACCCGCCCGTGGGCTTTTTACCCCGTCTTCCCCTATTTCACTAACATAAGCCCGAATCTTAGGCCAATAGAAAAGCGAGAGCTGAGGCAAACAGTGCATTATTTTGGACAGTAATGGAAAATCATTAAGAACAACTTAGGCTGCAGGTATCAGTCAAACTGGAAGTCATTTGTGACCCAGCTCCACGAAAGGAACACTAAGTGTCAAACTGACCATTCTGAGAACATTATGCATTTGAAAACGTCAGACAATTCTTGTTCTAATAATACAAGAACCATTCTTGTATCGTTTTCCGTTCCAGAGTTATGAGCATTTAAAGTTAGTAGGGTGAGCGTCGGCCATTTTGAGAAAAAACATAGTATAAAGTCTAGCCTAGCTGAAGAACATGCATCGACCTGCTCGTTTAACAAGCGCGAACTCGCAATAGTTTATAGCACGCGGTCTATTTTTACCACTCCAATCATGAGTTACCTCCCCTGGCTTTTCAATAATTTTAATCTGTAAACCAGAATGTTATCTCTGCACCATTTCGTAACTTTTTATATCTTTTGGAAAACATTTAAAACTATGTATCCTACTTATACTCATCAAAAGAAGCACCGCATACTCGTCGTGTCTGTTGTAGTGTCTGTATTACATATGTTTATTATTTTGTACGCTTTTAAAATACATCATTTTAAAGAGCGGCCAGAAGTGTAGCCTCGATTTGAAGTGCGACAATTTTGTCAAAATGTGCGACAATTTTTGACCGACAGACCGACCGACCGACCGACCGACAGACCGACCGACCGACAAAGTGAGTTATAGGTTTGTGGCTTGAGCCACAAACAAAAACACTTACAGTACAATTTAGAGACCTCCTGGCATATTAAAGATTATCCTTTATCGAGGTGAAAGATAAGATGTTAGAGAACACGAAAATACCCATAGCTCAAAATTGACAATAAAATGAGACTTTTGACTTTGCAAGCCTGTTGTGAGAAACTAGCCCAGCGACTTAATGGGCATTTGCATTTGCATGTGTGTGAGCGATTATTTGTTGTTGTTTTTGGGGTTGAGTTTCTAGCTTTTAATTTTATTTTGTTAAGCTCTCAAAGTGGACACACACACACACACACACACACACAGACAAACAAACCACACACAGTGAATGATATAACACACAGAGACAAACAAACTACACACAGTGAATGCTATAACACACAGAGACAAACAAACCACACATAGTGAATGTTATAGTAGAGTTTTGTTAGGTAACTGATGTGATGATACTGCAGGTGCACACGCTGGCGGAGGTTCACCACACACATGTTTTGTTTTGCATGTTGAGTTATTTTGGTGGAGGAGTGCGCTATATAATTGATTCACTATTATTATTATTATGATTATTATTATTATTATTAATGTCCCTTTCGTGGTGCTGGGTCACATTTACCCTGGCTCCTAGTACTGCAACCGGAAAGATGATCAACCCTTTCACCGCCAACCATATTTTAACTAAACATTTCCATTAAATTTACCTGGGTAGAGAACAATATCCATCTGCAGTATTGGGAATTCTTCTGTGACATATATAAAATAATAAGGTCTATCCTTACTTCGCAAAACTAAGACAATAGGGTCTTTGGATAATAGACCTTAATTTGATGCCTTTTAGTGACATAGGTGTTAAATCACTGTGGTGCTAAAATGCGACTTTGGCGGTGAAAGGGTTAATTTGGGAATATTCTCCAATGCCAACATCCCTACAATGATTATGGTCGGGAGTGGGAATGTACCCCGGGCACAGCAAAATTATCCACAATAAACAACATATTTGAACTCAGTGTCCCGGGAATAGCAGCTGCCTCATCTGCTATCTGGAAGTCATAGTCGGGTACGACAGACTGGCATGCATGTACTATGTCCTCCACATTTGTTTTTCCTTTTTCTTGCTGGTTCAATTCTCTTTTGTTTCCCTTTTGTGTGTATGTGTAATAACTAACCATCTAATACAGAAACAGAACTCGCATACATAACACTCTGAATCAAAGCTGATCAAAAACATACTGTGTAATAACTAACCATCTAATACAGAAACAGAACTCGCATAGATAGC
>CM065692.1:19058219-19069213 GCA_017654935.2 Phymorhynchus buccinoides
ACTCATTGTGTTGCCATGGAGAAAATAGTGATATATCAAAGACAGTTAACTCAAAAACACTGGATAACTCACAATACGTTTTTGGACCCAGTGCAACAATCTTCATGCTAAAATGTCTTCTTAACTGCTCAAAATATTTTTTTTAGTCCCTTCAGTTTTGACTTGAGTCATTTCCACCGAATTCAATTGAACATGTCTAGAGGTTGACTGCCACATACATGGATGCACACAAATTGAACTACAAGATGGAGGTGATGGGATGGCAGGAGGGATACATTAGTTCGACAAGAAGACTTGGATTGCGTGGCGCAAACGATTTTTCGACACTTCCGGGTTAGAGAATAAGTTATCTAGAGTGTATTCCCGGCATAGGCTGCACTCCGCTTCTACAAAATATACCAAACCTTCACATCTCGACTCATTGCTAAAAAGGAAATTTGTGTTTCTTGCATCCACACAATATCTTTTTTTTGCAACAAATCAAGACACGCCATTAATTGAGTGAGAATGGGCAACTTTATTTTAAAAGTGCCAATATCCTATTACCAAATTTATTTAAGTAGCAATATTACCTTGCATAAAACTGTTAAGCAACATTAAATTGAAGTACAAGGGCATCGCCGAGCGGCAGATATGTCCTTTGCCGGTTACGCCCTGTACATGCCCCGCCCTGTACCTCCCTTCCCCCTTCGCATCTTCGGTCCCCGTCCTCCTTGTGACCTTTGGGTGATGCACCTACAAACCCTTGACTGGGTGCAAATCGTTTTCGCGGGATGCACACCCTTAATTGGTGGGGTGCACACCATTAACATTGAGACATGTCTGCCACTCGGCGATATTTAAGCCCCATGTAGCACATTTTGTGCTAGGATGTCTTTTACTTTTAGTATTAGACTCCCTCATTTACCGGGATGTACACCCTTAATTAGTGGGGTGTACACCCTTAACTCGGAGACATGTATGCCGCTCGGCGACATTAAAATCCCACGTGGCATAATTTGCACTGTAATGTCTTCTACTCTTCTATTTACCCCCCCCCTGCTCGGGTGTTTTCTACTCTTGGTTATACAGTACCACACACCATCTGAAGCGCTTCTGTTAAGTACAAATGTGGAAAATATGGTTGAAAACCCAATTTTTAGACCCCTACCACTTTCAAGGCCTACCGATCTCCCCGACCTTGCCATCATCAGAAAGGCCTTAAGTCAAAGTACCTACATGCCATATTTGAAGACTCTAAGGCCAACGGTGTGGAAGTTATGGCCCTTTAAATATGTTTCGGTTTTCAAGGCCATACGCCAAGGTCAAGGTCAGGACGGCGAAAATTTTTGCGCGGATGCCTTCCTCTCATGGTAACACACCACCACAACAATAACAAGGTCACGACGGCAAAATGGTTTACGCGGATCTCTTCCTATTAAGGTGGCACACCTTCACACAAAATTTGACGCGATTCGGTCAAGCTGTTCGGGAGATATCCTTGGGACAGACAGAAAAAAAACCCAGAAAAAAAAACCCAGACAAACCAGCCCATCGCAAAGTCCGTTCACCTTCGGTGACGGACAACAAACATGTTTCCCTAACAGTACTTAATGCAAAATACATACAAACTCGCCCATCGCCACAGGACTTGGGAAAAGGATATGAGATAGAGTAGAGAAAGGGATGATGATGGTGATGATGATGGAACTGTTGAAGATGACTTGCGCGTCAGTTGGATTAAAGTGAGGGAAAGTTGCGCAGGGTCGTCAACCTCACTCTCTCGTCCCAGCCCATCTGGGTCCAGTAGCAAGACGACTGGAGATAAGCCAGGATGGCAGTGGATGGCCAGCAGTGTCCTTTGTATCTCACTGTGCCAATTGCGCTCCACAGAGCTTTGCTGAAACCGCCATCTTGCCCGTTGAACCACTTGATGGTTTCTTCCGCGCGGTCTGCCGGAACCAGGACACACACACATACATACATACATACATACATGCACACGAACAGCAGGAACCGCACAGCCCTCAATCCCATTCTAAAGCAGCCCTGTTCTTATAGAACTGGGACTACCAAAAAAGAGGATAAAACTGGAGAACACCGATGCCTTCGAACTGGACTGCCACCAAAACACAACACTCCTCTCTCACTTCAGTGTTTTGTTTTCTCCTTACCTCCTCCACATTTGCTGCTCCTTGTACAACTTTTATTGTACATTCGCTTTGTATTGCTTTTTTTTTGCAAGGCAAATATTTTATTTTATACCCGCTTGGGCCACGGAAATATAAAAATTATGAACGCACATCACGAAACTTTCAACATCACAACAGAGCGATGTCCACACTAATCACTTTCTAGACAAGCTACGTGCCTTAAAGGATGACGTTCCGCAAGAAGCACGTCAAGACCACCAGGAAAATCCCCCCACAGAGATTGCAACACTCACCTCGCTCCGGCCCCCCAGAAATCAAACCGTCAAATCGGCAACCACCCTCCCCGCAAACCCCACACCTACCCCACCGCCGGAGGTGCTGGTAGTCAAATTATTTCATTGAAAGAGAAGTCACAGAAGTATGTGCCTTCTCTTTTCTAATGGCTGCCTGATTTTAGACCAAACCGCTTGCACGAAATTTTCTCAATACAAACCTTTTATTTATATATAAAAAAATAGAGATAGAGTTTACCTAAAAGAGTTTCGCTCACAACAAAGACAATTGCTCCAATTTATTTTTACTGCACTACAGAAAAGAAAAAGCTTCAACCACAATGAGTGACCTCCACCCACCCCATCCAAAATGGCTTCTCTCTCCCTGCATATCCGCCAAGGAGGAATCGCCGCTCTTGACGGCCCGACCTCTAGGAAACCAGAGCGAAGTCTGTGAGCGTTCCGATCCCCGAAAAGGCCGTCCCTCCTGCGATCCCGGAGCGTCCCTCGCAAAAACTCATCCGTCAGGGTCCACCTTCAAAGGGCTATATTTTACAGGCTGATTTGTCTAACTTATATTTTAAGCACTACTAACTTAGGGATAGGAAGTCGTAAAGATCCCTGACTGTAGTGGGATCTGTCACGGCACCCCCATGACTTTCCGTCTCCATCAGTAAGTAGTAGACCTATGACGACCGCACATTACCTTATCTTCAGTTAAGCGGGCGACAGACTATGTGACTGCCTCGTGTGACTCGATCAGGTCGTGACGTTTCACCTCATTTGCATACCATCCTGCTTGATCAGTCTGACTCAGTCGGGCCCAGTCAGGTGACAGGGCCGAATAGGGCGGGTTCTAAATTTCACTGATCGAGTCTGATCGAGTCAGATGGCGTGTGACCTCTTCTGTGCAGGAAACAAAATTTGGTCACCGTCACGACCTGATCGAGTCATATGAGGCAGTTGCATAGTCTGTCTCCAGCTTTAATTGCTTACATGTTTAACCAGCCACGAGGCAAAAGCTGCTTAATGTTTTCAGGCAAATCTGTTTGTTTCTAGAGAAATGTATGTGACGATATGACTATCTATGTGACCACGATAGCGTTTGAACGGAGGGACCTAGGAGGCTCATGTGGGTAGGTAATCGTTTTGTACTCCTAGTTCAACTAGGAGTGTGAACATCATGTGGCGTGTGTCAGAGCGGCTAAACTACTGGACCGAATAAAATGAAACTTGTAATGGTTTTCTATGCCCTGATGATTATGCCCATTGCCTCAAGATTCACCACAATGTAAAGGGCCTGTGGTCACCTATAATGACTTATAACAAACATCACCCACTGCAACACAGCATGGGACTTTCATTCAGAGCCAACGCATAATGTAAAGCAAAGTTGCTTCAAAAAGAAGAAGAAAAGAAATTGCTCTACATAGAGGCTTTGATCTTTATTTCAAAGCTCCTTAACAAAGCTCATTCTTGCTTTTAGTGGGTATGCTTTCTGCTGATGGTAAGGAGGTACTGGATCTTCGTTTACTATGATCTTTCGTTAACAAACATAGGCTAAAGATTGTGTCGTCGTTGTATGTCCGTTTTGTTTTGGTTAATTACCCAGCCAGACGGAGTCTGACGGGTATTGTTTTTGGTTTGTGTGTAGATATGTATGTGTGTTGATAATCTCAAACACTACTGAATGGAATGTTTGCAAACACCTCACTAAGACAGCATCCTTTTGATGTTCATGATTGTGTTTACTGTTGTTCTTCCTTTGAATTCTACACTGACCCTGCCAGTGGTGTACAGAGGATCGAAAAGTGATAGGACAAACTGTCCTGCGACAAGATAAATCAATAGGACAATGTTCTGGCTCTTGCATAAATCAATAAGACAAAGCGTGTCAGTGTTAAAAAAAAACACCAGACATTTGTCCTGACAGGAGAGAACACAATATGACGTTTTTAATTTTAATAGGTCAATGACTTATGACCGGGGCCTCGGTACATCACTGCCCTACTACCATATACATTAATCATGGTTGGGGTGGAGATTGGCTGCAAATAACTCGGCCAAGGAATCACTTGTTTCCGTGATTTTTGTATGACCTGGAAAACATCTTCTGCACGCTACTTCGGAACTTGGTCCCAAAGGTGAAGAAGAAAAAAAAACTAGCAGTCGAATTGATGACTGCCAGGATGTCGATGATGATCAACATCAAGGCCTTGGTGTTGATGTACTTACCGTTAACAGCATTTAACTCCGGCACGATCAGTTTGGCCACGTGGTAGACGAGGAAAGGGGTGGTGCACATCACAAAGAAAATGTTATTGGCAATCAACATACGGGTCAAGTTCAGACTCTGGACGGACATTTGCTGCGTAGAAACGTTGGACGACGACCTGCCACGCCATTCTCTCATTTGATTCATTTTCAGCAACGTTATAACAGTGGATACTATCACACAAACATCCAAACCTCCGATCATGACCATTCCTAGCAAATAACTGTCATAGTTATCTACCAAACGTTTGTTATCGATGTAAAATTGTGTGTAGAACAACTCGGTCCTCTTTTCGCGGATGAAAGGATCGTACACGCAAATGATATCATATTTCATCGCATAGATAAAGTAGCAAGCGAAGATGACCACATGACCGGCACCAACGATGACGGCTGTGGTTCTGGTGTCCATTATGGTCCGAGCTTTCAGGGGGCTGACCACACACAGACAACGCTCCAAAGCAATGACCACAGCCATGAACCTGGACATGTGAATGAAGGAGATCGACAAGTGGACCATGTGCTGGACATTAGCTTTCAGAATAGGCCGATCCTCCTCCGGATAGTTCTCATCGAGCATGGCGAAAAACCAGTCAATTTTCAGCTCGAAGATACTGGCCACCACGATCAGATCGTCCAATGCGAAAACAAACAGGCAGAGGTTAATCCTTTCCTTGATGCTGTGTCGGTAGAAGACGACCATGTTGATGATGTTCAAAGGAAAAGCCATCAGGAAGAAGAAAGGCGTCAGACATCCGTACACCACGAACAAGAACATCTCCAGCGTGTCGTAAGTTACAGGGTCCTCTGGGTTCTCCCAGGGGTTGTTTAAGGAAAAGGGGAAAACCTCACAGCCTTCAGGAACAGCTATAGGTCCTGGGAACCCTGCTGGTGGTGTAAAGTTCGTGGCGAAGTTGCCCAAGACTATGTCTGTGGTCAGTGCGTGGACACCCATGATGTTGGAAGGATGCTGAAAGGGCTAAAAATGCAGACAATTCAAGTCAATGTGATTTGAAATTGGAGATTAAAGAAATTGTATTGATTGATTCATTGATTGATTACCTTTATAGGACGAGCTTATTGTACATTAATTTTACATCTAATGTTCTGTTCAAAACAAAAATGAAACATTTCAGTTCAATGCTTTCCTTAGTTCCTTTTTCCTTGATTTGTAAACACCCTTTTTTCCTCTTGATTCAAATAAGCTCTACGGAACTGTAAGCTTTGGTCTTTCCAGTGTTGAAACAGCAAATCACAAGATATCATCAATAATAAATTATTGCAATCATATTTAATATAGGGATACGGTACCATCTAATTTTAGGAGTAAATCAATATTATTATTTTCATGCAAGAATGCATGTCTATCCGTGTGCCAAACTGAAAGCGAATCGATTTAGAAACGCGCGCGATATATGCCGCTTAACCTTTTCAGAAATAACTCTGCCGTTTCTTAACCGAATCACTTCCAATGTACTGTCAGGCTTGCTGTGGCCGGGGCAAAACCTGGCAGCAAATTTGAAGAGAATCGGGAGAGCGCGTCACTCTCAGAGCAGCGCCAACGGGAAACGGGGCCTTATAACTCCGCCTTTTCTTAACCGAATCGCTTCAAATTTGCTGTACTCAGTGTTACCAGTACTTGGCGTTATCGTTACCAAGCGTTACCATTACTAGGGAGAGCGCGTCACTCTCAGAGCAGCGCCAATGGGAAACGGGGCCTTATAACTCCGCCGTTTCTTAACCGAATCGCTTCATATTTGCTGTACTCAGCGTTACCAGTACTTGGCGTTACCGTTACTAGGCGTTACCGGTACTCGGCGTTGCGCTAGTAATAAATAATAACACAAAAGAAAGAAAACGCCATCAAATCCATGGTGGTTCCTAATTTATTAGCAAGCTTTCGGGAGGTGGCCTCTCTTCTTCAGGCATGTCACACTGGTAAGATAACCACACGTAAACAAACAACATAATGACGTACAATGATGACCCTACATAGCAACAACACTGACGTAAAGTTCTGAATGATCATTGCTTTTTTCTCGCCAGTTTTTGCAAGCACCACCCCTAATATAGACTCGACAGAATGATTCAACAACTTGCGGTTTGGCATTAGTGGATTCTCTCAACCATCTCACAAAGGCGGACACCACAAAGCATTATGATCATTATGCGTTTCTAACGTGCTACTAAATTGATTTGTTTTTTTAATTTTCTAACCTCGGATACAAGAGCGTGGAGGAAAATCTGATTAACGTCCTCCAGTCTGGAACAGGCACATGTGGGACATTAATAATTATATAAAGATGGTGGGACGATCCTGGAGGTACTGCAATACCAGGAAAGTCCCGAGTTTTTAAACGATAAAGATATTGCTAGTAGTTATTAGCTCTTTCTGAACTGATGTATAAAAAAAATATTCTTCTGGTTTTCACTGGACAGACACCGTTTAGCCATTAATAAAGCTTCGTTGTAACAATCATAAATTGCCGATCGAAGTTGGGAGAAGAGAGGGTGAGATCAGAGAGAATAGGATATGTTACGAATGTAGCATGAATAATGTCGGGGATGAGTTTCATTTTGTTTTGCAATGCCCAAAATTTAGTATACCTGAAAAAAATTGTTTATGGCTGAAAAAAATATTGATCTTGCACATCAATGTTTAATCTTTGCAATCTGCTTCGTGCTAACAAGAAAGCACAACTTAGATTGAGTAAATTCACAAAGCAGGCAAAAGTCGTTTAAATACATTTCATGTGAATAATGTATCGCCTTCCAAAAACACACATTTGTTACTCTGACTTAAGTAGGTGATATATCATTATTTTATTTTCTCAAAATTATATTTATTTTTATTGTTTGATGTGACCCAATCTATCATATCATTTTTGGCTCACTCGTGTTAACGAAGTGAGTCTAGTCTATGTCTTCATCAGTTTTCGGTTGTGTGTCTGTGTGTATGTATGTATGTATATACTGATCTCCAAGAGAGGCAAAGAAGGCTGCCAAGCGTGGGATATAAAATCATAACTTCACATAGCATTATTATCATTTGCGCATCATTACCCCATAGGCTTAGTGTAAATGCACGTGAGAAAAAGGTATAAGAATACACCATTGCTAAGAAACTTGACGTCACAGTTATTTATCTTCACATAACATTATTATCATTACCGTCTTGTCTACACGAGCTGTACCTACCAAAGCTGGACCCAGAATTTGACAAGCTGTGCAGTGCTACCCCAAGGATTCATTCAGCACTGACGACAAATGCTGGTACACAATGAAGCCACTCTCAAGAAGATTCATGGCTCGACTGAATCAACAGTGCCAGCTGTCACAGATCTACACAAACCATTCTGTGCGTGCCACTTGAAACGTCTAGCAGTGGATCTAGGCCTAGGCTACTCAACTCCATGACCAGCCATGCGCATCGATATTAGCAGACGATTCGAGCTATGCAAATTCGACACAGGGAGAGTCCATGTTGATAATGTAGACGCAGTACTGTCGCAAGAACAGCTCGACTTCATCTTCAGTCCGGAAATAAAAAATGAGCTGACTGAACCTGTGTGAAGAGCTACCGCACCTCCATTTTCAAAACATTGCGTTTTCCGGGCCTGTGATTGACGTTCTTGTCAAAGCTTACTCCCCTCTTTTTCACGTTGTGTTGAAATTGACTCGCTCTCGTTAACTGTGTACGTTTTATTGTTGGTGTTTACAAGTTTAAATAACAGCAATTGTTGTTAGTGTTTCAGTTCATTGCTTCTGTTTGTGTTTATCTTTATAGGTTACATTTTGTCGCCACATCTTATAAAGTACATTTGTGTTAACATTTTCTATTTTGTTAAACTATATTATTTGCGCAAGAATGCGTGTTACAGTGTGTGTACTTTTGGGCCTAGGCCTACTGAATTACATGACCAGCCATGCGCAGCAGACGACTCGACACAAGCAACAATGCAAGGTCGTCACAGAAAGAGTCCATATTGATAATGAGGACACTGTATTGTAACAAGAACAGCTGAACTTTATGTTCAGTCCGGAAAATTAGCCGACTGACCCTGCACAAAGAGCTACAGCACCTCTGTTTTAAAACTGCATGTTTTCCGGGTCTATGACCACCAACATCGCAAAGACTTGACATTCTTGTTGAAGTTGACTCCCCTCTGTTTTCACATTTTGTTGACATTGGACTCGCTCTCGTTATCTGTTTATGTTTGATTGTTGTTTACACAAGTTTAATTCACTGCAATTGTTGTTAGTGTTTGGGTTCAATTTTTTTGTTTGTGGTGATCTTTACACTGTACATTATTTTTTTCACCACATCTTATGAAATACATTTTGTGTTAAAATTTTCTATTTTGTTGAACAATATCCTTTGCGCAAGGATGCCTGTCACAGTGTGTGTGCTGCGACCATTGTAAAAATGAAAGCTTGTTCATTTATTTGCTATGCTGTTCCAACCCTGTTTCTTTTTCTTTCTTTTTTGTTGGTACATATCGGTATATATCAGTTATTATGACTTTGCAATGGGATATTGATCGGTCTTCGACCTCATGTGATAAACACAAAGGCAAAGTATGTGTGTGTGAGTGAGTGAGTGTGTGTGTCTGTGTGTGTGTGTGTGTGTGTGTGTCTGTGTGTGTATGAGTGTGTGTGTATGTGTGTGTAAGTGAGTGTGTGTGTGTGTGTGTGTGTGTGTGTGTGTGTGTGGTGTGTGTGTGTGTGTGTGTGTGTCGTGCGTGCGAGTAGTGCGTGCGGAGTGCGTGTGTGTGTGTGTGTGTGTGTGTGTGTTGTGCGTTGTGTGTGTGTGTGTGTGTGTGTGTGGTGTGTGTGTGTGTGTGTGTGTGTGTGTGTGTGTGCAAGAGCGCGTGTGTGTCTGAGTACGAGTGCACGCGAGCGTATCTCTTTTTCTTTCTTTTTTCGAATTTCAGTATGCTTAGAGCAGTGACCTTTTTCTTTTTTTTAATTTATGTCTCTTTGAATATTACTTTGTGGGTGCATACATGCATTCGCGAGAGCATACGTGCGTGTGTGTGTGTATGTGCGTTTATAACAGATAAATGAATGCGCACACACACGTCTGGAGTGTGAGTGTGTACGAATGCGTGCGCGTGCGTGCCGTGGTGTGCGTGTGGGTGTTTGTGTGTGTCTAAGCAAAGCTGTTATTGTCTCATTCATCGATTCTTCATCGTGTGTTAAAGCCAATTACTTTCAATGGCTGAAAGTGGGTGGTTTTTTTTTAATGATTATTGTTAAATGTCACGGAGTACCAGCGCCGTGAGACGACTACCTCGTCGTGTAGGCCTACGTAGTGAAGCTCGTGTAGCATTCGTCTTCGTGCGTTGTATGTAGGTAACTGTCTGTTCTGTCCGTGTTTGTCTTTGTTCATGTGTTTGGTGAAGGTGCAGATCCACAAGATTCAAGAATTTTAATCCTTTGACCCCTTTTGGAGCATGGAGGATACAAAAAACAGTATAACACAAACATAAAACTCAATCAAAACCGCAAAAAATTCAAAAGTAACAGCGAAATGTCAGTTTTTGGTGAGCAGTGAAAGAAACACTCTTTTAAACTATCTTTCCAAATTTTAGAAGTTTACTTAAGTTTAAGCATATACGTGGTCCTTTTTTAAATATGCTACAGAAATTGAAAACGGATTTGGGTTTCAGAAATTTCTTAGGAACATATTTTTCACGAAGTTGATTGTATATTGGACATTCCATTATACAATGAAATTCGTCTCCTATCTCGCCCATTTCGCAATTACGACAAATACGTAATTCTCTTGGAACATTATAATGTCTTCCAACTTCAATAGGCAATTTATGATTGCTGCATCGAAACTTGAATAAAGATATAACATAAACATCTGGTAAGGTTGAAATGTAATGTTCCCTTCCAAAGTCTGTCTTAATTGTTTTTATAAAATAAGCATTTACTACTGTTCTCAAGAGAATTACACCAGTCACGAAAACAGTTATTTTGTAATTTTTGTTTAACACACTTGCATAAGTTACTTTTACTCGAGAATGATTCGGATTCCCAAACACAATCAAAACCAGTTTCAATTAAAATACTTTTAACATAATCAAGCCACGGTGAAACAAAAAGACCCTTTATATATAGTTCATGTAAAATATTATACAATTTTCTAGAAATATTTTTTAGAATCATTATTAACCAAATCAGCCCAGAACCTTATCATTCTTGTTTTAACAAGTAAAGATAGAGGATACATTCCAGTTTCACCATAAATCATAGAAGTCATTGTAGTTTTATTTACTCTAAACAAATATTTTAAGAAACGTAACTG
>CM065692.1:19069713-19087900 GCA_017654935.2 Phymorhynchus buccinoides
CCCATCTGTCTGTCTATCCCCCCCCCCTCCCCCCCCCCACCTCCCTCCCGTCCACCCCCCAACTCTATCTGAGCTCTCTCTCTCTTCTTCTCTCTCTCTCTTCTCTCTCTCTTATAACCCTCCCTCCCCATACTCCCAAATAACTCCCTTCCCATCACCCTTGTTGCATTGTGGCACCAAGGCTGATGTACAATTAAAGCATCTCCGAATTTTAATGTCTCTGTCTCTGTGTCTGTCTGTCTGTCCTGTCGTGTCCTGTCCCTGTCTGTCCTGTCTCTCTCTCTCTCTCTCTCTCTCAATCTCTTTCCATCTCGTCCTCTCTCTCTACTCAGTCCCCCCCTTCTCTCTCTCGCCTCTCTCTCTCTCCTCTCTCCTGTCTCTCTCCGTTGTGTGTCAACAACGACATTTCCATTTAAAAAAGAAAGAAAATGCACATTGTTCTACTGGCACTGCTGTAGCCGGTATCCTAAGTACTCTCCTTATTCGTGGACCAGACAAGGGCATTTAGAACCTGTCGAAATCCTCACCTTGGGATGATACGAGAGAAAGAATGCGCTTCTGGAATAGCCTTTGACTCGTTTTCTGTCTGCTATTCGCCGTTCGCTGCATTGAATAACGATACTCGGTCTATGAAAATGCTTTCGGTTGTGATCTGTTATAACCTGTGTACACGTTAACATTATTCACAAAAAATATCTCTATTTCCCCATGGCAAATACAGTGTTAGGCCACTCATAATATGACTTACAACTCACTGTGTTGCCATGGAGGAAAATAGCGATATATCACTCAAACGCACAGTTTAACTCAAAAACACTGGATAACTCACAATACGTTTTTGGACCCAGTGCAACAATCTTCATGCTAAAATGTCTTCTTAACTGCTCAAAATATTTTTTTTAGTCCCTTCAGTTTTGACTTGAGTCATTTCCACCGAATTCAATTGAACATGTCTAGAGGTTGACTGCCACATACATGGATGCACACAAATTGAACTACAAGATGGAGGTGATGGGATGGCAGGAGGGATACATTAGTTCGACAAGAAGACTTGTGATTGCGTGGCGCAAACGATTTTTCGACACTTCCGGGTTAGAGAATAAGTTATCTAGAGTGTATTCCCGGCATAGGCTGCACTCCGCTTCTACAAAATATACCAAACCTTCACATCTCGACTCATTGCTAAAAAGGAAATTTGTGTTTCTTGCATCCACACAATATCTTTTTTTTGCAACAAATCAAGACACGCCATTAATTGAGTGAGAATGGGCAACTTTATTTTAAAAGTGCCAATATCCTATTACCAAATTTATTTAAGTAGCAATATTACCTTGCATAAAACTGTTAAGCAACATTAAATTGAAGTACAAGGGCATCGCCGAGCGGCAGATATGTCCTTTTGCCGGTTACGCCCTGTACATGCCCCGCCCTGTACCTCCCTTCCCCCTTCGCATCTTCGGTCCCCGTCCTCCTTGTGACCTTTGGGTGATGCACCTACAAACCCTTGACTGGGTGCAAATCGTTTTCGGGGGTTGCACACCCTTAATTGGTGGGGTGCACACCATTAACATTGAGACATGTCTGCCACTCGGCGATATTTAAGCCCCATGTAGCACATTTTGTGCTAGGATGTCTTTTACTTTTAGTATTAGACTCCCTCATTTACCGGGATGTACACCCTTAATTAGTGGGGTGTACACCCTTAATGGGGTGTACACCCTTAACTCGGAGACATGTATGCCGCTCGGCGACATTAAAATCCCACGTGGCATAATTTGCACTGCAATGTCTTCTACTCTTCTATTTACCCCCCCCCCCCCCCCCCCCCCCCCTGCTCGGTGTGTTTTTCTACTCTTGGTTATACAGTGCCACACACAATCTGAAGCGCTTCTGTTAAGTACAAATGTGGAAAATATGGTTGAAAACCCAATTTTTAGACCCCTACCACTTTCAAGGCCTACCGATCTCCCTGACCTTGACCATCATCAGAAAGGCCTTAAGTCAAAGTACCTACATGCCATATTTGAAGACTCTAAGGCCAACGGTGTGGAAGTTATGGCCCTTTAAATATGTTTCGGTTTTCAAGGCCATACGCCAAGGTCAAGGTCAGGACGGCGACAACTGCGCGGATGCCTTCCTCTCATGGTAACACACCACCACAACAATAACAAGGTCACGACGGCAAAATGGTTTGCGCGGATCTCTTCCTATTAAGGTGGCACACTTTCACACAAAATTTGACGCGATTCGGTCAAGCGGTTCGGGAGATATCCTTGGGACAGACAGAAAAAAAACCAGAAAAAAACCCAGACAAACCAGCCCATCGCAAAGTCCGTTCACCTTCGGTGACGGACAACAAACATGTTTCCCTAACAGTACTTAATGCAAAATACATACAAACTCGCCCATCGCCACAGGACTTGGGAAAAGGATATGAGATAGAGTAGAGAAAGGGATGATGATGGTGATGATGATGGAACTGTTGAAGATGACTTGCGCGTCAGTTGGATTAAAGTGAGGGAAAGTTGCGCAGGGTCGTCAACCTCACTCTCTCGTCCCAGCCCATCTGGGTCCAGTGGCAAGACCACTGGAGATAAGCCAGGATGGCAGTGGATGGCCAGCAGTGTCTTTTGTATCTCACTGTGCCCAAATTACGCTCCACAGAGCTTTGCTGAAACCGCCATCTTGCCCGTTGAACCACTTGATGGTTTCTTCTGCGCGGTCTGCCGGAACCAGAACACACACACATACATACATACATACATACATACATACACACACACGAACAGCAAGAAACGCACAGCCCTCAATCCCATTTTAAAGTAGCCCTGTTCTTATATAACTGGGACTACAAAAAAGAGGATAAAACTGAAGAAAACCGATGCCTTCGAACTGGACTGAAACCAAAACACAACACTCCTCTCTCACTTCAGTGTTTTGTTTTCTCCTTACCTCCTCCACATTTGCTGCTCCTTGTACAACTTTTATTGTACATTCGCTTTGTATTGCTTTTTTTTTGGCAAGGCAAATATTTTATTTTATACCCGCTTGGGCCACAGAAATATAAAAAATTATGAACGCACATCATGAAACTTTCAACATCACAACAGAGCGATGTACACACTATCACTTTCTAGACAAGCTACGTGCCTTAAAGGATGACGTTCCGCAAGAAGCACGTCGAGACCACCAGGAAAATCCCCCCCACAGAGATTGCAACACTCACCTCGCTCCGGCCCCCCAGAAATCAAACCGTCAAATCGGCAACCACCCTCCCCGCAAACCCCACACCTACCCCACCGCCGGAGGTGCTGGTAGTCAAATTATTTCATTGAAAGAGAAGTCACAGAAGTATGTGCCTTCTCTTTTCTAATGGCTGCCTGATTTTAGACCAAACCGCTTGCACGAAATTTTCTCAATACAAGCCTTTTATTTATATAAAAAAAATAGAGAGAGAGTTTACCTAAAAGAGTTTCGCTCACAACAAAGACAATTGCTCCAATTTATTTTTTACTGCACTACAAAAAAGAAAAAGCTTCAACCACAATGAGTGACCTCCACCCACCCCATCCAAAAATGGCTTCTCTCTCCTGCATATCCGCCAAGGAGGAATCGCCGCTCTTGACGGCCCGACCTCTAGGAAACCAGAGCGAAGTCTGTGAGCGTCCCGATCCCCGAAAAGGCCGTCCCTCCTGCGATCCCGGAGCGTCCCTCGCAAAAACTCATCCGTCAGGGTCCACCTTCAAAGGGCTATATTTTACAGGCTGATTTGTCTAACTTATATTTTAAGCACTACTAACTTAGGGATAGGAAGTCGTAAAGATCCCTGACTGTAGTGGGATCTGTCACGGCACCCCCACGACTTTCCGTCTCCATCAGTAAGTAGTAGACCTATGACGACGGCACATTACCGTATCTTCAGTTAAGCGGGCGACAGACTATGTGACTGCCTCATGTGACTCGATCAGGTCGTGACGTTTCACCTCATTTGCATACCATCCTGCTCGATCAGTCTGACTCAGTCGGGCCCAGTCAGGTGACAGGGCCGAATAGGGCGGGTTCTAAATTTCACTGATCGAGTCTGATCGAGTCAGATGGCGTGTGACCTCTTCTGTGCAGGAAACAAAATTTGTTCAACGTCACGACCTGATCGAGTCATATGAGGCAGTCGCATAGTCTGTCTCCAGCTTTAATTGCTTACATGTTTAACCAGCCACGAGACAAAAGCTGCTTAATGTTTTCAGGCAAATCTGTTTGTTTCTAGAGAAATGTATGTGACGATATGACTATCTATGTGACCACGATAGCGTTTGAACGGAGGGACCTAGGAGGCTCATGTGGATAGGTAGTCGTTTTGTACTCCTAGTTCAACTAGGAGTGTGAACATCATGTGGCGTGTGTCAGAGCGGCTAAACTACTGGACCGAATAAAATGAAACTTGTAATGGTTTTTTATGCCCTGATGATTATGCCCATTGCCTCAAGTTTCACCACAATGTAAAGGGCCTGTGGTCACCTATAATGACTTATAACAAACATCACCCACTGCAACACAGCATGGGACTTTCATTCAGAGCCAACGCATAGTGTAAAGCAAAGTTGCTTCAAAAAGAAGAAGAAAAGATATTGCTATATATAGAGGCTTTGATCTTAATTTCAAAGCTCCTTAACAAAGCCCATTCTTGCTTTTAGTGGGTATTCTTTCTGCTGATTGTAAGAAGGTACTGGATCTTCGTTTACTATGATCTTTCGTTAACAAACATAGGCTAAAGATTGTGTCGTCGTTGTATGTCCGTTTTGTTTTGGTTAATTACCCAGCCAGACGGAGTGTGATGGGTATTGTTTTTGGTTTGTGTGTAGATATGTATGTGTGTTGATAATCTCAAACACTACTGAACGGAATGTTTGCAAACACCTCACTAAGACAGCATCCTTTTGATGTTCATGATCGTGTTTACTGTTGTTCTTCCTTTGAATTCTACACTGACCCTGCCAGTGGTGTACAGAGGATCGAAAAGTGATAGGACAAACTGTCCTGCGACAAGATAAATCAATAGGACAATGTTCTGGCTCTTGCATAAATCAATAAGACAAAGCGTGTCAGTGTTAAAAAAAATCACCAGACATTTGTCCTGACAGGAGAGAACACAATATGACGTTTTTAATTTTAATAGGTCAATGACTTATGACCGGGGCCTCGGTACATCACTGCCCTACTACCATATACATTAATCATGGTTGGGGTGGAGATTGGCTGCAAATAACTCGGCCAAGGAATCACTTGTTTCCGTGATTTTTGTATGACCTGGAAAACATCTTCTGCACGCTACTTCGGAACTTGGTCCCAAAGGTGAAGAAGAAAAAAAAACTAGCAGTCGAATTGATGACTGCCAGGATGTCGATGATGATCAACATCAAGGCCTTGGTGTTGATGTACTTACCGTTAACAGCATTTAACTCCGGCACGATCAGTTTGGCCACGTGGTAGACGAGGAAAGGGGTGGTGCACATCACAAAGAAAATGTTATTGGCAATCAACATACGGGTCAAGTTCAGACTCTGGACGGACATTTGCTGCATAGAAACGTTGGACGACGACCTGCCACGCCATTCTCTCATTTGATTCATTTTCAGCAACGTTATAACAGTGGATACTATCACACAAACATCCAAACCTCCGATCATGACCATTCCTAGCAAATAACTGTCATAGTTATCTACCAAACGTTTGTTATCGATGTAAAATTGTGTGTAGAACAACTCGGTCCTCTTTTCGCGGATGAAAGGATCGTACACGCAAATGATATCATATTTCATCGCATAGATAAAGTAACAAGCGAAGATGACCACATGACCGGCACCAACGATGACGGCTGTGGTTCTGGTGTCCATTATGGTCCGAGCTTTCAGGGGGCTGACCACACACAGACAACGCTCCAAAGCAATGACCACAGCCATGAACCTGGACATGTGAATGAAGGAGATCGACAAGTGGACCATGTGCTGGACATTAGCTTTCAGAATAGGCCGATCCTCCTCCGGATAGTTCTCATCGAGCATGGCGAAAAACCAGTCAATTTTCAGCTCGAAGATACTGGCCACCACGATCAGATCGTCCAATGCGAAAACAAACAGGCATAGGTTAATCCTTTCCTTGATGCTGTGTCGGTAGAAGACGACCATGTTGATGATGTTCAAAGGAAAAGCCATCAGGAAGAAGAAAGGCGTGAGACATCCGTACACGGCGAACAAGAACATCTCCAGCGTGTCGTAAGTTACAGGGTCCTCTGGGTTCTCCCAGGGGTTGTTTAAGGAAAAGGGGAAAACCTCACAGCCTTCAGGAACAGCTATAGGTCCTGGAAACCCTGCTGGTGGTGTAAAGTTCGTGGCGAAGTTGCCCAAGACTATGTCTGTGGTCAGTGCGTGGACACCCATGATGTTGGAAGGATGCTGAAAGGGCTAAAAATGCAGACAATTCAAGTCAATGTGATTTGAAATTGGAGATTAAAGAAATTGTATTGATTGATTCATTGATTGATTACCTTTATAGGACGAGCTTATTGTACATTAATTTTACATTTAATGTTCTGTTCAAAACAAAAATGAAACATTTCAGTTCAATGCTTTCCTTAGTTCCTTTTTCCTTGATTTGTAAACACCCTTTTTTCCTCTTGATTCAAATAAGCTCTACGGAACTGTAAGCTTTGGTCTTTCCAGTGTTGAAACAGCAAATCACAAGATATCATCAATAATAAATTATTGCAATCATATTTAATATAGGGATACGGTACCATCTAATTTTAGGAGTAAATCAATATTATTATTTTCATGCAAGGATGCATGTCTATCCGTGTGCCAAACTGAAAGCGAATCGATTTAGAAACGCGCGCGATATATGCCGCTTAACCTTTTCACAAATAACTCTGCCGTTTCTTAACCGAATCACTTCAAATTTGCTGTCAGGCTTGCTGTGGCCGGGGCAAAACCTGGCAGCAAATTTGAAGAGAATCGGGAGAGCGCGTCACTCTCAGAGCAGCGCCAACGGGAAACGGGGCCTTATAACTCCGCCTTTTCTTAACCGAATCGTTTCAAATTTGCTGTACTCAGTGTTACCAGTACTTGGCGTTACCGTTACCAGGCGTTACCATTACTAGGGAGAGCGCGTCACTCTCAGAGCAGCGCCAATGGGAAACGGGGCCTTATAACTCCGCC
Organism: Phymorhynchus buccinoides; assembly: GCA_017654935.2. Taxonomy (NCBI): domain Eukaryota; kingdom Metazoa; phylum Mollusca; class Gastropoda; order Neogastropoda; family Raphitomidae; genus Phymorhynchus; species Phymorhynchus buccinoides. Next base: position 19,076,925 of record CM065692.1, read on the forward strand.
GTTTCTTAACCGAATCGCTTCAAATTTGCTGTATTTGCTGTACTCAGCGTTACCAGTACTTGGCGTTACCGTTACTAGGCGTTACCGGTACTCGGCGTTGCGCTAGTAATAAATAATAACACAAAAGAAAGAAAACGCCATCAAATCCATGGTGGTTCCTAATTTATTAGCAAGCTTTCGGGAGGTGGCCTCTCTTCTTCAGGCATGTCACACTGGTAAGATAACCACACGTAAACAAACAACATAATGACGTACAATGATGACCCTACAAAGCAACAACACTGACGTAAAGTTCTGAATGATCATTGCTTTTTTCTCGCCAGTTTTTGCAAGCACCACCCCTAATATAGACTCGACAGAATGATTCAACAACTTGCGGTTTGGCATTAGTGGATTCTCTCAACCATCTCACAAAGGCGGACACCACAAAGCATTATGATCATTATGCGTTTCTAACGTGCTACTAAATTGATTTGTTTTTTTAATTTTCTAACCTCGGATACAAGAGCGTGGAGGAAAATCTGATTAACGTCCTCCAGTCTGGAACAGGCACATGTGGGACATTCATATAATTATATAAAGATGGTGGGACGATCCTGGAGGTACTGCAATACCAGGAAAGTCCCGAGTTTTTAAACGATAAAGATATTGCTAGTAGTTATTAGCTCTTTCTGAACTGATGTATAAAAAAAATATTCTTCTGGTTTTCACTGGACAGACACCGTTTAGCCATTAATAAAGCTTCGTTGTAACAATCATAAATTGCCGATCGAAGTTGGGAGAAGAGAGGGTGAGATCAGAGAGAATAGGATATGTTACGAATGTAGCACGAATAATGTTGGGGATGAGTTTCATTTTGTTTTGCAATGCCCAAAATTTAGTCTACCTCGAAGATTGTTTACGGCTGAAAACATATTGATCTTGCACATCAATGTTTAATCTTGGCAATCTGCTTCGTGCTAACAAGAAAGCACAACTTAGATTGAGTAAATTCACAAAGCAGGCAAAAGTCGTTTAAATACATTTCATGTGAATAATGTATCGCCTTCCAAAAACACACATTTGTTACTCTGACTTAAGTAGGTAATATATCATTGTTTCTTTTCTCAAAATTATATTTATTTTTATCGTTTGATGTGACCCAATCTATCATATCATTTTTTGGCTCACTCGTGTTAACGAAGTGAGTCTATGTCTTCATCAGTTTTCGGTTGTGTGTCTGTATGTATGTATGTATGTATATACTGATCTCCAAGAGAGGCAAAGAAGGCTGCCAAGCGTGGGATATAAAATCATAACTTCACATAGCATTATTATCATTTGCGCATCATTACCCCATAGGCTTAGTGTAAATGCACGTGAGAAAAAGGTATAAGAATACACCATTGCTAAGAAACTTGACGTCACAGTTATTTATCTTCACATAACATTATTATCATTACCGTCTTGTCTACACGAGCTGTACCTACCAAAGCTGGACCCATAATTTGACAAGCTGTGCAGTGCTACCCCAAGGATTCATTCAGCACTGACGACAAATGCTGGTACACAATGAAGCCACTCTCAAGAAGATTCATGGCTCGACTGAATCAACAGTGCCAGCTGTCACAGATCTACACAAAGCATTCTGAGCGTGCCACTTGGAACGTCTAGCCGTGGATCTAGACCTAGGCTACTCAACTCCATGACCAGCCATGCGCATCGATATTAGCAGACGATTCGAGCTATGCAAATTCGACACAGGGAGAGTCCATGTTGATAATGTAGACGCAGTACTGTCGCAAGAACAGCTCGACTTCATCTTCAGTCCGGAAATAAAAAATGAGCTGACTGAACCTGTGTGAAGAGCTACCGCACCTCCATTTTCAAAACATTGCGTTTTCCGGGCCTGTGATTGACGTTCTTGTCAAAGCTTACTCCCCTCTTTTTCACGTTGTGTTAAAATTGACTCGCTCTCGTTAACTGTGTACGTTTTATTGTTGGTGTTTACAAGTTTAAATAACAGCAATTGTTGTTAGTGTTTCAGTTCATTGCTTCTGTTTGTGTTTATCTTTATAGGTTACATTTTGTCACCACATCTTATAAAGTACATTTGTGTTAACATTTTCTATTTTGTTAAACTATATTCTTTGCGCAAGAATGCGTGTTACAGTGTGTGTACTTTTGGGCCTAGGCCTACTGAATTACATGACCAGCCATGCGCAGCAGACGACTCGAGACAAGCAACAATGCAAGGTCGTCACAAAAAGAGTCCATATTGATAATGAGGACACTGTACTGTAACAAGAACAGCTGAACTTTATGTTCAGTCCGGAAAATGAGCCGACTGACCCTGCACAAAGAGCTACAGCACCTCTGTTTTAAAACTGCGTGTTTTCCAGGTCTATGACCACCAACATGGCAAAGACTTGACATTCTTGTTGAAGTTGACTCCACTCTGTTTTCACGTTTTGTTGACATTGGACTCGCTCTCATTATCTGTTTATGTTTGATTGTTGTTTCACAAGTTTAATTCACTGCAATTGTTGTTAGTGTTTGGGTTCAATTTTTTTTGCTTGTGGTCGTCTTTACACTGTACATGATTTTTTTCACCACATCTTATGAAATACATTTTGTGTTAAAATTTTATTTTTTGTTGAACAATATCCTTTGCGCAAGGATGCCTGTCACAGTGTGTGTGCTGCGACCATTGTAAAAATGAAAGCTTGTTCATTTCTTTGCTATGCTGTTCCAACCCTGTTTCTTTTTCTTTCTTTTTTGTTGGTACATATCGGTATATATCAGTTATTATGACTTTGCAATGGGATATTGATCGGTCTTCGACCTCGTGTGATAAACACAAAGGCAAAGTATGTGTGTGTGAGTGAGTGAGTGTGTGTGTGTGTGTGTGTGTGTCTGTGTGTCTGTGTGTGTATGAGTGTGTGTGTGTGTGTGTGTGTGTGTGTGTGTATGTGTGTGTGTGTGTGTGTGTGTGTGTGTGTGTGTGTGTGTGTGTGTGTGTGTGTGCGTGTGCGTGCGTGTGTGCGTGCGTGTGTGTGTGTGTGTTGTGCGTGTGTGTGTGTGTGTGTGTGTGTGTGTGTGTGTGTGTGTGTGTGTGTGTGTGTGCAAGAGCGCATGTGTGTCTGAGTACGAGTGCACGCGCACGTATCTCTTTTCTTTCTTTTTTCGAATTTCAGTATGCTTAGAGCAGTGACCTTTTTCTTTTTTTTAATTTATGTCTCTTTGAATATTACTTTGTGGGTGCATACATGCATTCGCGAGAGCATACGTGCGTGTGTGTGTGTATGTGCGTTTATACAGATAAATGAATGCGCACACACACGTCTGGAGTGTGAGTGTGTACGAATGCGTGCGCGTGCGTGCGTGGGTGCGTGTGGGTGTTTGTGTGTGTCTAAGCAAAGCTGTTATTGTCTCATTCATCGATTCTTCATCGTGTGTTAAAGCCAATTACTTTCAATGGCTGAAAGTGGGTGGTTTTTTTTTAATGATTATTGTTAAATGTCACGGAGTACCAGCGCCGTGAGACGACTACCTCGTCGTGTAGGCCTACGTAGTGAAGCTCGTGTAGCATTCGTCTTCGTGCGTTGTATGTAGGTAACTGTCTGTTCTGTCCGTGTTTGTCTTTGTTCATGTGCTTGGTGAAGGTGAAGATCCACAAGATTCAATAATTTTAATCCTTTGACCCCTTTTGGAGCATGGAGGATACACAAACAGTATAACACAAACATAAAACTCAATCAAAACCGCAAATAATTCAAAAGTAACAGCGAAATGTCAGTTTTTGGTGAGCAGTGAAAGAAACACTCTTTTAAACTATCTTTCCAAATTTTAGAAGTTTACTTAAGTTTAAGCATATACGTCGTCCTTTTTGAAATATGCTACAGAAATTGAAAACGGATTTGGGTTTCAGAAATTTCTTAGGTACATATTTTTCACGAAGTTCATTGTATATTGGACATTCCATTATACAATGAAATTCGTCTCCTATCTCGCCCATTTCGCAATTACGACAAATACGTAAATCTCTTGGAACATTATAATGTCTTCCAACTTCAATAGGCAATTTATGATTGCTGCATCGAAACTTGAATAAAGATATAACATAAACATCTGGTAAGGTTGAAATGTAATGTTCCCTTCCAAAGTCTGTCTTAATTGTTTTTATAAAATAAGCATTTACTACTGTTCTCAAGAGAATTACACCAGTCACGAAAATAGTTATTTTGTAATTCTTGTTTAACGCACTTGCATAAGTTACTTTTACTCGAGAATGATTGGGATTCCCAAACACAATCAAAACCAGTTTCAATTAAAATACGTTTAACATAATCAAGCCACGATGAAACAAAAAGACCCTTTACATACAGTTCATGTAAAATATTATACAATTTTCTAGAATATGTTTTTGAATCATTATTAACCAAATCAGCCCAGAACCTTATCATTCTTGTTTTAACAAGTAAAGATAGAGGGTACATTCCAGTTTCACCATAAATCATAGAAGTTATTGTAGTTTTATTTACTCTAAACAAATATTTTAAGAAACGTAACTGTAACTTTTCTAACATATCAACATTTTCATATCCCCAAATTTCACAACCATATAACAAGACAGGCATAACCATTGAATGAAACAAATCTAAGCAAATATGAATTGGCAATTTCTGCTTCCCAGCAGTTTGTAGTAAGGCAAACATTGCTTTAAGAGCCTGATTGTATGCATATTTTCTTGCCTTAAAAAAAAGAGACTGTTCTACCTCAATACCTAAATATGTGATTGAATTAAGAGTCTCTATCTTTTTATTGCGCACTGTTTCGTCCATGAAAAACAACTGGTTTAGTTTTATTTTAACTGGATTGACTTCAAGTTGCCATTTTGGGCAATACATATGTAAAACATTCAGTTCCTTTTGCAAAGCAGGTCTAGAATTTGCTAACAAAATTGTATCATCAGTAAGTATATAACAGCACTAGTAAGTCAATAAAGTTTTTAAGTTTTATTTCTGATGTATTGAAAATCACATTCTAATGTAGAACAGCCATTATCAATAAGGTATTGTTCTAGATCATTCAAAAATAACGCAACTAATAAAGGTGACAGGTTTTCTCCCTGATAAACTCCCCTATAACTACCAAACAACTGAGATTTCACCATCAAGGAAGATGCAGGATTTTATTTGATTATACATATTGATGACAACATGTAATATTTTCCCAGAAATACCCTGTTTCATCAAGTTGTGTCATAAGGCTTGTCTCCAAATAGAATCAAATGCCTTTTTATAATCAATAAAAGCACAGTATAATTTTTCATTACTTACAGAAAATATATCAATTAATGCCTTAAGAACAAAAGTGTGATCAAGTGTTGAGTGCATGCGTCTAAAACCTGCTTGATTTTCTGAAAGGATTCCGTTCAATTCAACAAATCTTGTAAGCCTGCTGTGACGTAAGTGTCCCGCACGACCCGCTTTCTTTGTTTCTTATCTACACCCCCCCCCCCTCACCCCCACCCCTCTCCTTTTCATTTATCTGTCCGGCCGCCACTTTAAATACCATCCACCATCAAACGAACGCCGATTAAGGCATTTGTCTCTTTGAAGCCCGGCTTACCTCCCCTGTCAGCATGTAACACCTACAGAGGTTATCTCCCTTTACCCCCCCCCCCCTTTATCTCCGTTCCCCATCACGAGAAAGTGAACCCCACAGTCGGCGCCCTTTTGAACCCTTCCTTTCCAATCACGAGAAGGCTAGGAATTTCGGCATGTGATAGGAATGTAACCGGCGCGTGATTGTTCGGTACTAGTATGCATAAAATTATAGCATCATCTTGTGACGTGTCAATTGCTATAAACCAACCACAGGCTTTCATTGTTTGAAAGGGAAGGCTATAATTGGAGTAGTGAGAAAAGGTTTTCACACAAGACGCTGAAACCTAGCTAGAGCAACATTGCAGACTCAACCTCTCCCAGCCTGTCATATAGCCCAACTAGTGAGTATTATTGATGGCTGGTGATTGAGATCTGGTTTGTTTGATCATAGTTTTGATCTAGATCCTATGTTCAATGATGAATAAGGAGTAGATAGATATGTTATTGAAAAGAAGTAGTAAACATTCTGTTCTATTTATGTGCACTGATTATTTGTGTGTGTGTGTTTTTTGACTTTAACACTTTTGGTACCAGACCCGGATTTTATGCCTACTAACCCTTTTGTCTATTTTTAGTAGGAAACCTGTGGGTTGCAATCTTGCACTTTATGATACCATTCCTTTCCAGGTGTTGGATGGAGAGTGATGTTGGCTTGATCACCTTTTATGTTTTACTGATCTCAGTTTGTTAACTGAAATTCAGTTTATTTATTAACCAGTGCTATTGTACAAGGGCAGCCTTCTAGCCGGTTGGGATCCACTAATTCCCTGCCGACTGAAGCCCCTTGTCTCTAAGCCATAGAGACCTACATCCACCTTCTCCTGTGATTATCAGCAGGGCATTGTGGGCCGGACGATCATCCCGGACTCACAAGCACCAAGACGGGAACGCCGCCAAGACGCCCCGCACCCAGAATCCGCGAGGAGACCACGCTTGAACCGTGCCATCCCGCGAAGCCGTAACCGGAACGACTGGGAGCTACTCTCACCTGACGAGCAAGCCCAGCCAACCCAGCACTCGCCGATCACTATGGAGGAACTTGACAACAGCTAAGTCCAGCGGACCGCGCCAATCATTTGAACTTTCCTCCGGACACTGAAAATAATTAGTAACCCTTCTCGCTTGGGGCTAACCTTCTAGAAAGACAAAAGTCTTGTAAATCCTTTCGGATTTCATTGTTTTTTTATTCATATTTTGTTTTGGCGCCATTGAGCTGCTTTATTATTATTGTTGCATAATCTTATGCAGATTTTGTGAGTAAATAAAATACAAGTGTCAAATAATCCTGAACCCTTTGGTCAGACTGATGAGAGTGGGAGTCTTGTAATTTCATGTAAAACCCTACTTCTCTCTGTCTGCCATTAAGAGCAAATCAACCACTTGTATTTCTTACAATCATACGAGCCAGAACCCGGGCACAAATATAAATTTATTAGATGAAAAGGGGCCGGGAAAGTTGCTCATCTCCCATACCCTAGAGAAGTGGGTTAAAGGCCAATTTTCTACTTGAAAATTTCACACACTACAAGTCTTCCCTAGAGGCTTAGCCTTTTAACACCTGCTATTGAGAATTGATGTAAATAGTTTTCCTATACAACTCAGCAGTGTTATCCCTCTGTAGTTATTGCAGTCTTCTTGATCCCCTTTGCCTTTATAAAGTGGCACAATTAACCCTGTCACCCAATCCTCTAGTATAACACCAGAATCCAAAAGCAACGAACAAGAAAATTTAGTCAAATAAGGCACACTTTTCCTTATGTACTCATTAATTACTAAATCAACACCTGTTGCTTTGTTATTTTTTAAGCATTTAGTAACTCCTTCGATTTCGTCCTCTGTAATTGGATCATTTAAGATATCTAAATTGACGTTCCTTTCAATTATTTCATCAAAGTTTGTATCATTAATTCCAATATCCTGATTAAGCAAGTGAAAGTGATCTTTAAGATCTTCAAGAGAAATAGGACAAGGGGAAATAGATTCACCTTTAATCTTTCTCCAATAATCACTTGGATCTCTTGACTTTATGGTGCGCAATTCTTGATGCCATTTTTTTGTTGCCCTTCTTTCAGATCGCCTCAAAACATTTCTGTATTCTTTGCTTTTTGCAGTAAAATTGGCACGGTTGGAAGCAATGTCTGAACATTAAAACCATATGCTTTGCTTTAAAGTATTGACTTCGAAAAACCTTGCATTCCTTATCAAACCAATTTTTGTTCTGTTTCATTAAACTTTTATCATTATAATTTTTAAACGTAGCAACCGAATGTATCCTTTGCTGAATCAACCAGAATAGATGAAAGCTGCTTATTCATTTCACTGATAGATTAAACAAAGTTATTATTTCATCAATATTATAATATACTCACTACATTTACTATTATCCCACCTTCTAATTTTTATAACATCATGTTTTTGTGGAGGCAAATAGTTAGTACAATCATATTCATTTAGAACACTTGATTTTTTAACTGAAAGAGACAGACATACAGATAGCAATGCATCAAAAACATCAACTTTAAATTTACTTACATTTTCCATCAAATACTGTGAACCTATTACATAATCCACGACTGTGCTTCCTTTACATGTATGCATTCAAATACCTGCATCAGAGCCTATTCTTCCATTAAAAATAGAGAGAGGGAGTGATTTACAAAAATCCAGAAGACGATAACCATAATTATTTGGCCTCTGCTTGTCCTGAGAAGCTCTTTGACAAGGTTGAAAAGAATCTTTGCTCATATCATAAAGAACGTCAGAAAACACAGAGTGTGCGAACTGATTCATATCAATGAAATCACTTAGACATTTGGTGGAGGCATTAAAATCCCCCAACAGTAGGACATAAGTGTCTCTGTATTTGTCTTGTAAAGTTGATAATTCCGTCTCAGCCACATCAAAAAGGTCAATATTGCTATAAGCTTCTGGAGGAATGTAAACACCACCAACCAAACAGTCTTTATCATAACCTGTCAATGATTTTTTCAATAAACACCAAGCGACACATCTATTGGAGAAAGGTAAAATCTCTACACCCTTAGAAATATTCTTTCTAACAGCTATTCCAATGCCACCAGAGCGGCGATTAGACAGACATTTTCTGTTAAAAAGTTGAATGATATAACCCCATTTACTAAAACAATCAGAGACGAACATGGCATCTTGATCGTCAGCTTTAGTCTCAAGAAAAACAGCAACACACTGAAGACGAGAACGTAATCCACACACATTTAAAGATACAAAAGATAACTCACTAACCCCACGGTCACTATGATTTACATCTACATCCACTTCAGGAACAAATTTATCGTTGACATCACAATCAGAAGACTCAAGACACAATGAATCCACCAATGAAGTCTCCACACAAGACGATTGTTCACCAGATGATTGAATGCAAGATGAACAGAAATATTTACATACAGAATGATTACCACCACAAGTACGTTTTGATGAAACGTCACACGAGACAGATGAAAATGGACGATGAACACTACGACTTCCAGCAAATTCCTAGGTGAACACGAAGTGCTGGAGCCCCAGTGCCCTGTAGTCGACTTCGTTCACCCCAATCCGGAACAGGTCGTCAAGCTGTTGCCACTGCTGCTGCTCGTCCCGGGCACGACTGTCATCTGGCAGGCAATCTCCCCGTCGTGGGTGGTGGACACCCTGTCCACAACAGGCGCTGCTTTGCAAATTTTCAGAAGCCTTGATCGTAGTGCAAGTGGTGTAAGTTTGTCATTCAAATAGACGCCTTTCACTTCGTGTTTCTTCAGCTCCTTTTTCTTCTTCATCAGGTTCGCTTTGCTCTTTCTCGATGTGAACTTCACAAGCACAGGTCTGGTTGTATTTTACTTTTTCATTCCCGCACAGTGAATCACCTTTGGATCCAACTCCACCCCGATCTTCCTGCTCAAATCAATCAGCTTTTTTTCCAGGTCTTCGTTTTCTTCCTCTTTCAGTCCAACAATCCGGACCGTTTCCCTGCGCTGGTACTGGTCCAGCCTATCCTGTTCATAGCGCAGCAATAGATTCCCTTGACACCCCTCCTCCATTTCTCGGTTTCTCCATTTCTCCGTTTCTCGGTTCTTTCCGTTTTATTCCAGAGTTGCCTTTTATTTCTTACTAGCGCAACGCCTAGTACTGGCAATGAACCGTACTGGTAACGCCACATACTGGTAACGCTGAGTACTGGTTTCGCCGGGTCCGCGAAATATTATTATTACTTTTGTGTCTCTCCCTCCTTCCATCTTCTTCACTCATCCCGTTCTACTACTCCCCGCACCTTACTGAGTACAGCAAATTTGAAGCGATTGGGTTAAGAAAAGGTGGAGTTATCAAGTAAAGACATTATGCATTGAACATGTAGCCTACATAATCAGTACATCTCATAGCCCTACAAGAGACAGAGACAGTGAGAGAGAGAGAGGGAGAGAGATAGAGAGAGAGAGAGGGAAAAAGAGAGAGAGAGACAGACAGACAGACAAAGACACACACAAAGAGAGACAGACAGACAGAGAGACATAGACAGAGAGCAAAGAGGACAACTGCTGTTCCGGTTGGATGAATGAAAATTTGTTTAACGTCCTCCACCCTGGAGCAGACACAGAGGCAGACAGACAGACAGAGAGAGAGAGAGAGAGAGAGAGAGAGAGAGAGAGAGAGAGAGAGAGAGAGAGAGAGAGAGAGAGAGAGACAGAGAGAGAGAGAGAGAGACAGACAGAGAGAGAGACACATAGACATACAGAGAGACATGAGACACAGAGAGAGAGACAGACAGACAAAGACAGAGAGAGAGACAGACAGAGAGAGAGAGAGAGAAAGAGAGAGAGACAGAGAGACAGAGACAGACAGACAGCCACGGGCATGCACCCCCCCCCCCCCCCCCCCTTATATAAGTTCTTATATAAGCTCACCTCACTACCACAGCGTCAGTTAACCTCAGTGACCCGCAATTATGTAAAAATAGATATGATGAATTATCTTAATAACAGCACGTTTGGACGGGTCCCATTTCGTCGAATCCGCGAAACTAAATTGGTGCATATCGCGCGTGTTTATGAACGGATGCAGTGGAAATTTTGCACGACGATAGTCACTATCCCTGGTCACACACGTTCCAAATCTCGAGTCAATGTCTGGTCTGGTTACGCCGCGGTTTGTAAAAACGTGAAGTGGCATATATCGCGCGCGTTTCTAAATCGATTCGCTTCCGGTTTGGCACAAGGATAGTCACCATCCCCGGTCATCTACCGTCTAAATTCGAAGGCAATCCGCCCAGAAATACCGGAGATACAGGGGCCGAGAGGCCAGTTATAAGGC
>CM065692.1:19088400-19105741 GCA_017654935.2 Phymorhynchus buccinoides
TTATATATGGTATTTGTAAATTTCGTAAAAGTGAATTTAATAAAAAGGGATTATGTCGCAGTAAATAAGTTAGTTATTAGGGATTTACGTATATGAAAATTTATATCATGAGTTTATATTACCACAATGAACCGTATAGAGATATTATACATCAGTCATGTCCCAATATATCTTTCACGACGAAATCTGTTTAAATGTCTGTGTACGACCTTATTACTAGCGCTAAGGCTCATTCATGTCGTTTTGTAATTTTCCTCTAATGAGTACGACATTTCTACAAAGACTGTTACGAAAACCCCCCAAAGTGTGTGTATCCCAAGCACAGCCAAATCCAGTTTATATAAATAATCCTGTATTAGGGGAGACTGTGTAAAAAGCCGCATGTGTGTAGAAGCCCATGCCTTAATTATCTCATAAATGAAGCAAATTTCAGTACATGTTGCCATGACCCTGCCAATTATCTCATGAAATAAAAACTTTCAGTAATTTTGCCTGCGATACGAATGCTAAACTTAACACTCGTCTCATGCTACAATGTGACTGAATTTGATTCATTCCAGCGATATTGCATGGACTTCCTTTACCCTCCCAATGGGCTTTTTTACCCCCGTCCTTATTCCATTCTTTGTACTTAATTCCATTTGTACTTATTTGCGGTGTTCGCAAGTTCCTCCATGCTCCACAAGGGGTCAAAGTTTAAACTCGGTGCGATGGGCCCCCTTCCCTCTTACATTTCTCAGCTCTCCTTGCATAATAATACATTTCGAGGGGTGTGTCCAGACGTCTATCTCAAAAGGACATAAAGAACACAGATGACCTCATGGCAGGCACCCCTTGCACATTTACCTTTCTTACCAACATTAAGCTGTATTTTATCAACGTTTATCAGCTAATTAGCTTGTTGATATTAATTGCAATCATATAAAGGTCATTATCTAATAGGACCTCACCCCCCCCCAGATGTAAAACTTTATATCTAAATCATGCAAAACTATTCACTGTACTGAGTCTTTACTGGTTTTGTAAAAAGTAGCGATGACCAAAACTCTTATTGTAGGTGCTTTTGCTTGATAACACACGTACGCACGCACGCACGCACGCATGCCACACACTACGCACGCACGCGCACGCAACACCACGCACACCGCTCACGCGCACACGCACGCGCGCCACAGCGCCACACACACACACACACACACGCACACACAACCACACAACGCCGCCACACACAAACAAGCACACACCAACCGGTCCCCTTTCAAGGTCGGCGATCGAGAGCGAGGCGATGGGAAGTCTGTGGTCAATCGCATTTTCCCCCTCCCTTTCGTACCTGTCTACTATAGTACCTGTTAGCGACTTACTGCTCTTTTGCCCCGCCCAGGTGGCAAAACACTCGAGTGGGCTATCCTCTCTATTTCTTAGTTGGGGATAAAGAGGGAGAGAGGAGAGAGAGAGAGAGAAAGAGAGAGAGATGAGAGAGAGAGAGGAGAGAGAGAGAGATGAAGACGCATCCTCTCTCTTCTCTCTCTCTCTCTCTCTCTCTCTCATTCCTCTTCTCTCTCGGTCTCTCTCTCTCTCTCACTACCCCACACTACGAATATAGCGGGATAAAGCCCAAGTGGTTTGAACTGCCCCTGGCGGTCCAATAATCGCCATAAGTCGACCAAGGTACTCTACTGTCAACCATAGACGCACAGGAGGCTAGAACAACATTACCTGTTTATCATAGGCCAGGCTCAAAATTAAGCCATAGCTTTGTTTTCCTTATATATATTTAGTTTTTTCATGTCGATCTAACCTGACTTGAAGGTGCTGAATCCAAATCCGTTTGAGGCCAAGTTGTATTTTGTGGCATTTTGAGTATGACTTAATAATGTCAAATGGCCACCATTGTCTGATAGGTATCCAACTATGCGAACTCTTCCTATTTTGTACTTATTAGCCCGGCCACTCCTCGGAGGCTATCGTGATCCTTCGTGCCTCTTATTTGCCTGGCAATTATCTTAGAAACCATTTCACAGAATCACTTCGAATTTGTGTGTAGTATTTTAATAAGATGATGTGCCCCTCGGCACGTCTTGTTGACCTTGACCCTTTGACCTTGAATAGGTGATTTTATTGTATCAACTATAATCCCTTGAGTGATGTTTTGCGTGAGGAAAATATTACTTTACCCTCTCTCTCTTTCTCTCTCTCTCTCTCCAATCTCGTCTCTTCTCCCTCTCTCTCTCTCTCTCTCGTCTCTCTCTCTCTACATCTCTCTCCTCTCTCGGCCTTACTGTGCTTTTTGGTCATTCAAATTGTCTTTCAATGCATTTCCCTCCAGTAATGCGATCAAGAATATAATTAGACGTTAAGAGTGGTCTAACGCCAACAGGTTTGTAACTATGACACTTGTTTTCGAGCCCTCTCTCTCCCACTCTCACTGTCCAATGGCCCCTTCAAAATGTCAGTGTTTCATCTAGGTGACACTCAGTAACAATTATGCAAGTTGTAGCGTTATGAGTGAACACATTTCGGTCACACATGCCACAACACACACATCTCGCGCGCGCGCGCGCACGCAACGCCGCATACATACATACATAACGTTAATATAGCATACATATTTTGCTTTCTACACTTTTCTAGTGTCCAATGTCTGTATTTGTGACCTCATACAAACCAGTTTTAACGTTCATTTTATAAACATACTAGTTTTTACTCCTCCATCCATCATCATCCACCATCATCTCCAACTCCATCCATAATCCATCATACTCCCCATACATCCAATCCATACATCATCCATACTAGGACGCAGGAACCGCACAGCCCCCCGTCCCCATTCTAAAGAGCCTGTTCTTATAAGAACGGGACTAACAGAAAAAAGAGGATGAACTGGCAGAACACCGATGCCTTCGAACTGGACTGCCACAAACACACACGCCTCTCTCCATTCAGTGTTTTGTTTCTCCTTAACTCCTCCACATTTTCCGCGCTCCTTGTACAACTTCCTTTTGGCCGCCTCCCCTCCCCCTCCACCCCCACTCGTTTTGTACTCATATTGTGAACTACTGTGGCGTGGTCATAGCTTGTAAAACTACCGGACCGACATAAAATGGAAAATTGTATGGTTTTCTATGCTGGTGATTATGCCCATTGCCTCAAGCTTCACCACACGTACAAGGCCCCTGGACACCTATAATGAATATAGCAACATCGCCCACTGCAACACAGCATCGTCTTCTTCAGAGCCACGCATATTGTAAAGCAAGTTGCTTTCAAAAAGAAGAAGAAAGAATTGCTCTATATAGAAGCTTTGATCTTTATTTCACACTCCTTCACAAAGCTCATTCTGCTTTTAGTAGTATTCTTTCTGCTGATTGGCATGATGTATGATTCTTCGTTACTATGGATCTTTCGTAAAAAACATAGGCTAGGCATACGATTGTGTCTATGTTGGATGGTCGCGTTTTGGTTTGGTTAGTTCCCCAGCGCAGACGGAGTCTGACGGTATTGCGTTTGGTTTGTGTGTAGGTATGTACGTTTGGCTTCATTGAAAATGAGATTTGGTATGTAACTTTAAATTTGTTCAAAAATCACTGGCTGTCATATAATGACAACTATGGAATGCTTATCCGAGAGAGATAATCTTAGTGTATTAAATCAGCCACTAGACACCAAAGATGCTCCCCTTGGTTGCTAGTCCAGCCTATGGAAAGCACATTTAAAAACAAGGTAGAAACCAGAAATCATTGTGGTTATTGAGTAGTAAATTGCAGACAAAGTGCAAGATAAAGAGGTTCAGTAAACATTGGATATTCCTCTTGTCAAACGACCCAACCCTACCCCCCCCAACCTCACTATGTAATTATCAGCAACAGTTTGAAGGGCAGATGAAATACTGACGTCGATGCAATGTACTGGGTGAGCCAATTAGGGACAAGTGGCCTTAGGTGGTACAAATACTATGATTTGAACACATGACGTCCCACCACTGAGTGTGACTTACTATAAAGCCTGTTTCTCAATGTGTAGCCTACAATGCGGCCAAGAAGATGTGAATTTTTGGTGAAGCTCTAAAAAATATTAGACTTATCAAAATATATTAAACTCTCGGCAAAACATAAATGAAAGCTTAGTATTTACAGCCCAAATGTTGCCAAAATGTGTATAAAAATGTACAGTCGACAAGGAAAATCACTCCTGCCTTCACATCACTGACAGTTTGATAAAATAACGAATATGCGAGAGTTTTCCAATGACTCTTTCGTTTACTCAAACCAACACTTACAACCTAAGCAATCTGGATTTTAACTGTATAATAAAAGCCGCGAACGACAACACGTTACAACAAAATACTGGTTTGAGGTCAGACGAATGCTTTTCTGGTTGGTCCAGTTATTCACCAGATCAAAGTTAGTGGAATGTGCGGCTCTTCTACCTAACAACATATGCAGACTGCAAAAAATGTAATACAAATCTACAGCGAGAAGCAATCACATTCATGAGACCCAAACCGAATTGCTAACAAAGTTTTAGGGAGCCCACTTTAAATGCCTTGAGCCCGTATGTAGGCTATTGTGAGATCTCAATTGTATTGAAAATTATAGTCAAATAAAGGGGGGTTGAGAAGAGGGATTGCTTTTGACCTTCCATGTTGTCAAAACCCTCTTGAAAAGCATTCTTACACAAAAATACGAAAAAAGAAATTATCATTTTCCGTACAATATCTGTATGTGTTCTCTAATCTCAAATTTTTTTTTAATTACATGGCCCCCCCAAACCCCCCAGACAGTCTGACGGTATTGTTTTTGGTTTGTGTGTAGTTATGTATGTGTGTCAATAATCTAAACAAAACTACTGACGGATTTTTTAAATCAAATTTGGCCGAATGCAAACACCTCACTAGACAGCTTCTTTCGATAGTTCATGATCTTGTTCCACTGTTGTTTTTTCCTTCAAATTCTACACTTACCCTGCCAGTGATGTACCGATGAGATCGAAAGTATAGCACAACACTGTACTGATACGAGATAAATCATAGGATAATTTTCTGGCTCTTGTACAAATCCCTAAGACAAAGCGTGCCAGTGCTAACAAATAATCAGACACTTGTCCTGCAGTTGAGAAACAATTAGAAGAACATTTGTAAACTTTTAATAAGTCAATGGCCTATGAACCGGGGCCTCGGTACATCATGCCTACTACCTATGTGCAATTGTCATGGTAGGGGTGGAGTTGGCTGCAAATAAACTGGCCAAGATTGGTGTCTCCCTGATTTTTGTTTGACCTTGAAATTTTCTGCCGCTACCGGCGGCACTTGGTTCCAAGGTGAAAAAGAAAAAGACTATCGGTCGAATTGATGGCTGCCAGATGTCGGTGATGTCCAATATCAAGGCCTTGGTGTTGAGTACTACCGTTACAGCATTTTACTCCGTGACTACAGTTTTGGCCATGTGATAGATAGTGAAGGGGTGTTGCAAGCACAAAGAAAATATTATTGGCGATTCACATGCGGTCAAGTTCAATTCTGGACGACATTTGCTGTCATGGAAACGTTGGACGACGACCTGCCACGCCACTCTCTCTTGCATTCATTTCAGCAACGTTATACGGTGGCTACGATCACACAACATCCAACTCCGCTCATGACCATTTCTGCAAATAACTGTCATAGTTATCGTACCAACGTTTGTTATCGGTAAACTGGGTGTATAACATCTCGGTCCCTCTTTTTCTCGGATGAAAGGATTCGTACACGCAACTGATGTCGTATTTCATCAAATGTAGTATACGTAGCAGCGGAGATGACCACATACCAGCGCCACGATGACGCTGTTGGTCTGGTGTCCATCATGTCCGAGCTTGGAGGGCTTGACCCACACGACACCGCTCCACAGCGATGACCAGGCTGATCTGGACAGTGAATGAAGGAGAACGACAATGGGACCATGTGCTGGGACATTAGCTTCAGAATAGTGCCGATCCTCTCCGATAGTTTCTCATCGGCATGGCGAAAACCATCACTTTTCAGCTCGAAGATACGGCACTACGACAATCGTCCAATGCGAAGAACAACAGACAAGGTTATCCTTTCCTTGATGCTTGTTGTTGGTAGAAACACATGTTGATGATGTGCAAAGACCAGCCATCAGGGAATAAGCCGTCAGACATCCGTACACCACGACAGAACATCTCCAGCATATCGTAAGTTACGGTCTTCTGGGTTTCCCGGGGTTGTTTTAGGAAAGGGGAAAAACCTCACATCCTTCAGAACGCTATAGGTACGTAACCCTGCTGGTGGTGTAAAGTTTGTGTGAAGTTGCCCAAGACTAGGTGTGTGGTCATTAGTGGAACACCCATGGTGTTGGAGGATGCTGACCGGGCCTAAAAATGCAGACAATTCATCAGTGATTTGAAATTGGGATAAAAGAATTGCTATTGATTGATTCATTTATGATTACCTTTAATACGACAGCTTTATTTTTGCATTTTTTGGGGTATTAACGTTTTTATTCTTTTTTTTCATTTAAATATACATAACCAAAGAAAAACAAACAAATATATAACACATACATACATACCCACATACATATATACACAATACACACATACATAAACAAACATATATCAGACTAAGAAAAAAAATTAAATCAACACCCAAATCGAAAAGGAAATACTTTAAGAAACGCAGGTATTAATATAAACTATGATGCCAGTACAAAAACACAAACAAAAAAGTAGATTACAAAATCACAGAAGAAAAGAACAGCCAACAACAAGTCTTTTGGAGAAACCCCCCCCCAAAAAAAAACACCCACCCATAAGGCCTCTGTTTTACATATCAGAGTGAGCATCCGTTACAGTTGTTTACCCTGTACCTCAAGAAATAAGGGGGTTGTACAGTGACCATTTGGAGGTAAAGTCTTCATATGCCATGTTTCTGCGCGCAATATGTTCTTCGATTTTGAAACGATATTTTAACATGCAGACAAAAACATTTAATACAGGATGCTGACTGTTCAGTCTACATTTTTATATATATTGCTTGGCATGTAGCATTATGTAATAAAAAATATTATCAATGCACATGTTTTTATCATATCCAGCAATAACTAATGATTTCGTCAAATTTAAATTAATAACATTCTCACACTTCTCTTTTAAAAAGTTTGCCAGTGTTTTCCAAAACTCCTGGATTATTGGGCATTCCCAGAACATATGAAATATGCTATCTTTGGAGATGGCACAAAAACTACATCGATCTGTGTTTAATATACCCATCGATTTCAATATTACATTGGTTCCTAGGCATCTGTGGATGATTCTTAATTGGAACCACTTAAGATTAACATCAGATATTTTGCTAAGAAACAAAAAACATTTATTCCAATCAATATCAATGTTCAGTTTTTCATTCCACTTTGTACACCCTTTTACATGGACATCATTGGCAATAAGTGTGTCATGATATAGTTTGGATCCTCTATGAATGGAAAGCAGTGTATCAAAACATTAATTATTCTTAACAGAAATATTTGTATTTCTTATATAATTTTTATGTTGATTATGCTGCTCTATAACCATTAAATGTTACAAAATCTACATCAATGTTGTATTTGTGTGTAAAACATTCAAAGGACAAAAACTTCCCATTATCATCCAGAAAATGTGCTATGCAGTATGCATCTTTATGTGTAAATCTTTTCCCTGGAATGAAACAATTTCCAACTAATATTCTTTTATTATAAAAAACTGGATCAGCCAAAAGTTCATCTGAGTTTTTGTGACGGGTTTTATAAAATAGTAATTTATATGAATCAAAAACAAGTTTGTTTTACGGAATGTACACATAATTTCTGGTCCATAGTTTTTTTATTTCCTCAAGTAGAGGGAAATTAAATGTAGCAATAGCTTTCCATTTTTGATTGCTTTTTTGCTATTTTCTCATCCAAGTTAATTTTAAAGCAGAGGCAAACGTCTTCAATTCTGGTAAACCAAGACCCCCATTTATTATACTCTTATGTACAGTTTTTGTACTTATTTTATCACGCTTATTGTTCCACACAAATTTATAGCACATATTTTGTAGAGTTTGAAAAAAATTGTCTGGTGGGGTTAGGCAGCAGGATCCACAAATTTTTTAACTTTGACAAAATAAGATATTTAAGGACTGCAACCCTGCCCATAGGAGTAAGTTGTCTTCAAACCCAAATTTTGAATACATTTGTTATATCTAGCTAGTTGTTCTGCATAGTTTAATTTTGAACAATTTTTTAAATCATTTGTAAACCAAATCCCCAGAATTTTGATTTTTTTGTGGATTCCACTCTATGTTCAGGTGATCCATATATATATTATTGTACCTCACAGGTTTTCCTGCTGCCTATCCAAATGGCACTCGTTTTCTCATAATTCATGAATTATTTTACATTCTTTGACATATTTGTAATGTTCTGTTCAAAGCAAAAAATAAAAAATTTCAGTTCAATTCTTTCTTAGTTCCTTTTCCCTTTATTTGCAAACACCCTTTTCCCCCCTTGATTGAAATAAGCTCTACAGACAGGTAACTTTTGGTCTTTCCAGTGTTGAAACAGCACATCACAAGATATCATCAATAATAAATTATTTCAAGCTTATTTAATATAGGGGTACGGTATCATCTAAAGTTAGGAGTGCATCAGCATTATTATTTTCATGCAGGAATTTTCTGAAGAAAACGAAGGCTTTGGAATAGGTGATGAATTTGACAATATGTTACTGTTTCGTGTCCACTCTTATCAGAAACGCATACGATGATACTTTGACAAACATTCATAAAACACACTATAGAAGTCTACGATTTGCTCAAAAATTCAACCAAATGCTATTAAAATTAAAAGTTTCAAATTCGCATATGGCGTGTTTCCATTATTTTAGGTCATGCTGGCCATAATATTATTATTTAATCAAATTACTTACACAAATCACTCACCCTCCCTCTCTCTTTCTCTCTTCTGTGTGTGTGTGGGTGTGTGTGTGTATACATGTGTGTGTGGTTGTGTGTGTGTGTGTTTTGCTCTCTCTCTCATTTACCTCTCTCCACTTCTCTCTTGCCTCTCTGTCTCTGTATACGGTGCGTGAGAGAGTGCAATTACATAGATAGAGACAGAAAAGACAGGCAGACAGACATACTGTAGAACAAAAGAACATAAAAGGAAGAAAGGTGGTGCATGTGTGTGATGGAATGTGTCACGCACCCGCACGCCCCACTTTCTCCTCTACACCCCCATAACCCCAACACTTTTTCGATTTCATCCCTCTACTCTTCATTCTTATCCGCCAGGCTACAATCTTGTGACATCACAGGATTCCCCGACCGAAAGCGGCGTCCTTTGTTCTCCCTTCTCCCCTCCGTCATGTGATTCTGACACCAACGCCGCAGTACACAGCGCATGACTGCCGTGTAAGCGGAAATCGCATGACCGCTGTTTATACTGAAAGCGTGTGATCTGTAGCTTTCTCTTAGTCTAGTCACAAGCAAACTAAAACCTGGCTGAGTAAGCACTGTTGGAACAGACCCTCTGCTTGTTATCTGCCAGTAATACTATTAGCCCAACTCGTAAGTAATATTGAATGTATTTGGGTATAAAATAATTGCTTGAGATTTAGTGGGGGGGTTTTCTGTTTTTGATTCAAATCGGATGTTCCATGTTGAGTAAGTAGTAGAGGTGTTAAGTGAAAATATTTGGGAAGAATGCTGGTCTAACTCTGTGCACATATTAATTGTTGTGCTTGATTTTGACTTTTTTGTGCAAGAACCTGATTCAATGCCTAATTTTATTTATCCTTTTTATACAGGCATGTGTATGTGTGAAACAAACTTCGTTGCAGACTTGCAGCATTTAACAACATTTTTGCATGATCTAAGTTTGTTCACTTTGTATTCCTTTCCAAGTGTTGGACTGAGAATGATATTTGCTTGTTGGCTTGATCATAGATTTTGATCTTGCTTGTTGCTGAATCATAACAGTTGATTCCAGTAAACCTTTCATGTTTTATTTCAGGTTGACAACTGAAATTCATATTATTTTTCATAGTGCTATTGTACAAGTGTGGCCTTCTAGCCGGTTGGGATTCATTAATCTCCCACTGGCTGAAGCCCATATCTCTAATCCATAGAGATATACACCCATATTCTCCTGTGATTCTCAGCAGGGCATCGTGGTCAGGAAGCCTAACCCCTGACTCACAACCAACAAGATGGTGCCACACCCAGAAACCGCGAGGATACCACACCTGTGCTGTTCCATCCCGCAACACCCCATCCAAGACACCTGGGCGACCTCTCACATGAAGAGCCAGCCTAGTCACCCCAGCACTCACCGATCCCGACAGAAGAAACTTACTTCAGCTAAGTCCTTAGGACAGTACAAATAAGAATAATTTAAACCTGGACACTGGATAACATAATATAAGTGACCCTTCCGGCTTGGGGCTAAACTTTTCAGACAGACAAAAGTCTTGTATAATCCTTTCGGATTTCATTTTTCATACATATTTTGTTTTGGCGCCATTGAGCTGCTTTCTTATTGCTTCATAATCTGTTATTCAGATTTGTGAGTAAATAAAATACAAGTGTACAAATAATTCTGAACCCTTTGGTCAGACTGATGAGAGTGGAAATTTTGTAATTTTCATGTAAAACCCTACTCCTCTCTGTCTGTCATTTAGAGCAAATCTACCACTTGTATTTCCTTCAATCATACGAGCCAGAGCCCGGGCAAAAATATAAATTTATTAGATAAAAAGGGGCCGGGAAGTTGCTCATCTCCCACACCTTAGAGAAGTGGGCTCAAAAAGGAACATTTTCTCATTGACAATGTAACACTTTTAAAGTCTTCCCCTAGAGACTTCACCTTTAGCCCATTCCCTCGTCACAACCACCCCTAGTATAGACTCGACAGAATGATTCGACAACTTGCGGTTTGGCCTTAGTGGATTCTCTCAACCATCTCACAAAAACCGACACCACAAAGCAAGAGCATCATTATACGTTTCTAACGTGCTACTAAATTGATTTGGGTTTTTTAATGTTCTAACCTCGGAAACAAGAGCGTGGAGGGAAAATCTGATTAACGTCCTCCGGTCTGGAACAGACACACATATGGGACATTTATAGATGTAAAGATAGTGGGACGATCCTGGAGGTACTGCAATACCAGGACAGTCCCGAGTTTTTAAACGATAAAGATATTGCTAGTAGTTACTAGCTCTTTCGGAACTGATGTTAAAAATAAAAAAAGTTAAAAAAAGAAGAAAGAGCTAACTTCTGGTTTTCAGCCAACAGACTACTACTGTTTCAACGTGTAGTCATTAATAAAGCTTTGTTGTAGCAATCATAAATTGCCGATCGAAGTGAGATCAGAGAGAATAGGATATATAACGAGTGTAGCATGAATAATGTCGGGGATGAGTTTCATTTTGTTTTGCAATGCCCAAAATTTAGTCTACCTCGAAGATTTGTTTATCGCTGAAAAATATTGATCTTGCTTATCAATGTTTAATCTTTGCAATCTGTTTCGTGCTAACAATAAAGCACAACTTAGATTGAGTAAATTCACAAAGCAGGCAAAAGTCGTTTATATACATTTCATGTATCTCCTTCCCAAAACACGCATTTGTTACTCTGACTTAAATAATATGTGATAAGTTATTTATATTCTCAAAATTAATTTGTTTTGTTTTGTTTGATGTGACCCAGTGCATCATATCATTTTTGGCTCACTCGTGTTAACGAAGTGAGTCTATGTTTTCATCAGTGTTCGGTTGTGTGTGGTCTCGTCTGTATGTATGTATGTATATGTCGTGCCTAACTCGCAGAATTGCCTAGTCTGTAGATTAGGCAGCCACTTTGCCTAGTTTGTGAACTAGGCACTCGGAGTGCCTAACTTGTAAACTAACTTTTCAGACGTGCCTAATCTACAGACTAGGCAGTCCTTGTTTTAATCTCCTACATAACTCCTCTATATATTTTAACACCAAGAATGCAATAGTACTGTCATAAAAAGAAGTTTATTGACTTCTTTATTTACTCTCCATTGTTTGTTTGTCTGTCTGTATTGCAACATCGCTCAATAAAATGATATCAATTTTTGTTACTAACTGTGACATTTGCCAGAGGAAGAAGACGAAGCCTAACAAAGACCTCGTTGTACGCCCTCTGAGGAGTAAAGCAGTTTTGATAATTATGGAATCTGCACCAGATCGAGGATTCAAGTACATTTTAAACTACCAGGACCATTTCTCAAAGCTTATTGTGTTGTCGCCAATGAAATCAAAAGCAGCAGCTGAAACAGCATAATTATCATCTCATTCTTGACATTTTTCTGATGGATGATGCAATATGCCATTTTACAGTCGGACAATGGCCTCAGTGATCACTGAGATGAAACTGATTTGGCCTCGGATAAACATCGTTCATGGTTCACCTAAGCACCCTCAGTCACAAAGCAGCATCGAGAGATCCAACTGTGACGTCAAACAATTGCGTGGACAATAGACAATAATACATCACAGTGGGCTGAAGGGTTTCCCATTCGCTATGCTACAAAATAATTCTTCCCCTCACAGAAATCAGAAGTTTTCTGTGGCAGAAAGGGTAAATCAGGACTAGAACGAACATGCCTGCCAAAGGATGTAATAGAGAGACTCCAAGAGGAAGAGGAGAAAAACTGCCAGAACAGAAGATTCCAATGAAACTGAAAGTAAAGATCCTGAACTTGAAGGCACAGTTGGGGGAGAAGTGTTGGAATACCTGGCTTTCAAGGAACCAACTCATTAAAGCCGACTTTGCTCTTATTACTCGTGACGAAATCAATGAAGAGGCTGTTCTGCCTTTCCGAGGCATTGCATCACTTCATTCAATGCATGGAGGTCAAGGATTCACAAAGTGCTCATGTCAAGGCAATTGCGCAACAAAGAGGTGTCAATGTAAAATAAAACAGACACCTTGTCACAGCCATTGCCATCCACAAAGAACAACGTGTAAAAATAAGTGATTCACTTTGAATGGGATATTGCTCGGTCTTCGACCTCGTGTAATAAACACCAATGCTCTCGAGATAGGATAAAAGCAATATCCCATTGCAAAGTCCTAATAACTGATAATGTATGTATGTATGTGTGTGTGTTGCATCTGTGCTACTAACTTTAACATTGACTTTTTCTCAGGAACTGAACGGCGTACATTGTTCAAACTTTGCACACACATATAGATGTCTAATGCAAAGCTTTCAAGAAAGATGATTTGCATATTTTAAAATTAGCCAATGACCTTGACCTTGACCATGTAATGTTTGTCCTGGCCATTTCTTTAATATTTTTGCAGTTATGGTCTCCAAATTTCGGAAAAAATATGTTTTCAGCCCAGTAGTGTATTATCGACCAGTTAAGGTGATATAGTATGCGGGGTGACTTTTACCGGACCTATTGACTTAACCTTGACCTTTGACCTTGAACATCGATCAAATATTTGTTTGGGCCATATCGTTTCATACATTATGGTAAGATACAGTTTTTAAATTTGGCAATTAGGTCGACTAGCCTATGATCATGTGGAATGCTAAGTATTGTTGACCTCCGGTGACCATGATGACATTGGCCTTTGGCCTTGGATTTTTGTCTGTCGCAATATGGCATGAACTGCTGCGCATAATCGCTTACAATTTTGTAAGGTGGCATACCACATCAAGCTGGAGTGTTCAGTATAATAAAAATTATGCTGGGTGACTTTTACCCTATTAACCTTAACTTCACCTTTGACCTTGAACATCATCAATTATTTGTTTGGGTCATATCTTTACGACATTGGGGGAGTGGCAGATACAGTTTTCAAATTGACTTGGCAAGTAGGTAGACTAGCTTAAGATCATATGGAATACTGAGTATTCTTGACCTCGGTGACCATGATGACAGTTGAACTTTGACCTTGGATTTTTGTCTCGTTACAATATCACATGAACTGCTGCGCAGTATCGCTTAACATTTTGTAGGGTGGTATATCACATCAAGCTGATGTGTCCAGTAATGAAATTATAACCCTTTGATCTTGACCTTTGACCTTGACCTTTGGAGTGTTTTTGAAAGTGAACAATCTGGCATTTAAATCTATCTCCGAAAACTTAATGCAAGCAATACCAACATTATTTGTGTCCAATGCCCTTTTTTCCACATCAAATGGATGTGTTCAGAAAGTGTACCCTTTCTGACCTTATCCTTTGACCTTGAACTTTGGAGTGTAATTGAAAGTAAACACGCTGGTATTTAGATCTATCTCCGAAAACGTAAAACAAGCAATACTAACCACTTTCTTTGTGTCCAGTGTCTTTTTTCACATCAAACTGATGTGTCCACAAATTTTACCTTTTCTGACCTTATCCTTTGACCTTAAACTTTGGAGTTTTTAATTGAAAGTAAACACTCTGGTATTTAGATCTATCTCCGAAAACGTAAAGAGCAAGCAATACTAACCACTTTCTTTGTGTTCCAGTCGCTCTTATTTTTTTTTCACATCAAACTGACTGTGTCTAGTTATATAGAAATGATGTGTCTAAACTTTATGACATTGTATGACATTTGACCTTGCTCACCCCGTGACCTTGAAGTGTGGTTTGAAAGTGAACAATCTGGCATTTAGATCTCCGAAAATTTAAACCAATTATTTAGATATATCTCCGAAAACGCAAAGCAAGCAATACTAGCTACTAGCCACTTTCTTTGTGTTCAGTGTCCTTGTTTTATATATGTTTTACTAAATATGCAAATCGAAGTTTTTTTCTACGCTTTTATGACTGTTAAGTTGTGTGTCCGTGGCATAACCTTAACATTGTCATTTTCTTGGGATCTACTGTTACGTAAGATGGCTTGGAGTCAAAGCTGGACTATCTTTAGATAGTCCATTGACTTATTATTGAACATATTGTGAAAACGACTGCAGAAATATAAAAAGCATAATCCCTATTTTATATTATTTGCAGTCTTTTTAAAAATACAAGTTCTTAGTTTTTTGCAATGACATCAATAATAAGTCAATGGACTATCTAAAAGATAGTCCGTTTTGACTCTAAGCCATGACTAAAATAAAAATGGACCAAGAAAAAAACAAGCAAAAAGCAAAATTCTGGGTATGGAGCTTTTTTTAAAAATAAAAAATCCGGCATTTAGATAGATCTCCGAAACACAAAGCGAGTGAGCCTCGAAGGCTTTGCCTCTTGTGTTTTGTGTTGCAGCCGCCTCATCCCATTAGGTATAAAAGGATTTAACTTAACTTGAATCTTGAAAAAAAACACGTTGTCATTCCAGGGGAGTTACGTATGCTTCAACAAAGGGGTTCTACACCCACCCCCACCCCACCCCCCCCCCCCCCCCCCCCACTCCGCCCCACCCCCCCACCCCCCCGGAGGTTTCAATTCATAATTATACATAACAAGAGTAAGAGAAAGTTGTCAGATCTTATATTTTTAGACACCCCTTCAATCATGTTTACCACTCTCAATCTCAAAGTGTGTTGGTTATGGGGTTTTTAAGTGTGGTTGTTATTTTAGTTTGATTACAATAACCCTAGGCTGATCCTAACCATATCCCCTTCCCGAGCACGGCAGAATGTTGCTTCTCTGCGCGTGTGTTTGTTTTTGGACAGTGTGTGTTTTGTGCGGGCGTGTGTTGTGTTGTGTGGTGTGTGTGTGGTGTGGTGTGGTGTGGTGTGGTGTGGTGTGGTGTGGTGTGGTGTGGTGTGTGTGTGTGTGTGTGTTTTGTTTTGTTGGTGCGGCGCGCATGTGTGTGTGTATGCTAGGAAATTTATTACATTCTCGATATTTTCTACTGCTTGTTGGTGTTGCTGTTGTTGTTTGTCTTTGTTTTGTGGGGGGGGGGGGGTTTATTCATTTTTTGTTTATTATTGTTAAGCGCTTAGGCTTGTTTAAGATTAAGCGCAGTATAAAGGCCATTATTATTATTATTATTATTATTATTATTCTCAACGGATAATGGTCAATGACACATCTGATGGGTATGTGTTTAGCGCTGCATACGATAAGCGCGCATTTTTTCTATTGTCGATAAACGCGCATCGACTTTTTCCCGGCCTCATCTGAGCCGCATGCATGTGTTTGTCGAAATGAGCGCAATCCCCTCTGTCGTAATTGAGCGCCTCGCTTCTGTCCTAAATGAGCGCATTCAGTTTTTATCATCGAGGTTTGCTAACACAAGACATTACAGACATGCACAGATTGTCATGTTGTCACTAATTTCACGAATGTTTATTCTAAAATTTGTTTAATATAGAAACAAAACTAAAATAAATTCACATCGAGTTGTTTTAGAGACGGGTGGACTATGACTAAGCCGATCCCCTAGAACCCATTCCTAACCTCCCCTATCCCTAACCCTATTCTTAAACCTAACCCCACCTTAAAAAACCCCCCCTAAAAAAAAAGAATCCCCTAACTCCTAAAAAAATCCCTATGTGCTGATCTGAAGAAACAAGGAATACCTTGTACGCAGTATTGCAATGAATACAAATCTAGTTGCAATCAGCGGCCTCATGGCGCGCTTATATTTATATTAGATTTTTTTTGCTAGACCTAGGTTCGCTAGCCTTGTTTAATTGGCAGCCATATTGATCAAAAGTAAACCACAACACCCTCGTGTCAATCAATGCTACACTGTTGTAACATCTCGGTCATGCAAAACATCACTCTCCTACTGATAACAGACTCAAGATGCTTCGTTGTATTTATAGATTATATAAGTGTGTCCTCCTAATTATTTAATACAGTGGTGATATTTTGCTCCGTTTTCGTTGTTTGCTTCCTTTGCATATCTCTCTCTCTCATCTTCCTTCCTCGCTCTCTCTCTCTCTCTCATCTCTCTCTCTTCTCTCTCTCCTCCATCTTCTCATCTCTCCTCTCTCTCTTATCTTACATTGGATTGATATATGCTTATGAATTGTGTTTTATTTGTTTTGTGAAGTGTGTGAGTGCATGCGTTTGTGTGTGCATGCTTGTGCATGGTGTATGTGTGATGTGTAATGTATATATATATATATATATATATATATATAGATATATAATAGTATATATATAATGTGGGTGTGTGTGTGTGTGTGTGTGTGTGTGTGTGTATGTTTGTATGTGTGTGTGTTGTGTGTGTGTGTGTGTGTGTGTGTGTTGTGTGTGTGTCCTGTCTGTCCTGTTCTGTCTGTGTGTGTCTTGTGTGTTGTTATGGTTGTGTGCTGATAATTTTGCAATTATTCATGTGTTGGTCTTTCATATATGTATTAACTTTGTTATTTGTATTTTTTTCAATTTTTTTCCTT
>CM065692.1:19108741-19121241 GCA_017654935.2 Phymorhynchus buccinoides
TTCTTATAGAACTGGGACTACAGAAGAAAAGAGGATGAAACTGGAGAACACCGATGCCTTCGAACTGGACTGCCACCAAAACACAACACTCCTCTCTCACTTCAGTGTTTTGTTTTCTCCTTACCTCCTCCACATTTTCCGCGGCTCCTTGTACAACTTCTTTTGTGCCGCCCCCCTCCCCCTCCACCCCCACTCGTTTTGTACTCATATTGTGAACATAATGTGGCGTGTGTCAGAGCTTGTAAACTACCGGACCGAATAAAATGAAACTTGTAATGGTTTTCTATGCCTGGTGATTATGCCCATTGCCTCAAGCTTCACCACACTGTAAAGGGCCCCTGGACACCTATAATGACTTATAGCAAACATCACCCACTGCAACACAGCATGCGTCTTTCATTCAGAGCCAACGCATAGTGTAAAGCAAAGTTGCTTCAAAAAGAAGAAGAAAAGATATTGCTCTATATAGAGGCTTTGATCTTTATTTCAAAGCTCCTTAACAAAGCTCATTCTTGCTTTTAGTGAGTATTCTTTCTGCTGATGGCAAGGAGGTACTGGATCTTCGTTTACTATGATCTTTCGTTAAAAAACATAGGCTAACGATTGTGTCTATTGTTGTATGTCCGTTTTGGTTTGGTTAGTTACCCAGCCAGACGGAGTCTGACGGGTATTGCGTTTGGTTTGTGTGTAGGTATGTACAGTTTGCTTCATTGAAAATGAGAATTTGGGTATGTAACTTTTAAAATTGTTCAAAAATAACGGGCTGTCTAAATGACAACAATGGAATGCTTATCCGAGAGAGATAATCTTAGTGTATTAAATCAGCCCAACAGACACCCAAAGATGCTCCCCTTGAATTGCTTAGTCAGCCATATTGAAAGCACATTTAAAAACAAAGGTAGAAACCAGAAGCAATGTGGTTATTGAGTAGTAAATTGCAGACAAGTGCAAATAAAGAGTTCGTTGAAAACATTTGGATATTCCTCTGTCTAACGCATGTAATTATCATCAACAGTTTGAAGGCAGATGAAAGTACTGACGTGATGCAATGTACTGGGTGAGCCCAAATTAGGGACAAAGTGGCCTTGGGTGATACAAATACGTATGATTTGAACACATGACGTCACCACCACTAGGTAATGAGCTTAAATATAAAGCATGTTTCTCAATGTGTAGCCCATACAAATGCGGCCAAGAAGAATGTGAATTTTTGGGTGAAAGCTCTTATTAGACTTAATCAAAATATATTAAAATCTCGGCAAAACATAAATGAAAACTTATGTATTTACAGCCCAAAAGTTGCCAAAATGTGTATAAAATTGTACAGTATCGACAAGGAAAATCACTCCTGTCTTCACATTAACTGACAGTTTGATAAAATAACAATATGCATGAGTTCTCAAATGCCTCTCGTTACATCAAACCACACTTACAACCTAAGCATCTGGATTTTACTGTATAATAAAAGCCGCGAACACAAACGTTTACACAAAAATACTGGTTTGAGGGTCAAAACGTAATGCTTTCTGATTGGTCCAGTTATTCACCAGATCAAAGTTAGATGAAGAATGTGCGGGCTCTTCTACCTAACCACATAATGCAGACTGGAGAAAAAATGTAGAAAAACTACAGAGAGATGCAATCACATTCGTGAGACACAAAACCACGAATTGCTACAAAGATTTTAGGGAAGCCCACTTAAATGCCTTGAAGCCCGTATGTAGGCTAATTGTGAGATCTCAATGTATTGAAATTATAGTCAAAATAAAGGAGAGGGATTGCTTTTGACCTTCCATGTTGCAAAACCCTCTTTGAAAGCATTCTTAACACAAAAATACGAAAAAAGAAAATTATCATTTTCCGTACAATAATCTGTATGTGTGTCGATAATCTCAAATTTTTTTAATTACCTGGCCAGACGGAGTCTGACGGGTATTGTTTTTGGTTTGTGTGTAGGTATGTATGTGTGTCAATAATCTAACAAAACTACTGAACGGAATTTTTAAATCAAATTTGGCAGAAATGCAAACACCTCACTAAGACAGCTTCCTTTCGATGTTCATGATCTTGTTCACTGTTGTTTTTCCTTCAAATTCTACACTGACCCTGCCAGTGATGTACCGAGGATCGAAAAGTGATAGCACAAACTGTACTGAGACGAGATAAATCAATAGGATAATGTTCTGGCTCTTGTACAAATCAATAAGACAAAGCGTGCCAGTGCTAAACAAATAATCAGACACTTGTCCTGACAGGTGAGAACACAATAGAACATTTTTAATTTTAATAAGTCAATGGCCTATGACCGGGGGCCTCGGTACATCACTGCCCTACTACCATGTACATTGATCATGGTAGGGGTGGAGATTGGCTGCAAATAAACTGGCCAAGGACTTACTTGTCTCCCTGATTTTTGTTTGACCTGGAAAACATTTTCTGCACGCTACCGCGGAACTTGGTTCCAAAGGTGAAAAAGAAAAAGAAACTAGCGGTCGAATTGATGGCTGCCAGAATGTCGGTGATGATCAATATCAAGGCCTTGGTGTTGATGTACTTACCGTTAACAGCATTTAACTCCGGGACGATCAGTTTGGCCATGTGATAGATGAGGAAAGGGGTGGTGCACAGCACAAAGAAAATATTATTGGCGATCAACATGCGGGTCAAGTTCAGATTCTGGACGGACATTTGCTGCATGGAAACGTTGGACGACGACCTGCCACGCCACTCTCTCATTGCATTCATTTTCAGCAACGTTATAACGGTGGATACGATCACACAAACATCCAAACCTCCGATCATGACCATTCCTAGCAAATAACTGTCATAGTTATCTACCAAACGTTTGTTATCGAGGTAAAACTGGGTGTAGAACATCTCGGTCCTCTTTTCGCGGATGAAAGGATCGTACACGCAACTGATGTCGTATTTCATCATGTAGATAACGTAGCAAGCGAAGATGACCACATGACCAGCGCCAACGATGACGGCTGTTGTTCTGGTGTCCATCATGGTCCGAGCTTTGAGGGGGCTGACCACACACAGACACCGCTCCACAGCTATGACCACGGCCATGAATCTGGACATGTGAATGAAGGAGAACGACAAGTGGACCATGTGCTGGACATTAGCTTTCAGAATAGGCCGATCCTCCTCCGGATAGTTCTCATCGAGCATGGCGAAAAACCAGTCAATTTTCAGCTCGAAGATACCGGCCACCACGATCAGATCGTCCAATGCGAGAACAAACAGACAGAGGTTAATCCTTTCCTTGATGCTGTGTCGGTAGAAAACGACCATGTTGATGATGTTCAAAGGAACAGCCATCAGGAAGAATAAAGGCGTCAGACATCCGTACACCACGAACAAGAACATCTCCAGCATGTCGTAAGTTACAGGGTCTTCTGGGTTCTCCCAGGGGTTGTTTAAGGAAAAGGGGAAAACCTCACAGCCTTCAGGAACAGCTATAGGTCCTGGGAACCCTGCTGGTGGTGTAAAGTTTGTGGTGAAGTTGCCCAAGACTATGTCTGTGGTCAGTGCGTGGACACCCATGGTGTTGGAAGGATGCTGAACGGGCTAAAAATGCAGACAATTCAAGTCAATGTGATTTGAAATTGGAGATAAAAGAAATTGCTATTGATTGATTCATTGATGATTACCTTTATACGACAAGCTTATTTTGCATTTTTTGGGGTATTAAACGTTTTTATTCGTTTTTTTCATTTAAATATACATAACCAAAGAAAAACAAACAAATATATAACACATACATACATACCCACATACATATATACACAATACACACATACATAAACAAACATATATATCAGACTAAGAAAAAAAATGAAATCAACACCCAAATCGAAAAGGAAATACTTTAAGAAACGCGGGTATTAATATAAACTATGATGCCAGTACAAAAACACAAACAAAAAAGTAGATTACAAAATCACAGAAGAAAAGAACACCCAACAACAAGTCTTTTGGAGAAACCCCCCCAAAAAAAAAAAACCCACCCATAAGGCCTCTGTTTTACATATCAGAGTGAGCATCCGTTACAGTTGTTTACCCTGTACCTCAAGAAATAAGGGGGTTGTACAGTGACCATTTGGAAGTAAAGTCTTCATATGTCATATTTCTGCGTGCAATATATTCCTCAATTTTGAAACAATATTTTAATCTGCAGACAAAAACATTTAATACAGGAGGCTGACTGTTCAGTCTACATTTTTATATATATTGCTTGGCATGTAGCATTATGTAATAAAGAATATTATCAATGCGCATGTTTTTATCATATCCAGCAATAACTAATGATTTCGTCAAATTTAAATTAATAACATTCTCACACTTCTCTTTTAATAAGTTTGCCAGTGTTTTCCAAAACTCTTGGATTATTGGGCATTCCCAGAACATATGAAATATGCTATCTTTGGAGATGGCACAAAAACTACATCGATCTGTGTTTAATATACCCATCGATTTCAATATTACATTGGTTCCTAGGCATCTGTGGATGATTCTTAATTGGAACCACTTAAGATTAACATCAGATATTTTGCTAAGAAACAAAAAACATTTATTCCAATCAATATCAATGTTCAGTTTTTCATTCCACTTTGTACACCCTTTTACATGGACATCATTGGCAATAAGTGTGTCATAATATAGTTTGGATCCTCTATGAATGGAAAGCAGTGTATCAAAACATTAATTATTCTTAACAGAAATATTTGTATTTCTTATATAATTTTTATGTTGATTATGCTGCTCTATAACCATTAAATGTTACAAAATCTACATCAATGTTGTATTTGTGTGTAAAACATTCAAAGGACAAAAACTTCCCATTATCATCCAGAAAATGTGCTATGCAGTATGCATCTTTATGTGTAAATCTTTTCCCTGGAATGAAACAATTTCCAACTAATATTCTTTTATTATAAAAAACTGGATCAGCCAAAAGTTCATCTGAGTTTTTGTGACGGGTTTTATAAAATAGTAATTTATATGAATCAAAAACAAGTTTGTTTTACGGAATGTACACATAATTTCTGGTCCATAGTTTTTTTATTTCCTCAAGTAGAGGGAAATTAAATGTAGCAATAGCTTTCCATTTTTGATTGCTTTTTTGCTATTTTCTCATCCAAGTTAATTTTAAAGCAGAGGCAAACGTCTTCAATTCTGGTAAACCAAGACCCCCATTTATTATACTCTTATGTACAGTTTTTGTACTTATTTTATCACGCTTATTGTTCCACACAAATTTATAGCACATATTTTGTAGAGTTTGAAAAAAAATTGTCTGGGGGGTTAGGCAGCAGGATCCACAAATTTTTTAACTTTGACAAAATAAGATATTTAAGGACTGCAACCCTGCCCATAGGAGTAAGTTGTCTTCAAACCCAAATTTTGAATACATTTGTTATATCTAGCTAGTTGTTCTGCATAGTTTAATTTTGAACAATTTTTTAAATCATTTGTAAACCAAATCCCCAGAATTTTTTTTGTGGATTCCACTCTATGTTCAGGTGATCCATATATATATTATTGTACCTCACAGGTTTTCCTGCTGCCTATCCAAATGGCACTCGTTTTCTCATAATTCATGAATTATTTTACATTCTTTGACATATTTGTAATGTTCTGTTCAAAGCAAAAAATAAAAAAATTCAGTTCAATTCTTTCTTAGTTCCTTTTCCCTTTATTTGCAAACACCCTTTTCCCCCCTTGATTGAAATAAGCTCTACGGAATGGTAACTTTTGGTCTTTCCAGTGTTGAAACAGCACATCACAAGATATCATCAATAATAAATTATTTCAAGCTTATTTAATATAGGGGTACGGTATCATCTAAAGTTAGGAGTGCATCAGCATTATTATTTTCATGCAGGAATTTTCTGAAGAAAACGAAGGCTTTGGAATAGGTGATGAATTTGACAATATGTTACTGTTTCGTGTCCACTCTTATCAGAAACGCATACGATGATACTTTGACAAACATTCATAAAACACACTATAGAAGTCTACGATTTGCTCAAAAATTCAACCAAATGCTATTAAAATTAAAAGTTTCAAATTCGCATATGGCGTGTTTCCATTATTTTAGGTCATGCTGGCCATAATATTATTATTTAATCAAATTACTTACACAAATCACTCACCCTCCCTCTCTCTTTCTCTGTGTGTGTGTGTGTGTGTGTGTGTGTGTGTGTGTGTGTGTGTGTGTGTGTGTGTGTGTGTGTGTGTGTGTGTGTGTGTGTGTGTGTGTTTTGCTCTCTCTCATTTACTCTCTCCACTTCTCTCTTCCTCTCTGTCTCTGTATACGTGCGTGAGAGAGTGCATTACATAGATAGAGACAGAAAGACAGGCAGACAGACATACTGTAGAACAAAGAACAAAAGGAAGAAAGTGTGCATGTGTGATGGAATGTGTCACGCACGCCCCACTTTCTCCTCTACACCCCCTAACCCCTGTTTTCGATTTCATCCCTCTACTCTTCATTCTTATCCGCCAGGCTACAATCTTGTGACATCACAGGATTCCCCGACCAAAAGTGGTGTCCTTTATCTTTCCTTCTCCCCTCCATCATGTGATTCTGACACCAACGCCGCAGTACACAGCGCATGACTGCCGTGTAAGCGGAAATCGCATGACCGCTGTTTATACTGAAAGCGTGTGATCTGTAGCTTTCTCTTAGTCTAGACACAAGCAAACTAAAACCTGGCTGAGTAAGCACTGTTGGAACAGACCCTCTGCTTGTTATCTGCCAGTAATACTATTAGCCCAACTCGTAAGTAATATTGAATGTATTTGGGTATAAAATAATTGCTTGAGATTTAGTGGGGGGGGTTTCTGTTTTTGATTCAAATCCGATGTTCCATGTTGAGTAAGTAGTAGAGGTGTTAAGTGAAAATATTTGGGAAGAATGCTGGTCTAACTCTGTGCACATATTAATTGTTGTGTTTGATTTTGACTTTTTTGTGCAAGAACCTGATTCAATGCCTAATTTTATTTATCCTTTTTATACATGCATGTGTATGTGTGAAACAACTTCGTTGCAGACTTGCAGCATTTAACAACATTTTTGCATGATCTAAGTTTGTTCACTTTGTATTCCTTTCCAAGTGTTGGACTGAGAAGTATATGTGCTTGCTTGATTGATCATAGATTTTGATCTAGCTTGTAACTGAATCATAACAGTTGATTCCAGTAAACCTTTCATGTTTTATTTCAGGTTGACAACTGAAATTCATGTTATTTTTCATAGTGCTATTGTACAAGTGTGGCCTTCTAGCCGGTTGGGATTCATTAATCTCCCACTGGCTGAAGCCCATATCTCTAATCCATAGAGATATACACCCATATTCTCCTGTGATTCTCAGCAGGGCATCATGGTCAGGAAGCCTAACCCCTGACTCACAACCAACAAGATGGTGCCACACCCAGAAACCGCGAGGAGACCACACCTGTGCTGTTCCATCCCGCAACACCCCATCCAAGACACCTGGGCGACCTCTCACATGAAGAGCCAGCCTAGTCACCCCAGCACTCACCGATCCCGACAGAGGAAACTTACTTCAGCTAAGTCCTTAGGACAGTACAAATAAGAATAATTTTAACCTGGACACTGGATAACATAATATAAGTGACCCTTCCGGCTTGGGGATAAACTTTTCAGACAGACAAAAGTCTTATATAATCCTTTCGGATTTCACTTTTCATAATATTTTGTTTTGGCGCTGTTGAGCTGCTTTCTTATTGCTTCATAATCTGTTATTCAGATTTGTGAGTAAATAAAAAACAAGTGTACAAATAATTCTCACCCTTTAGTCAGATGGATGAGAGTGGAAGTTTTGTAATTTTCATGTAAAACCCTACTCCTCTCTGTCTGTCATTTAGAGCAAATCTACCACTTGTATTTCCTTCAATCATACAAGCCAGAGCCCGGGCAAAAATATAAATTTATTAGATGAAAAGGGGCCGGGAAGTCGCTCATCTCCCACACCTTAGAGAAGTGGGCTCAAAAAGGAACATTTTCTCATTGACAATGTAACACTTTTAAAGTCTTCCCCAAGAGACTTCACCTTTAGCCCATTCCCTCGTCACAACCACCCCTAGTATAGACTCGACAGAATGATTCGACAACTTGCGGTTTGGCCTTAGTGGATTCTCTCAACCATCTCACAAAGGCGGACACCACAAAGCAAGAGCATCATTATACGTTTCTAACGTGCTACTAAATTGATTTGGGTTTTTTATTTTCTAACCTCGGAAACAAGAGTGTGGAGGAAAATCTGATTAACGTCCTCCGGTCTGGAACAGGCATATGCGGGACATTAACGGATATAAAGATGGTGGGACGATCCTGGAGGTACTGCAATACCAGGACAGTCCCGAGTTTTTAAATGATAAAGATATTGCTAGTAGTTACTAGCTCTTTCGGAACTGATGTTAAAAAAAAAAAAGATACCAAAAAGAAGAAAGAGCTAACTTCTGGTTTTCAGCCAACAGACTACTACTGTCTCAACGTGTAGCCATTAATAAAGCTTTGTTGTAGCAATCATAAATTGCCGATCGAAGTGAGATCAGAGAGAATAGGATATGTAACGAGTGTAGCATGAATAATGTCGGGGATGAGTTTCATTTTGTTTTGCAATGCCCAAAATTTAGTCTACCTCGAAGATTGTTTATCGCTGAAAAATATTGATCTTGCTTATCAATGTTTAATCTTTGCAATCTGTTTCGTGCTAACAATAAAGCACAACTTAGATTGAGTAAATCACAAAGCAGGCAAAAGTCGTTTATATACATTTCATGTGGATAATTTATCTCCTTCCAAAAACACGCATTTGTTACTCTGACTTAAATAATATGTGATAAGTTATTTATATTCTCAAAATTAATTTGTTTTGTTTTGTTTGATGTGACCCAGTGCATCATATCATTTTTGGCTCACTCGTGTTAACGAAGTGAGTCTATGTTTTCACAAGTGTTCGGTTGTGTGTGTCCGTCTGTATGTATGTATGTATATGTCGTGCCTAACTCGCAGAATTGCCTAGTCTGTAGATTAGGCAGCCACTTTGCCTAGTTTGTGAACTAGGCACTCGGAGTGCCTAACTTGTAAACTAACTTTTCAGACGTGCCTAATCTACAGCCTAGGCAGTCCTTGTTTTATTTTCCTACATAACTCCTGTATATTTTAACACCAAGAATGCAATAGTACTGTCATAAAAAGAAGTTTATTGACTTCTTTATTTACTCTCCATTGTTTGTTTGTCTGTCTGTATTGCAACATCGCTCAATAAAATGATATCAATTTTTGTTACTAACTGTGACATTTGCCAGAGGAAGAAGACGAAGCCTAACAAAGACCTCGTTGTACGCCCTCTGAGGAGTAAAGCAGTTTTTATAATTATGGAATCTGCACCAGATCGAGGATTCAAGTACATTTTAAACTACCAGGACCATTTCTCAAAGCTTATTGTGTTGTGGCCAATGAAATCAAAAGCAGCAGCTGAAACAGCATAATTATCATCTAATTCTTGACATTTTTCTGATGGATGACGCAACATGCCAT
Source organism: Phymorhynchus buccinoides (assembly GCA_017654935.2). Lineage (NCBI taxonomy): Eukaryota > Metazoa > Mollusca > Gastropoda > Neogastropoda > Raphitomidae > Phymorhynchus > Phymorhynchus buccinoides. The sequence continues at coordinate 19,118,322 of CM065692.1, forward strand.
TTTACAGTCGGACAATGGCCTCAGTGATCACTGAGATGAAACTGATTTGGCCTCGGATAAACATCGTTCATGGTTCACCTAAGCACCCTCAGTCACAAAGCAGCATCGAGAGATCCAACTGTGACGTCAAACAATTGCGTGGACAATAGACAATAATACATCACAGTGGGCTGAAGGGTTTCCCATTCGCTATGCTACAAAATAATTCTTCCCCTCACAGAAATCAGAAGTTTTCTGTGGCAGAAAGGGTAAATCAGGACTAGAACGAACATGCCTGCCAAAGGATGTAATAGAGAGACTCCAAGAGGAAGAGGAGAAAAACTGCCAGAACAGAAGATTCCAATGAAACTGAAAGTAACGATCCTGAACTTGAAGGCACAGTTGGGGGAGAAGTGTTGGAATACCTGGCTTTCAAGGAACCAACTCACTAAAGCCGACTTTGCTCTTATTACTCGTGACGAAATCAATGAAGAGGCTGTTCTGCCTTTCCGACGCATTGCATCACTTCATTCAATACATGGTGATCAAGGATTCACAAGTGCTCATGTCAAGGCAATAGCGCAACAAAGAGGTGTCAATGTAAAATAAAACAGACACCTTGTCACAGCCATTGCCATCCACAAAGAACAACGTGTAAAATTAAGTGATTTACTTTGAATGGGATATTGCTCGGTCTTCGACCTCGTGTAATAAACACCAATGCTCTCGAGATAGGATAAAAGCAATATCCCATTGCAAAGTCCTCATAACTGATAATGTATGTATGTATGTGTGTGTGTTGCATCTGTGCTACTAACTTTAACATTGACTTTTTCTCAGGAACTGAACGGCGTACATTGTTCAAACTTTGCATACACATAGATGTTAATGCAAACTGTCAAGAAAGATGACTTGCATATTAAAATTAGCCAATGACCTTGACCTTGACCATGTAATGTTTGTCCTGGCCATTTCTTTAATATTTTTGCAGTTATGGTCTCCAAATTTGGCACAGTAGTGTATTACCGTAAGGTGATATAGTATGCGGGGTGACTTTTACCCTACTGACTTAACCTTGACCTTTGACCTTGAACACGATCAAATATTTGTTTGGGCCATATCTTTCATGTTTATGGTAGATACAGTTTCCAATTTGGCAATTAGGTCGACTAGCTTATGATCAAATGGAATGCTAAGTATTGTTGACCTCGGTGACATTGATGACCTTGACCTTTGACCTTGGATTTTTGTCTGTCGCAATATGGCATGAACTGCTGCGCATAATCGCTTACAATTTTGTAAGGTGGCATACCACATCAAGCTGGAGTGTTCAGTATAATAAAAATTATGCTGGGTGACTTTTACCCTATTAACCTTAACTTCACCTTTGACCTTGAACATCATCAATTATTTGTTTGGGTCATATCTTTTACAGTGTGGCAGATACAGTCTTCAAATTTGACAAGTAGCTAGACTAGACTAGCTTAAGATCATATGCAATACTGAGTATTCTTGACCTCGGTGACCTTGATGACCTGGACCTTTGACCTTGGATTTTTGTCTGTTACAATATCACATGAACTGCTGTGCAGTATCGGTTAACATTTTGTAGGGTGGTATATCACATCAAGTTGATGTGTCCAGTGTGGAAAGTGTACCTTTTCTGACCTTGACTTTTGACCTTGTATTTGAAAGTGAACAATCTGGCATTTAAATCTATCTCCGAAAACTTAATGCAAGCAATACCAACATTATTTGTGTCCAATGCCCTTTTTTCCACATCAAATGGATGTGTTCAGAAAGTGTACCCTTTCTGACCTTATCCTTTGACCTTGAACTTTGGAGTGTAATTGAAAGTAAACACGCTGGTATTTAGATCTATCTCCGAAAACGTAAAACAAGCAATACTAACCACTTTCTTTGTGTCCAGTGTCTTTTTTCACATCAAACTGATGTGTCCACAAATTTTACCTTTTCTGACCTTATCCTTTGACCTTAAACTTTGGAGTTTTTAATTGAAAGTAAACACTCTGGTATTTAGATCTATCTCCGAAAACGTAAAGCAAGCAATACTAACCACTTTCTTTGTGTCCAGTGTCTTTTTTCACATCAAACTGATGTGTCTAGTATAGAAATTGTACCCTTTCTGACCTTGACATTTGACCTTGACCTTTGAAGTGTGTTTGAAAGTGAACAATCTGGCATTTAGATCTCCGAAAATTTAAACCAATTATTTAGATATATCTCCGAAAACGCAAAGCAAGCAATACTAGCTACTAGCCACTTTCTTTGTGTTCAGTGTCCTTGTTTTATATATGTTTTACTAAATATGCAAATCGAAGTTTTTTTCTACGCTTTTATGACTGTTAAGTTGTGTGTCCGTGGCATAACCTTAACATTGTCATTTTCTTGGGATCTACTGTTACGATGGCTTGGAGTCAAAGCTGGCTATCTTTAGATAGTCCATTGACGTATTATTGAACATATTGTGAAAACGACTGCAGAAATATAAAAAGCATAATCCCTATTTTATATTATTTGCAGTCTTTTTAAAAATATAAGTTCTTAGTTTTTTGCAATGACATCAATAATAAGTCAATGGACTATCTAAAGATAGTCCGTTTTGACTCTAAGCCATGACTAAAATAAAAATGGACCAAGAAAAAAACAAGCAAAAAGCAAAATTCTGGGTATGGAGCTTTTTTTTAAAATAAAAAATCCGGCATTTAGATAGATCTCCGAAACACAAAGCGAGTGAGCCTTGAAGGCTTTGCCTCTTGTTGTTTTGTGTTGCAGCCGCCTCATCCCATTAGGTATAAAAGGATTTAACTTAACTTGAATCTTGAAAAAAACACGTTGTCATTCAGGGGAGTTACGTATGCTTCAACAAAGGGGTTCTACACCCACCCCCACCCACCCCCCACCCCCCCCCCCACCCCGC
>CM065692.1:19128741-19131241 GCA_017654935.2 Phymorhynchus buccinoides
TGTTTGAAAGCTTGCATACGCATCTATATGGATGCAAAGTTTGCACAATGTATGCTTTCTATTCCCCGAGAAAATACCAACGTTAAAGTTTGGAGATTAGACCACGGACGCAACACACACACACACACACACACACACACACACACACACACACACACACACACACACACACACACACACACACACACACACACACACACACGTACACACACACACACACACACACACACACACACACACACACACACACACACACACACACACACACACACACACACACACACACACACACACACACACACACACACTCACACTCACGCCCGAAGAACTATCATACTACAGACTCACTTCGTGTTAACTTTGTTAACACGGGTGAGCCAAAAAGGAAAACAGTAAAGATTGTACAAAGAAGGGTCCAAAAGAAAGAAACAAACAAACAAAAAGGAAAGGATAATATAATATATAAAAACAAACAATGCAATTAAGTTAACACCTTGTCTGAATAGAAACGCTTATACGAAAGCTTTCAACAGCGCAATCTTAGAGTCAGCTTTACACAAAATGCTTCTCAAAGCAGTATGTGATTGCGTAAGGTTAGGTGTTACAAGAAAAAGAAAAGGAAGAAAAAAAAACCATACCACTATTATTAAAGATCAACAACGGCCACAAAGCAAGGAGAAAAAAGGGACTAACAAAAAAGAAGGAAGAAATATATATGATCATAATGAACTTTGCTCTCCAACAAACCTCTTGTTAAAAACAAAAGAGAGAAAAAAAGAAGATGGTGGCGAAAAAAATCAAGAAGAAGAAAAATGGTGTTTTACGTCCTCTCGGTCATAGACACATATGGGACATTTGTAAATACTAAGAAGGTGGGAACAATACTGGCTGCAATGCCCGGAGGCAGTGCAACACCAGTAAAGTCCCGAGTTTTTAACAATATAGATAGGTGTAGCGGTAACCACGCCTCGGTTAAACCTCATCGGCTATGGTACCGCCACCGTTAATGATACGAAACAAATCAAGAACAAATTTGACTGACATTTACTAAGAAAAAGGCAGCAATCTTAAGAGAAGAGATCAGTAAATAATACCAAAGTCTGAAACATTACAAGCTCCAGTGTGGGCGTGCAACTCACTGTGTTGACATGGAGAAACGAGGATATTTTGTGAATTTGTTAACGTGTACACAGGCCTTAACATGACTTACAACTCACTGTGTTGCCATGGGGAAACAATGATATTTTGTGAATATGTTGTCATGGGGAAACAATGATATTTTGTGAATATGCTAACATGTACACAGACCTTAATATGATGTACAACCTCACTGTGTTGCCATGGGGAAACAGTGACATTTTGTGAATAATGTTGACGTGTACACAAACTTTAATATGACTTGCAACTTACTGTGTTGTCATGAGGAAACAGTGATATTTTGTGAATATGTTAACGTGTACACAGACCTTAATATCACGTACAACCTCACTGTGTTGCCATGGGGAAACAATGATATTTTGTGAATATGTTGTCATGGGGAAACAATGTTATTTTGTGAATATGCTAACGTGTACACAGACCTTAATATGACGTACAACCTCACTGTGTTGCCATGGGGAAACAGTGACATTTTGTGAATAATGTTGACGTGTACACAAACCTTAATATGACTTGCAACTCACTGTGTTGTCATGAGGAAACAGTGATATTTTGTGAATATGTTAACGTGTACACAGACCTTAATATGACGTACAACCTCACTGTGTTGCCATGGGGAAACAGTGACATTTTGTGAATAATGTTGACGTGTACACAAACTTTAATATGACTTGCAACTCACTGTGTTGTCATGAGGAAACAGTGATATTTTGTGAATATGTTAACGTGCACAGAGACCTTAAACACCCACCACGTCACGTGTATTGCCGTGTATTCACGTGATTTCTTACAGATTTCTTACCAGCGATAAGAGGGAAAACACATAAAAACGCTGATTTTTACACATGGGCGTGGTGGGTCTTTAATATGACTCACAACTCACTGTGTTGCCATGGGGAAACAGTGACATTTTGTGAATATGTTAACGTGTACACGACTTTTAGTCACCCCTCTCATCATTACGACCTCGATCCCAACGTATGAAAATAATCCTTGGCTGATCCTGACCCTATCCCTGTCCAGAGAATGGCAGAATCTTGCTTCTCAGTGAAAATTTACAATTCGAACATTTGAGCGGGCTGACATAAAGTCTACAAGACAGCCTAATTGAACAAAGGGGGCGAACTCTCTTTCTAATTAACTCCCCTCCACCAAAGTTTCACTACAATACCAATCATCTAGTAATGCGTGGATCAGAGCCAAAGGGAGACAAACGAAGCATCATTCTCAAAAAAAGAATGTGCCAAGTTCGCCTTTCTTTCTTTCCTTTTCTTTCTTTCTTTCTTTTCTTCCTTTTGTTTCCTTACTCGCTGTCGCTCTAAGCCTAAGAAAATAGAAGCCC
>CM065692.1:19141241-19146241 GCA_017654935.2 Phymorhynchus buccinoides
TGTGACAAATGCTGTTCAGACCCGAATAGATTGTGCAGTGTTTTATGTCATTTTCCATACATCATTGGAATGGATGATCTTAACAATTTTGAATTTCAGGTAGTGGTAAAAACAAACATTACTCAGACAGTACACATTTCCACCGAGAAAGACAAGCAAGTAAGGGCGTCGTTACCTTACATACTCTACCGATACCCAATAGTCTATAACATGTTTATAAAATGTGAAAATAGGCTTTAACGCCCTCTTCGGCCTTTCGGCCATGTGGGGCATTTGTAAACACACAGATGGTGGGAACAATACTGGCTGCAATGCCCGGAGGCAGTGCTAAACCAGCAAACTCCCGATTTTTTTAAATTAATATAGATATGTATAGCAGTAACCACGCCTCGGTTAAACCTCATTGGCTATGGTACCACCACAAGTATTAGTTGTATTAAAATATATGAGTTTATAAAATTATTTCAAGAATGGCATTTATGCTAACCACAGAACTTCGGACAACGTTATTTCGTAGCTTTTTAGGCTGCTTAGTCCGGCTAACTAAGAAAAATACAGTTGTTCTTTGAATGAAAAAGTGTATTAATACTACCGATCAAGATGAATAAACAGGGGCGGATCTGAGGGGGGTTTTCAGGGTTTCCGGAAACCCCTCCTTTGCCCCAAGCATGCATTTTATACAAAGGTAAAAAGTAAGAAAATTGCTCCATTTTGCTAAATTGTAATTTTTTTACAGGGACAAAGAAGCCCCCTGGACTCCCACAAGGCCACTACACTTGAACCCAGGACCTATGCAGCTCCCTGGACTCCCCGCGGAAACCCCCCTTACGAATAATTTGGTCCGCCCCTGATAAATACCACAAAAACTATAGATATTTCACTAGTCTTAAACACACACAAAATCAAACAAACGACGAAGGAAAACAGACTTGTTGGTGGAAGTATAATCAATATTATGTCTAACACTGAAATAACAGCCAAATCACACCTAGCCACAAATAATGTTAGTCAGGTCCGCACTTTAAAGGTACAGACTAATAACCTAGTTGGATCAGAAAAAAAACCCACCAGCAAAGCTCTTAAGTTATTTTTTCCACCAAGCCCCAAACTGGCCCCTAGGGTAACAGTCATGATGTAAACCCATCAGCAGGGCACGTGCCCTTGGTAAATTGAATAAACCTTCCCCTTTCCAGGCTGAACTAAGCTAGTTAACAGCTGATAGAATGATGGATGGTATTATGGAGGGGGCAGTGGTAGGAATGTAGCATGCTTCATTCACGATAGATCATTTGCTTGGCGGCAAAAGAAGGCCTTGACACAAAGGAGAAAAAAGATCAATCTTTATCTTAACAAAATTATCTGCCCAGAAGGCAAGTTAGAAGAGAGAAAAAAAGGGAGAGAGATAAAACCAATGTAGAGAGCATCTGCCCCGTATTTGTTTCGGGTCATAGGCAGCATTAGCATTTTGAACACACGTTGAAAGGGAGAATGAATGGGAGAATGGGGCAAAGAGAACCTCTCTTTAACTAGCAAACCCGCTCGTGACGCTCCGCGCATACAAGCATACGCACGCACGCACGCACACGCACGCACACACACGCACACGCACGCGCGCACGCACACGCACGCACACACACACACATATATATATATACACACACACACACTCACTCACTCTCTCTCTCTCTCTCTCTCTCTCTCTCTCTCTCTCTCTCTCTCTCTCTCTCTCTCTCTCTCTCTCTCTCAATCAGCCAGGTTTACGGTTCAAGGGAAGTAAGAGCTGCCAGCCAGTCCAGCCTATGAGTTACTACCCTTTGCCATTACAGCATATACGATCTTACAGAAAAAAGTAACTCTTCCTTGGCTGAGATTTGTACTGGAGGCTCAACATTTACATGGGACCATTTCGTGTGCAAAACGATACACCACTATACACAATTTGAAGCGATTCTGTCCATCGGTTCGTGAGTTACAGAGCGAACAAACACGCGCTCATTGAGACACAATTAATGTTACTATGTTATAGGCATAAACTTTATGTTAATTATGCATCTCAGGCAAGGGGCATGGAAATGCTTACAACTCTAACCGTCTACTCATTAAAATCTGGTATGCCAGAAAACATTGGTGAAAGGGAGAATAATTAGTGTTAACATTCTTTATCCTGTTTTTGTGTTTGACACTGTTTTCTGATGTTTATCTTAGAAGAATGATAATTCCTTCTTGCACAAAAATAGAATGGGATACAGGCTTATGATTATTGATTCAGGAAGGTTACAAAATCGTATAGATGATTCTGCACAAAACTCAACACTCTTGCTCCTGATTCATAGGCCTACTACACAAAAAATGGCATTGACCTGTATTACGCACATATGCGAGTACGTGCAAGTGTGTGTGGGTGTGTGGGTGCGTGTGTGCGTATGTGCTTGTGTATGTGTGTGTGCATGCGTGCGTGTGCGTGTGTGTGTGTGTGTTCGCACGCGCAAGTATCTGTGTTTATTTTTCATTGTATTGCCCCTTCTAAATTCATAGCTGGCAACAAAATCCTCTGCACAGACAAGCTACCGAAACATACTTTTTTTCCTCCAGAAAATAATGCGGTTACTATCGTTACATTGCTTTTTCAAAAAAGGTTCTCCCCCACGCTGCAACTGTGCAAGACCCTTAATATAAGTCCTGATGTAAACTGCCCTTTGCAAATGTGCAAGACCCTTAATATAAGTCCTGATGTAAACTGCCCTTTGCAAATGTGCAAGACCCTTAATATAAGTCCTGATGTAAACTGCCCTTTGCAAATGTGCAAGACCCTTAATATAAGTCCTGATGTAAACTGCCCTTTGCAAACGTGCAAGACCCTTAATAATATAAGTCTTGATGTAAACTGCCCTTTGCAACTGTGCAAGACCCTTAATATAAGTCCTGATGTAAACTGCCCTTTGCAACTGTGCAAGACCCTTAATAGATATAAGTCCTGATGTAAACTGCCCTTTGCAAACGTGCAAGACCCTTAATAATTATAAGTCTTGATGTAAACTGCCCTTTGCAACTGTGCAAGACCCTTAATAAATATAAGTCCTGATGTAAACTGCCCTTTGCAAACGTGCAAGACCCTTAATAATTATAAGTCTTGATGTAAACTGCCCTTTGCAACTGTGCAAGACCCTTAATAATATAAGTCCTGATGTAAACTACCCTTTGCAACTGTGCAAGTCCCTTAATATAAGTCCTGATGTAAACTACCCTTTGCAACTGTGCAATACCCTAAATATAAGTCCTGATGTAAACTACCCTTTGCAACTGTGCAAGACCCTTAATATAAGTCCTGATGTAAACTGCCCTTTGCAACTGTGCAAGACCCTTAATAAATATAAGTCCTGATGTAAACTGCCCTTTGCAACTGTGCAAGACCCTTAACCCTTTCGCCGGCAGCCATTTGTTAGCCCCAAAATACCATTAAACTTAACGGGGTAGAGAAATAAATATGTCTGCAATGTTGCGAATTCATCTGTGACATATATAACATTAGGCATATCCTTACCTCCCAAAATTAAGAAAATAGGGTATTTGGATAACAGGCCCTGATTTGATGCCTTTGAGTGACATTGGTGTTAAACCATTGTGGAGCTAAAATGCGACAATGGCGGTGAAAGGGTTAATATATTAAATCCTGATGTAAACAGCACTTTGTAACTATGCAAGACCCTTAATATAAGTCATGATGTAAACTGCACTTTGCAACTGTGCAAAACTCTTTATATAAGTCCTGATGTAAACAGCACTTTGCAACTGTTCAAGACTCTAAATATAAGTTATGATGTAAATTACCCTTTGCAACTGTGCAAGACTCTTAATATAAGTCCTGCAGCTGTAAACCGCCCTTTGCAACAATGCGAGACCCTAAATATAAGTCATGATATAAACTGCGTTTTGCAACTGTGCAAGACCCTAAATATAAATTGAATAGCCATTGCCCTGCCAGGCAGAACTAAGCTTATCTCATCTAGTAGTGGCACTAATGGTACGTGGGGGGAGAGGCGGGAGGGGGGGGGGAGGTGGAATGGCATAGTATATTAGGCCTACTCGTCTCTGTAAAACTCGGGCTAATACCAATACCTCGAGAGAGCGTCGCAGCAAGTATAGCGCAACCCATTTTGGTGGAGAGGGAGAGGGTGGGTAATCACCAGAAAGACAGCCAATTCAAGGAATCGGAAAACTCACTTTGCTCTGGTTTCCTAGAAATCAAACCGTCAAAACGACGATTCCTCCGTGGCGGAGATGCGGAGAGAGAAGCCATTTTGGATGCGGTGGGTGGAGGACACCCATTGTGGTTGAAGCCTTTTCTTATTTGTAGTGCAGTAAAAAAATAAAAAATAAAAACATTGGAGCTATTTCCTTTGACGTGTGCGAAACTCCTTTGGGTAAACTGTATAAAAAAAAAAGCTTGTATTGTGGAAATTTCGTGCTAACGATTTGGTCTAAACTCAGGCGGCAATTAGAAAAGATTGGCGGAGGTATCGCCGATTTGGCGGTTTGATTTCTAGGAAACCAGAGCAAAGTGAGTGTTGCGATCACTGTAAAGGGTGTTTTCCGGGTGATCTCGACGTATTTCTTGCAACAATAAAAAAAACCGCATCCGTCAGGGTGTCCCTTTAAAATAGCAACACACGGGGTAAGCTCATCAGGATTGCTGCGAATACATGTGCTTCCAGTGAATTCAATAACCATGCCCCTCCCAGGCACAGCGACACTGGTTTAACGGTTAACACGAAGGCAACGCGGGACAGCCACGGGATTATGACGTAGTTTATTAAAATAATGGGATTGGTTTATTCTATTATGATTATTGGATTGGTTGAAATGATTGGGTTAACTAAATGGAGACCGGGAGAGTTGGAATCTCCGCAATCGAAAAACATGTCAAGTTGTTATGAAAACAATTATTATCCTTAACACAATTTAAAGCTGTTGTTGTTCCTGTCCTCGTTGTCGTCGTCATC
>CM065692.1:19151706-19181706 GCA_017654935.2 Phymorhynchus buccinoides
AGAGAATATTTTAACACAGACGAGATTCTCGATTATCGAGATCTCGGTAAAGCATGGAAAAAAATTAATTAAATAAATAATAAAGGTAAGGTATGGGAGCCTAGAGTTATGAAAGATAACATAATTACTACCACTAATTTACAAACCGCAGAAGTCCTTGCGGACACTTTTGCAAAAGCAAGTCAGACTGAATATCTTTCCGCTGACGAGCAAACCAGACGGAATTCTACCCCAATAATTTCTAAATCAAATAATAACACACATTACATAAATGCTCCCCTCAAATTGACCGAGCTTGCTGGGTCCCTTTCTCAAATTAGAAAAGTTAATAAAGCAACAGGAGTTGATCCAATCTCCTACAAAACACTCAAAAAACTGCCCCCTTCTTTTCACGAGATTTTATTAAAATTTTACGCCAGATGTTGGGAGGGGGGGGAGGTGCCACGCGCATGGAAAGAGGCACAGGTGGTGGGGGTCCTGAAGCCTGGAAAACCGGCTAGGGACCCCAAAAGTTACCGCCCCATCTCCCTCACCCCACATATTGGTAAGTTATACGAGAGAATCGTAAAAAACAGATTAGAATACTTTTTGGAAAAAAATAATATAATCCCCACAATCCAGGCAGGTTTTCGGAAACATAGATCCTGCATGGAACAAATAGTTAGACTTACCTCCCATGTCAGAAAAGCACTAGCAAGAAAAAGGAAGGTCTTTGCAACCTTTTTTGATATCAAAGGGGCATATGACTCCGTCTGGCATGGGAGGCTACTAGAAAAAATCAGCAAGCTCGGTATTGAGGGCAACACATACAATTTCATATATACTTTTTTACAGAATCGTAGTTTCAGAGTAAGGGTGGGCCAGTCTCTCTCCGCTAATCACAAAATGGACATGGGAGTTCCCCAGGGCAGCATCATTGCTCCTATATTGTTTAACATAATGTTACACGATATCTCACAGATAAAATTTGAAGGCTGTAGAATATCAATGTATGCAGACGATATTGCCATCTGGTCTCTGCCCACAGCTCGAGGAGTCAGATACTCTCTTGACCCAGAATTAGGTGTTCACCAACATAACACAAACTTAGTAGTACACTATTTAAACTATAATGGATTTACAATCTCACCGCATAAATGCGAATTTATGGTTTTTTCATCCAGCTCAATTCAAAAAGATAATTTCAAAATTAAGATTCAGAACCAAGTAAAAAACCCTTCCACCCATGTTAAGTTCCTGGGAGTTCATCTCGCGAGAGACCTCTCATGGACTTGCCATATCACCCACTTAGTAAATAAAGCTACAAAAGCCCTTAACCTGATAAAGGTATTGAGTAAACAGAAATGGGCTCAGAACCCTAAATTTCTTACATATCTGGTCAGAACCTTAGTCCGTAGCCGCTTAACATACGGCATGGAAACTTTCTATAACTTAACTAAATCAAATTTAAAAGCATTGCAAATTATTGAACTAAAAGCGTTAAAAACTGCCCTGGGCCTCCCGTCCTTTGCAATAAACAATTTAGTTTATAGGGACATAGACTGGCTCCCCATTCATCTTCTAATTAAATTAAATTGTGCTACGTTCCTAACCAGATTATATAGCACACATAATTTCACAAAAGAAGAATTTCTTACCCAATTCTCGGATCCGTATTTCGCAACATCACAGAAACCAGTTAAAAAATTTATCAATATTTATGATTATGCGGAAAAACTATTTGAAAATGCAGGAATAACAATTGAAAACACGGTGTTCTATCCCAAACATATTGTGCCACAGTGGGACTGGGACCCACCAGATTATGATACCTCATTACATGATCAATTTAATAAAGAGGAACAAATTAACCTATTAACAGTAGCTGCTAAACAAAAAATCCTTAATTTCCAACACCAACTCTGTATTTATACAGATGGATCAAAATTAAACGAAAATAAAATAGGATGTGCATTTGCAATCCCAAATTTAAAAATCTTTAAACAATTTCAATTAAATTCAAACATCTCCATCTTCTCAGCAGAGCTTTGGGCTATTTTAGAAGCCTTAGCATACATTAATGATCTACCAAACCCCCCCTTCCAAATTGCCATTTTTTCAGATTCGCTTTCTTCAATTTTTGCCCTGCAAGGAGACTGCCACAACCGTTTAGAAGTAAAAAACGAAATTAAAAAATTAATACATCATCTACATTTGAAAGGCACTAAAACCACTTTAATATGGATCCCCTCCCACTGTGGCATTAGGGGAAATGATTTGGCGGACAGTGGGGCCAAAAGGGCCGCCTCTCATATATCCGGCGTCCCCATTGATTTGGGTTTGTCACTTAGCGAAATGAAGTCTCTCTTAAAAAAAGCAATATTCCAGGAGTGGGCCAGTGAGCTTGAGAGCTACACAAAGGCCCACTCCTGGGACCACAAGATAGTACAGGGGGGACTTTTCCTTTCCATTCCAAATCATATTTCTAAATTAATTTTCAGACTAAGAACAAACTCATACTATTGTAAATTTAGTAGCCCCATCTGTAAATGTAATAACACCATAAACTTAGAACATATATTTAACCCATGCACATACATTCAACAGGATTTCGATAAATTTTTTTGTAAAATAAAAACAGCTAATATACCCTTTACAGCTAAATCAATATTAACATATGGAGTAGAGGAATGGTCCCCCCTAGTATGGCTTGCAGAAGCCATACGAAAATCATTTTTTAAAGAACATATGTAAAAAATTACAATCTTGTGGCTGCTATTTACCGCAGCCACTTTGACCTATAATTTACTTCCGACCGCCATCTTTGCCCATGATTTCTTCATGGAGGGCCGGAAACATTTATAAAATAATTATCCGAAACAGCCGTGTACACTTGCTCTGTGTATTGTTCGTCGGCGGACTGATCAAAATATTTAGTAAATACTCCCATGATATATAAACTCTAACTTTTTTTTTTTATAATCTTAATGGGGACACCGTGCGCGGGTCGGGTTGGCCTCCCTCCCCCTCGGTTTCGGGGGGGGGGGGGCGCCGGTGCGGCCCGTGTGCGGAGTCTATGGTAGTTGTTGAGCACTGTCCCTTCTCCCCTTTCTTTTGGAGAGGGGGGGGGGGACTCTCGCTGGGTGCCCCAGGCTTGCGACAATTATTATTTCTTGCCGGCCTGGGACACCCCCGGGTGGCTGCCCCTATTGGCACCGCACCCGTGTGTCAACGTCCCTAACCGAAGGGAGTCCTTCACCTTACATTTAAATAATTAATTAAACTAATTCTTAGCCTCTTTTGGTAGGGGTGGGGCCCCCCCGGGCGGCGGTCCGCGCGCTCACTCACAATTCCCGTCCCCGTTCCCAATTCATGTATATCCATTTTATCTACATATGTGCCGGTTGGGCTGAGGAGGCCTTTTTGGGCCCATCTTATTTTTAAACTCCCTTCTCCTTGTCAGTGGGCGCTCGGGGTGCCCCTCGGGGGGGTCACGGTAGTCGTGACACCTTGAGTGGTGGCCCTCCCGCACTGTGTGCATGGTCCATAGAAGCGACGCCTCCCCTCTGTAGGGGGTGGGGAGGAGGGGCCCCTTTCCCTCCCTCCACCCGCCCCCTCCATGTGAGAATCCCTAACCACCCCCCCCATCATCATCTTTATCATTATTATTTATTATATTACACAAATATTTAAAAATCTTCTGCTCGGGCTCCCATGCCAAAACATAATCCATAATATAAATTAATTGTTAAATTCAGTTAAAATAACAATATGACAACGAGGGCGGGGGGGTCTTGTAGCCACCCCCCCTCGGGAACTCATACATAATGATAACAACCACACACAATCTGCGTAACCGCCGTCGCTGACTACCTAGTATTAACAAAGTCTTTTTTAAAATTATATACAAATCTTTATAAAATACATAATTACTATATATAGCCGGTCAGGGATCTCTTCCCGCGAAACAGTCTAGTTTCTGCGTGCGTGTATGGTCCTTATTCTTTTAATTGATAAATATACTAAGTCTATACCCATATAAAATCATATAAAGTACAAAACAGAAATTTTATCAATAACTCTTAACAAGTATCTTATTACTTTTAAATCCAATTTTATTATCAGGTTTTACCTAAAATATATAGGTTGACTCCCCCCACAATAGGAACGGGTTAATATTTAACCCTTTTATCAAGATTTTATCTTAATAGTATTTAGACCATGGTGCCCTTTTCGCCGTATGAACATGTACATATTTGTTTGTGTGTAAATAAAATACTCAGCTGGGATCACATAAAAATAAATATGCCCGCATCTGGGGCCCCCCCCTTGGGGAGGTGTGCCCGTCGTTGGGGAAGGTCGCGAGCTCGTCTCGTGTGCCCCCCGGTGGCGGGGGCGTCTCCCACATTGTGGGAAGGGCCCCCGGGTAATTGTCCCCTCCACCTTCCTCCCTCCCAAAACCCGTGAGATGACCTCCCCCTTGATGGAGCGGGCCCGCCGCGGGTTGTTGACGCGAGGATGGCTCGCGTATACCTCCCCCGGCTGGCCCGCCTCAACTCGGGTGTTGAGCTCCTCCGGGACTCCCCCTTCTCCCCTCCCCTTTTCTCCTTTTCATTGATCCCAGCTGTGTTATTAGACATCCCCTTCTTTTTTATAATTACAATGCTCTTTTTCTCTTCTAAGATTATATCGCCGTAGCAGGAGTTCTCTCCCCCGGCATTTTTAATTAAATAGATGTAAATAGTCGCTATTTTTGTAAATAAAAATAATAAATTAACTATTTACTGTAAATAACAAAATTATATCTGTAAATATATTTTAAACAAATATCTAATGGCCAATATTGGTTTTTATTAATAAATATAAAAACTGAAATTTTTAACATGTAGCCTTGAAATTTTAATACAACAGGGAGGGTTGTACTCGGGCCAGATCACAAATGAATTTTAACAAATATTTTATACATATTAGTTATTTAACAGGTATCTTATTAATTTTATAATTCTTAACAGGATAAATACATGAAAATTTGCGCTTTTAGAATCCTTCCCCAGGTATCTTACGTTTATGTATTGTCTTTTGTTTATTTTACAATTAACAAATGTCCCATACTGGAGATTCCTCAATATATCATTGAACTTGCGCTTTTAGAATCCCTCCCCCATCCATTTTTATGTCTTGTCTTCGTTCTTGTTTATGTCCCCTTACGTTCATGTATTGTCTTTTGTTTATTTACAACTAACAAATGTCCCATATGTGCCTTCCCAGGTCGAGAGGACGTAAAATTCCAAATTACTACTACTCGGTGCCTGTACAGTCCCCATTCACCGTCTAGCCGCCGAAGGATCAACACCTCGCTGCGACAACACGAGAAAGAAGAAAAGAAAGGGAGCCTCCAGCCTCCACGCTACGCTGTTCGAAAGAAAAGAAAGGGGAGATCTCACCCCGAAGCCGTTAACCCGCCCTCCCCTCTACACTGCTACCAGACCACGCAACCCTCTACGCCCTGCCGACATCTCTTCCCTCTTTTTGAGGGAACTTTGAAAGTTAAGTGCGCGCAAACGAGCCTCTGGCCGTCCGATTTCGATTAACATTCTGAGCAAATTGCGTGTCTCTTGGCCTGGGGAGGCACATTGTATATATATTACTGTATACTAACAACCATTTTACCCATCCTTTATTATTTTCCTCAATATTATTTTCTTATTTCATGTTCAAAGCTAAAATGTAAAATAAGGGCACCATGAGTAAGAACGTGATAGAGGGAAGGGAAGGGGGGGTAGTCAACACACCAGAGAGCCCGGAAGATAGTTTTGAGACCACACTTGATAGTTCTGGCTGCTCAAATACATTCATAGAAGCAGAGGTTGAAGTTGAGGTTGAGCCAAAGCTCCCTCCCAACACACCCACAAGAAGGAGTCCCACTCCAACCAACTCAAGCACCCCGAACACCCCCACTAGGAAGAGAAATCGTAGGGATGATTCGAGCCCTACCAGTCCCCGCCTGTCTCCAGGCAGCAAAAAAACAAAGGAAGACCTCATTGTCATGGACAAAGAGATCAGTCCCATAGACACTGAACAAAGTATAGGTCAACCTACTACATCCGATACAAACACAGGGGAAACAATCATGGGTACCCCCCCTTACACGACACCCCCCAAGGAAACCCCCCAGAGTGGTCCACACTCGATTTGGGGTCCACACACCAATACAAACACAAACACACAACAACAACATGAACAACAAGACCAACAGAGGTCTAGGCCCATCCCAAAGCCTAGACCAAGAAGGACACGCACACAGGGAGAGGCACAGAGAGCCAATCTAAGAGAGCCCCCTAAACCAACATTCCTGAAATACCCAGTAATCGTTGAAGACAAGGGTACGGGCCCAGCGACCCTCAAGGGCCTGGGCCCGTATACAGGAATGCGTCTGTGGCAGAGCGCTATAGGCGATATAGCTAGCCAGAGATCCCTGGCCGGAAATAAAATACTCATAGGCTGTCATTCAGCCGAACAACAAAAGAAACTTGTAAACATGACTGAAATTTCTAAAATACAAATTAAATGTTCTATCCCTACCGCAACTACTGAAGGGGTGATTCGCCCAATCCCCCTGGAAG
Organism: Phymorhynchus buccinoides; assembly: GCA_017654935.2. NCBI lineage: Eukaryota > Metazoa > Mollusca > Gastropoda > Neogastropoda > Raphitomidae > Phymorhynchus > Phymorhynchus buccinoides. Next base: position 19,158,309 of record CM065692.1, read on the forward strand.
AAAATATAGAAGACCTTCTTCCTCTCATAAAAAATGCAAAAAAGATACTCAGATTGAACAACAGAGATGGCACTAAATCCAAGGCAGTTAAGATCACTTTCGACGAGCCTATTTTGCCAACCCACATCAAAATTTGTGCACAAGTTTTTGAGATTTCTCCGTTTGTGTGGCGCCAGTACGTAGGTGCAAGAAGTGTGCCCGGTACGGACACTCAGCCGATCAGTGCAGGGCGCGCAAAGAAACATGCGTCAAGTGTGCCGTGCCGGGCCACTCTGCCCAAACCTGTACCAATGAAATTAAATGTGTTAACTGTGGAGGTCCTCATTCGGCTGCGTATGGTGGATGTCCACAACACCAGCTCCGTGTCCGAGCAAACCGTATTCGCGCGGAAACCTTCATTCCGTATGCAGAAGCGATACGCCGGGCCAAGTTGGCCCAGGAAAACGAAAACAGTCAAAAACAAAATCCACCACCTTCTCCCCCATTACCTACAGTTGACCCCCTTTGGCAGCAAGAAGATCGTCATAAGCCCACCTACTCAAAGGCAGTTCAAAACACTAATTATAAAGTTCCACCTAAACCTACAGTTCAGAACCAAACTCAACAAGTAATTAACCAGATTCCCCATACCCCCACCAAACAGATTAACACCAAATCTACACCTAAGGAGGGTATTTTTCCCAAACCTAAAACTACCCCCAAAATCATAAAAAGACGAGGCAGAATTCTAAGTTCTCAAGAAAGATCTTTGAGAAGGAAGGCAGAGTCTGCAAAAGCAGCACTTCGTGATCAAATCACACAGAAAAAGATTGAAGAAACAGTGTCCCAACAGATTAAATTATTTACAGATAACCTCATGTCACAGGTAACCAAACATATAGACAAAGTACTGACAGATTTCACAGACAAACTGACAAAAGACAGACATACTGACAACCATACCAGTTTGACATCCCCCCCCTCCCTCTCCCCTTCCCAAAAAACAACGTTAACCGAGATTGAAAACATTGACTTCAATCTAAAAGCAAGCTCAAACTTAACAACTGCTGAGTCAGTAATGACACAAATTCTCGTGCAATTCGCCAAGGCGCGTACAACACAGAAACCGTGTCTCCTTCTTGACGGGCTTCTCTCCCTTTTTCCCCCTTCAAGTGGCCAGCCGCAGGTGGGACCAAAGTCCAATCTATTTAGATTGGCTGAGCTCGCCTGCGGCACGGCGGGAGGGGAGGGGACCCGTCAGAGGAGGGGAGCCTCCCAGTCTCACAAAAAATAGTGGCGGCGGTTCACGCACTTCATATTTAATTAAATTATTAATAACTTTATAATATAGTATTCCCCACCCGTAAGGTTACTATCCAAGTTAAACATTCTGCAATGGAATTGCCGTGCCATCAACAAAACAGGCGATCACCTAATTCATTACTTATCATCTAATTCCAACACATATCACATCATTTGCTTACAATCATTAAATACTAATTACTCTAGTTTGCCACGCATCCAAGGCTATCATTATCCCCCTTCAGTAAGTAATACAACAAGTAAAATATATACAGCTACCTATATTCATTTAAGTATTCAATATAATAATATCCAGTCCCCACAAGAAAATATAATAGGCATCAGGTATGCAAATACAATCCAAACAAAAATAAACGGTAAACAAACAAATATTTTAAACATGTATTACCCAAAGGGCTACGATGCCGTAGACCGTTTAAACTGGCTTCTTTCCCTTTCCGACACTGTTTCCTGGGTGGTGGTGGGCGACTTTAACGCCCACCATCCCACCTGGGAAACATTCGGTACTTCACCTAGTGGCGGGGGGGGGGTACTTCTTCAACAGATTAATGACTCTCATCTTGTTCTTTTGAACGACGGGTCCTCCACGAGATTTCCTGACTCCATTAAACATAAACCTACAGCTATAGATCTTACTCTTGTTAGCCCTGACCTTGTGGTAAACCATGAATGGTATCCACTATCTGACACCTTAATGTCAGATCATAAACCTATATTAATAACATTTAATATTCAAATCCCGCAAAATACCCAACCACAACAACACAGATATAATTATGAAAAAGCAAACTGGCCTTTATTCCAGTCTATCCTTTCTAAACACAATAACGATAACATCTTCGATCTGGACCTAGAGACCCATTACGAAAACCTAAGAACCTCTATTCTAAATGCATGCGACCTTTCTATCCCAGCAGTAATCATTCCAAATAATTCACGTCCATCAGCCAAACCATGGTGGAATGATACAGTTAAAGAAGCAGTACAAAAGAAAAAAAAGGCATGTAATTATTTTGATTGCCACCCCACCCCGCCAAATTATATTTTAAAAATAGAAGAAGAAAAGCTCTGTGATGATGCTATTAAGTTAGCCAAGAGAGAATATTTTAACACAGACGAGATTCTCGATTATCGAGATCTCGGTAAAGCATGGAAAAAAATTAATTATATCAACAATAAAGGCAAGGTATGGGAGCCTAGAGTTATGAAAGATAACATAATTACTACCACTAATTTACAAACCGCAGAAGTCCTTGCGGACACTTTTGCAAAAGCAAGTCAGACTGAATATCTTTCCGCTGACGAGCAAACCAGACGGAATTCTACCCCAATAATTTCTAAATCAAATAATAACACACATTACATAAATGCTCCCCTCAAATTGACCGAGCTTGCTGGGTCCCTTTCTCAAATTAGAAAAGTTAATAAAGCAACAGGAGTTGATCCAATCTCCTACAAAACACTCAAAAAACTGCCCCTTTCTTTTCACGAGATTTTATTAAAATTTTACGCCAGATGTTGGGAGGGGGGAGAGGTGCCACGCGCATGGAAAGAGGCACAGGTGGTGGGGGTTCTGAAGCCTGGAAAACCGGCTAGGGACCCCAAAAGTTACCGCCCCATCTCCCTCACCCCACATATTGGTAAGTTATACGAGAGAATCGTAAAAAACAGATTAGAATACTTTTTGGAAAAAAATAATATAATCCCTACAATCCAGGCAGGCTTTCGGAAACATAGATCCTGCATGGAACAAATAGTTAGACTTACCTCCCATGTCAGAAAAGCACTAGCAAGAAAAAGGAAGGTCTTAGCAACCTTTTTTGATATCAAAGGGGCCTATGACTCCGTCTGGCATGGGAGGCTATTAGAAAAAATCAGCAAGCTCGGTATTGAGGGCAACACATACAATTTCATATATACTTTTTTACAGAATCGTAGTTTCAGAGTAAGGGTGGGCCAGTCCCTCTCCGCTAATCACAAAATGGACATGGGAGTTCCCCAGGGCAGCATCATTGCTCCTATATTGTTTAACATAATGTTACACGATATCTCACAGATAAAATTTGAAGGCTGTAGAATATCAATGTATGCAGACGATATTGCCATCTGGTCTCTGCCCACAGCTCGAGGAGTCAGATACTCTCTCGACCCAGAATTAGGTGTTCACCAACATAACACAAACTTAGTAGTACACTATTTAAACTATAATGGATTTACAATCTCACCGCATAAATGCGAATTTATGGTTTTTTCATCCAGCTCAATTCAAAAAGATAATTTCAAAATTAAGATTCAGAACCAAGTAAAAAACCCTTCCACCCATGTTAAGTTCCTGGGAGTTCATCTCGCGAGAGACCTCTCATGGACTTGCCATATCACCCACTTAGTAAATAAAGCTACAAAAGCCCTTAACCTGATAAAGGTATTGAGTAAACAGAAATGGGCTCAGAACCCTAAATTTCTTACATATCTGGTCAGAACCTTAGTCCGTAGCCGCTTAACATACGGCATGGAAACTTTCTATAACTTAACTAAATCAAATTTAAAAGCATTGCAAATTATTGAACTAAAAGCGTTAAAAACTGCCCTGGGCCTCCCGTCCTTTGCAATAAACAATTTAGTTTATAGGGACATAGACTGGCTCCCCATTCATCTTCTAATTAAGTTAAATTGTGCTACGTTCCTAACCAGATTATATAGCACACATAATTTCACAAAAGAAGAATTTCTTACCCAATTCTCGGATCCGTATTTCGCAACATCACAGAAATCAGTTAAAAAATTTATCAATATTTATGATTATGCGGAAAAACTATTTGAAAATGCAGGAATAACAATTGAAAACACGGTGTTCTATCCCAAACATATTGTGCCACAGTGGGACTGGGACCCACCAGATTATGATACCTCATTACATGATCAATTTAATAAAGAGGAACAAATTAACCTATTAACAGTAGCTGCTAAACAAAAAATCCTTAATTTCCAACACCAACTCTGTATTTATACAGATGGATCAAAATTAAACGAAAATAAAATAGGATGTGCATTTGCAATCCCAAATTTAAAAATCTTTAAACAATTTCAATTAAATTCAAACATCTCCATCTTCTCAGCAGAGCTTTGGGCTATTTTAGAAGCCTTAGCATACATTAATGATCTACCAAACCCCCCCTTCCAAATTGCCATTTTTTCAGATTCGCTTTCTTCAATTTTTGCCCTGCAAGGAGACTGCCATAACCGTTTAGAAGTAAAAAACGAAATTAAAAAATTAATACATCATCTACATTTGAAAGGCACTAAAACCACTTTAATATGGATCCCCTCCCACTGTGGCATTAGGGGAAATGATTTGGCGGACAGTGGGGCCAAAAGGGCCGCCTCTCATATATCCGGCGTCCCCATTGATTTGGGTTTGTCACTTAGCGAAATGAAGTCTCTCTTAAAAAAAGCAATATTCCAGGAGTGGGCCAGTGAGCTTGAGAGCTACACAAAGGCCCACTCCTGGGACCACAAGATAGTACAGGGGGGACTTTTCCTTTCCATTCCAAACCATATTTCTAAATTAATTTTCAGACTAAGAACAAACTCATACTATTGTAAATTTAGTAGCCCCATCTGTAAATGTAATAACACCATAAACTTAGAACATATATTTAACCCATGCACATACATTCAACAGGATTTCGATAAATTTTTTTGTAAAATAAAAACAGCTAATATACCCTTTACAGCTAAATCAATATTAACATATGGAGTAGAGGAATGGTCCCCCCTAGTATGGTTTGCAGAAGCCATACGAAAATCATTTTTTAAAGAACATATGTAAAAAATTACAATCTTGTGGCTGCTATTTACCGCAGCCACTTTGACCTATAATTTACTTCCGACCGCCATCTTTGCCCATGATTTCTTCATGGAGGGCCGGAAACATTTATAAAATAATTATCCGAAACAGCCGTGTACACTTGCTCTGTGTATTGTTCGTCGGCGGACTGATCAAAATATTTAGTAAATACTCCCATGATATATAAACTCTAACTTTTTTAATTTATAATCTTAATGGGGACACCGTGCGCGGGTCGGGTTGGCCTCCCTCCCCCTCGGTTTCGGGGGGGGGGGGGCCCGGTGCGGCCCGTGTGCGGAGTCTATGGTAGTTGTTGAGCACTGTCCCTTCTCCCCTTTCTTTTGGAGAGGGGGGGGGGGACTCTCGCTGGGTGCCCCAGGCTTGCGACAATTATTATTTCTTGCCGGCCTGGGACACCCCCGGGTGGCTGCCCCTATTGGCACCGCACCCGTGTGTCAACGTCCCTAACCGAAGGGAGTCCTTCACCTTACATTTAAATAATTAATTAAACTAATACTTAGCCTCTTTTGGTAGGGGTGGGGCCCCCCCGGGCGGCGGTCCGCGCGCTCACTCACAATTCCCGTCCCCGTTCCCAATTCATGTATATCCATTTTATCTACATATGTGCCGGTTGGGCTGAGGAGGCCTTTTTGGGCCCATCTTATTTTTAAACTCCCTTCTCCTTGTCAGTGGGCGCTCGGGGTGCCCCTCGGGGGGGTCACGGTAGTCGTGACACCTTGAGTGGTGGCCCTCCCGCACTGTGTGCATGGTCCATAGAAGCGACGCCTCCCCTCTGTAGGGGGTGGGGAGGAGGGGCCCCTTTCCCTCCCTCCACCCGCCCCCTCCATGTGAGAATCCCTAACCACCCCCCCCATCATCATCTTTATCATTATTATTTATTATATTACACAAATATTTAAAAATCTTCTGCTCGGGCTCCCATGCCAAAACATAATCCATAATATAAATTAATTGTTAAATTCAGTTAAAATAACAATATGACAACGAGGGCGGGGGGGTCTTTGTAGCCACCCCCCCTCGGGAACTCATACATAATGATAACAACCACACACAATCTGCGTAACCGCCGTCGCTGACTACCTAGTATTAACAAAGTCTTTTTTAAAATTATATACAAATCTTTATAAAATACATAATTACTATATATAGCCGGTCAGGGATCTCTTCCCGCGAAGCAGTCTAGTTTCTGCGTGCGTGTATGGTCCTTATTCTTTTAATTGATAAATATACTAAGTCTATACCCATATAAAATCATATAAAGTACAAAACAGAAATTTTATCAATAACTCTTAACAAGTATCTCATTACTTTTAAATCCAATTTTATTATCAGGTTTTACCTAAAATAAATAGGTTGACTCCCCCCACAATAGGAACGGGTTAATATTTAACCCTTTTATCAAGATTTTATCTTAATAGTATTTAGACCATGGTGCCCTTTTCGCCGTATGAACATGTACATATTTGTTTGTGTGTAAATAAAATACTCAGCTGGGATCACATAAAAATAAATATGCCCGCATCTGGGGCCCCCCCCTTGGGGAGGTGTGCCCGTCGTTGGGGGAGGTCGCGAGCTCGTCTCGTGTGCCCCCCGGCGGCGGGGGCGTCTCCCACATTGTGGGAAGGGCCCCCGGGTAATTGTCCCCTCCACCTTCCCTCCTCCCAAAACCCGTGAGATGACCTCCCCCTTGATGGGGCGGGCCCGCCGCGGGTTGTTGACGCGAGGATGGCTCGCGTATACCTCCCCCGGCTGGCCCGCCTCAACTCGGGTGTTGAGCTCCTCCGGGACTCCCCCTTCTCCCCTCCCCTTTTCCCTTTTCATTGATCCCAGCTGTGTTATTAGACATCCCCTTCTTTTTTATAATTACAATGCTCTTTTTCTCTTCTAAGATTATATCGCCGTAGCAGGAGTTCTCTCCCCCGGCATTTTTAATTAAATAGATGTAAATAGTCGCTATTTTTGTAAATAAAAATAATAAATTAACTATTTACTGTAAATAACAAAATTATATCTGTAAATATATTTTAAACAAATATCTAATGGCCAATATTGGTTTTTATTAATAAATATAAAAACTGAAATTTTTAACATGTAGCCTTGAAATTTTATTACAACAGGGAGGGTTGTACTCGGGCCAGATCACAAATGAATTTTAACAAATATTTTATACATAAATAGTTATTTAACAGGTATCTATGGATACCATCGACTAATTTTATAATTCTTAACAGGAGATTCCTCAATATATCATTGAACTTGCGCTTTTAGAATCCCTCCCCCATCCATTTTTTATGTTTTGTCTTCGTTCTTGTTTATGTCCCCTTACGTTCATGTATTGTCTTTTGTTTATTTACAACTAACAAATGTCCCATATGTGCCTTCCCAGGTCGAGAGGACGTAAAATTCCAAATTACTACTACTCGGTGCCTGTACTTTGATTAAAATACTTGTAGTGGTGCCATAGCCGATGAAACCGAGGCGTTTACCGCTACACCTATCTAATAAAAAAAATCGGGACTTTACTGGTTTCGTACTGCCTCCGGGCATTGCTTCCAGTATTGTTCCCACCATATTTGTTCCCATTCTGATTCAGACCACAGGTCGTCGGTGCCTTATGTTCACACTTACATATAGTACATATCTATATTGTTAAAAACTCGGGAAAATCCCAATCTTTGTATTTACAAATGTCCCATATGTCTCAGACCAAGAGGACGTAAAACACCATTTTCGTCGTTCATTCGTGTTCTACTCGTCTTTGTACACGTCCCACCATCTTTGTATTTCGGTGCCTGTACTTTTGCTATCTGTATTAATTTAAAAAATCGGGACTTCCTTACTGGTTTCGTACTGCCTCCGGGCATTGCCACCAGTATTGTTCCCATCATATTTGTATTTACAAATGTCCCATATGTGTCTGATTCAGACCAAGAGGACGTAAAACTCCATTTTCGTCGTCGGTGCCTGTACTACTACTTGTGGTGGTGCCATAGCCGATGAGGTTTAACCGAAGCGTGGTCACCGCTACACCTATCTGTATTAATAAACAAATCGGGACTTTACTGGTTTCGTACTGCCTCCGGGCATTGCCTCCAGTATTGTTCCCACCATATTTGTATTTACAAATGTCCCATATGTGTCTGATTCAGACCAAGAGGACGTAAAACTCCATTTTCGCTCTCGGTGCCTGTACTTCCCCTGCTTGGCTCTGATAAACCTAAAGCCAAACCGTGGTGGAATGGTAGAGTCAAGCAGGCAGTGCAGGCCAAAAAGAAGGCCTGCAATCGCTTCGATTTACACCCTACCCCCCCCAATCATATTCTTAAGACAGAAGCCGAGGAGCATTGTGACGATATCATCAACAAAGCTAAACGAGATTTTTTCCAAGATAATGAAGATATTTTAGATTATAAAGATTTAAGTAAAGCTTGGAAGAAACTGAAAAAAATTAATTCTAAAGGTAATGTATGGGAGCCCAGAGTCCTCAAAAACAATAAATTAACTACAAATAACTTTGATACTGCCAACACCTTGGCGGAGACTTTCGCCCAGGCCAGCCAGACAAAATATCTCCCTACTAAAGATAAAATTAAACGACAAAGTATCCCCCACCACACCAAATCAAATGACAACTCCCACTACATCAACGCACCCTTGAAACTTACCGAGGTTGCTGCTTCCATTAACTTAATCAAAAAAACTAGTAAAGCAACAGGAGAAGATATCATCTCCTATAAACTCATTAAAGAACTTCCCCAATCTTTTCACAAAATTTTACATAATTTCTATTCCAAGTGCTGGGAGGGGGGAACTGTTCCTCAAGCTTGGAAGGAGGCACAGGTCATTGGGATCCTTAAGCCAGGAAAGCCGGCTAGGGATCCCAAAAGTTACCGCCCCATCTCCCTCACCCCACACTTGGGCAAAATTTACGAGCGTATCGTAAAACAAAGACTCGAATATTTTTTGGATAAAAACAACATTATCCCCACTTTTCAAGCAGGGTTCCGTGCACATAGAAACTGCATGGAACAAGTAGTCAGACTTACCTCCCACGTCAGACGGGCCTTCACGCGCCGAAAAAAGGTCCTGGCCACCTTTTTCGATATAAAAGGGGCCTATGACACAGTCTGGCATGGGAGGCTTCTGGACAAACTCAGCAGCCTCGGTATAGAAGGCAACACCTTTAACTTCATCCTTTCCTTTTTACACAACCGTAGCTTAAGAGTGAGAGTGGGTAAGTCCATGTCGATGTCTCACCAACTTGATATGGGAGTGCCCCAGGGTAGTATCATAGCCCCCACCTTATTCAACATTATGTTACACGATATCCATAAAGTAAAATTAGAAAACTGCAAAATATCTATGTACGCGGACGATATCGCCATATGGTCCGTCAACACCCCCCCCGGAAACTATTACAGCTTAGACCCCTTTCTACAAATCCACCAAACAAACATCAACAAAATAACAGACTACCTACACACTAACGGTTTCACAGTTGCCCCTCAAAAATGTGAATTCATGATTTTTTCCACAACTAAAGTTACAGACATCACCATCAAAATTGATAACGTCACCAAATCACCAGTACAGTCCGTTAAGTTTCTAGGCGTCAACATTTCATACAACCTTCAATGGAACAGCCACATTCATTATTTAATCCAAAAAGCTAACAAAGCACTCAACTTCATTAAAGTTATAGCCCGCCAAAAATGGGCAAAAGACCCAAAATTCCTGACATTTTTAGTAAGATCACTGGTCCGCTCTAGATTAACATACGGTATGGAAGCTTTTTACTCCCTTTCAAAAACAGCCCTTAATAACCTTCAACGTTTTGAAATAAAAGCACTTAAAACTGCCCTGGGCCTCCCAAGGTATGCTATCACCGATCTAATCTACCGAGACATCGACTGGACCCCCCTAACTCACCTAATTAAACAGAACTGTGCCTCATTATTAATCCGTTTATACGCTACCAAACCTCTCTGAAAATGAATTTCTCACCTCTTTCTCAGATCCATACTTCGCCACTTCCAAAAAATACAAAAAATTCATCAACATCTATGACTATACAAACGAACTAATGACAAAAGCAGACGTAGCCCTCAATAACATCACAGCTTTCCCCCAACATCGACCCCCCCAGTGGGATTGGGATCCACCTGACATCGATATCAACCTTCACCTCCTGTATAATAAAGAAAACGATATCAATAACCTCACCGTAGCTGCTAAAGAAAAGATTTATAACTTAAGACATTACTTATCCATTTATACAGACGGTTCCCTACTAACTAATCATAAAATCGGCTGTGCTTTCAGTATACCGAGCCTTAAAATTTCTAAATCATTTCAATTAAACCCGAATATTTCCATCTTTTCAGCCGAGCTTTGGGCTATACTGGAAGCACTAACATTCATAAATAATCTTCCGCTTTCACCTTACCAAATCGTTATCTTTTCAGACTCTTTATCCTCAATTAAAGCCCTACAAGGCAACAACTATAATCGCGCCGAAATTAAATATGAAATCAGAAATATAATACATCAACTTAAAATAAGAGGTACCCAAGTATTATTAGTATGGATCCCTTCCCACTGTGGCCTGCTAGGGAACGATCTGGCTGACAGGGGCGCTAAGTCGGCCGCCTCGGGCCTTTCCGGAACCCCTACAAACATCAAACTTTCAGTGGGCGAAGCCAAAAGCCTGCTGAAAAAAGCAACTCACCAGGAGTGGGCAAAAGAATTGGATTCTAACGCCAAAGCCCACTCCTGGGACCCTAATATACACCAAGGGGGACTGTTCCTTCCCATTCCTCCCAAAACCCAATCCCTATTATTTCGAATCAGAACAAGGTCCAATTACTGCAAATATAAAAAACTGCCCTGTCACTGTAAAAACATCCTGGACCTTGATCATCTTTTTACCCCCTGTACTTATATTCAAAATCAACTTTCCACGTTTCTAGATAAACTAAAAGTATTAAAGATCCCCTTCACTCAAAAATCAATTCTATTCCGAGGCCCACATGAATGGTCCCCCTTGGTCTGGTTCGGAGAGGCCATAAGATCTGCCTCTTTCGGACACGAATTCTAAAAATCTAAAATTTTCAACTTAAGCCCATCAACATCTTTCACAGGAGAGGGAGGGGTCCTTCCGGACAGCGGTCCGCGCACCCGCCCACGTTCCATTTCCCCATCCCCCCCCCTCTCCCCTTCTTTTAACATACAGCACGCCTCGATCGTTAGTGCTGGCTCTTTTTGAGCACACATTTTTACTCCCTTCTCCCCTGTGGACGGGTGTGCGGCCCGAACTCCGGAAGCTCACCTTCGTAGCCGTCACGCCACAGCGTCGCGCCATGTCGCCTGGGGTCCCTCCGCATACGTGCAGGACCTCTGTACACGGCGCCTTTCCTCTGTTTGGGGCGGGGAGGAGGGGTCCCTCTCCCTCCCTCCCCCCGCCCCAATCATGAAAGAATCGTTAACCTCCCTCTCCACCCTATCCACTCTTTCTTAAGCCTGGGCTCCCATATAATAGTCAATTTATAAACAATTATTATTAACAATATAGTCACCTGTGGAAGAACGAGGGCGGGGGGGATTTTGTAGCCACCCCCCCTTGGGATCCTGCAGCTGACCACTTATAAAAACTCTAAAGATACATTTTTAACCCTTGCCCTATATACTTAATCAGATTATGCAGCCTTGCACGGCTAAACATGTTAGCATTTCATTGGTCCTGGCAAAAACCAATAGAGAAAAACTACTGCGTAATCAAGGCCTCAGCAGACAGCGTATATTCGCTCGTTATTACATCAAAATTTTCAACACTTTCTATTGGTCCTCCCGCTTAACGGAGAGGGTCCAAATCACACACACACCTCATATACACCACATTGGTTGCCATGGTCACCGACTGCCGGCCGGGTCAAACTCCATTCTCCCCTCCATAAGACCTATCTTTTAAACGCCTATACCTTTTATAAATCAAGTTTTAACAAATTTTAAATACTCACGACATAACCCTTACATGACTATGACCTATTCCAGACAACATTTCGTTTTAATATCATATTTACACAATTGTTAACACGGACACCCCCATCAAGCTAAGTCACGTTACGGCTGGGTGGTCTCCCTTACCCTGTTTTTGCGCTTCTGTCGCAAACATCAACATATGTAACAGAATGAAAGATGAGTGAACGATATAAAACTAGGATAGTACTCCCCTGTTCTGGGAACCTTTTCTTACCTTTATTTTTTGTCTTATTCTTTTGTTCGTCGAGTTGATCTCCCCCTTGTTGGGGTAGGCCTGCGTGAGGTGGTTGACGCAGGGATGGCCTGCGTATCGCCCCTCTCGTTCGTCCTGCCCCCTCATTGTGTGCAGAGACCCTCCGAACCCCCTCCCTCCACTCTTTTGTTGTTCCCAGAACAAATAGAAAACATAAATCGTATAAATTTAAATAATAATTCCATTCTTTTTACACCTTTTTTAATCCAACTATCCATCATGTAAAAATTTTCCCAACTCTACTCCTAAGGGAGTTCCCGAGGGAGAGAGTTCCCCCCCTTAGTTGGACTTTTAAATCTTTTTATATAATAGGGCCTTTGCCCCGTGACCCAAACTTTTTGGGTTCACAAATTTTGTATAAATCCCTGTAAATACTATCTTTTAAAATAAATATAGGCCACTTTAGGCTTTTAATAATAAAACACATCTTTTCGGATTTTAAATTCGTAGCCCTGAATTTTTAATTAAAGAGGGTTGTTTCGGTACCCCCAGACAAATAACTAGATTTTATATAACATTTTTACATCTAAAAGAATATCTTATCACTTACCTTGAAATCTATTCATTTTAATTCGAACACTGGTTCACCATCTTCCCAAAATGAACAAATTTTAGCTTGCCTAAGAGATCCCCCCCTTCCCTCATACTATATATATTGTTCCGTCTTGTATATGTTTGTCAATGTGATGTTTTATCTATGATTTGACCATACCCTACTAATACACATGTCCCATATGTGCCTTCCCGGGTCGAGAGGACGTAAAACACCAAAATTACTACTACTACTACTCCTACTCGTTTCAGGAGTGGGCAAAAGAATTGGAATCCTACGCCAAAGCCCACTCCTGGGACCCAAAAATAGTTCAAGGGGGACTGTTCTTTCCCATTCCTCCCAAAACACAAGCCCTAATATTTCGATTAAGAACTAGATCCTACTTCTGTAAATTTAAAAATCAGCTCTGCAAATGCGATAACATTCTGGATCTAGATCATCTATTCGCCCCATGTAATTACATTCAAAACGAACTTTCAAACTTTCTAGATAAATTAAAGAACTTAAACATCCCCTTTACCCAAAAATCAGTTTTATCCCGTGGCCCACAGGAATGGTCCCCCTTGGTCTGGTTTGCGGAGGCCATCAGAACGTCCTCCCTCAGACAACTTTTCTAATTACCGACACAAATTAACTTCACCACATTAGCCCTTCTATACATCTTTCACTGGAGAGGGAGGGGTCCCCCCGGACAGCGGTCCGCGCACCTGTCCACATTCCACTCCCCAACTCCCCCCCCCCACCCCCTGTTTTTAACATGCAACACGTATCCCCATTAGTGTTGACTCTTTTGAGTGCCCTTTTTTACCCCCCTCCCCCCTGTGGATGGGTGCGCGGCCCGAACTCCGGGGGTGCGCCTTCGTAGCCGTCACGCCACAGCGTTGCGCCATGGCGCCTGGGGTCCCCCCGCATACGTGCTGGACCTCTGCACACGGCGCCTTCCCTCTGTTTGGGGTGGGGAGGAGGGGTCCCTCTCCCTCCCTCCCCCTGCCCCACTCATGAAAGAATCGTTAGCCTCCCCCTCCACCTCTGTCCTACTCTTCTCTGCACCTGGGCTCCCATCTCAATAAATATAATACTAATATGCCCATCTGTACGACAACGAGGGCGGGGTGGATTTTGTGGCCCCCCCCCCCTCGGGACTCTACTCTTGGGAATAAACATAATCTTAGTAAACAAATATCTTATTATTGCTTTACACATAACTAAACTAGAACAACTTAGCATAATAAATCTCTATGCTCCTCATTGGTCCTGGCGAAACCCGACCGAATAATTAAGCTATGTTATGAAGATCTTAGCACCCAGCGAATATTCGTTGATTAACAACCCCCCCATTGACCCCCCCATTTAATGAAGAGGTCCCCAAAACACATACTTCCCACCGCCTACAACTCACGATGCTCCACGACTGCCGGCCATGGGTCCTTTTAAAGTCATACTAGCTTTTAGACATAGCAACAACATCCTTTTATTAATACTCGCGTTGTTCTTTTTATACCATCTTCTTACCAATAAAATATTTTAACACATCAACACACACCAGTTTTATGCACATTTTTAATTAGCTTTATAATACCCGCATAACTTTTATTGCCGTTCACATGATGCCCCAAACCCCCCGGAGAGCTCTTAACATAGGGACCCCACAAAACAATCAGCGTAAGGAAGAAGGAAGGCTGGGTGGTCTCCCCTGCTTAACTGCGTATCTTACGCTACCCCCAAGAAAATATACAGAACGAATGATGATATGAATGTGCAAAATAACATAAACTAAATTGTTTGTATCCCCATGTTCTGGGAACTTCTCATTTTTTATCCTTATTTTCTTCGTCGAGCTGGTCTCCCCCTTGTTGGGGTGGGTCTGCGGGGTTTTGCTGACGCAGGGATGGCCTGCGTATCGCTCCCCTCGTTGTTCCCGCCCCCTCATTGTGTGCAGAGACCCTCCGAACACCCCCCCCATTACCCCTCTTTAGTTGTTCCCAGAACTCTATGTACTTAATCGTATAAAAATAAAATATTCACTTTTTATCTTTTTAACTAATAACTATTAAACTAACCTCATCCGTGATGTACATATTCCCCCTGCTTTTTTCCCAGGGAAGTCCCAGGGGAGAGAGTTCTCTCCCCCGGTAGGATTTTTATAAAAAAAAATTTATAATAGGGCCTTTGCCCTTTGGCCTGTACTAACAGGCCAAAATTTTTGTAAATAAATCTTATAAAATAGATGTAAATATAAATTTTAAAATAAATAGAGCCACATCAGGCTTTTAATAATAAAATATCCATCTCCCCAAGATTTTAACCCAGTAGCCCTGGAATCTTAATTAAGTAACTTGTTTCGGTCGGGTCAGACAACCATTAGAATTTTATACCACTTTTTACAAATTTGATTCATTTAAACACGAACTCCGGTTCAAAATCCCTATTAACACGAACCTCGGTTCACAAACATATTAAATAAAGTCTTAACTTGCGTTTTTATGAGAACCCCCATACCCCCTCTCCATTATACGTAATGTCCACGTTCTGTCTATGTATGTCTTGTAAATGTTTTATCCTTATTTTACAATACCCAGCTAATACACATGTCCCATATGTGCCTTCCCGGGTCGAGAGGACGTAAAATTCCAAATTACTACTACTACTCCTACTCGTTTATGTCCCATATGTGCCTTCCCGGGTCGAGAGGACGTAAAACACCAAAATTACTACTCCTACTCGAGTTAAGTGTTCATTGGGGGTCGGCTCATTCGACCTCCCCTTTTTTCCGCCATCTTTGATTCTTTCTTCCGTCTTTTAACTAGGTTTTACTTACAAAATAGGATTTTAACCGTGCAAAGGTCTTTGGCCTCCGGTTTATTCTATTAGTTTTAAGAATCTTAGGACTTGTGACTACCGGGTTTTTTGGGATTACATAAAGTAAAGATAGCTCCCTTTCTTACAGTATTCTTAAAAACGTAATACTAAAAGAAGTTATAAATAAATTAACCTCTAAAAAACAATAAAATAACTGATAAGCTCTTGACATAACGGAAAATTTGACAATGAGTAAACAGACCACCCCAAAGTGGGGTCCTAAATCAGATAGTACAGAAAATGAAGAATGGATCTCAGAATCATCATGTGACGAAGACTCAAATAGTGAAGGGGTGTTCTTTACACTACCCTCAGAATCCGAACGGAACACTCCTAGAAAAAGAAGTAGAGGTCAACGAACCCCCTCAGACTCATCTTCTCCTCTTAACGAAGGAGAAAACAAAAAGCCTAAAAACTCTATGGAAGGCAAAAGCCCATTGAGCTCGACTCCCAGACAAATTCCTTTGGATCAAGTAAAGGCTAAATCACCAAACAAAAACACAGTAGATGCTGAAATGCACTCTCTAGATAACACTCTTCGTGAAGAAATAACTCTAGAAGATAGCGTCATAAACCAAAACACAGAAGAAAAACTACAACAAACAAAGTCTAATGACAGAACCTCCCCAAAGTCAGTTCCAATCTGGAAAAAACAATCAAGAAAAACAAACCAAGAACAACCACCACCATTGTTCCTCAAATTTCCAGTCATCATGGAAGATCTAGGGACCGGCTCCTGTACATACGGGGGCTTGGGCCCTGCCACAAACGTCAAAGTTTGGAGACAGACACTAGGGCCGATCATCTCACAACGATCATTAGGCAATCACAAATGGCTAATAGGCTGCTCCTCAGCCAAACAACAGGATCAACTACTAAAGAAAACAACTCTGGTTGGCATAAACATCAAGTGCACTAAACCAATAGCTACAACAGAGGGAGTCATAAAAGGCATTGACACAATGGTAGACCCACAAGAACTACTTTCCTATGTAGATAAGGCTCACAAAATCAGTCGTCTCAATAACAAAGACGGCACTCCATCCAAAGCCATCAAAATAACTTTTCACTCAACTACTCTGCCAAAATTTGTCACAATAGACACTGAAGACTTCATGGTGCACCCATATGTGGCACCAGTTCGCAGATGCCATAAGTGCTCACGTTTCGGACACCTGGCAAGTCAGTGCCACGCAAAAAAAATTACATGTCCAAGATGCTCACAAACAGACCACCTAGCTAAAGACTGTACAAGTGAAACATTCAAATGTATCAATTGTGGGGGAGCCCACTCTGCCGCCTACCAGGGCTGCCCCCAGTTTCAAATCCGCCTCAAAGCTAACAGAATCCGTGGAGAAACATATATCACCTATGCCGAAGCTATTCGAAGAGCTAAAATAGAACAAGAAAAACAACAAGCTGAGAAAAAACAACCTCTCCCATCCCCCCCCCATCGTTCTTGATACATTTTGGAGACAAGATTCCCATCCTAAAGTAACTGAAAACCCAAAAACCTATGCCTCAGCCCTCAAACGAAATAACCAAAGACCCATAGAAAACAAAAACAACCCAAGTCAAATCTCTAGAAAAGAACAAACAAACTCAGAGGAGACTGTCATCATCCCCTCAAATTCAATCCAAAAAGAAACCATTCGTGACGTCAAACAATCACTCCTAAAAGCCCAATCTGTTTTCCAGAAAAAAGAACAAGATAAGAAATTTGAAAAAAGTGTAGCGGAAGAAGTTGCAAGACAACTAAATGGAATCCAAACACAAATTCAAAAACAAATCCAGGACTTATCAGATAACTTGACAAAACATATGGAACGTATGACAATGACAACAAACAAACCAAATGACACAGGATCACTAATTCAAAGCTCAAAATCCACTCAGAGTAGCCCCAGTTCAAAGGCTCAGTCCTTAGACGAAAAGCAGCTGACAAATTTCCTGATAGGCTTTGAAAAAGCTAGAGAAACAGCTAAACCCCAACTCATTATTGAAAGTCTGACACTACTGTTCCCACTAGTAGGGCAAAAGACTCCAATTCCAATCAATAGAGGCGGAACACTATGGAACATGGTAGAAAAAATGTGTGGCATTTCGAGCAATCCAGCTAGGAAATCGAAGTCACTGTCGGGTGTTCCCCCTCCGGCTGGAGGGGGATCACTCCATTCTTAAACAAACTTTTAACCATATTTTAACCTCATATTTGTATATAACTCTCTTCACAAGATAATACAATGGAAGGACTCAACCTATTACAATGGAACGCACGTTCACTTAAGAAAAATCTAGATTATCTAATTGATTTCCTAGCCACTTCTACTTTTCAATACCACGTAATATTGATTCAATCTCCCAACGTTAAAAATCGTGATATCCCCAAAATAGAAGGATTTTACTTTCCCCCAGAGACTAGTAATCACGATGGGAAAATTCAAACACTTACTTATGTTAACCAAACTATTAAATATACTAAAATTTCTTCCCCTGTTCCAAATATTCCCCATATTCAATATAGTAACTCGATTCAAATTAAATTACATCAAAAACAAACAAACATAGTTAATGTGTATCTCCCTAAGGGCTACACATCAGACATCTCTAATGCTAACAAAGATTGGCTTTCTTCTCTAAACCATAAAGAATCTTGGATAATTGTAGGCGACTTCAACACTCATCACCCAACATGGGACCCCACTCAAATTAGAAACAGTACAGAAGGAAACATCTTATATAACGAAATACTAAACTCTAGACTCTCAATACTAAATGATGGCAGCACAACTCGCCTACTAACTCATATCAAAGAAAGATCCACAGCAATAGACTTAACTCTAGTAAGCCCCGAAATGCTTAATAACTATAGTTGGACAGTGAATACGGACCCTCTGGGTTCCGATCACTGCCCCATCACAGTAAAAATAAATCAAAGACCAGACACAATAGAAGCTAATAAACAACCTAAATTTAACTATGACAAAGCTAACTGGACCATGTTCCAAACCACTTTATTAAATACAGACACTGAAAAACTACAAAATAATGACATAGAAACTTATTATAATAACATACATACTGCTATATACAAAGCTAGCGAAATAGCCATCCCAATTATATTCCCATCAAATTCAAAAGGAGACACACACAATAAGCCATGGTGGAACGATGACTGCAGAGAATACGTGAAACGTAAAAATAAAGCCTGCTTTCAGTGCTACAAATGCCCATCAGAACCTAACTTATTACAGAAACAACAATCTGAAAAAGAATGTGATCACACAATTCAAAAAGCTAAAA
Organism: Phymorhynchus buccinoides; assembly: GCA_017654935.2. Taxonomy (NCBI): domain Eukaryota; kingdom Metazoa; phylum Mollusca; class Gastropoda; order Neogastropoda; family Raphitomidae; genus Phymorhynchus; species Phymorhynchus buccinoides. The sequence continues at coordinate 19,177,485 of CM065692.1, forward strand.
GAGACTATTTTACTAGTGAAACAGAACAAATAAACTTTAAAGACACCAGCAAAGTGTGGAAAAAGATCAAACAAATCAATAATGATTATCAACGTCCGGAAACCCCATTAACATTAAATGGACATACAACAAAAAACAATAAAGAAAAAGCAGATATGCTAGGCCACGTTTTTGCTCGGGTAGGTCAAACCCAACACCTCCCCAAGGCAGAACAAAAACGTAGAAAAGAAAAAGCTACTGCCCCTAATAAATCAATGGACAATACTGATTTCATAAATGCACCCATCACAATTTCTGAATTAATAAACGCCTTAAACTCTATCCGTAATGTTAACAAAGCCACAGGACCAGATTTAATCTCATATAGAATTCTGAGACAACTACCTAAATCTTTCCTACAAGCACTTCATCAGTTTTACTCCAAATGCTGGGAAGAGGGTATTATCCCTAAAGCCTGGAAACAGGCACAAATAGTCCCAATTCTTAAACCCAGTAAATCACCCAAAGATCCCAAAAGTTATAGGCCTATATCTTTAACCCCCCATATAGGTAAACTTTTTGAAAAAATCACCAACAATCGACTACAATACTTCTTGGAGAAGAACGATATCATTCCTAGATTCCAAGCTGGATTTCGTAAAAATCGTAGCTGTGCAGAACAAACTGCAAAACTAAGCTCTCACGTACGTAAAGCCTTGATTAAAAAACAAAAACTATTTGCTACATTCTTTGACATCAAAGGTGCTTACGACACAGTATGGCACGATAAATTATTATGTAAAATAGATAAAATAGGCATTCATGGCAATATGTACAATTTTATCAAAGAATTTTTAACAGATAGGGTTATTCAAGTAAAAGTGGGACAAGCCACTTCTGCTACCCACCTTTTAAATATGGGCGTGCCACAAGGCAGCATAATCGCGCCAGCCCTGTTTAACATTATGGTTCATGATATAGATAAACTTCCATTCAAAGATTGCGATCAATCAATGTATGCAGATGACGTCGCAATCTGGACTAAAGTTAATAACAGAGAAAAGAAAACAAACTATAAAGAATCTCTTAAAAAACATCAAAGAAACACTGACCTTGTTACATTTTACATGTTTATAAACGGCTTTTACTTGGCCCCCAACAAATGTGTATTTGTAGTGTTCTCAAGAACAAGAAATACTAAACTATCGGTTTTTATATATGACGATGAACTTAAACAATCAAGAACTGTAAAATTTTTAGGAGTTATTTTTTAATGAAAACTTATCCTGGAACGAACACATACAACATTTAGCAAAAAAATCTTATTTTGCTCTACATATCATTAAAAAACTAACTACTCAGAAATGGGCGCAGGACCCTAAACTGCTTACTTATTTGGTACAAGCATTAGTAAGGAGCAGACTACTTTATGGATGCGAATCATTTTATACAGCCACAAAAACACAACTAAACATACTCGAAAAGATTGAAACTAGTGCCCTAAAAACAGCTCTGGGCATACCAAAATCGGCAGTAAATAACTTGGTTTATCGGGATATTGACTGGATTCCACTCCGTCATATCATAAAACTAAGATGTGCAAACCTATTAACTAGAATTACTGCATCTAATATCTACTCTAAGAATGAATTTAACAAACTGTTTGGTACCTCTGAATGGGGTATGCAATGGGAGTCTTTAAAAAACAAAGCCCCAAGAACTTATGATAGAACTAAACACATTGACGAATTCACTAAATTCTTATTTCTAAAAGCCGAAGTATCAATAAACCAGGTTAACATTAACCCTAAATGGAGAGTCCCACAATGGGAACTAGAAGAACCAAATTATGACAAGGACCTACATGGCATCCATTGTAAGGCCAAGGCCCCTCACCTGTTAACCTTAAAAGCCAAAGAAAAGATACATGGCTTACAACAACACTTTGTTGGTGTACACAGATGGATCCAAACTATCCAACGACCAAATAGGCTGTGCTTTTTATATTCCATCATTAAAAATAACTAAAAGCTTTCAACTTAATAAGGAAATTTCCATTTTTAGCGCTGAACTTTGGGCTATTTTACAAGCCTGTGTATTTTTAAATGAGTTACCAAGATCTCCAATTAGCGTTTACATACTAACTGATTCCCTGTCCTCAATTCAAGCCATCCAGAATAAAACTAATAATCGTCAATCTACAATACAAGAAATTCTACATATAATCCATCAAATAAAACTGAAAGGTACTGATGTCACTTTATCATGGATTCCTTCCCATAGTGATATCTCAGGAAATGACAGAGCCGACTGGGCTGCCAAAAAAGCGGCTAACGGTCAGCTAGGTCTTAAACAAGACATTGGACTATCCATCTCCGAAATCAAAAACGTACTTAAAAGAACAATTAAACAGGTATGGATCTCAGAACTCCATAAGTACACCCAAAATCACTCTTGGGATAACGAGGTAGTTAAAGGGGGCTTGTTTTTACAAGTCCCACACTATCTATCAGCTTTAATTTTTCGACTTCGAACCCAATCTTACCTTTGTAAATATACCACTATTCTTTGTACCTGTGGAGAAGATCTCTCCCTAAAACACCTAATTCACTGTGATAAACATCAAAATCAGTTTGGTACCATTAAGAGTATTCTCGAGTTGGATAACATCCCATTTAACGAAAATACCATAATAAATAAAGGACCTAGAGATTGGTCCACCCTCATTTTATTTGTAAAAATCCTACATCAATCCGAGTTAGGACATTTCTTTTAAAACTTTTATCTCCGTTTTACAGATAAGTATTTTAAAAAATGTAAATTTAGGACCGACTCAGGTCCTTTTTCTTTTAAAACAATGTAAATAGGGATCTTGATACGGAACCATGTTACGTAGGTATCCAAAATCGGATCATTTTATTAATAAAAAGACTATGTAAATATTTTATCAAACTAAAGGCCTATTTTCGATTTTTATTTAGATGTTATTTTGTAACCGTGGCCCTGGAGATTTTAACCCGGAGGGAGCAAGCGCTTAACTGACTTTATCGGAGGCATAGTATAAAATTAAGACTTATTGACGAAATAAAAATAAACATCTTGATAAGAAATTTCTCTAAGTCTCGTCCCTTTAACTTTTTAACTTTCAATTTTACTTATAGGTTCTCTCTTTTTTACACAATTTTTTTGAAATAATGTCCCATATGGGCTTTTTAAGTCTAAGAGGACGTAAAAACAGAAAACCAGTCCAGAAACACTGGTTATGTCCCTTTGAAACGTGACACATTTTGCACATTGATAGGCCAGTTGAATTCTCCGTTCAAGTTCCAGTCTGAGTTTTTGGATAGCCTGCACTGTGAATAGTGTACACGTCCCCACTAACGATAACTCTATCAGCCCGGTTCGCCGAGCTTTTAAGTAATCCATCTTACCCTTTTAGAATATCTTTGATCGCATTCATTTGTTCACCACAACCCTACCCCAACCCCCCACACTCTCCAAGTCACCCCAAGCTTTCACATTATTTTTGGTCCCTTCCCGTTCCCAACATTTCAGGCGCCTCTCTCTCTCTCTCTCTCTCTCTCTCTCTCTCTCTCTCTCTCTCTCTCTCTCTCTCTCTCTCTCTCTCTCTCTCTCTAAATAAATAAATAAAATTCAATCAATCAATCTCTCTCTCTCTCTCTCTCTCTCTCTCTCTCTCTCTCTCTCTCTCTCTCTCTCTCTCTCTCTCTCTCTCTCTCTCTCACGCACACACAAACATAGAGACATACGGACAGACACACACACACACACACGCACGCACGCACGCACGTACGCACGTACGCACGCTCACACACATAGACACACACACACACACACACTACTGTACAGGTTGACCAGATATACCTCTAGGCCTAAGCTAATACATAATTCCTCATTATTTGGTCTTAGAAGTTCGACTGACTTAGGGACAAAACTAGCTGAATTTCTAATTGTTCTACAACGAATAGTGCGGAACTGTCTATCAGATGGCAATAGTTCATAGCAATGCGATAGAACGTGACTTTGATCATTAGCGATCTCCCTGGCTTTTTGAACTACACGTTCCAAAATACTTGTATTCATCTACCCTTTCGACTGTCACACCTTTGATTGTGAGATCTGGTATTGGTACCGGGGATTTCCTAAAGTCATTTCTTTTGTTTTTGTCACGTTGAGGTCAAGATAGTTGTCATGTGTGTAAGTATGTGTGTGTGTGTGTGTG
>CM065692.1:19186706-19221706 GCA_017654935.2 Phymorhynchus buccinoides
GTGTAGGTTTTGCGCTGCGTTGGTGCTTTCTACTCTCTAATATCAAATGTCCTGCGCTTGGAACGGTCTGTCCACTCGCATGTGTGTGTGTGTGTGTGTGTGTGTGTGTGTGTGTGTGTGTGTGTGTGTGTGTGTGTGTGCGTGTGTGTGCGTGCGTGCGTGCGTGCGTGTGTGTGTGTGTGTGTGTGAAGTGAACTTGCGCGTACGTGTGCATGGGCACTGCTCTTAACATCAATAAAAAAAACTTGGCTTCTCTCGTTTAGCTGCGTCTTCTTCTTTTGTTTCCCCCCAGACACTACCATGCACGCTGTGGTCATCATCCACTGTAGCTGCTGACCATCTGTGAGAGGTGGACCCTTGTAATCGGCCTGGTCGTGGACGACACTCAGTGACCCTTGCTCCTTTTGGTCACTTTGGCTAATTCTTTGGTAACTTCGAGGCACACCGTCTATCGAGACATCGCAGGCAAAGCGTGAGGCACGCAAGATCCGCCTAAACAGTCGCAGCTCTGCAACCCCGACAGATCCCCCCAACTCGTTTTCCTGTCCTCACTGTCACTGTTATTGTATAATAGATTAAGGACTACTTGTGGCGGTGCCATAGCCGATGAGGTCTAACCGAGGCGTGGTCACCGCTACAGCTATCCGTATTAATTTTAAAAAAATCGGGACTTTACTGGTTTCGTACTGCCTCCGGGCATTGCCTCCAGTATTGTTCCCACCATATTTGTATTTACAAATGTCCCATGTGTGTCTGATTCAGACCAAGAGGACGTAAAACTCCATTTTCTCTCTCTCCTCACTGTCAGAGATCCTGACTTCCTGGCTCGCATTGGCCTCACTAGCCATATGCGAACTCATCCAGCGTCCTAGATTTCCACAAGGACGAACTGTTGAAGCATGGTCATTATCCCTCGGGACGGACGAAGGAATAACGCTTTAGCTAATACAGTACACCCCGCTTATAGTAAAGTCCAGGGGAGCAAGGATTTTCCTTTACTATAACAGGTTTTTGTTATAAACGATGTTCGGATATAGTAAAGTTTTGATAATATTTTTTATCTTATCCGAGGACGTTTTTTAAAGTCAAAGCTAACGTAAAATACTGAATATAAACCCATCCCACCCCTTCCTCGTATGGTTTGAGGTCCAAAAAGGGGATTGGGTTTATACATGGTATATTTCCCTGTGCACAAAACAAAACTAGCTGTAAAAGCATAATTATAGTGTACAACCGCTAACTTCCAGAATGGCCTTTGAATCTGAAATTCTGCCGCTATATTAGATCTTTTTTGTTGTTGGATGCTTTTCAACGTCGTCAACCAGTTGAATTTTTCTTTTTAAAGACAACGCCTGTCTTTTTCTTCCTCCATGGCCATCCACTTTCTCTTGTAATTGGTAATAAGTTTCGTCTTTTCTTTTAAAGAAAGTCCATAGGCACATTACCAAACATTCAAGGTTGGCAACGGCATAAATTACGCATTCTTGCTAACAAAGAATGAGGGAAAAGAAACATGTTTTTGAGTGCCTTTCAATTTCGTCGATGAAGGTGGGTAGAGTGAGTAGTGAGACTGACGTATACATTGATGACGTATTTACAAAGGTCACAAAGAGGACAAATTTTGTATTGTAACTGAGGAGAAACCACAAATGACTTTACTATAGGAGTTTAAAAAAAAAATTATAACCCAGTTGCTATTATGGGTGGGTGGAGGGAGTGGTGAGACTGTGACCATACATTGGTGACATATTTACAAAGGTCATGAAAGAGGACAATTTCTTTTATTGTAACCCAGGAGCCAGTCCTGTGGGGAACCAAAGGTGACTTTACTATAGCCCTATCATACAACCAAGTAAGAAAGTTTGGAGGAGTGATGTCCCTTGCGTGCCCTGGTGAGTTCCGGTCACACACACACATACACAGTGACACACACACACACACACACACACACGCACACACACACGCATACGCACATGCACACAGACACACACACACACACACACACACACACACACACACACACTACGACAGTAAAGAGAAAGAAGAGCTGCTGTAGCTCGCTAGCTCGTAATCCGTCATGGTTTGCGAGTTTTCCGTGGGTTGTTTGTGTACTTTAACAAGTACTTTGCCGGAACTCACCAGCGACACACCAGAGCAGGGGCAGATAATGCTAATTGATCGAGTTAACGGGAAAGTGCTATAGCAGGCTTTTTTTTAATAAACGAGTTGCTACTATCCGAGGACTATTTATTAATAAAACAGTAGACCTTCGGCCGGGAACCAGTGCTTTCCTTTACTGTTACCAAAATTGTTTATAACCGAGTTTACTATAAACGGGGAGCACTGTAGCCGCACACTGGCGGGTGCCTAGTACCTACCTATTCTTTCTTCTTCTGCGTTCCCAGGCCTTAAAGCCTCAATGGGTGCGTATGCTATGTGTCTGTTTTCCAGTTTTCACTAGTCTCCTCGCTGCATTCAGCCGACACATTCCGATTTCGGAGGAGCTCAAAAGAGAAAACTATACGGAAGATTTTCTTTTTGGGAAAAAAAAAGGCAGGAGAATGGGCCAAAAAGTCTGAAAGATAGTAGATGACACAAAGCAAGGAAAAGGGCAGAATTAAAGAGAGAGACGGATTAAAGAAAGTTACAAGCACAGAACTTCCAGAAGGCGGGAGAACTATTTTCTGTACGGAAGACCCCCCCGGTGGGGGGAGGGGGGAGGGGCTATTAGTCCCCCCCCCCTCCGAAAAAAAGCCACGGGAGACAAAAACGTTTTGAAAAAGAATGATACAAAAAAACAACCAACCTTACTAAATACGCACCTCCATGCATGCCAGTAGAAAATGACCAATACATTGGAAAAAGACGGGGATATTGACTTTTGTAAGATCTTCACGGGTTAAAAAACGTTTTACTCCATTTGAAAACAAATGTAGGGGAAGACGGGGTAAAAAGCGCATGGGCGGGTAAGAAGCCCACCCCAATTATCTCATGAAATGAAGCAAATTTCAGTCTCATTTTGCCCATGAGATGAGCGTTAATGTCTAGCATTCGTCTCATGGGCAAATTTGACTGACATTTTCTTTATTTCATGAGATAATTGGGGTGGGCTTCTTACCCGCCCATGCGCTTTTTACCCCGTCTTCCCCTATGTTCTTCCTTGAACATAAAATCGAAGAATAAAGCCAGTTTTGAGAGATGTCACGTGACTGCCAGAGAAGATAGACATCAATAGGTACAGCATCCACAAAAATATCACAAAATAGTTATAAAACATTTGAAAATGTGCTGAGCCACGGTTTCCTGCAAGGCATAGCAAGGCATTTGTTTGAAAATGACCAGGGGATCATGTAGGCCACGGGAGGGTCTGGGTTCCATGCGTGTGGAGATGGTCTTGCACAAGATGAGTCACATTAAGATATGAACTGTCATCTTGAAGGCTAAAACCAGCCCAATTGTGACAGTTTGTTTTTTCAATATCAATGTGCAGCATTGTAATGGTCGTAAGAGAATATAACGGACGCTGGAAAACCCCCACATTAATCTTCCAGAAAATCGTCAGAAGACTGTTCATGAGCACGAGAAGGAATTGCCTTGAATGCCTGGTAGCAAACAGTGGCCCAACAATCTGTCAATTGTATTAAAAGTGTTTTGTAATTCGGATGTTCACCTCCTCTGGCAGTCACATGACCTTTTAAGATAGACTCTTTTCGTCTTCGATTTTACGATCAGGAAAGACAACTTTTGTTTGCTCATGAAATTAAGTCCCTAATTTGATTGTTGAACCCCTGGCGGTATTATAAAGTCAATATTTTATCCCCCCCCCCCCTCCTTTTTTCCCCAACGGTATAACACGCAGGATCAGAAGACAGAAGCCTCTCCTTGAAGAAACGAACAACCGCACAAAATATTGATAGTTCCCATAATATAAATCAAGATGGCAATGATGCACACATGTGGATGCAAACAACTCTTCTTCAACAAGCGGAGGAAATGGCTACTGCTTCTACTAGCGGTAACTTTATGTGTGTTCTATGTCTCATGTTATCACCACCCATTTATGTTTTCTTGCTACAAACAATGGTGGACTCCCTCGTCGAACCGATCGTTGCCTGTCAGTCTTCTACGGAAAGAAGGGGCCACCTTCGGCAATGCTTCCAGCAGCAGGTTGTTACTGGATACTCATCCCCTGACCCCTGCTGATCACGCGCATTGCGGTGACGTCATGGCCTCAATGACGCAAGGGCGCTGGGAGCGACTGCCAATGTCGTCGTCCGACGCTCAGAAGATGAACTCTTTTCACAAGCACGTAAGCTATTTATTTATTTAGGAAACTTATACTGTATAGCGCATTACCTTAAAGCTCAATGCGCTTTGCCTCGATCATTGCAAGGCGGTGTCTGTGTATCATGAAACGATAGATAAGTTGCAGACAGCTGATTAGAATAAATACACTTTAAAACTTAGGCCTACTTGATATATTGCAAAACATAACATTTGTGCGATAATTAAGGCTATAGTCTTGGAAATGTTAAGTTATGAAGCAAAATTGTAAAGGGGTACAGTCAAAACGTAAAAGCGTTTGCAAAAAGGAAAGGCTTAACCAAACATTGTGAACGATTCTTCTTTCTTCTTGTTGACGAGCAAAGTCTCGTCTATTTACTGAAAATTATGTGTGTGTGTGTGTGTGTGTGTGTGTGTGTGTGTGTGTGTGTGTGTGTGCGTGTGCGTGCGTGCGCGTGTGTGTGCAGGGCCGGATCTAAGTTAAGGGGTGGGGGCTAATTCATTGAAGGTGCGAAGCACCAAGACCCCTAGGGGGGGCCGGGGGCATGCTGCCCCGGAAAATGTTTAAATCCGAGAAGCAAAATAGTGCAATCTGGGCATGAAATAAAGGACTAATGCCATTACTGTTCATACCCCTATTGAAACATGTTTTGAACCATTAAGTATACATCATGCTGCTTCCACATTGTCTACAAAAGGGAACGACCATAACACATACAAATACATGTGGCAATGTCATCATATAAATAATTATTTTTTTAGAAAAAAGGGTGAGGGTTGCAACAAGTTGGTTGTAAATCAGTTATTATTTTTGTTTCAGGGATTTATTTAAATTCATGAGTACAAAATGTTATGCTTTTTCAATTCGTCTAGCAGATCATGGTTATGACGTCATAAAGATATTCTATTATCATTGCGATGTAAAACGAAAAGAAGAAAGAAATGACAAGTTTTGCTGTAAGTCCTCGTATAAGTAGTGAAAAGCTAGAGAATTATTATATATCTTGACAACATTGTGAGGAACAATGTGGCACACATGCATGAGCTGAGCGAGTCCATGCCGCGGTTTGCTCTTTTTTAAAATTATATTTTGAGCAGTACTTGTAAAGGGGTATAAGGATAAGAACTCGTTTTAAAAAAGAAAAGCACAGACTTGCCCGGGGAACATCCTCACTCTCGGTCAAAATGTCTTTACGATAGGTGATGTTAGGGTCCAGGGAGGGTCACGAACCATGACATGGCCGCTGCATTGATGAAAGCTTCTATACAAGTAGCAATCAACGACAAACGTTTTTCAAAGAAGAAAAGCTAATTTATTTGGTAAAGGTAAATACATTTTAATAATAGGGTGACCCTAAATGAATGCATCAAAACAACCGTTAACCCTTTCACCGCCAAGGTCGCATTTTAGCACCACAGTGATTTAACGCCTATGTCACTAAAAGGCATCAAATTGGGGTCTATTATCCAAAGACCCTATTGTCTTAGTTTTGGGAAGTAAGGATAGACCTTATTTTATATATGTCACAGAAGAATCCCCAATACTGCAGATGGATTTTGTTCTCTACCCAGGTAAACTTAATGGACATTTTTGGCTGAAATGTGGCTGGCGGTGAAAGGGTTAATAAAAGTTTGAGTTATAAAGCTATCATTTTGATTTTTTCAGGTTTATAAAGAAGATTATATGCATGAAAGGTTCATACGATTTTTTCCAATACGCCTCGGACAGCTTCAGAAAGGAACAGTTTTGGGGGTAACCCAGTCCAGTCCCTCCATCCTCATCCCCGATTATTTTAACCCCAGTAGTTAGGGATCTGCTTGTTCTGTCTTTGTCTTTTGGGTTGGGGCCTGGGCATTGCTTTATGGAGTGTCTAGGGTCGGCTAGTTCCCAGCTTGCTGGGGGCGAACGTGAAAATTAGTAGCTGCCGGCAGCTCCCTGTAGTTTTCCCCTTCCTAGCTCTGAAAGGTTTTTTTGTTTAGATTCCGTTTCCTTCACTTGATTTTTCACTATTGATTCTAAGCAAATCTGAGAGTTTTTATATGTTTATTCGCTTTATCTTACTCTCTCTCTCTCTCTCTGAGAGGCCCAGCCTAAATTCTTATCCTTGTAAAATAAAGTGTTTGAAGTTTGAAGTCTGACTCTATTTCTATGGTCACCCCCTGAGGTGTGCACAATTACTTCTATATAAAGACGCTGGTCACCACCACAGAAGAAGAATCCATTTTCAGAAAAGTCCCTTTCTGAGGGGCAAGTAAACTTTTGCAGAAAATGTCAGTTGTCTGCAAACTGTCTGTGTTTCTCATAAATGAATTGTTTTTTGGGGGGCCTGGAAAATGAACATGCAAGACTGGAAGATAATCATACCATGACCTTTCGAGTGCAGCTGTGAATGAGAATTTTGTGCAGAGACCGTAAAATAAACATTGCAACCAAAGACACTGAAATGGTAAACATGCCCTTGCACATCCAAAAGTTGTGTGTGCGGTTTTTTGTTTTTTTTCTGAAAACGAGGTACCGTGGAAACTGAAGTTCTGGAGCACTGGAACAAATCTGAGAATAACAAACCATTGTAATCTTTCATGCATTGAATCATCTTTTTCTTCTTCTTCTTCTTCTGCGTTCCCAGGCCATAAGGCCATAAAATATATAATGGGTAAGGTACGTACTATGTGTCCGGTTTTCAGTTTTCACTGGTCTCCCCGCTGCGTACAGCCGACACATTACGGTTTCGGAGGAGCTCAAAGGAGTAACATTATTTGGAAGATGTTTTTTGAAAAAAAGCAGGAGAATGGGCCAATAAGTCAGAAAGATAGTAGATGATAGAAAGCAAAGGGAAAAGGCAGAGTCAAAGAGAGTGAAAGACAAGAGGAAGCTACAAGCACAGAACTTCCAGAAGGTGGGGGAACTATTTGTTACGAAAGACCCCGCGGTGTCCCCACGGGGGAGAATCATCTTTTAAAACCCAAAACATGAAAGTGATAGCTTGAGTATTGAATTTCATATTACTTATTTCGTTGGTTGCATTGTTTTTAGTAACTTGTTTAGGACTATTCATCAAGCTTAACTGCAACATATTATGCTATAGGTAAGGGAGGTGCTGCATCAGATACCACATGGGCTGCAGCGAAAGGATGGCCTGTGCGGGAATGTCAGCTTCGAAAAACAAGATGGAGCACCTCGAGTATCTAAATGGTGAATCTTTCTCATTTGTTTCTTTTTTTGTTTTCTATGTTTTGTATTTGTTTGTATTTTCTTGGTATTCAAAGACTTGCTTTACGTACTTCATTGACTCTTTGTAACACGGATTTTCTTTGCTATTAATCCATACACAGGCTAAGCAATCCGTTCCCTGCAAAGGAATAGTTCTACCAAAATGTTGTTTAAATTTGAAGCGGCCTAGGCAACTGGAAGGGTTTTTGGATTTTACAATCACAAACAAAACTCTTAAAAGAAAACCTTATAGCCTAAATGTGTAGAAAATATGATAATATTCGCATCTGACTTAGTAGAATGAAACCTACCATTACAAAAATACACGAGGGTATAATGGATTGGGGTAGCAGATCCAGAACCCTCATATCAACCCACATTTTGTTAACCCTTTCACCGCCAAAGTCGCATTTTAGCACCACAGTGATTTAGCACATATGTCACTAAAAAGCATCAAACCATAGTCTATTATCCAAAGACCCTATTGTCTTAGTTTTGGGAAGTAAGGATAGACCTTATTTTATATATGTCACAGAAGAATCCCCAATACTGTAGATGGATTTTGTTCTCTACCCAGGTAATTTCAATGGACATTTTTGGCTGAAATATGGCTGGCGGTGAAAGGGTTAACATTTATTCAAAGGAAAGAGAGGAGGGGGGGGGGGGGAGACACAAACGCCAAAATTAGTTTTACTTTAGTAAATCAGATTAGGGGTAGATCCTTACTGATAGATCCATACTGCAGGTGGCATGCTTGTTTTTAGTTATACATATAAGCTGCCATCGTTTCCGAGTATGACCGCCAGAGATGGAGCAGCTGCTGTTCCAGCAGGCTGTAATGAAGATATGAAGATGATTTGTCCAAGGTACAGTTCCACACCCCCCCCCCCCCCCCACCCCCACCTCTTTCGGCCAAAAGGATGCGAGAACAGCTGGCATTGGTGAAGGTACCCAAAGGCCAACCAATCCTTTTGGGTGCAGCACTATAGTCAGTGCAACTGCCCCATACTTAGAGAGTCGTAGCCTTCCACAAAAGACTAAGCTATATAATGATTTTATTATATTGATTTGTTTTTATTGTAGTAGTAGTAGTAGTAATCAGGGCTAGAAGTGGGCCTCGCGGCCCTTTTACGCCCTTTCTCGTTTGTGACTTTGATTTGTTTCAAGGTGTAGCCTACAGCTCTCACTTTTACTACGACACCAACTACAGACTAACGTCTGTGAAAAATGCCATTTGAATAATTACCACGTGAAATTAGGTAGAGCATAATTATTAAGATTAATTCAATGCTTTCCTTCATAATTCTATATGTTTGATAAATGGCAGGCTTAAACACCTTGGAATTCGTATGTTTTCTAAAAAAAACAATTAGGCAAAGGTTGGCCTTTGGGGACCTTCCCCAACGCCGGTTCAGCTCAAATCCCTCTGGCCCAGAGAGTGGGGATGTACCCTGGGCAAGGCATCTCCACTATAAAGAAAGTCTATCCCAGCCCGCCAGAATAGCATCTGCCCCCTCTGCTATCTGGTAATCACAGTCGGAAACAACAGACTAGCATACATAATTAGGCCTAGCTACTAATAGGTTCTCAGTAACGTTGTTTTACACAAATTGAACATAGTCTTTTTGTGGTTAAAACTGAATTATTGATTCAAGTGAAAAGTAGGTTTATTCATAGATAACCCTAGAACTTTTCTTTTTGAGTAATCTTCTTCTTCTTTCACCTTACAACCGCCATCATCTTGTTGATGGTTCCGTTGTACAAACAGGGGACTCCAGTCTGGCAGCTGAGCAAACGGCTTCTGAACGGTTCAGAAAACTTGGTTGGGAGATCAGAGGGATGGGTGGGTGGGTGGGGGGGGGGGGGGGGGGGGGTATGAGGGGCTAGTGTTGGGTGTTGGGAAAAGGTGGAGGGAGGGGTTGGGTTGGGTGGGGGTAATCAATCTGTTCCAAACGTAAGTGCGTATCAGTCTTGATATGAAAATGCAGACCTTCTTTCCATCTCGTTTCCCCTTTCCATCGTTGTCCTCAGGTTTCGAGCAGTGTGCGACGCTGAAGGAGCCAACCCCTGTTGTTACAACAACCGCTGCGTGAACCGACCGATAGAGCAATGCACGTGCTCAGACTGCTATGACATGCGCAGTCCCCTTCATGCCGAGTACGCAAGATGGCGGCCAGAGAAGTCAGAGTGCCAGGTGGAGGACATGACGGTTGAGGAAATCTGCCATCTGCTGGAAAACGCTTCGCTTGTTTTCATTGGCGATTCTCTCGTCCGCCATGTCTACACCGCCATGCTGATGATGGTCAAGGGAGACAATATCAGCGGAGCCTTCAGACACAACACTCCCCAAGGTAGGCAATAGGGGAAGACGGGGTAAAAAGCGCATGGGCGGGTAAGAAGCCCACCCCAATTATCTCATGAAATGAAGCAAATTTCAGTCTCATTTTGCCCATGAGACGAGCGTTAATGTCTAGCATTCGTCTCATGGGCAAATTTGACTGAAATATTCTTTATTTCATGAGATAATTGGGGTGGGCTTCTTACCCGCCCATGCGCTTTTTACCCCGTCTTCCCCTATCACTGATGTTGACTGGCCTCGATATCCCCCGAAGTCGGAGTGTGGCTGCCCACGTGGCGGGGTAATCAAAAACGGTCACACACGTAATGTTCCCATCTTTAGCTGGTGCATTTGTACCATAGTGTTCAAATGCTTCGGCTGTTGGGATGATCCCTGGAGCAACAACATGGCCTCAATACTGCTCAATGGGACCCAGAATGGTCAGCTCATTGACCGTACTGGGACAAAAGCGTTATTTTGGGGGGGGTTGTTTTTCATCCCCACCCCCATCCTTTAAAAGAGTATGCGCCATGATAGAACAAAACACACACGCCTTGAGCAAGCACGTGCACACACACACACACACACACACACACACACACGCACACACGCACGCACACGCACACACACACACACACACACACACACACACACACACACACACACACACATTTTTCCACATCTTGTTCTTTTAATGTATAGGCCTCCGCTTTGTCTTCACCTAAAATAAAAACTAATACAAACAACAACAGCATCGATAACAAGAACGACGAGGGCAACAACAACGTGCTTGCTCTCTCTCTCTCTCTCTCTCTCTCTCTCTCTCTCTCTCTCTCTCTCTCTCTCTCTCTCTCTCTCTCTCTCTCTCTCTCTCTCTCTCTCTCTCTCTCTCTCTCTCTCTCTCTCTCTCTCTCTCTCTCTCTCTCTCTCTCTCTCTCTCTCTCTCTCTCTCCCTCTCTCTCTCTCTCTCTCTCTCCCTCTCCTTCTAATGTCGCCCAATATATTACCATATAAAGCGTATATTATGTAAAGCGTATAGTATGTTAGTAGAATTGGATAATAGGGGAAAGACAAATTGGGTCACTAAAGTAAGGTCAACATTGTATGAAAACGGGTTTGGGTATGTGTGGCAAAACCAGGGAGTAGAGAATGTAAATGGGTTCATACGTGCCTTTAGGCAAAGATTGATAGATTCTAATTGGCAGAGATGGAGTTCCCATATGCAGGCTAGTAATCGATCTGACTTCTACAAATCGCTAAACCCGTTGCATTGCATTCCAACTTATTTAATGATGAATATAAACAGGCAAATGAAATGTTATATGACAAAATTAAGATTTGGTATTTCTGATATCTGTGTACATTCTAATCGCTACAGGCCTGTTGATGATCGTAACTTTATTTGCCCTGTTTGTTATAAAGGTGAGGAAAATGAGATTCATTTTGTTTTGTCTTGTCCAGTTTTACAGAATATTAGAGATCAGTTAATCCCTTCGAAATACTCTAAGTATCCTTGTTTGTTCAGATTAGTTTTACTATTAACAACAACTAATGAAAATACTGTTAAGAAACTGTCTTTGTATGTATATAAAGCATTTAAAGTCCGTAAGGATATGATTGCAACTTGACCTAATTGTGTAATAGGATATGTTGTTTGTTATATATGTACCCCCTTCTAAGGGGCTATGGCCTTTAAGAATAAACAGTCTGCGTCTGCGTCTGCGTCCCCCTCTCCTTCCAGATAATAATTCCCATTGTTTCAGTTTACCTGAATACAGTAGCCACAAATTGGATGTTGTTTACAAAACTGCCTATTGAAATATTCACAAAACCTTTGGGATTATAGTCATATGGCTTACAATCTACCTCATTCTGCGGAGTGTTAGTCTCAGGGATGTTCAATGATCTACCCGCTGAATTAGAAATGGCTCAACTTTGCATCTGCAGAGCTTTCTTTATACTAATAGGGTAGAGTTTAGGACTACTGTTACTTTATAAAGGATGTGTGTGTGTGTGTGTGTGTGTGTGTGTGTGTGTGTGTGTGTGTGTGTGTGCGTGTGCGTGCGCGCGCGCGCGTGCGTGCGTGCGTGCGTGCGTGCGTGTGTGTGTGTGTGACGCTAAATTTGTGAAATTGTCTGTTTCATAAAACGAGCAAGATTGTGCTGTTTTTCAGGAAAGGCAGTCATTTCGTCCGCAACATTGCATCTTCAGAACTTTCTTTATACTATTAAATAGGGTGGAGTTTACTAGGACTACACTGTTTAAAAAGGATGATGTGTTTTTACCCACAATAGTTCTGTGTGTGTGTTACGCTAAATTTGTGAAATTGTCTGTTTCACGAAACGAGCAAAATTGTGCCTGTTTCAGGAAAGGCAGTCGATTATCATTTTGCGCGTTTCGCGAAACAAGCAAAAACCATTTTCCCCGTTTCATATTTTGTTGAGCAGATGTGAGGAAGAATTGCGCAGGCATCTACATGTTCACGGAGAAGACTTGCCGCCACTGGGTGGAGTCGAGCGCCATGGTGTGCCCCCCGGGCCACACCACCCACCTGCGCCTCTTCTACAAAGCTTTCAACAGCGACATCCGCAGCGACCTGAGTCCGCTCTACAACAAACCTCGCAGTCTGGCCTTCGTCGGGTCAGGGCTACACACTGGACTGGAAGCCCAAATGACTTTCAGGAAACGCGTGCAGCCCTTTCTTAGGCGGAGGAACCCGAGCCAGTGGCCTCGGATCGTGTGGGCGGCAATACACCACTGGGGGGTGTTGAAGAACCCCAACGACACTGCGGCGATGCAGAACGGCCTGCGCGTGGCCCGGTTCAACGAGCAGATGAGGGAGCTTCTCCGGCCCTGGGAGAACGTGGTCGTGTTCGACTCCTACAACATGACGGCCACGGGCGTGGAGAGTTTCGACGGGGCCCACTACGGGTACGGGGTGAACAGGGTCAAGGTGCTGGTCCTCCTGAATTACTTGAAAGAACTGCGAGCTAAAAACATGTGGTGAAGAAGAAAGAAAAAAGCAAACGAACGGAAGCGGGGAGGGGCAGACTTGGGAATCTTGGGAGTAGTGGGGGTGGGGTGGGGGTGGCGGCGGACTTGTGTGTGTGTGTGTCGAGTCTTTATTGAGGACAAAGGAATAAGCTTGACAGTTTTAAATTGAACAAAGGGTAATTACTCTCTTTTTCTAATTAACTCCCCTCCACCAAAGTTGGCCTCACTATTTCATTCCTTGACAGTTTTATTTTCATCCTGTCCTCAGAATAAAAAGTAACAGGAAAGCAACTCGAAAAATAACTCTCTCTCTCTCTCTCTCTCTCTCTCTCTCTCTCTCTCTCTCTCTCTCTCTCTCTCTCTCTCTCTCTCTCTCTCTCTCTCTCTCTCTCTCTCTCTCTCTCTCTCTCTCTCTCTCTCTCTCTCTCTCTCTCTCTCTCTCTCTCTCTCTCTCTCTCTCTCTCTCTCTCTCTCTCTCTCTCTCTCTCTCTCTCTCTCTCTCTCTCTGTATGTGTGTTCTTCAGTTTAACGTCCTTCCACTAAAAGTGATTCAGACAAAATTATACTGCGGTGTTTTGTTGGTGTGGTTGAGTTATGAGTAGATGTGTCTGTAAGTGAGAATATGTCAGAATATAATAAGTAATAAGTTAGTGATGCAATCATGACCTCCGCCCCACCCACCCCCATTAACTCCCTCCAGAGATTCGGTAGAATCCACAACAAACTACATCTGACCAGGTAAGATTTGTGGAGAATATAACTGATAATGAACGAGGTTAACCCTTTCGCCGCCAGCCATTTTTCAGCCAAAAAATACCATTAAACTTAATTGGGTAGAGAAAAAAAAGTATCTGCAATATTGGGAATTCCTCTGTATCATGTATAACATTAGGCCTATCCTTGCTACCCAAAATGAATAAATAATCTAAGTTAGTAACAAGCTGAAAAGAACATTACTAATATAAATGAAGCACACACTGCAGTTTCCCACCTTTACAGTCATGTTACATGATATCATGATAAAAGCACATTAGAAATTAAGGGATAACACACACACACACACACACACACACACACACACACACACACACACACACACACACACACACACACACACACAACACACACGTGCTTGTGTGCATTTTGATTTGATAATAGTTCAATTCTGGAGTTTTTATTTTATTTTATTATTATTATTATTATGGTTTTTTTTAAAAACTGTTTTAAATAAGCATACATCCCCTAATGTTACTTATAAATATGCACTTTAAGCACACACAGATACACATGCACATACCCACGCGCACACACTCACACACACACTTTCATGTCTAATATCACTTCTAAGTGAAAAGACGTTAAATTAAAGAACAACAACAACATAAATACACAAGGTCTTCTGGTGCGGCTGTCTTCGATAAATGTGGGCCGATCATGGAAGCTCCACAACGTGCGTGCTGTGTATGTGTGTGTATGCACGTGTACGCGCGCACGCACGTGCTTGTGTGTATTTGTGTGTGTGTGTGTGTGTGTTCTCCCTTAATTTCTAATGTGCTTTTATCATATTATATAACATGACTGTAAAGGTGGGAAACTGCTGTGTGTGCTTCATGTATATTAGTAATGTTAGTTTCAGCTTGTTACTAACTTAGATGATATGTTTTTGTGTCGATACTTTTTCTGTATAACATGTGCAGGCTTATTACCCGTCCAGAGGCCGAAGTATTGCGATCGGTTTGTGTGTCTGTGTGTCTGTCTGTGTGTGTGTGTCTGTCTGTGTGTCTGACTGTGTATCGATTATCTTAAAAACTGCTGTTTGGATTTTGATTAAAATTGGCAGAGGGGTAGACAGCTTGAAAAGGAAGCTTCCTTTCGTTAATCAACACCGTGCTGACCTTGACCTTGAAGTTTGACCTTGAAAACCGAAATTTCCTTCTTTGGGCTATGTCATTTCCCCCCAGCTTTATCTCGTGAACTAGTGAACATAATCGCTTCAAATTTTGTGTGGTGGTGTACCATGGTGCAAGGAAGTTTGCCTAAAAGTTCAGCTGTATCTCGTGAACTACTGAACAGAATCGCTTCAAATTTTGGGCTATGTATTTTATGCGTTCTGTAAGGGTGGAAAGTGGTGTGTTTATTGGGGGGTGGGGGGGGGGGAGAGGACATTGTGCAAGGAAGTTTGTATAAAAGTTCAGCTGTATCTCGTGAACTACTGAACAGAATCGCTTCAAATTTTGGGCTATGTATTTTATGCGTTCTGTAAGGGTGGAAAGTGGTGTGTTTATTGGGGGGGGGGGGGGGGGGAGAGGACATAACTCTGGCTGGGTTTGCATTGTCACAATGCGTTGCTGCCGCTCGGCGATACCCTTGTGTTAGCCTTGAAATCATGTTACATGTAAATATAAAAAACTGCAGTGTGTGTTTCATTTAGTAATGTTCTTTTCAGCTTGTTACTAACTTAGATGATTTGTTTTTGCTTCAATACTTTTTTCTGTATAATAGTTATGTGTATTTTTGCCCTAAAATCATGTTACATGTAAATAAATATGAAAAACTGCAGGGTGTGTTTCATTTAGTAATGTTCTTTTCAGCTTGCTATTAACTTAGATGATTTGTTTTTGTGTCAATACTTTTTTCTGTATAATATGTGTATTTTAGCCTTGAAATCAAGTTACATGCAAATATGAAAAACTGCAGGGTGTGTTTCATTTAGTAATGTTCTTTTCAGCTTGTTACTAACTTAGATGATTTGTTTTTGTGTCAATACTTTTTTCTGTATATTATGTGTATTTTTGCCCTGAAATCATGTTACATGTTAAATATGAAAAAACTGCAGGGTGTGTTTCATTTTGTAATGTTCTTTTCAGCTTGTTACTAACTTAGATGATTTGTTTTTGTGTTGATACTTTTTTCTGTATATTATGTGTATTTTTGCCCTGAAATCATGTTACATGTTAATATGAAAAAACTGCAGGGTGTGCTTCATTTTGTAATGTTCTTTTCAACTAACTTAGATGATTTGTTTTTGTGTCGATACTTTTTTCTGTATAATATGTGTATTTTAGCCTTGAAATCAAGTTACATGCAAATATGAAAAACTGCAGGGTGTGTTTCATTTAGTAATGTTCTTTTCAGCTTGCTACTAACTTAGATGATTTGTTTTTGTGTCGATACTTTTTTCTGTATAATATGTGTATTTTTGCCCTGAAATGAAGTTACATGCAAATATGAAAAACTGCAGGGTGTGTTTCATTTAGTAATATTCTTTTCAGCTTGCTACTAACTTAGATGATTTGTTTTTGTGTCGATACCTTTTTTTGTATATGTGTATTTTTGCCTTGAAATCATGTAACATGTAAATATGGGGAACTACAGGGCGTGTTTCTTTTGGTAGTGTTCTTTTTGTTACTCGTTGTAAATTTTGATTATTTGTGTCTATTTCAATGTTAACGTCGTTTTCCCCCGTGGTGATACCGGGGAGGGGGGGGGGGGGGGGTCTTCCGTGCAAATAGTTCCTCCACCTTCTGGAAGTTCTGTGCTTGCTAGTTTCCTCTAATCTGTCTCTCTCTTTGACTCTGCCTTTTTCCTTGCTTTGAGTCATCTACTATCTTTCTGACTTTTGGTCCATTCTCCTGCCTTTCCCCCCCAAAAAAAAAATCTTACATATAGTTTTCTCCGTTGAGCTCCTTCGAAATCGGAATGCGTCGGCTGAATGCAGCGAGGACACCAGTGAAAACTGGAAAACGGACACATACGTAGGGGAAGACGGGGTAAAAAGCGCATGGGCGGGTAAGAAGCCCACCCCAATTATCTCATGAAATAAAGAAAATTTCAGTCAAATTTGCCCATGAGACGAATGCTAGACATTAACGCTCGTCTCATGGGCAAAATGAGACTGAAATTTGCTTCATTTCATGAGATAATTGGGGTGGGCTTCTTACCCGCCCATGCGCTTTTTACCCCGTCTTCCCCTAATTCTGAGTGTCTTTTTTTAACACGGTGTTGCTGATTTTATTTCGTCTTGTCTGAAATGTTCTTTGTGTGTGTGCTTTGTATCCGATTTTTGTTGGGTTTTTGTTTTTTTCACGATTAGGTACGCGCGCGCGCGTGTGTAGGTGTGTCTGAGTGTGTGCGTGTGTGTGTGTGTGTGTGTGTGTCAAGTCAAGTCAAAGTCAAAGTCAAAAATACTTTATTATCACGCCAAGTGAAATTACAGTGTGGTCTCGTACAAGCACAATACAATCAAAGAAACACATTTGCATGCATGAAAAATGGAGAGAAAAAAGCTAAGGAAAAATGAATGACAAATCATGCTTCGCAAAAAGATTTGAACATAGTTAGGGTCGATACAAGCGACTATCAAAACATTAAGAACTGCCCTCTTTCCCACCATTTCTATTATATCGCATCAAAGACTGTACAGGGGAAGATAAACATCCGGTCTTTTTTCCCTATATGAGTATGATGTGTGAGGACAGAAACACTGGTTATGTCCCTTTGAAACGTGACACATTTTGCACATTGATAGGCCAGTTGAATTCTCCGTTCAAGTTCCAGTCTGAGTTTTTGGATAGCCTGCACTGTGAATAGTGTACACGTCCCCACTAACGATAACTCTATCAGCCCGGTTCGCCGAGCTTTTAAGTAATCCATCTTACCCTTTTAGAATATCTTTGATCGCATTCATTTGTTCACCACAACCCTACCCCAACCCCCCACACTCTCCAAGTCACCCCAAGCTTTCACATTATTTTTGGTCCCTTCCCGTTCCCAACATTTCAGGCAACATTTCAGGCGCTCTCTCTCTCTCTCTCTCTCTCTCTCCTCGTCTCTCCTATCGGAATCTCTCTCTCTCATCTCTCTCTCTCTCTCTCTCTCTCTCTCCCAATCCCTCTCTCACCCACTCTCTCTCTCTCTCTCTCTCTCTCTCTCTCTCTAAATTAAATAAATAAAATAAAATAAATAAAATTCAATCAATCAATCTCTCTCTCTCTCTCTCTCCCTCTCTCTCTCTCTCTCTCTCTCTCTCTTCTCTCTCCTCTCTCTCTCTTCTCTCTCTCTCTCTCTCTTCTCTCTTTCTCACTTCTCTCTCTGAATTCTCTCTCTCTCTCTCTCTCTCTCTCTCTCGTCTCTCTCATCTCTCTCTCTCTCTCTCCGACGCACTCTCCTCGTCTGTCACTCTAAGTTCACAAACATAGAGACATACGGACAGACACACACACACACACGCACACACACGCACGCACGTACGCACGTACGCACGCTCACACACATAGACACACACATACACACACACTACTACTGTACAGATTGACCAGATATACCTCTAGGCCTAAGCTAATACATAATTCCTCATTATTTGGTCTTAGAAGTTCGACTGACTTAGGGACAAAACTAGCTGAATTTCTAATTGTTCTACAACGAATAGTGCGGAACTGTCTATCAGATGGCAATAGTTCATAGCAATGCGATAGAACGTGACTTTGATCATTAGCGATCTCCCTGGCTTTTTGAACTACACGTTCCAAAATACTTGTATTCATCTACCCTTTCGACTGTCACACCTTTGATTGTGAGATCTGGCATTGGTACCGGGGATTTCCTAAAGTCATTTCTTTTGTTTTTGTCACGTTGAGGTCAAGATAGTTTACGTCATGTGTGTAAAGTATGTGTGTGTGTGTGTGTGTTGTTGTGTGACAACTTAAATAGTTTTCAGTCTAGCGCAGATCAAGGTCCTATAGCATACTGAGTGTTGTTCCTTTTTGTAGCCTACTCGGTCCACTTTAATTAAAAACTGAAGATTATTGAAATTTGCTAATCAGTGAACACAATTTATTGTTCTCCGGTACCATATAATCATAAGTGCGTCATTAATCAGAGAATACGGATCATAACATATAAATTAGACTAAACTGGCAAAAAGAGGCTTCAGTATTTAGTAGCCTATTTCACATAATTATATGGTCGGCTACCAAATTAATCCCGAACCCTTTCTTTTCCTCGCGTTTATGCTCACCCGTGCCCTGCGACACGTAGAAATGCTTTGTTATAGTAATCGACATGGAGGTGAAAATGGAACATGTCTCTGGGTTAATGGGCATGAACATAATTGATTCCACCAAGGAGATACCGGGGGATTGGGGTGGGGGCTGTCTAACAAAATAGTTCCCCCACTTTCTGTAAGTTATGTGCTTGTAACTTTCTCTACTCCGTCACTCGATCTCTTTTGACTCTGCCTTTTCCCTTTGCTTGACTGTCACCTTTGTCTTACTGGTATCGTTCTGCCTTACTGGTCCACTCTCCTGTCTTAATTATGTCGAGAAACTCCTACAAAGAGTTTCTCCAACCAAAGACGGACATACTGGGCTTATTTCTTTGTTAGGCGCATGACAGCAGCATGCCGCGTCTGCGCTCATAATTAAGACTGGAAACTGTCTGAGCAATCGACAAAGAAGCTACCGCCTGTCTTTCGCAAAATGGGAGTGGCCATTAAGTTCATTTGAGGCTTTCTTTACCATCTGCTGCTATTGTACGTGGCCAGTTTGACAAGTGCTTCCTACTGTGGATTGAAATACTCGCTCGTTTGGATGCAGTGCACGTGCATGCTTGTCTTTGGTAGTCTAGGCAACGTACATTGAAGGGTCTTTCCATGTACGCTATTGATCAGTGTGGTGTTGTAAAGTGGTTAGCTAAGTATTTTGGCATCAGTGTTATTTCTGAAATTTGTTTTACATGCAAGCCGGTTGCGCAAGTGTTGAGTTAGCGGAGCCTTTGTTGGTTTTGTGCGCTTTGATTGATGTTGATGCTTAATGAATGGGTAGTCTGTGTGTGTGGGGGTAGGCGTGGGTGCGTTGCGTGCTGTGTGGGTGTGTCTGTGTGTGTGTGCGTGTGTCTTGTGTGTGTGTGTGTGTGTGTGTGTGTGTGTGTTGAGTGTTGAGTGTGTGAGTGTGTGTGTGTGTGTTGTGTGTGTGTGTACATGTGTGTGTATATCTCTGCTGTGTGTGCGAGCGCCGTGTGTGTGTGCATATGTGTATGCGTGTGTGTGAGAGAGAGTGTGGTGTGGTGTGTTAGTGTACATGTGTGTGCATATCTGTGTGTTAGTGTGCGAGCGCGCGTGCAAGTGTGTGTATGTGCACAATATTATGTGTGTGTGTGTGTGTGCGTGTGTGTGTGTGTGTGTGTGTGTGTGTGTGTGTGTGTGTGTGTGTGTGAGTATGTGTGTGTGTGTGTGTTGTGTGTGTGTGTGTGTGTGTGTGTGTGTGGTGTGTGTGTGTGTTGTGTGTGTGTGTGTTGCAGTATGTGTGTGTGTACACATGTGTGTGATACAGTGTGTGTGTGCGCGCGCGCGTATGTGTTGTGTGCATATGTGTGTGCGTGCGTGCGTGTGTGGGTGTGGGTGTGCGTGTGTGTGAGTGGGTGTGTTTGTGTGTGTGTGTGTGTTTTTGCGCGCGCGTGTGCGTGTGCGTGTGCGTGCGTGAAAGTGCATTCAATCCATTTAAATAGAACATCGATTTGTTTGCCCCAACAGACCCGAGGAGTGAAAATTATTGATGACCAATGTTTGAGCAATCTATTTGATTGGCAGTTGCCACCATGCAGGCTATGCAATGCCACAGCCGCTGTAGAAACTATAGGTGTCACCAAAGATATTCTAAAAGGGTAAGATGGACTACTTAAGAGCTCGGCGAACCGGGCTGATAGAGTTATCGTTAGTGGGGACAGTACACTATTCACAGTGCAGGCTATCCAAAAACTCAGACTGGAACTTGAACGGAGCATTCAACTGGCCTATCGACGTGTAAAAAATGTGTCCTGTTTAAAAGGGACATAACCAGTGTTTTCTGTCCTCACTACTCATATAGGGAAAAGAGACCGGATGTTTATCTTCCCCTGTACAGTCTTTGGTGTCACCGAGCGGCAGACATGTCCTGGCATTTCCCTCCCACAGTCTTGATCGGATTAAGCATCTCTGTCCTCTCAACTCCCATCCCATCCCCCTCGATCTACGCAGAGAAAGTGTAACTGCCAAGATGTAAAAATCCAACAGTTATCCATTAACGAGGTATTGCGTGCTGAAGAAATTGAAACACTCAAGGTCAAACATAAAGGTCAAGGCCAGCAAGATACGGGATACACCAGATTGAACAAGTGGGCTATACGGCTCTACTTATTTTGAAGTGATTGTATGCAGCTTTTCACAGAATAGTGCGACAAAGAAACAAGGTCAGAGGTTATGATCACTATTTCCCCAACTATATTAGTATTGAGCTAGCCAGCCTAGTCTTCCAATTTCCCAACGTTTTGGAAGGTTAATTACTGCAAAAGTGTTACAGATATAGCGAGAAAATGAATTGACTTGTGTCCCAGACCAGACCTCGAGGTCACAATAGTAAGTATTCAACATTCTGTCTCACCTTAAGCCAACATACAACCCCTTACCAAATTCTAAGACTGTAACTGTCAAGATGTGTCCAAAATGAGAAAGTTACGTTTTCAAGGTCAAACTTCGAGGTAAAGGTTAAACAAAAAATGAAAAAGAACATATGCAAATGAAGTTTCAAAAATTCGGCAAACTTTGATGATAATCCATCCAATTGTTTTGGGGGAAAATAGTTTGACTTACAAACTGTCATACAAACGCACGCAAAACCAAAAAAAAACATATTCCACGTTGTACTTCGATCGTTGGCCGAGGACAAGAAACTGGAAGCGCTATTTTCGTCTCCATCTGAGCTGCCATTCGATTGCTGTCACTAGATTATAGGGACTCTTTGACTCTTTAAAGAAACAATCGCCGCGTGTGATTTTGTGAAGATAATAGCCATCGACTGTGCACAGATTATCTAATTAATCACAATTCGCGAAATTGTAATCTAAGGTGATGACTGGATGTACATAATTTAAAAAAAAGTAAGTATATATTTTTTCTATTATTTAAATCTTTCTCTGTGTGTTTCTTTGTCTCCATTTTATATTTGAGCTTATAACGAGGAAGTTCTGCTACAACTTTTAGTGGCTCGTTTCTTTGTTTACCGTCAAGTTTAATTGCGAGTTTATTCCAAAATTGCAAGCAAACGTTAATAACAACATGCTGTTAGTGTTTCGTCCATGAAACACTGTTTTTAATGTTGGAATTCAGTTGCATAGTTATTGAGATTGAAGACATGTTTTCGGTATTTTCTAAATGATAGCGTGTAACAGGCTATAAATGGACTTGATGAGACTGTTTTTGTTCGTTTCTATGTCGGTTTGTGATCATAATAATCCATAAAGTATTTGCGTTTATTGAGGCAATCAATCAGGTACAGTCTGTTATTGCTGTTGTTGTTTTGTTTTGATTTTAAGTGATATTCGTTCTCACTTACACTAGTACGCGTTGAATTAAGCTTACGAATTATTGTAGTAGTATAATTCATTGCTTCGCACTTCACGTGCTAGCCATGCAACGTTGTCGCCTTTCTTTTCTTATTGTTGTTGACAGCCTAAAACAATATGGTTGTCAACCTTTAGCTCTGTAGGTAAGATTATCTATTGAGATAAGGAAATTAGAAAAAAGCATTTTGCTGTGTGTCTTTCCATTAAGAAATTATTTTCACTTTGGGAATCTTCTTTTTCTTCTTCTGCGTTCCCAGGCCATATGGCCATAATGGGTAAGGTACGTATGTGTCTGGTTTTCAGTTTGCACTGGTCTCCCCGCTGCGTACAGCCAACACATTCCGATTTCGGGGGAGCTCAAAGGAGAAAAAGTTATTTGGGAAGATTTTATTATTTTTAAAAGGCAGGAGAATGGGCCAATAAGGCAGAAAGATAGTAGATAACAGAAAGCAAAGGGAAAAGGCAAGAGTCAATGAGAGTGACAGATTAGAGGAAGTTACAAGCACATAACTTCCAGAAGGTGTGAGAACTATTTGTACGAAAGACCCCCCGGTATCCCCTCGGGGAAATCTATGGGAATCAATAATGTGGAGATTGCCCTGAAATCGACTGCTCTGTTTTCGACTTGGATCCCCAATCTCCATATACAAAATGGATCGATATCCGTTCAGTGAAGAAAGGTGTGACACACACACACACACACACACACACAACACACACACACACACACACACACACACACACAAACACTGAGACAAAACACGAGACATAATTATTTCCTGCTCCACTTTTGCAGACTGAGAAGTAGGCCTACAAACCATAATTATTTTTAGCTTGAATCCCACATGAAGCGTAAGAATCAGTATGACATCCGGTCTCAATGGAGGGAGTCCTAGGCAAGCAGTTCAACCTCGATTTGTGTTCCAGCGAACTACACACTTTCAAATCTGGTGACAGTTTATGCACACACGTTTGATAATTATTCTATGTACTTAACCCTGGGAGCAGATTTTTGCCTGTCTGATCTGACGTACGCTAAGCGCGCCTTATTAACGGGAAGCCACAGAAACATTCTTCCAGTGTAACCGAGTTATAACGTTATGTGTAAATGTGTTCCGGTCGCCCACAGTCTCTAAATGACTCAACTTAATATTATTATCTAGTTCAATATTATTATAATGAAAACTGGCAGACCTGCATGTCTCCCATAAGTTGACTGTGGTGCCTGTTGTGCTATTTCACCCAAATGGCAAGCCGTATATGTGTGTATTTAGTGATATCGATTATTTTGAATGTTTTGTTGCTGAACTGGAACAGCGTTTACATGGCTTAGCCATCTTGTTGTCTCTAGTGCTTGGTGCCTGTCTGGACAAGGATTCAAGAAACCTGAAATTTAATTAGTTGCCTCCTAGGTATAAGGTACGTGTAGGTTTTGCGCTGCGTTGGTGCTTTCTACTCTCTAATATCAAAT
This sequence comes from Phymorhynchus buccinoides, assembly GCA_017654935.2. Classification (NCBI taxonomy): domain Eukaryota; kingdom Metazoa; phylum Mollusca; class Gastropoda; order Neogastropoda; family Raphitomidae; genus Phymorhynchus; species Phymorhynchus buccinoides. Next base: position 19,210,380 of record CM065692.1, read on the forward strand.
GTCCTGCGCTTGGAACGGTCTGTCCACTCGCATGTGTGTGTGTGTGTGTGTGTGTGTGTGTGTGTGTGTGTGTGTGTGTGTGTGTGTGCACGTGCGTGTGTGTGCGTGCGTGCGTGTGTGTGTGTGTGAAGTGAACTTGCGCGTACGTGTGCATGGGCACTGCTCTTAACATCAATAAAAAAAACTTGGCTTCTCTCGTTTAGCTGCGTCTTCTTCTTTTGTTTCCCCCCCAGACACTACCATGCACGCTGTGGTCATCATCCACTGTAGCTGCTGACCATCTGTGAGAGGTGGACCCTTGTAATCGGCCTGGTCGTGGACGACACTCAGTGACCCTTGCTCCTTTTGGTCACTTTGGCTAATTCTTTGGTAACTTCGAGGCACACCGTCTATCGAGACATCGCAGGCAAAGCGTGAGGCACGCAAGATCCGCCTAAACAGTCGCAGCTCTGCAACCCCGACAGATCCCCCCAACTCGTTTTCCTGTCCTCACTGTCACTGTTATTGTATAATAGATTAAGGACTACTTGTGGCGGTGCCATAGCCGATGAGGTCTAACCGAGGCGTGGTCACCGCTACAGCTATCCGTATTAATAAAAAAAAAATCGGGACTTTACTGGTTTCGTACTGCCTCCGGGCATTGCCTCCAGTATTGTTCCCACCATATTTGTATTTACAAATGTCCCATGTGTGTCTGATTCAGACCAAGAGGACGTAAAACTCCATTTTCTCTCTCTCCTCACTGTCAGAGATCCTGACTTCCTGGCTCGCATTGGCCTCACTAGCCATATGCGAACTCATCCAGCATCCTAGATTTCCACAAGGACGAACTGTTGAAGCATGGTCATTATCCCTCGGGACGGACGAAGGAATAACGCTTTAGCTAATACAGTACACCCCGCTTATAGTAAAGTCCAGGGGAGCAAGGATTTTCCTTTACTATAACAGGTTTTTGTTATAAACGATGTTCGGATACCTAGTAAAGTTTTGATAATATTTTTTATCTTATCCGAGGACGTTTTTTAAAGTCAAAGCTAACGTAAAATACTGAATATAAACCCATCCCACCCCTTCCTCGTATGGTTTGAGGTCCAAAAAGGGGATTGGGTTTATACATGGTATATTTCCCTGTGCACAAAACAAAACTAGCTGTAAAAGCATAATTATAGTGTACAACCGCTAACTTCCAGAATGGCCTTTGAATCTGAAATTCTGCCGCTATATTAGATCGTTTTTGTTGTTGGATGCTTTTCAACGTCGTCAACCAGTTGAATTTTTCTTTTTAAAGACAACGCCTGTCTTTTTCTTCCTCCATGGCCATCCACTTTCTCTTGTAATTGGTAATAAGTTTCGTCTTTTCTTTCAAAGAAAGTCCATAGGCACATTACCAAACATTCAAGGTTGGCAACGGCATAAATTACGCATTCTTGCTAACAAAGAATGAGGGAAAAGAAACATGTTTTTGAGTGCCTTTCAATTTCGTCGATGAAGGTGGGTAGAGTGAGTAGTGAGACTGACGTATACATTGATGACGTATTTACAAAGGTCACAAAGAGGACAAATTTTGTATTGTAACTGAGGAGAAACCACAAATGACTTTACTATAGGAGTTTTTAAAAAAAAAATTATAACCCAGTTGCTATTATGGGTGGGTGGAGGGAGTGGTGAGACTGTGACCATACATTGGTGACATATTTACAAAGGTCATGAAAGAGGTCAATTTCTTTTATTGTAACCCAGGAGCCAGTCCTGTGCACGGCAGTTCTCTCTCGTCCACTTAGTCTGGACAGCAGCATTGCACAAACGCGGAGGTCCGGAAAGAAAACTGAACAAAAGCCAAACTGTGTGCCTCGCTCACTGGATACAAATTTGCCACACAGCCCCACTCGCAGACATTTCTCCAATCTGGTCCATCCCACCTCCACCATCCCGTAACCTCTCTACCCTTTCCCTCCCCCCTCCAGCCCTGCAAGGCCAGAGCGACTGTGTGGAAAAACAAACTGACCCATCCTCTAGGCCTAGGCCTACACAGTCAGAACTTTTATGGCTTTTCTTGATTACAGCAAAGCGTGTGTGTGTTGATGGTTTGATTGATTTAATTTAAAGTCTGTTCACAACAATGGTGATATTACTTATTATTAGACTTAAATAAATACATCAATTAAGTAAAACAACAAAACAGACATAAACAAATATTGAATTAAAATGAGGGGAAAAGACTCTGTGTGTGTGTGTGTGTGTGTGTGTGTGTGCGTGTGTGCGTGCGTGCGTGTGCGTGCGCGCGCGCGTGCGTGCGTGCGCGCATGTGTGTGAGTGTGTCCCTGATTACAGTAACTATACACGTCCCGAGGGCAGCGGTCAGTTTCACAGAACGCTGACTCACCCAGCCGCCTTATCTTCAGGGCTAACCATCCCGCCCTACCACCACTATAATTATTTCCCCCCACACCCTTCTTTCTGATCTTGCTGGCAGCTAAAATTAAAAGCCACTTTGACCCAAACCAGATGACCCTGACACTTCATGCGGTAGAAAAAGAAAGGGATGTGAGGTTGTGCAAAACAAAAGAGGTTGATCACGTTTCGTTCACAGAAACAAGTCTTTCAGCAGAATAAGTCAAACAAGATAGGCTCATGAACAAATGACTCTTTAGGCAAAACAATGAATCACAGGAAATGAAAAAGTCTTTCAGTCTGAATAATAACAAGAGAAGTTACCTTATTATTTTAATTACAAGAGTCGAATTTGAGAGAGAGAGAGAGAGAGAGAGAGAGAGAGAGAGAGAGAGAGAGAGAGAGAGAGGGGGGGGAGAGAGAGAGAGTTAGTTCCATACTGTCAGAGACAGTGATCAAGACAGATTGTGTGCATGCGCATGCATGCATTTGCGCACACGTGCGTGTGTATGTGCGCATGCACGCACGCGTGTGTGTGTATGTATGTGTGTGTGCGTGTGTGTGTGTGTGTGTGTGTGTGTGTGTGTGTGTAAAAAGACAATACAAAAACTATTAAAGAGAGGGAGCAAAGGAATAGGACAGACAACAAACTTCATTATTGACAAAACAATATCAAGCACATTGAAAAGCTTTTGCACACACATACACACACACAAACAGAGAGACACTGGACAACTTTATTTGACAAGGATCCAGTGTCAGAGAGAGAGACACAGAGAGAGAGAGAGAGAAGTCAGGATGCAATTTCACGTTACTGGAGCTTGTCAACACTCTCTAATAACGTTATTACCACAAATTTTTAGTCCACACTGAACACACACACACACACTTTCCAATTATGTAAATTTAAAAACGTTCCAAATTTGTTGACATGCACAAAGGCGATTCAGAGCACACAAACTGGCACAAATCACTGCACAGCAGCCATTCCAGCATTGTAAAGAACGCACCACAACCAGATGTGTAACAGCGTGGGTGGTAGAAAGGCTAGCACTGGCCGACGCTAACACAGACAAAGAGGAAGGAACTAAAGGGCAGGATTTCTCGCCAGTTGTGCTGCCGTGTGTGGGGAACCAAAGGTGACTTTACTATAGCCCTATCATACAACCAAGTAAGAAAGTTCGGAGGAGTGATGTCCCTTGCGTGCCCTGGTGAGTTCCGGTCACACACACACATACACAGTGACACACACACACACACACACACACACGCACACACACACGCATACGCACATGCACACACACACACACACACACACACACACACACACACACACACAGTAAAGAGAAAGAAGAGCCGCTGTAGCTCGCTAGCTCGTAATCCGTCATGGTTTGCGAGTTTTCCGTGGGTTGTTTGTGTACTTTAACAAGTACTTTGCCGGAACTCACCAGCGACACACCAGAGCAGGGGCAGATAATGCTAATTGATCGAGTTAACGGGAAAGTGCTATAGCAGGCTTTTTTTTAATAAACGAGTTGCTACTATCCGAGGACTATTTAGTAATAAAACAGTAGACCTTCGGCCGGGAACCAGTGCTTTCCTTTACTGTAACCAAAATTGTTTATAACCGAGTTTACTATAAACGGGGAGCACTGTAGCCGCACACTGGCGGGTGCCTAGTACCTACCTATTCTTTTCTTCTTCTGCGTTCCCAGGCCTAAAAGCCTCAATGGGTGCGTATGCTATGTGTCTGTTTTCCAGTTTTCACTAGTCTCCTCGCTGCATTCAGCCGACACATTCCGATTTCGGAGGAGCTCAAAAGAGAAAAACTATACGGAAGATTTTTTTTTGGGAAAAAAAAGGCAGGAGAATGGGCCAAAAAGTCTGAAAGATAGTAGATGACACAAAGCAAGGAAAAGGGCAGAATTAAAGAGAGAGACGGATTAGAGGAAGTTACAAGCACAGAACTTCCAGAAGGCGGGAGAACTATTTTCTGTACGGAAGACCCCCCCGGTGGGGGGAGGGGGGAGGGGCTATTAGTCCCCCCCCCCCCCCTCCGAAAAAAAGCCACGGGAGACAAAAACGTTTTGAAAAAGAATGATACAAAAAAACAACCAACCTTACTAAATACGCACCTCCATGCATGCCAGTAGAAAATGACCAATACATTGGAAAAAGACGGGGATATTGACTTTTGTAAGATCTTCACGGGTTAAAAAACGTTTTACTCCATTTGAAAACAAATGTAGGGGAAGACGGGGTAAAAAGCGCATGGGCGGGTAAGAAGCCCACCCCAATTATCTCATGAAATGAAGCAAATTTCAGTCTCATTTTGCCCATGAGATGAGCGTTAATGTCTAGCATTCGTCTCATGGGCAAATTTGACTGACATTTTCTTTATTTCATGAGATAATTGGGGTGGACTTCTTACCCGCCCATGCGCTTTTTACCCCGTCTTCCCCTATGTTCTTCCTTGAACATAAAATCGAAGAATAAAGCCAGTTTTGAGAGATGTCACGTGACTGCCAGAGAAGATAGACATCAATAGGTACAGCATCCACAAAAATATCACAAAATAGTTATAAAACATTTGAAAATGTGCTGAGCCACGGTTTCCTGCAAGGCATAGCAAGGCATTTGTTTGAAAATGACCAGGGGATCATGTAGGCCACGGGAGGGTCTGGGTTCCATGCGTGTGGAGATGGTCTTGCACAAGATGAGTCACATTAAGATATGAACTGTCATCTTGAAGGCTAAAACCAGCCCAATTGTGACAGTTTGTTTTTTCAATATCAATGTGCAGCATTGTAATGGTCGTAAGAGAATATAACGGACGCTGGAAAACCCCCACATTAATCTTCCAGAAAATCGTCAGAAGACTGTTCATGAGCACGAGAAGGAATTGCCTTGAATGCCTGGTAGCAAACAGTGGCCCAACAATCTGTCAATTGTATTAAAAGTGTTTTGTAATTCGGATGTTCACCTCCTCTGGCAGTCACATGACCTTTTAAGATAGACTCTTTTCGTCTTCGATTTTACGATCAGGAAAGACAACTTTTGTTTGCTCATGAAATTAAGTCCCTAATTTGATTGTTGAACCCCTGGCGGTATTATAAAGTCAATATTTTATCCCCCCCCCCCCTCCTTTTTTCCCCAACGGTATAACACGCAGGATCAGAAGACAGAAGCCTCTCCTTGAAGAAACGAACAACCGCACAAAATATTGATAGTTCCCATAATATAAATCAAGATGGCAATGATGCACACATGTGGATGCAAACAACTCTTCTTCAACAAGCGGAGGAAATGGCTACTGCTTCTACTAGCGGTAACTTTATGTGTGTTCTATGTCTCATGTTATCACCACCCATTTATGTTTTCTTGCTACAAACAATGGTGGACTCCCTCGTCGAACCGATCGTTGCCTGTCAGTCTTCTACGGAAAGAAGGGGCCACCTTCGGCAATGCTTCCAGCAGCAGGTTGTTACTGGATACTCATCCCCTGACCCCTGCTGATCACGCGCATTGCGGTGACGTCATGGCCTCAATGACGCAAGGGCGCTGGGAGCGACTGCCAATGTCGTCGTCCGACGCTCAGAAGATGAACTCTTTTCACAAGCACGTAAGCTATTTATTTATTTAGGAAACTTATACTGTAGCGCATTACCTTAAAGCTCAATGCGCTTTGCCTCGATCATTGCAAGGCGGTGTCTGTGTATCATGAAACGATAGATAAGTTGCAGACCGCTGATTAGAATAAATACACTTTAAAACTTAGGCCTACTTGATATATTGCAAAACATAACATTTGTGCGATAATTAAGGCTATAGTCTTGGAAATGTTAAGTTATGAAGCAAAATTGTAAAGGGGTACAGTCAAAACGTAAAAGCGTTTGCAAAAAGGAAAGGCTTAACCAAACATTGTGAACGATTCTTCTTTCTTCTTGTTGACGAGCAAAGTCTCGTCTATTTACTGAAAATTATGTGTGTGTGTGTGTGTGTGTGTGTGTGTGTGTGTGTGTGTGTGTGTGCGTGCGTGCGCGTGTGTGTGCAGGGCCGGATCTAAGTTAAGGGGTGGGGGCTAATTCATCGAAGGTGCGAAGCACCAAGACCCCTAGGGGGGTCCGGGGGCATGCTGCCCCGGAAAATGTTTAAATCCGAGAAGCAAAATAGTGCAATCTGGGCATGGAATAAAGGACTAATGCCATTATTGTTCAGACCTCCATTGAAACATGTTTTGAACCATTAAGTATACATCATGCTGCTTCCACATTGTCTACAAAAGGGAACGACCATAACACATACAAATACATGTGGCAATGTCATCATATAAATAATTATTTTTTTAGAAAAAAGGGTGAGGGTTGCAACAAGTTGGTTGTAAATCAGTTATTATTTTTGTTTCAGGGATTTATTTAAATTCATGAGTACAAAATGTTATGCTTTTTCAATTCGTCTAGCAGATCATGGTTATGACGTCATAAAGATATTCTATTATCATTGCGATGTAAAACGAAAAGAAGAAAGAAATGACAAGTTTTGCTGTAAGTCCTCGTATAAGTAGTGAAAAGCTAGAGAATTATTATATATCTTGACAACATTGTGAGGAACAATGTGGCACACATGCATGAGCTGAGCGAGTCCATGCCGCGGTTTGCTCTTTTTTAAAATTATATTTTGAGCAGTACTTGTAAAGGGGTATAAGGATAAGAACTCGTTTTAAAAAAGAAAAGCACAGACTTGCCCGGGGAACATCCTCACTCTCGGTCAAAATGTCTTTACGATAGGTGATGTTAGGGTCCAGGGAGGGTCACGAACCATGACATGGCCGCTGCATTGATGAAAGCTTCTATACAAGTAGCAATCAACGACAAACGTTTTTCAAAGAAGAAAAGCTAATTTATTTGGTAAAGGTAAATACATTTTAATAATAGGGTGACCCTAAATGAATGCATCAAAACAACCGTTAACCCTTTCACCGCCAAGGTCGCATTTTAGCACCACAGTGATTTAACGCCTATGTCACTAAAAGGCATCAAATTGGGGTCTATTATCCAAAGACCCTATTGTCTTAGTTTCGGGAAGTAAGGATAGACCTTATGTTATATATGTCACAGAAGAATCCCCAATACTGCAGATGGATTTTGTTCTCTACCCAGGTAAACTTAATGGACATTTTTGGCTGAAATGTGGCTGGCGGTGAAAGGTTAATAAAAGTTTGAGTTATAAAGCTATCATTTTGATTTTTTCAGGTTTATAAAGAAGATTATATGCATGAAAGGTTCATACGATTTTTTCCAATACGCCTCGGACAGCTTCAGAAAGGAACAGTTTTGGGGGTAACCCAGTCCAGTCCCTCCATCCTCATCCCCGATTATTTTAACCCCAGTAGTTAGGGATCTGCTTGTTCTGTCTTTGTCTTTTGGGTTGGGGCCTGGGCATTGCTTTGTGGAGTGTCTAGGGTCGGCTAGTTCCCAGCTTGCTGGGGGCGAACGTGAAAATTTGTAGCTGCCGGCAGCTCCCTGTAGTTTTCCCCTTCCTAGCTCTGAAAGGTTTTTTTGTTTAGATTCCGTTTCCTTCACTTGATTTTTCACTATTGATTCTAAGCAAATCTGAGAGTTTTTATATGTTTATTCGCTTTATCTTACTCTCTCTCTCTCTCTTCTGACAGGCCCAGCCTAAATTCTTATCCTTGTAAAATAAAGTGTTTGAAGTTTGAAGTCTGACTCTATTTCTATGGTCACCCCCTGAGGTGTGCACAATTACTTCTATATAAAGACGCTGGTCACCACCACAGAAGAAGAATCCATTTTCAGAAAAGTCCCTTTCTGAGGGGCAAGTAAACTTTTGCAGAAAATGTCAGTTGTCTGCAAACTGTCTGTGTTTCTCATAAATGAATTGTTTTTTGGGGGGCCTGGAAAATGAACATGCAAGACTGGAAGATAATCATACCATGACCTTTCGAGTGCAGCTGTGAATGAGAATTTTGTGCAGAGACCGTAAAATAAACATTGCAACCAAAGACACTGAAATGGTAAACATGCCCTTGCACATCCAAAAGTTGTGTGTGCGGTTTTTTGTTTTTTTTCTGAAAACGAGGTACCGTGGAAACTGAAGTTCTGGAGCACTGGAACAAATCTGAGAATAACAAACCATTGTAATCTTTCATGCATTGAATCATCTTTTTCTTCTTCTTCTTCTTCTGCGTTCCCAGGCCATAAGGCCATAAAATATATAATGGGTAAGGTACGTACTATGTGTCCGGTTTTCAGTTTTCACTGGTCTCCCCGCTGCGCGTACAGCCGACACATTACGATTTTCGGAGGAGCTCAAAGGAGTAACATTATTTGGAAGATGTTTTTTGAAAAAAAGACAGGAGAATGGGCCAGATAAGTCAGAAAGATAGTAGATGATAGAAAGCAAAGGGAAAAGGCAGAGTCAAAGAGAGTGACAGATTAGAGGAAGTTACAAGCACAGAACTTCAAGAAGGTGGGGGAACTATTTGTTACGAAAGACCCCGCGGTGTCCCCACGGGGGAGGATCATCTTTTAAAACCCAAAACATGAAAGTGATAGCTTGAGTATTGAATTTCATATTACTTATTTCGTTGGTTGCATTGTTTTTAGTAACTTGTTTAGGACTATTCATCAAGCTTAACTGCAACATATTATGCTATAGGTAAGGGAGGTGCTGCATCAGATACCACATGGGCTGCAGCGAAAGGATGGCCTGTGCGGGAATGTCAGCTTCGAAAAACAAGATGGAGCACCTCGAGTATCTAAATGGTGAATCTTTCTCATTTGTTTCTTTTTTTGTTTTCTATGTTTTGTATTTGTTTGTATTTTCTTGGTATTCAAAGACTTGCTTTACGTACTTCATTGACTCTTTGTAACACGGATTTTCTTTGCTATTAATCCATACACAGGCTAAGCAATCCGTTCCCTGCAAAGGAATAGTTCTACCAAAATGTTGTTTAAATTTGAAGCGGCCTAGGCAACTGGAAGGGTTTTTGGATTTTACAATCACAAACAAAACTCTTAAAAGAAAACCTTATAGCCTAAATGTGTAGAAAATATGATAATATTCGCATCTGACTTAGTAGAATGAAACCTACCATTACAAAAATACACGAGGGTATAATGGATTGGGGTAGCAGATCCAGAACCCTCATATCAACCCACATTTTGTTAACCCTTTCACCGCCAAAGTCGCATTTTTAGCACCACAGTGATTTAGCACATATGTCACTAAAAAGGCATCAAACCATAGTCTATTATCCAAAGACCCTATTGTCTTAGTTTTGGGAAGTAAGGATAGACCTAATTTTATATATGTCACAGAAGAATCCCCAATACCGTAGATGGATTTTGATCTCTACCCAGGTAATTTCAATGGACATTTTTGGCTGAAATATGGCTGGCGGTGAAAGGGTTAACATTTATTCAAAGGAAGGAAGAGAGGAGGAGGGGGGGGGGGAGACACAAACGCCAAAATTAGTTTTACTTTAGTAAATCAGATTAGGGGTAGATCCTTACTGATAGATCCATACTGCAGGTGGCATGCTTGTTTTTAGTTATACATATAAGCTGCCATCGTTTCCGAGTATGACCGCCAGAGATGGAGCAGCTGCTGTTCCAGCAGGCTGTAATGAAGATATGAAGATGATTTGTCCAAGGTACAGTTCCACACCCCCACCCCGCTCTTTCGGCCAAAAGGATGCGAGAACAGCTGGCATTGGTGAAGGTACCCAAAGGCCAACCAATCCTTTTGGGTGCAGCACTATAGTCAGTGCAACTGCCCCATACTTAGAGAGTCGTAGCCTTCCACAAAAGACTAAGCTATATAATGATTTTATTATATTGATTTGTTTTTATTGTAGTAGTAGTAGTAGTAATCAGGGCTAGAAGTGGGCCTCGCGGCCCTTTTACGCCCTTTCTCGTTTGTGACTTTGATTTGTTTCAAGGTGTAGCATACAGCTCTCACTTTTACTACGACACCAACTACAGACTAACGTCTGTGAAAAATGCCATTTGAATAATTACCACGTGAAATTAGGTAGAGCATAATTATTAAGATTAATTCAATGCTTTCCTTCATAATTCTATATGTTTGATAAATGGCAGGCTTAAACACCTTGGAATTCGTATGTTTTCTAAAAAAAACAATTAGGCAAAGGTTGGCCTTTGGGGACCTTCCCCAACGCGTCAGCTGTCCTCAAATCCCTTTGGCCGAGAGAGTGGGGATGTACCCTGGGCAAGGCATCTCCACTATAAACAAATTCTATCCCAGCCCGCCAGAATAGCATCTGCCCCCTCTGCTATCTGGTAGTCACAGTCGGAAACAACAGACTAGCATACATAATTAGGCCTAGCTACTAATAGGTTCTCAGTAACGTTGTTTTACACAAATTGAACATAGTCTTTTTGTGGTTAAAACTGAATTATTGATTCAAGTGAAAAGTAGGTTTATTCATAGATAACCCTAGAACTTTTCTTTTTGAGTAATCTTCTTCTTCTTTCACCTTACAACCGCCATCATCTTGTTGATGGTTCCGTTGTACAAACAGGGGACTCCAGTCTGGCAGCTGAGCAAACGGCTTCTGAACGGTTCAGAAAACTTGGTTTGGGAGATCAGAGGGATGGGTGGGTGGGTGGGTGGGGGGGGGGGGGGGTATGAGGGGCTAGTGTTGGGTGTTGGGAAAAGGTGGAGGGAGGGGTTGGGTTGGGTGGGGGTAATCAATCTGTTCCAAACGTAAGTGCGTATCAGTCTTGATATGAAAATGCAGACCTTCTTTCCATCTCGTTTCCCCTTTCCATCGTTGTCCTCAGGTTTCGAGCAGTGTGCGACGCTGAAGGAGCCAACCCCTGTTGTTACAACAACCGCTGCGTGAACCGACCGATAGAGCAATGCACGTGCTCAGACTGCTATGACATGCG
>CM065692.1:19223711-19268727 GCA_017654935.2 Phymorhynchus buccinoides
GATTACTGGACCCGTACGTTTATTTCTGTATACGATAAACATGCCCCTTTTAAAAAGAAAAGAGTAAAACATTCTATTAAACCACCTTGGATAACAAAAGAAATTGATGATGAAAGATATAAAAGAGAAAGTTTACTGTTGTCCAAGGATAAGGAAAAATTGCAGCAACAAACAAACAAAGTAAACTCAATGAAACGCAAAGCAAAAACAAAATATTTTCAAAATTTAATTTGTTCATCACAAAATCAAAAATTGGTCTGGAAAGCCATTAACATGTTAACTAATGCTAACTCCAACAATCACAATCCAATAAACGAAATATCACCTGATGACATTAACCTTCATTTTACTAACGTTGCTAACAACATAATTTTAAATGACAAATCCAACCAAAACGATTTATCAGTTCTGCAAGAATTCTGTCGATCAAAGAACATTACTTCAACCTTCACCATTCCGCCCATTTCAGTCAATGAAGTACTCTTCGAACTCTTACATTTAAAACAGTCAGGGAGTCGCGATTTAGATGGAATGGATGGGAAAATACTGAAAACCGCTTCATTTGCTGTAGCAGACACTCTCACTTACATATATAACTTATGCATTGATAAAAAACAGTTTCCTCTAAAATTCAAGCAAGCAAAAGTTATACCATTACATAAAAGCGGTGATCGATCAAATCCAGCTAACTACAGACCTATATCAATATTAAGTATATTGTCTAAACCACTTGAAAAGCACATCCAAAAACATTTGAATTCTCATTTGAATCATTACGATTTAATAAATGAAAATCAGTCTGGTTTTAGACAAAATCACTCCTGCCATACTGCTCTTATACAACTAGTAGATAGATGTCTTTCAAATATCAATAACAACGAATTTACAGGTGCTTTATTCATAGATTTTGCTAAAGCGTTTGATGTTATCAACCATTCACTTTTAATTAAAAAACTTACTCATTACAACATATCTAGCAGTGCTTTGTGTTTCATTGCGTCGTTTCTTACTGATCGACAACAGCTGGTTGAAATCAATTCTGTAAGGTCAAAGTTACTCCCGATAAAGTTTGGTGTTCCCCAGGGATCAGTCTTGGGGCCACTTCTATTTTCAATCTACATTAACGACTTGCCTTTGTACATTAAATGCTGTTGTGAAATGTTGCTGATGACACTTCATTGCAATCTAACAGTGCCAGTCCTTTTGAATTAGTAGACAATCTGCAGACCAATGTTAATAAGCTAACTGAGTGGACAGAATTGAACCACATGTCTCTTAATGCACAAAAAACAAAATGTATGTATATAACCACACGTCAAAAGCGAAAGAAGATGAACTCTGTGTTTCCTCCATTGTATGTCAAAGATAAAATAATTGAAGAAGTTTCCTCCCATAAAGTGTTAGGGGTTATCATTGATAAGGACGTATCGTGGAGTGATCACATTAATGACCTCGGTAAGCGTATCTCTAAAAGAATTTACCAGTTATCAAAAATAAAGAATTTCTTAGACCTTCATTCAAGAAAACTCTTTTTTCATGCACACATCTTACCTCTTATAAATTACGCATCCACGTTATGGGATAGTGCTAGTGAAAATAATCTAAAATACATAACTCGCTTACACAAAAGAGCTTTAAAGCTTGTCCTACTTAAGTCTACTAGTTTGACAATAATTGACTATAAACAACTAAACATCCTTCCGTTTAAAGAAAGACTTTTCTTAAACAAATGCCTATGTATGTACAACATCGTAAACGGAACAGCCCCAAATAAAATAATAAGTTCCTTTACATTAAATGAAAATCGACATACTCATAAGCTTTCATTTCCTAAGCCCCATAACGATCTGTTCAAATCCAGCTTGACATACTCTGGGGGAAACACATGGAACAACTTGCCATCATTCTTGAAATCATGTCCATCTAAACCAGCTTTTAAAAAAGCTTTAAAGAAGCACCTGGTTGATAAATTGTAATCTGGCATTATTGAGATGTATATATGCATTGATTGTTCTTATGTCTGGAAATATTCTTTTCTTCCTTCTATCTTCCCTTTCCTTCTGTTTTTTGTTTTGTTTTCCAATTGTGTGTGCAGGTGTGTGTGTGTGTGTGTGTGTGAGTGTGTGTGTGTGTGTGTGTGTGTGTGTGTGTGTGTGTGTGTGTGTGTGTGTGTGTATGTGTGTGTGTGTGTGTGTGTGTGTGTGTGTGTGTGTGTGTGTGTGTGTGTGTGTGAGTGAGCGTGTGTGTGTGAGTGAGCGTATGTGTGTGTGTGTATATGCGCACACGCGCGCATGTGTGTATGTGAGTGTTTCCTCCCCCAGCTTTCTCTCCCTCGCTCTTCCTCCCTATTCCCTTCTCTCTCTTCTGTTTGGTTCTTTGTTGTTGTTTTTTTCTTTCATTATACTGATCATAATGTTTTCTGTTTTGTGTTCCTGTAAATATGTTAAGTTCATTGATTTTTGATTGATGTGTATTTTTTTTATGAGGGCAGGATGAAAAAAAGCTTTGTTAGCTTATTCTTTAACCCTCAATAAAGATGATTTTGACTTGACTTGACTTAACAAAAAGTATGTTTGTGTGTTAATGTAATGGGTATTTTGAATGTGCAGCTAGGGAAGGGATAGGTACAGATGTATGAGGGTATGCTAGCTAGTCTGTGTATGCATATAAATCACTTGAATAAATGGGGGGTGGGGCGGGGTGAGTGTGTGTGTGTGTGTGTGTTTATGTGTGTCTGTGTGTACTGTATTTGCGCGTCCGTGCATCAGCGATATAGCTTGTGACTAACTCCTCACAAATGATGAAGAAAACTTTCAAAATTACAAAGCATTATGGAAAAAAAGGGTTATTATTCATGGTAAAATAATATTCTTCTTCAATAGCGGTTGGTGCAAGTTTCTTGAAATTCAAGCGGACATGTGCTTAAAATCCGTATAAATCAAGTGATAAAAGTGATACTATGAACACTTTAATCCGTTTAGGTGTTTGCCATGTTGTATTTTCTTTGTTCTTTTTAGAACAACCTATTTAGATAGAAGGCGCTATCAACAGATAAGATACAGGGGCCAAGATGCAATAAACAAAATGATGAAAAAGCGCTTTAAAGCCCATGAAATATGGTACCATAGTTTTCGGACTATAAGGCACATTTTTGTCTTAAGGCGCCCCCCCCCAAAGGAGATATGCTGCCCCTGTACCACGCCAAGAATTAGGGGACTAGTCTGTCACTCTGGACCCCTGCTTTTCAGGGTCCCCCCCCCCCAGAATATTGTAGAAGCACCCATGCACACTCAACCTCTGGACCCCTGCTTTTCAGTGGGGGTTTTCAGGATTTTGTAGAAGCACCCATACACACTCGACCCCTGGACTCCTGCTTTTCAGGGTTTTTTCCCCCCAGGATATTGTAGAAGCACCCATGCACACGACCTCTGGACCCCTGCTTTTCAGGTCCCCTCCCCCTAAGATTTTGTAGAAGCACCCATACACACTCGACCTCTGGACCCCTGCTTTTCAGGGTTTTTTTCCCCCCAGAATTTTGTAGAAGCACCCATACACACTCGACCTCTGGACCCCTGCTTTTCAGGGTTTTTTTCCCCCCAGAATTTTGTAGAAGCACCCATGCACACTCGAACTCTGGACCCCTGCTTTTCAGGTTGTTGTTTTTTTCCCAGGATTTTGTAGAAACACCCATGCACACTCGACCTCTGGACCCCTGCTTTTCAGGTCCCCCCCCCAAGATTTTGTAGAAGCACCCATGCACACTCTACCTCTGGACCCCTGCTTTTCAGGTCCCCCCCCGAAGATTTTGTAGAAGCACCCATGCACACTCGACCTCTGGACCCCTGCTTTTCAGGTCCCCCCCCCCCCCCCAAGATTTTGTAGAAGCACCCATGCACACTCGACCTCTGGACCCCTGCTTTTCAGGTTTATTTCCGCCCCAGGATTTTGTAGAAGCACCCATGCACACTCGACCTCTGGACCCCTGTTTTTCAGGTCATTGATTGTTTCCGCCCCAGGATTTTGTAGAAGCACTCATGCGCACAGCATGTTTTGATGTTCCGTTTCTAGCTGGTGGAGGAGGTGGGGGTGAAGTCCCAGGAGCTTGCCCTGACAGTGCAGGAGAAGGACGGCCTGTTCTCTGAGCTGAGGGACAGCCGGGGGGAGGTGGCGCGCGCCACGCAGACCAAGGACCAGCTGAAACGCGACATGTCGCGGCTCAAAACATCACACGCCAAGGAGCTGGACAAGCTGCACAAACGACTCAGAGGTATTACGTTTGTCATGATTATTTGTTTGAAGTTTGATTATTTGAAAGGGGAGCCAACTCTCGTTTATGACAGCAGTAATGGCGGTCAGTAAGCGTTTACAGGACGCGTACTGGTTTCAAAGTTTGACTTTCTTTTGTGAGGTGTGTATCGCCTTATAAACGAGGGTGCCTTTTACTTTAATTCTTTCATATTTTTCTTGAAAATGGCCCTATTCGCCTTATACACAGCAGCGCCTAATGATCTGAAAAATACGGTAGTTAAAATGTATTGAGTTGTTGCAACTCAAAGTGTCACACGCCAAGGACCTGGACAAACTGCATTCTTGACTTACAGGTATCGGTGCCATGCTATTAGCAGTAAGAGGCATTCCCCTTTACACAGACCAGATATCGGTTCAAATTGTGTTCCCAGCATGATTTATTGACTTTTAAAGTACTGCTTATTTTTAAATGCACAAGAGCTCTATTCAGTCATGACTACTCATGACAGTCGATTTTCTTTCATAAAGGTGTTTTTTTGTTGTTGTTTTTGCTGTCCCATCTTCCGGGCCGTACAATGGCGTTGCTCCCACGCCGCTCCTTCCGAATCCCAATTCGCAGCTACACCCCGGTTTGTTCAAGTCGCAGAATCCGAGACCAGCAGTCCAAGGGGAGCGAATCTATGTCAGGCCGTTAGGAGGCAACCAACCGAGGAGACACTGCACTTCTGCTGAGTCACTTCGGTGGAGTTCAGTGGAGCCTGTTCAGGACACCACCTACTAAGCCCCCTACTGACGACACTATTCTCTTAGTCGCGGAGCCAGCGTGAGTGAGGTCCTTCTCCTAGGGCGCCACCACGACCGTCCACTGACAGCTCCCCAGAACACACTGATCCCCATGACTTTGACCCGAACGCACCAAGGCATAGCATGGATTGGAAACCAAAACTGAGGTCACCATGAGAGCAGGGCATGCAAAGCCACAGAATTTGAGACTTTTAAAAAACATTTTACGATTGATGGAAAATGAGGCCGATAATAACGATGATGATGATGCTATGGAGTTCCGTATCGGTCTGAGACTGCATGGCAGGGCTGTATTCTACGCTTCCTTTCATAATGATATCCCAGCGTTAACCAGGCCCGAGAACTACAGACACCTGCAGTGTTGGTCTTGCAATTAGAGTAACACTCTCAGAATCGCTTCTGTTAAGCGGATGAAACTCGACTGTGTGGTTTCAGTCTTCCCATTGAGCCCACAGCCACTCACTCTGGGTAGGAGTCGGTCCAGGACCGAAAAAACCCTCGCCTCTGATGGGACTCGAACCCAAGACCTCCCAGCCAGTAGTCCGCGACGCTAACCACTACACCACGGCGGCTGGTTTTCTTTCATAAAGTTAATTGGCATCTCGTCAGCATTGTTTCGATAAAATGCCCCCTCTCTCTCTCTCTCTGTCTCTCTCTCTCTCTATCTCTCTCTCTCTCTCTCTCTCTCTCTCTCTCTCTCTCTCTCTCTCTCTCTCTCTCTCTCTCTCTCTCTCTCTCTCTCTCTCTCTCTCTCTCTCTCTCTCTCTCCCCCTCCCTCTCTCTCTCTCCCTCTCTCTCTCTCTCTCTCTTTCTTGGTTGTAATTTACACTCGCTTTGTAAGCTCTGTACATTTATTCACAATGTTGGTGAATTTTGTTGTTGTTATATGTTTGATTGTGCTTTGTTTCGTTTAAAAAAAAATCTATCTATTGTTTGTTTTTTTCACTTCAGAGACTGAGAGAGAATCGAAGCTGACACACAAGGCTTTGAAGAGCAAAGATTCCGTGGACAGCAAAGGTAAGAAATGTGGCTTAGTTTGCAATTTCTTTCTTTATAACTTTTTTCCCTTCCTTTTTCTTCTTCCATTCCTTCTTTTTATCTTTTTTTGTGTCTCTCACTCTCTCTCTCTCTATGCCTCCTTAGTGTGAGAGTCATAGTGTATTCATGGGTGCTACTCTTTTATTTTTAGACTGATTTCAGTATTTTTAATTTTACCCAAAACTGAACTTTTTAATTCATAAAAAAAAAATTGACCACAAGCAATTTGGGGCGTTTTGAACTTATATCTTGGAAGTTTACAAAGGCAATGTAATAATTTTACAAGGCTTATCAGACTCAAACTGTCTCTGTCTATCATTTTAACTGTCTGTCTGTCTCGTTATCTCTCTTAACTTGCCCCCCTGAATCGTCCGACGGAGCTCTGCCCCTGTACCCTGCCTGGGTCATGGGTCCCTGGACCCCCCAGCCTTTCAGGTTTTTTTCATTTTGGGGAGTTGGACCCATGTATATCAAAGAGTACACTCACACATCATCAACAGGCTCCTTTAACATCTACAGCACACACATTCCCCACATTCTGACTGCTTTTAGCCCCCCCCTGAAAGCACCATGCACACGTTTCAACTCCTTTCCTTCCACACTGGCAAGTTGTTTTCTCATTGATTGTGGTTATAATTAATAATAATAATAAAGACATTTATAGAGCGCACATTCTAGACAAACTACGCATTGCGCTTAACAAAACTAAAATTCACTCCGCATGCAAGATTACGTCATACATATTGAACATACTCAGATGCGCTCGCATTCCCACCGTCACCCCCACGCAGAACATACTCATAGACATGCAAACATGCACACGCATATGTACACATTGGTATCCACAAACGCATCCTTCCCTCCCCACAATTAGGGCAAGACCTTCTAATTAGTGATCTACTACAAACAAAAGTAGGAACACAAACTTTTGGATTTTTATTTTGCTGGTGTTCTAGCTCCATCATGGGCGAATACATTCACCCAAGATATCACTGTACACTCCCACCAAATGCAACTCAGACATTCACTGCCAAGTACCCTGCCATGCGTTTGTCTATTTATAGAGCTTATGTGACTGTTTCTTCCATTAGAGCAGTGCATGCTCACTCGAAAAAAATAGTTACTCCTGTCTTGTCGGCTGAGAAGCAATGGTTGTTGCGCTAGAAGAGATTAAATAGACTTGAATTGGGGTATTTTTCTTATTATAATGTTTCCATGTTTTTTATTTATTTATTTATTACGAAGATTTCTATAGCGCATACCTTTAAGCTCTATGCGCTTTACAACATCACTAGAGAATTAAAAACGAATTAAAGGCATATAGCATACTCGCACACAAGCACACACATACACATTCGCACGCACACACGCACACACACACACACACACACACACACACACACACACACACACACACGCACACACACGCACACACACACACACACACACACACACACACACACATGCACGCACGCACGCACACGCACACACACACACACACACACACACACACACACGTGCGTAAGCAAAACACATGCAGAACATAACTATAGACATTATATACATATGATTGAATGAAGAAAAGCAAAAAATATGAATGTACAGACATACCCATGCAAGCAATCCAAAATATAAATTGTAATTAAAAAAACCCATAGAGGAAAGGTTGCACACAATCACACACGCATTAGGCCAAACATGCACAGACATACGCACGCACACTCATAGACACCACATATACTCACAGAATCCCATTATCATTCACGCAGACAAATATGCAAGCGAAGAACAAATATGTCTGTTAAGTAAATAACTTGATAATAACTATAAGTTGTTGTTTGTTGTTTTCGTTCCCCAGCTCAAACGCTCTGGGAGCACACCCAGTGCCATGTGAACATTTCGCAAGGCCTTTCTCTCTGTAAAGAAAGAGATTACGTGTATGGCTGCTTTTTAAAGCGCCCCGCCACATGGGCGGCCATACTCCGACATCAGGGGAGATAATAAGAAATTTTAGCAGGTGGAAAAGTAAATCAGTGGATGCTGTTGCTTTTGCGTTTAGCGGTGAAGGTGGCTGACCAGATTCAGAAGGAGATCACGGCCAAGAGGAGTGAGGTGGACAACCTGAGGTCTAAGGCACGACGGCTGGAGGAAAAGATCGAGACACTCACCAAGGTAATGTTATGCTTGAGAGAGAGAGAGAGACAGACAGACGGACATAGACAGACAGAAAGAGAGAGAGAGAGAGAGAGAGAGACAGACAGACAGACAAACAGACACAGAGAGACTGACAGACAGAGAGAGACATACAGACAGGAGAAAGAGACTGCGACAGAGAGAGAGAGAGTGTGAGAGAGAGAGAGAGATAGAGAGAGAAAGTGAGAGAGAGAGAGAGAGAGAGAGAGAGAGAGAGAGAGAGAGACAACACAAGGTCTAAGGCAATGAGACTGGAGGAAAAGATGAAGACACTCACCAGGGTGCTGTGTGTGTGTGTGTGAAGTCAAGTCAAGTCAAAATGATCTTTATTGAGGTTAAAGGAATAAGCTTGACAGCTTTTTTTTCATCTTGTCCTCAGAATGAAAAGGTGTGTGCGTGTGTGTGTGTGCGTGTGTGTGTTTGTGATATGGTGATGGTGATGATGATGATAACAATTGTTATTTCAGAAAACCCAAAAAACTTTCAATAGAGAGAGTGACAAGGACACTGTAAAGCAATCTGGCTCGTTCTGCGATTCACATGATGGTAATGATGGCTCTTGAAAGAAAACCATCGCTTGCGCATTTTTTATGCCTAGCACTCGACTTTCAGGAAAACTAGAGGCTACACAGTAATTATGCTGCTGATGATGTTGATGATATTTGGGTAATGTTGTTGTTGTTGGCTTACCCTGGCTAAAAGACTCCAGGGATCATCCCAACAGCCGGAGCACTTGAACACTATGGTACAAGTGCATCAGCTACGGATGAGAACATTACGTGTGTGACCCATGTTTTCGATCACCCTGCCACGTGGGCAGCCACACTCCGTCTTTGAGGGAATATGGGACCTAGCACCACGAAAGGGACATTAAGTGTCAAACTGACCATTCTGAGAAAATTACGCATTTGAAAACTTCAGACAATTCTCGTTCTACTGATACAAGAACCATTCTTGTATCTTTTTCTGTTCCAGAGTTATGAGCACTTAAAGTTAGTACTAATAGTAGGGTGATCATCGGCCCTTTTGAGAAAACACTGTCTAAAGTCTAGCCTGGCTGAAGAAAATGCATTGACCTACTCGTTTGAAAGCACTTATTAGACAATTTAGAGACCATATTATATAGATTGTCCTTTATAAATATCACAGCATGCTTTTCTGCCGCATTTTGGCTTAATAAAGTTTGGCCCACTCTAGCCACTTACCCTTCCTTTTTCCTGCCTGCTTCTCATCTGAGCCAGCACCACTGCTGTTCTAATTTTAAACTCGCTACCTATGCCACCAGAGACAGAGAGAGAGAGAGACTGTTATCTCTATCCAGCCAGTAAGGGAGAGGTAACTAAAAGGTCAGAAAGGCCTTGAAGGCAGCAGGAGAAAAAAAAAGGGAGAGGTCTATTTTTGGCAGGCTCACTGCTGCTGGAAAATGGGAAAGCTTAGGGCCTAGGCAGTGAAATCTGGGTCTAACTTTCTGATGCTGAGAATGTGAGCTGTGATATGAAAGATAAGATGTTAGAGAACACGAAAAAACCCATAGCTCAAAATCGACAAAAAAAATGACATTTTGGACTTTCTAAGCCTGTTGTGAGAAACTAGCCCAGCGAGCCTTAATGTCCCTATCGTGGTGCTGGGTCACCTATTTGGGCAATGATGATGACTATGACGGCATTGACGGGTCTTGCAGGAGAAGCTGATGATAGAGAGAGACAAGGACAGCCTCAAGGCGTCGCTGGCGCGGTCTTTGCTGCACAGCACTCAGCTTTCTGAAGAACTGGAGGCCACCCACGCCCTCAACAGCCGACTGCAGAGACGCAACAAGGGGCTGGAAGACGCCCTGGAAAAGGTCTGTGAATAAATTAAGAAGATTAACCCTTTCGCCGCCAGCCGTTTTTCAGCCAAAAAATATCATTAAACTTACTTGTTACAGAGAAATAAAATCTGCAATGTTGCAAATTCCGCTGTGACGTGTATAACATTAGGCCTATCCTTACCTCCTAAAATGAACAAAATAGGGTCTTCAGATAACAGGCCCTGATTTGATGCTTTTTAGTGACATGGGTGTTTAAAACATTGTGGTGCAAAAATGCAACATTGGCGGCGAAAGGGTTAAACTTAACCTAAGCTTACCGAGAAAGTGTAAACTTCTACGAAAGATATCAGGAGGGATTTGACTGTAAGGCAGTGTACACACATAAGCGGATATTCCATGCGGAAACCGTGCGCAATGCGCAATCCATAAATAAGTGAAACAAAGAAGGGAAAAGATTTGCGCACGTGTCCGAATTTCCCCTATATGCGTAAACTTTTATCCTTCTTTCTTCCACTTATTTAGGGTTTTCCGTACGGAACTTACGCATCTAATGTGAACCCGGCCTTAGGGTACATGGGATGTGAGTGTTCTCTCAAGGCTGAAATTCCGGCAAGGGAAATGGTTATCAAGTCCTGCAAATTGTTTGTTTGTGTCTATGGTTCATGATTTTTTTTTTCTCTCCAAAGCTTTTTTGTGAGGCTTGTTTTTTTTCTGGATCTATATTAAAAAGTAAAAAACCAAAAAAACCATTCCTCTATCATTTTCCTTTGGTCCAAATTTCCCAGAAAATTGTTCCAACACTAGCTGCGTTGTCACAAATAACATGTTTCGATATGGTTCCGTTGCTCGGTTGTATATGCTAAATTAATTGTCAAAATTATATCGAGGCATACCAGTTTGTTCGGTGTTGTGTGTTGTTCAAGTGTAACATAATTCAAGACTAGAAGGCTATGCCATTCTTGAATTAATGTTGATTTGTTCGTGCACAAATTCTCCCCACCACTGTTGTTGTGTACTGAATGAGTGATGGTCATATAGGCAGTCCTGGGTCATCCTTTTTTGATGATGAACCTTGGTCTGTCTCAATGTGGCTGTTGTTCATACTTTGCTAGGCGACTTGGTGCCGTAAATAACTTTGGTGAAGGGAGTTAATTACAGAGAGAGTTACCTTTATTTATTTTACTAATTGTCAATACCTGTCCTGATCTAATTAACACACTCGGGACTGGCCGATTTGCTTCCCCCTGTTCCGTGGGGACTGAGCAAAGTCTGCAATGATTGGTTGATTTCAAGGTCAAAGCAAACTGAAAGTAGGTTACGACTTGGCGCTTGAAAGTTGGTTACACACCAGAAATCAAAACCTTTTGAAAACTCTCATGAGCCGCATCCGGCTCATTCGTCCTAAATGGTTGTGCAAAGTCATGAGCCGGAGCTGCATCCGGCTCAATCGTCCTAAATGGTTGTGAAAAGCCATGAGCCGGAGCTGCATCCTGCTCATTCATCCTAAGCGGTTGTGAAAAGCCATAAACCGGAGCCGCATCCGGCTCAATCCTAAATGGTTGTAAAAAGTCATGAGCCGGAGCCGCATCCTGCTCATTCGTCATAAGCGGTTATGAAAAGCCATAAACCGGAGCCGTATCCGGCTCAATCGTCCTAAACGGTTGCGCAAAGCCATGAGCCGGAGCCGCATCCGGCTTTCATCCTAAACGGTTGTGCAAATCCATGAGCTGGATCCGGATCTGGCTCATTCGTCCCGAGTGAGTTAATGTTCGTCCCGAGTGAGTTAATGTTGGTTTTCATTGCACGCACAGGAGGCCATCAAGTCGGCGTCCACCCAGACCCAGCTGGAACAGTTTGACCAGGAGGTGACCACCTTGAAACTCAAACACCAGCTGGACCTGAAGGTGACAAATAACACACAACATGCATGGTGCTAGCTTCTTCAGTCAGCTACTGCATCAGTGTGTAAAGGAGATCATTTTGGTACTGCACAGTGAAGGCAGTGCAGAGTTAAACAATCAGACAGAGGGATGTTTTTTTGCCTTACTGTAGAACCGTCAAGAGAGGCATATCAGAAGTTCAGTGCATCTGCAGTCCTTGAGGAGGCTGTGCTGCATTTAGTTACCTCTGCCAAGATTTCAATGGGGTTCACCTTTTTCTCTGCAGTGTGTGTGCTGGGTGGCTACAAGCAATAGACGATTTTCTAAGAAAAAAAACCTAGGGGAGAGCACTTTGTTCAAATTAGAGTTGTTTACCTCCATTACTCGGTCAAATACCATAGCAACAATGGCGTCGAAGCTTGAAACCGCAGGATGCGAGTCAGCGACTTGCAAACATTTTGTTCGAAAAATTAGGGGTGGCCAGTGGCCACAAACTCATTAAACTTGCAAAATGTGACGTAAAAATATAAAGAACATCAATTTTAGAATGACGCACAGTGTCCTAAGTGCTGTATGTCTGCTCAAACACACGAGGCTAGATGTTGATGCTCTGCCTACCATGTCATTGCTATATTACTGTTGTTGGTGATGTTCATGTGTCTCAATGTTCATTTATAGTATTAGTTATGTATTGCATGCTTAGAACCAAGGACAGAATGGAAGACTAGGACCAGCCTAAATTCTCTCTCTCTCTCTCTCTCTCTCTCTCTCTCTCTCTCTCTCTCTCTCCTCTCTCTTCTCTCTCTGTGTGTTTGAAGGAGGCCACTCAGATGTCTCAGAACAAAGGCCCCAAGTCCCCCAAAGTGTCGTGGATTGCTGTCAAAGACAAAAACAGCGCCAGTGCCGAGGGCAGAGAGGAGAAAGGCATGGCGGAGAACGGCAAGAACCGCAACTCCTCCAGGACATCAGCCACCAAAGGGGAGAGAAAGAAATTGTCTCCCTCGACACAGCAAGTAAGAGAGATGAAACGCGGGCAAAGGTGTAGTTTCACTATCCCCTCTTAAAAAAAAATTCTTGGAAAATTTTAAGCAACATTTTGCTTTTCTCAGGTAAGGGATAGGGTTAGGATTAGTTTAATGTTATTTTCATGAAATGGAAAGTTAGGATTCGTTTAAGGTTATTTTCATGAAATGGAAAGTTAGGATTAGTTTAAAGACCCCCCAAGTCACATGTCACATTCCCTCTTATGCTTGGAAGATTGTTTAAGATTTCTTACCAGCTATAAGAGGGACAACTTGTGAAAACCATGATTTTGACACATGACGTGGTGGGTCTTTGAGGTTATTTTCATGAAATGGAAAGACAGAAACATTGGAGATGGGAAGCTACGTTATGAAGGGGAACCTTTTAACAGTGGAAATCATGTGACCTAACAACGTGAAAGGGACATTAAGTCGCTGGGCTAGTTTCTCACAATAGGCTTGGAAAGTCAAAAATCTGATTTTTTTTGTCAATTGTAGCATATTATCTTTCATATTTATAAAGAATAATCTTTGCTATGGTCTCTAAATGGTCTTAGAAGTGTTTTAAATCGAATAGGTCAATGGATTTTCTTCAGCTGGGCACGACTTTAGGCTGTTTTCTCAAAATGGCCGATACTCGCCCTACTAACTTTAAATGCTCATAACTCTGGAACGAAAAAAGATACAAGAATGGTTCTTGTATCACCAGAAAGAGAATTGTGTAAAGTTTTCAAATGTATCATTTACTCAGAATTGTCAGTTTGACACTTAATGTCCCTTTCGTGGTGCTGGGTCACACATGCTTTCTAGATAGTTGTTTCTGGGTATTTTCAGTATCCAGTCATGCTATGGGATTAACCGTTTTGATAAGACAGTAGGAGTAAGCCTTCACTAATGAGGCGTTATACTGCTTGCCGACATGAAAGGGCGATCATTTTAGGCCCGAACTGCCGATGCCCCCTGGTGATGAGTCAGGAGCAGGTAATTTTCTGTGGCTATGTACTACTAGTTCCTGACAGGCAAGGGCGATGATCTTAAGTAGGTGGCGTTCGCATCTCAGGGCACGAGACAGGGGCAGATCATTTTCAGTATTAAGCCTCATCGATTCCACTAGGGCCTACAATCTGGGTTTGAATTAAACACACCAAAAAACATGAGTTTTCCACAGACCTGTTTACCTTTACAATTTTGCCGTAATTTTTACGAAACAAAAGTCAAATTATGATAATTACGATGACGAAAAATAAATACAAGAAAAAAAAAAAAACCCACTACAGTTGCGTCGGCAAGCGATGCTTTTGAAATAATGCGGTGAAAAGTCATTCCGGTTCCCAGCATACAACGTGCGTCAATTTCTTTTCATTGTTTCAAGATGGCGTCAAAGCGACCGCATGGTGAGAGTTCTAGGTCAAATGATCCAAAATCTGATGGAAAGACACCAAAGAAAAGGCCAATACATGGTTTAAAATATTGTTTTAAAGGTCTCCCAGTGCACTATTGTTTGCATATAATTGTTTAATTACATATAGTTTTCTTGTTAATCGGGTTTTGTGAAGAAAAAGAGTCGGTCACACGTTGGATTACATTTTTTTTTTTTAAATTACTATTTTTTGTTTAAGAAATAAAAAAATTGCAAAATAGAGGTAAACAGGTCTATCTATTCTATTGTTTCCAGCGTGTGATAAGTAAAGTTTTGGGGTTGCAATTACTGAGATCTGGTTGCATGTACAACAGCTTAAAAAAAACACCCCCAAGGGATCATGAAGTAAAACTAATTTTGTGTTTCCAGACTGTTTGAAGTGTATAACTTTGTCCATCGATTCGATTCCACTGTCCACTGCTAGCATCAGAATCCAGGTGATAACTGAAGAACTGTTGTTGATAACAGAGTGTATCACTCAGTGTAGAGTGGCACAGTGGTAGCATGTTCGCTTCGTGTCAAGTAAACCCGAGTTTGAACCTGGGTACAGGGGATTTTTCCTCTCACTTTGCACTAGGCCTTGTGGTCTGAACGTGGAGTCTTTCGGATGAGACGATAAACAGAGGTCCCGTGTGCTCATGCACTTAGCACACGTTAAACCCAGTGGCAATGAAAAAGTTGTCATTTGGTCAAAATTTACCCCCCTCCCTTCCTTCCTCATCAGTCACACAAAAAATCGCATGCAAATTTATTATTTTTAAATTGGGTGGCGCGCCTCTGGCTGTGACGCGCTCTCCAGGTGGGAGCAACACGAATTTCACAGAGACGCCTCTGTGACTATAATGTACCTAACCTAACCTAACAATTATTGATTGACTGTTGTGTTATTTCAGCCTCCACAGATAGCAGACACCTACGGTGAGGCGGGCAACGAACTGAAGGCTCTGCTGGGAGAAATGCGACAGTTGATCCACGGCCAAAGGGAGATCAACCAGCAGAGCAGGGACTCTCCTGCCACAGTCGGCAGGCAGTCATCTCCCCTGAAGAGCAAATCACCCAGGTTAGCAACTGTTTGTGTGTGTGTGTGTGATATCTGTTATTAACTACTAAATTCTGGATGAAATCCGAGTTTTCTCGTCATTGCAGAACTCCAGCCAGCGCCAAATTCTGAGCTTTCTGGAAATAGCAATTGCCAAGACAGTCTAAAAACTTGTCTAAATCCATGTTTTCTCGATCCATATACTGGGTTTCTTTTTTTTTAGTTAATTGTCTGAATCAATGGAGGACAATGGTACTGCATGTGTTTTTGTTTCTCTACTTTTTGCTTATCAGTATTTCTAGGCAACCGTAGGCCAGGAATAATGGCCTGAGGCAGCACAGTCTTGAAGGAATCAAAAAGCATTGCCTTATGGTGTTGTGGTTGTTTTGAAATGTACTTATATATTCTTATATAAATATATTCAAAAGTCTTCTGGACAAAGACACACAATGTTGTCAATTTTTTTATGATACTTTCGATTAATAAAAACATAAAAAAATAAAGTCCATTCCATATTTTTTGTTAAATTTTATAGTTTAGCTGTAGAAAGCAAGCCACCTTGAAACAAATCAAAGTCACAAACGAGGAAGGGCGTAAAAGGGCCACGAGGCCCACTTCTAGCCCTAATTACTACTACTGTACTACTACTACTACTACTACGTCCAAGCGTCTTCACAAATGTCTGAACGTTACATTTGATTGTAACAATCTTTCATTATGAAGATAAACATTTTGTTTGCAGGTAACTGGAAATAGAGGGGGGAAAAAAACATGGACTAGTAAATGTTTTAACTTTTTTTGTTTGTTTTCGACTCTCGCAGAAGGCGCTCCCGAAGCAACTCCTTGGATGACGTTCCTGGAAGCCTGACTTCTCTGATGGAAGGAGACAGTTCATTGGCTATGTCCTTCCCTCCACGAGCCAGTGAAATCTCTGCTTTCTGTAATACAGGTTTGGAGACAACTATCGTATTTTTCTGACTATAAGGTGATACTTGTTTTTAGACCGAGACCCTTGCGCCTTATAATATGACTACAGTGAAACCCGTTTAGTACGAATTCCAGGGGAGAGGGCCAATTTATTCGTTGTAAGCATTGCTCGTTCAAGCCATTTTATCGATTTTGGCAACCCTGACGAACCTATCAATCGCTCCTCACATCTACTGTGATGTGCGTGCTGGTAAAGTGTGAAAAAGACAGAAAAACGGAAACAACACACTTACCCAACAAAGCATGGTTGTAAGCCCAAGTTGTTTCTTGGTAATCAACTGTCCGACACTGGTGACCATATCGATGGCCTTGTTGACTTCTTCTTTTTTCGGTTTTCCATCGTGATTGTGATGATGATTGCAAGTTACATGTACATTTGAAACGCTTTCCCGGTTAGTGTGTTATGAATTGTGTTCATTCGATGCTCAGTTTGGCCCCCTAGCCGAGGTCAAGAGTCAAACAGAATATATCAGCCAATCAGAATGCCGCTTACATATCGAGGGGTCAGTCAAGATGGCGATGTTGTTGTCAGTGTGTTCTCGTTCTAGCCAGGTAGTTGTGCAAGAAAGCTTGACTTTGGGATGGCGGTGTGGTTGTAAGTGCGTTCTTGTTCTAACCATGTAGTTTTTGCATAAAAGCTTGACTTTGGGAGTCAATAAATTGTACGTTATATGCAAGTTGCTCGTTGTAGCGAGCTCATTGTATACAGAATTATTTAACAAGGAAAAAGAAGGCTTGTGGTCGGGAATTTTGAAACCACTCGTTACTCGCGGGCTCTCGTTTAAACCGTACTCGTACTAAATGGGTTTTCCTGTAATAAATTATAGTAAAAAAAAAGTACAAGAACTAAATCTGAATGTTGTGCAAAGTTTGGGGGGTGCGACTTATAATAAGGTGCGCCTTATAGTGCGAAAAATATGGTACTGGCTTTTTCGGGGTTGGCTCTCTGTATGTGTGTGTGTGTGTTTAACCCTTTCACTGCCAAAGTCGCATTTTAGCACCACAGTGATTCAACACTTATGTCACTAAAAGGCATCACATTGGGGTCTATTATCCAAAAACCCTATTGTCTTAGTTTGGGGAAGCAAGGATAGACCTTATTTTACATATGCCACAGAAGAATCCCCAATACTGCAGATGGATTTTGTTCTCTACCCAGGTACATTTAATGGGAATTCTTGCCTGAAATATGGCTGGCAGTGAAAGGGTTAAAGTATGCCCACCATGAATTTCTACTCAAGAATCTCGATGTCTAATGTTTCAATAAAGTTCATAACTACATGCTAATAATGTTAATAAAAACTTTTATATCAGATACGCTCTTTTAAAATTCTCTTCTACAATGTTTCTTTCGGGCAGATGATCCATCCTGAATATCTCTGCGGAAGATGGGGATTATTACGAAAGAAAAACATGCACCTTATGCATGACAATGAGCCTTTTCCCATGACCCAACAGCTTCTTTTTGAGGCTCAAATTTTGCATGCCGATAGGTATTTAGGATATCTAGGCCAAGTTCAAAAATGAAGGTCATTGTTCAAATGTTAAGGTCACTGGAGCTGAAAATGCTATCACGCACCTGCTTTTCTCTAGCTGTCAATAGTGCGTGAGTTATAGTTGAGATCCTCAGTGGTGCAGGGGTACTGTAATATGCAGTTGTAGACTGTTTGACCAGACTTTAGTTGCAGGGGTGTTTGTCTCTTTGTTCCTGCAAGGTCACTGGACCCGAAAACGCTGCCGCGCGGCTGACTAATCTACCGTTTTCACGCTCTAGTTTCACATAGACTAAACAGTTGGTTTTTGTTTTTCCTTTCTTTTCTCAGGTAGTCGCTCCACCCCAGGGTCTCCACGCAAGACGTGGGCGGTGGAGGACTCACAAGGGGGCTCCACCTGTCTCTCGCATGACAGTCGCTCCAACATTACCGATTTCACCACCTCTTTCTCCTCTCCACTACTCTCCAATGGTCAGTTATGAAAAATGATCTGCTTCGATGAATATGTGCGCTGTACTTGCTTTGGTTTGAAAATGGAAAGTCGGTCCCCTCCTCTTCCTCTGTGTGTGTGTGTAGGGGTCTTTGCAAGCTGGTTATTATAACAGAAGTATTCCCCCCCCCCCCCCCCCCCTCTTTTTGGTTTTCTATTTTATTGTAATAACTTGTACTGCTACAAATGATTGAAATCATGGTGTTTGTGTTTCCCTCTGCCCCCTTTCCCCCTTCTCTTCCATACATGATCCGGGCAGAACGCCTAAGCATTTTGAACCTGGGTGCAGGGGATTTTTTTTTACTCACTCCGCACAAGGCCTTGCGGTCTAAACGTGGAGTCTTTCGGATGAGACGATAAACCGAGGTCATGTGTGCCCATGCACTTAGCACACGTTAAACCCAGTGGCAACGAAAAAGTTGTCATTTGGTCAAAATTTAACACCCCCCCCCAACCCCCTTTCCTTCCTCATCAGTCGCACAAAAATTGCATGCAAAAAAACCCAAATTGGGTGGTTCGCCTCTGACTGCTACACGCTCTCCAGGTGGGAGCAACCCGAATTTCACAGAGACGCCTCTGAGACTATAAAGTACCTAATACCTAATAATACCTAATACCATCTCGTGTTGTGGATGCGTTGTTGTTCAGGGGGCGACGCCGTCACAGTGGTTCCAGACACGCAGGAGCTGTGCCGAAGACTGGAGGAGAAGATTGCCAACCTCACCCGCATGGGAAGCAACCTGCAGCACGAGAACCAGGGTGAGTGGAGTTGTCTCCCTTACATCACTTAGCGCTGCATCGAGCCTAAGGGACTGGTTGGTTTAACTCATTCGCATCGCAACGATTTTGAATTATTAAAAAACCTCACAAATCACTTCAGCCATGCACACAAGCAAAACATACATAAACAAAAGGAGAAATGAAAGAAGATTATGGGTTTTTACTTCAGGGAAGTGGTAGATCAGACTTTTTTTTATATATAGGCTTTATATAGAAAAACTCTTCACCGATTTACAATGAACCTCGACAAAAGCAAAGTCAGGGGCAAAATTGTGGTCTAAGGGAGTGAAGCGAGTTTAGAAGTGACCAAGTATGTAGAAACTTTGAACTTTGTGAACTTGGGTGTAGAATCCTTCACTTTCTGTGTGTTTTTTGTTTCTCTGACAGAAATGGCCCAGCTGATCAGCGTCCAGGGCCACAAACTGGAGGTGGTGAGGAAGAACGAGCGGCAGATGGCCGACAACAGGAGGTGACCCGCTGTCAGCCATGCTGACCAATGGAAGATGCACGACTCTTTGTCGGTTTTCAGGCATGGTAGACCTCCGCGAATCGCGGAAAATCCGCGAAAGTAAAAATATGACAACAGAAAGAAAAAAAAGCCCGGGGTAAAAATTCGCTCAGGTGCCTAAAAATTACGTGCGTTAAAACCTATGCAATCGCTTTGCGGAACCGGATGTGAATGACAAGCAACTTCCCGCCGAAGTTAGCAGTCGTGCACGGACTTGCTCACACCACACGTTTCCAGATTTGTGATCCTAGTGCTTCTTTTTCTTCTTCTTCTTCATTTTGTCGCCCAACTTCATCATTTTAGTTTGAGTCGACATCTTTCAAATGAAATGCAGAATCGGTTGGATATTCTTCCGCGAAACTCACTTTGCCCCCACTACCATACTTGGTTTTACATTCGCAATTTTTAGTCAATAGTTTGCAGTTAAGTCTGGACTCTCAGATAACTTCATGGATGCTCCTGCTTTCAGGATGTCCTGCAGTTCAGGATTTTTGTTATTGCTTTGGAGCCGGCGTCGCCGGATTATGAGAAATTTGAGAAGATGCATTGTGCTGGTTATAGAGGTCATGAAGTTTAACCAGAAGTGAAATTGAGAAGATGCATTGTGCTGGTTATAGAGGTCATGAATTTTAACCAGAAGTGAAAGAGCCTGTCAGTACATTGGAAACTTGTTTCCCTTCAGCTTCTAGGAGGCATTGTCCCCCGTAACCCCCAGGAGGGGCGCTGTCCCTGCACTCTACGGGACCTGGGCGGCACCTGGGCCCTGCCTTTCAGGATTTTTTTCATTTCCCAGGAGCACCCATGTCAGTTCAATGTAATCGAAAGAAGCAAGTTGTGAACTTTTAGTGAGCATTTGTTCCATCAGAGTTAGGAGTCTCTCAACCTGCTTCACTTGACCAAGTTGGGTCGCGTGGCTGAGTAATAGCGCTCCGGTGACTTAAACACCGAAGTAATGACAAGTAAGTTTATTCCGTTTATTCTAAAAACCTTTATCATGCTAAGAGTTTGACAACTGGCAAAAAAAGCAAAGGCATTAATTAAAACATCCCATGCCATCCCCCAAAAAAGTAAAATATGGATTATCCTTAGTAAATGGTCAACTTAGGATGATGATTTGACCGCCAGGGGGCAGTCAAACCAGTAGGGGCTTAGCACGCGATATTCTTAGTTGGGCGTAGTGAGAGAGAGAGAGAGAGAGGGAGATGAGTGCCCCCTGGTGGTAAAATGCATGTCCTAAGTTGCTCATTACTGTAAGTTGTTGTTGACTAAAAGCTTGTTTTTGAGTTATGATTTCTGGAAGCTTCCTCCATCAAATCTATGGCTTGATTTAATTTTTTTTTAATTTCATTCATTCAGTGATTAAAATATACATAAAGTACACAGAAAAATCCATTAATATTCTAATTCTCTCAGTTTCGAAATAAAGTATTTAATATAATGCATGTATGCTTATGTATATAGATAATAACCGTCATCATCATGATCGCTTAGGTAATTTAAAAAAAAAAGATATCCTCATTGGATCTGACAGGTTTTTTTATTCAGTCATTTTGGCCAAGACACACATGTAAGCATTTTGAGAAAACACTGTCTAAAGTCTAGCCTAGCTGAAGAAAATGCATTGACCTACTTGTTTTAAAACACTTATAAGACCATTCAGAGACCATATTAAAGATTATCCTTTATAAATAGGAGAGCTAAACACACACACTTTGCATGACACACATGTAGGCAAAGCTTCTTGACTATGAATTCATTTCAGGCTAGCTTTCCAGAACAGTGCTTGCATCATCCCATCAAGAAGCAGTAATTGAAGGTAATTGGCACACAAATGCACACAAGTTAACAATTAAAAAAAAAGAATAATTGTTAGATTTCATCAGCAAACATTGCCCAATGTGGTGTATGAAATTTTATAAAAAAGATTTTGAGCTGCATTTACTACATTGATACTGTTTTGCATTTTGAAGATAGGAATAGATTAAAAACAAAGAAAGAAGCACGCTCAGTATAAAAAAGAGCGTGAAAGCATGTTAATACCAGTGACCCAGCACCACGAAAGGGACATTAAGTGTCAAACTGACCATTCTGAGAAAATTATACATTTGAAAACTTCAGACAATTCTCATTCTAATGATACGAGAAGCATTCTTGTATCTTTTTTTCGTTCCAGAGTTATGAGCATTTAAAGTTAGTAGGGTGAGTGTCGTCCGTTTTGAGAAAACACTGTCTAAAGTCTAGCCTAGCTGAAGAAAATGCATTGACCTACTCGTCTAAAACACTTATAAGATCACTTATAAGATCATTTAGAGACCATAGTAGAGATTATCCTTTATAAATATGAAAGATAAAATGTTGGAGAACACAAAAATACCCATAGTTCAAAATTGACAAACAAATTATATTTTTGACTTTTTAAGCCTATTGTGAGAAACTAGCCCAGCGACTTAATGTCCCTTTCGTGGTACTGGGTCACATATCTCTGTGCACACCCAGTATATTGAAATAAACATTATACAGGCAAAAGCTCAGTATTCTTATCACCCTACAGACCAGACAAAGCTGTCCGCAATTATTGGGTGCCATCGCTATTGGCCACTGCAACGACCACCTTTTGCAAGAGTGAATGCCCGTGGTAGATGCTTGAGTACTGACCAAACAAGGGAGTAACTCTCGCCAATAACCCTATTTGAGGCCACTAAATGGCTGCCTTTTGCAAGAGTGAATGCCCTTTTGGATATTGACCAACAAGGGCTTAACTCTCACTGTCAAGGGGGTTAATAACCCTAGTTGCAGTGGCCAATACTGGAGACTCTTTTAGTAATAAATAAGTGGCGTAGAGACTGAACACAACTAGACTAGCCTGATTCAGACCTGTTTACTCTACTCTTTTCGAGTAGTATTCTACTCAATTTAGATCTCTACTACTCTTGAAAATTGAAAATAATGCTCTTTAATTCTTGATTACTACTCATTTTCAGTGAACATTGTTTGATGGTTTAATGAATAAAACTACACATTTTGTACCAAAACTACTAATTTCAGCTATCCAGACTACTCAAGACTTGTGTAAGGGGTAAACAGGTCTGCTGATTACTTGGTGCCCGTTAGGCAGAGTTTGACTGTATAGGGGTTTGAGTCTCTTGAACAAAGCGCTTATAGAAACACGTTTTGTTTGTTGTTGTTTTGTTCTGTCTTAGTGAGAAACCTTGTAATTCTGACATTTTGATGATTTTGATTGTAATGAAAACGTTGATGATAATAAAAAACATCTACTTTGTTTAGCATGAATTTTTTGGTTTATTTTAAGCAGTTGAACACTATCGTCTGCTGTCCATTTCAGTCGTATTTATATAATAATAATAATAATAATGGTAATGAATTTATAAAACTGAAGACATTCCTTTGTTCATATAGTGTACTTTAAGACATTGAGATCCATGTCTAATGACTATAAGGGCTGTGAATGTTTTTTCAGCACTCCATGTGTACAGCTGTCTTGTGTTGCTCAGTAATTTTGAAACTTTTAGAGTTAATCTTTGAGATTACTCGGTAGTGTAAGTTTTAGAAGCAATATACGTCTAGCTACAATAACTGCTCTATTAGTATCCGTGCTAGATCTGAGTAGGATAACCATGATATAAAAAAAAATCTCAACAGTATTTTATATATTGGGCATTTTGTGAACGATGAAACATGCCAAAATATTTGCATAAATGTTTGTGTATGTATGATGTATAATAGCTGGGTTTTTTTTAAATTAAAACATTTCCGTCCATATACATATATATTTTTTAATATTTCATGATATCGACAGAAAACAAAAAGAAGAAAGTGTGTATTCGTGTGTATGTGTCTACTGTGCATTCTCTGTTTGTATGCCTATGTGCGCGTGTGCGTGTGCGTGTACGTGTGTGCATAATTATGTGTGCGCATATTTGTGAGCGTATGTATGCGTGAATGTGTTTATCACTTTATGTACCTCCGTGTGTGTGTGTTCGTGTGTTCCATGTATCTGTTGCTTGAGAAATGGCACCAAGTTAACCTGTGTATGCAATTAAAAGACTATTTTACTTTTCTTTTCCATGCATTTCTATTCTATTACTTTCTGTATGCATTTCCATGATATAAATTAGAAACTGCTGAATTTTAAACACTAGAACTGGTACTGCTGCCATGTTGTTGTTTTATTTACTAAAATACTTAAATTGAGGATATTTAATGTCTATTTGTTGTTATTTAAAAAAAAAAAAATTATTTGAAGTGTTAGGAGAACATGGAAAAGGATTTACCCTATTTTATGGACAATAAGGCAGCACTTTTTTTTCTCCACCAGACCGAGACCCCTCCACCTTATAGTACAGTATGACTAATAATCTATGTTAAGAATTTATACTAATAAAATCCGAAATTTGTGTAAAATTAATACACCTTATAATATACTATATAGGCCTTATAGTCCATAAAATTACGGTTGATTCTTTTTGTTCCTTTGATTAAAACTCTTTCATTCCTACCAGCAGCTTTTGTTGCTCTGTAACAGCTATTCTGAGAGCCTGGCTTTATTTATAGAGCTGCTGTCTCTCAATTCCTGGATTTCCAGAGAGAGTGAAAGTGTGAAAAGGGGTGCTTGTGTTATTGTGTATCTAAGGTATATTGCCGTGGGATATTCACTGGTCTGGCTTATTAGCTTTGGAAAACCTCTTTTAGCAATTAAGTGTGATCATTGACAGAGAAAACAGGGGGGGTGGGGGACAGCGCTGAGAAAATCTGTTAATCGAGTAAAGTTGCTCACAGAAACCAGAGAGTTACAAGAAGGCTGAGTGGGAAAAGTTGCTCGTAGGAATGAGGAGGACAAAAAGATGGTAAATTTACAGAAATCAGAGAGTTAACCATAAGTGGTTTTTTTGTTTGTTTCCTCGTTTGTTTGTTGTGTGTGTTGACTTTGAAGGTTTCTAACCAAGATGTGCTGTGTGTCTCTTTCTAACATATTTTTATATGCTTTGAAGAAATAAAGTATTGAATATGTGTCTATATTTGTACACATTATCGATGGCTTAGAGTCAAAACGGACTATCTTGAGATAGTCCATTGACTTATTATTGACATTGCAAAAACTAAGAACTTGTATTAAAAAAGATTGCAAATAATATAAAATTTGGATTATGCTTTTTATATCTGCGTAGTCTTTTTTTGAACAAGTTATTAGTTTTTGCAATATGTTCAATAATGCGTCAATGGACTATCTAAAGATAGTCCGTTTTGACTCCAAGCCATCGTTATTTGGATGAAATGAAATATACACAAATATATACTATGTTTGTATGCATGTTCTTTTCTGAATAAAAATGTAACGCGGAGCAATTTAAGTAAACAAATGAATATGTACCATGCTTGTATGCATTCCTGTTCAAATGAAAACCTCAGCATGTAACATTATTCAGAGACAAAGATTGTGGATATGCTGTGTGTCCAGTTGTGCTAAAACTTTCCGGTAAAGGTAAAGATGTGCCCCCCCCCCCCCCCCCCTGCATTTCTCGGTTAATTGTATTTTTCCGTTTTTTGCCTTTCTTACCATACATAAAGCTGTATTTTAGGAACATTTTTAGCTAATAACCTTTTTGGAATACTAACCCTAACCCTAACCCTAGCCGCCCTAACCCTAACCCTACCCTCCACTATGTACTGCAGTACACCGCGATTTGTCACAGTTGTGGTTCGTTGCGTTTTTCCGTCTTATAGGGTGGGGGGTAGGGTTAGGGTTAGGGATAGGGTTAGTATTCCAAAAAGGTTATTAGCTAAAAATGTTCCTAAAATACAGCTTTATGTATGGTAAGAGGCAAAAACGGAAAAATACAATTAACCGAGAAATGCAGGGGGGGGGTGGCACATCTTGACCTTTCCAAACTTTCCATATGTTTTGTCTTTGTTTACCTTACCCTTTCTCCTTTCATACAAGTTCATGCAAATGTTTTGAAATAAACCATATCTAAACTGTATTGTAAAGATCACCTACCTACTTTTGATTTGTGTCGTCCGTTCATGTTGTTAATGTACCCACCATTTTTATATTGAGTTGTTTCCCAGTTTTTGTGTTGGTATTTTGAAAATAAATATCTAAAGCAAACAAAATGTTACTTTTTTTTTTTTTTTTTTTGTGTGTGTTGTATTTGTGTACGGTAGTTTAATGTATGAAAGTTTGTATTAATCCTATTGGCTACTGCAACGAACACCTTTTGCAAGAGTGAATGCCCTTGGTGGGTGGGGGAAGATGCTTGAGTACTGACCAAACAAGGGAATAACTCTCACCAATAACCCTATTTGAGGCTACTGAATTTTGCAAGAGTGAATGCCCTTTTGGATACTGACCAACAAGGGATTAACTCTTGCCATCAAGGGCGTTAATAACCCTAGTTGCAGTGGCCAATAGTAGTATCACCTGTTGATTTAGTTTGTGTAAAACCATCTGTCTATTTCGTCGCATCTACCTCTGGCGTTTCTTGCCCCCCCCCCCCCCTCTCTCTCTCTCTCTCTCTCTCTCTCTCTCTCATCTCTCTCTCTCTCTCTCCCTCTCTCTCTCTCTAGGCATTAGCATTGTCAGAGGATTAAGAATTTCTGACAGTACAGAGGAGTGGCTTCTCTTGTCAGAGGTTTTGCCTTTTTATTCAGTGTTATCTTTTCTGTTAAATAGCATTCCAGAGTGATTTCTCACGGCATTAAGTCTTTTTGGTGATGTTGGGAACTCATTTCAGTGTTGTCTCTCTTCAGTCTAAGGCATTCATGGTCATTTTACTGCGCTTTTCAGATGATTGGACTCCAGACTATTCTGATGCCCCCCCCCCCCCCCCTTCTCTCTCTCTCTCTCTCTCATCTCTCTCTCTCTCTCTCTCTCTCTCTCTCTCTCTCTCTCTCTCTCTCGTCTCTCTCTCTCTCGTCTCTCTCTTCTTCTTTGCCTGTGTGTGTCTAAACTATATTTGTGCATAGGTTGGTTTCACATTTAATGCATTTTTTGACCTAAGAAAAGACATAACTGTATTTTAACATGTACAAAACTTTGGCTTTGTACAAGAAAATTATTACCCCCCCCCCAAAAAAAAAAAAAAGACGACTGGTGTATTTAACAATTTTGTTTTGTCTCTTGTGAATAAAATAACGTCACTTTACACTTGTCAAGTTAAAAATGTCTTAGTTACTTTCTTTGATCAAATACTATTTTGCCTCTCTCCCCAGAGAAAGATCCTATGTTAATGAACATGCACTTTTATATATTATGCATTATTCAGATCAGCATGTATTCTGTAATGACTTTTTTTCATTATTGATAAAGATTTCTTTTAGTGAAGTGTTGTAGGCTTAGTTACCCAAACAAAATAATGTCATTTTTTTTTTTTTCTTTGATAATTTTTTGTATTGTGTCGATAGCTACTTCTATTTTCATACTTAGCTATGTTATTTTGCATTTACAAAAACTGCTAAATTCGGTTCAAATATTATTTTGAGAGCAAACTTTTTAATGGAAAAGCCTACTCTCGGCAACAATACTATCTTAATATTTGAATAAACTCTAGAGCACTCCTGCACGTTTACACACACACACGCACGCACGCACACAAACACATGCGTGTCTGTACACTCATTCATGATGAAAATGTACTTAGAGTGAACATACGCGTTTGTGTGTGTCTTTGTCTCAATCAGACAATGTGTGTTTGTGTTTGTGTGTGTGTCTGTAGGGAGGGGGGGGGGTGATTGAGTGTGACTCTGAGTCTGGATGTCTGTCTGTCTGCCTGCCTGTCTGTCTGTCTGTCTGTCAGTCTTGCCTGTCTGTGCATTTGTCTGTCGATCAGTCTGTGTAGCCTACCCTATGTCTGTAATGGAAAGTTTGATTTTTTTTCAGGGGTGGGGTGTGGGTGGGGGGGGGTGTGTGTGTTGAACTGCAAAGAAAGCAGTCATATACTTTCAGTTTTCCTTCAAGTTAAAATACAGCATCCAACTCGATCACGAAATGTAGAGACGAGAAATATGTAAACAAAAAGTAACATTTTCTTTCTGGACAACTAAAATCAACTTTTCAATGGAAGTATTACATCATCCTGTCTTCTACACTCCCCCCCCCCCTCCTTACACCCTTAACACCCCCCCCCCCCCCCCACACACACACACACACACACACCATGACCACCACCACCTCTCACTCCTATCCCTTTTCAACCTGTTTTGTTGTTGTTTTTTGTCATTTTATGTAAGTACACTATACGATTTTGTTCCCTACATTATTTGAGTGCCGTCGCTTGCATTTCAGTCTTTCTGGAAGATAAAATATTGAATAAGCGTTAAACGTTGTAGAATTTTTTTGGGGTGAAATGCACTGACATTTTACAATAGTTTTGGGGGGTGTTTTTTTTAATAAAGAATTTTATGGATAAAATAAATCCCGTCTGTGATAATGCATAGTTGTGTATTTCTTAGGAGAAAAAACACCCCAACACCTACATTCGATTTTTGTTTGTTCTAATGAATAACTCATGTATGAACCCGGATTTAATGCGTTTTATTTCGGCACATTTGAACGTAAACGCACAGATTAAAATCTCTTAAAAGTTCTCAGCATGAATACACTATTTTTGATATGCCTGAAAAGCCAGCATATCTTTGTGCAATCAACACATAAATGAACAGATCGTTCTCGAGTGCCCTTGTTTAGACCCCAAGTTACATGCAAATGTTTTTGTTCTGATGACGGCCTGATTAAGAACGTGTAGCATACAAAATGAAGAGACAGAGAGAGAGAGAGAGAGATACATACAGACGGACGGACGGACAGAGAGAGATACATACAGACAGACGGACGGACGGACAGGGAGAGATACAGACAGACAGACGGACAGAGAGAGATACAGACGGACGGACGGACAGAGAGAGATACAGACGGACGGACGGACAGAGAGAGAGAGGCATACAGACGGACGAACAGAGAGAGAGAGAGAGAGGCCATACGGACAGACAGGCGGACGTACAGAGGGAGAGGGGGGGGGGGGGGGAGGGGCATACAGACCAACGGACGGACAGGCAGACAAACAGAAACACAGAGAAAAGCAACACAAAAAACAAACATAAACAAATACAGAAGAAAACCGACAAGAGAAACCACGAAATTCGCAAGCACTACACCCCCCACCCCCACCACCCCAAACAAGTTGGAAAAACAACAGTAAGCTTCCAAGTTAACGATTTTGACCCACCCCCGTTGTCCGTCAAAGACCATTATATGTTTTTAAAAGAAATCGTATTTTATTGTCTTGGAATCCCAAAATAAAATCTGTCCCTGTCCCGCTCTTCAGATAATCTGTCTCTAAAACAGGACTACACACACAAAGGACAAGGACATTTCACAGGCTCACTAGAAAAGGCAGCTATGAGGTTACTGTTCGCTTAATGATGTTTGTACGCATACACTAAAAGTAATAAAGACAAATAACTGCTGCGGGATTTTAGTCTAATGTGGGGGAGGGGGGGGGGGGGGGGGGGGGGGGTGGGGGGGGGGGGGGGGGGGTGGGGGGTGGGGGGGGTGGGGGGGGGGGTGGGGGTGGGGGGGGGGGGGGGGGGGGGGGGGGGGGGGTGGGGGGTGGGGGGGGGGGGGGGGGGGGGGGGGGGGGGGAGGCAGTACTGTGGTTAGTATTAAATCCGAGAAAACAAACACTAAAACAAAACCCTTACGATGTTTCGTGTCTTTAGACACGTCTTCTAAAAAAAAACGTAAATCTTAAACTAAGTTTAGTTTAGTTTCGGATTTGCATTTTCTTTCGTGTTGTTTGAAGTCAGTCCCAGAAGGTGGGTGTGTCTATGTATATGACTCGAAACGTCGGGGTTTTGTTTTAGTGTTAAGTTTTCTTGGATTTACCACGGACTTGTAGTTTATACAAGTCCGTGGATTTACTAACCACATTGGGTTTTTTTTAAATGTTTGTACGCAGTTCTGCAATTATTGGGAATAATGCGAGCTAAAAATGTTGGAATCCCCGCATTTTCAGGACCGGATCAGACTTTTGAAGGGGGGTGCTTGAAACTTTTTTTAGGCTGGGGTCCAGGGGCCGCCTAGGCCCCGGTGGGGTCCAGGGGCAAACCTGGTGGGGGGTTCAGGGGGGCAAAGCCCCCATTTACCGAAAACGAGTTTTCAACATTTTAAAACTTTTGTGGCATCTCCTGTGAGCTCAGAACAGAACTTCTTAAGAGCGTTGACAGCCGAGGGGGGGGGTGCTGCAGCACCCAAAGCACCCCCCCCCCCCCCTAGATCCGGCCCTGATTTTGATGAAAACAGAAATGCCCAGAAACAGATGAAAGCAGAAACGTTATGCCCCCCCAGGCTGATATTTTAGAGTTTATTCAGAAAAAAAAGGTTATGAATAGGCCTATTTCACACGACACAATCATCTTCGGTAATAATAAATTATTATATACCAATCTTCAATTATTAAGATAAGCAAAGGAGACTGCCAAGAGTGGGATATAAAATCATAACTTCACATTATATTATCATTACTGTCTTGTCAACGCGAGCTGTACCTACCAAAGCTGGACCCAGACTTTAACAAGCTGTGCAGAGCTACCCCAAGGATTCATTCAACGCTGACGACAAAATGTAATGCTGGCACACAACGAAGCCACTCTCAAGAAGATTCATCATGGCTCGACTGAATCAACAGTACCAGCTGTCACAGATCTACACAAGCCATTCTGTGCGTGCCACTTGGAACGTCTAGCCGTCGATCTAGGCCAAGGCTACTCAACTCCATGACCAGCCATGCGCGTCAGATAATAGCAGAAGATTCGAGCTATGCAATTTTATCACAGGGAGAGTCCATGTTGATAATGTAGACGCAGTACTGTCGCAAGAACAGCTCGAATTCATCTTCTGTCCGGAAATAAAAATGAGACAACTGAACATGTGCGAAGAGCTACCGCACCTCCGTTTTAGAAAAATGCGTGTTTTCCGGGCCTGTGATTGACGTTCTTGTCAAAGCTGACTCCCCTCTTTTTCACGGTGTGTTGAGATTGACTAGCTCTCGTTAAGTGTGTACGTTTTATTGTTGGTGTTTACAACGTTAAAATAACAACAATTGTCGTTAGTGTTTCAGTTCATTGCTTCTGTTTGTGTTTATCTTTACTATGATACGTTACATTTTGTCACCACATCTTATGAAGTACATTTGTGTTAAAATTTTCTATTTTGTTGAACTATATTCTTTGCGCAAGAATGCGTGTTACAGTGTGTGTGCTGCGACCATTGTTTTAAAAATGAATGCGTTTTCATTTTATCTGCAAATCTGATGCTGTTTCTTTTTCTTGCTTTTCTGTTGATACATATCGGTATATATCCGTTATTAGGACTTTGGAATGGGATATTGCTTTTATCCTATCTCTCGAGCCTTGCTGTTTTATCACACGGTTTAAACAGCAAGGCTCTTGATATAGGATAAAAGCAATATCCCACTCGAGCCTTGCTGTTTATACACTCGGTCTCCGACCTCGGGTGATTAACAGCAAGGCTCTTGAGATAGGATAAAAGCAATATCCCACTCCAAAGTCCTAATAACTGATAATACCACCCAAAGAAAGTGAAATAATCCTGTGCAACAATATCACGCGATATCGCGCCCACAAATAGACGGGCACACTGAAACATTTTGATCATGATGTTTGTTGCCTGTGTGTCGTTTCCGACAATAACTGCCAGAAAGCAGAGGGGACAGCTGGCCTAAAATTGGTTTATAGTGGAGAAGCCTTGCCCAGGGCACATCATCATTTTCTCGACTCGGCCAAAGGAGCCATTTCCCGGATTTGAGGGCAATCCCATTGGCTGGCTGCCCCCCCCCCCCCCCCCCCCAAACCCCACCCCTCCCCCCCCCCCCCCCCCCCCCCCCCCCCCCCCCCCCCCCCCCCCCCCCCCCCCCCACCCCCCCCCCCCCCCCCCCCCCCCACCCCCCCCCCCCCCCCACCCCCCCCCACCCCCCCCCCCCCCCCCCCCCCCCCCCCCCCCCCCCCCCCCCCCCCCCTCCCCTAGTTACGCATCCGTATATCTGTATGATAGTTGTTCGGATGTGTGTGTTGCGTCTGTGATCTAATCTCCAAACTTTAACGTTGGCATTTTCTCGGGAATAGAAGGCGTACATTGTTCAAACTTTGCATACACATAGATGTTTATGCAAGCTTTCAAACAATAATGATTTGAATAATTAAATACTTAAAACAACACTGTAAACAGATAACAAACAGATAACATTTTAGATTAGTGGGTTAGAGAGTATTCAACAGGCAACATGAGTTAAGAAACTCATCAACACTGAAAGCCTCGATAGCTCATTGGTAGAGTGTCTGTCTGTCATGCCAATGGTTCCGTGTTCGATGCTCGGAACGGGTACTTTTAAAACAATTTTTTTTACAAAGTTGTATCCATTAACGATAGTTTCATTTGTACTTTAAAATTTTATTGGCAATCTTGTACTTTAGACCCCACCCCCCTCAATCTTTGTTTGTTGGTTGTCCCACATGTGCCTGTTCGAGTGTTGCCCCTGTACCATTTTGCTCAGTTGGCTTCTACCCTCATAAACTGTAATCACACTATGTTTCCACAACTCCCACTATTTCTCTCCCACTGACCTTTGGACTTCATCATCTTTTTGATAGTTCTGTTGTTGTAATAAAGGGGGACTTCCATCAGGCAGAAAGACTGCAAGCAAAAAATGTAGCCACCCGGATGGTCGGCCTCAATGTAATGGGGGGGGGGGGGTGAAGGGGGGGGGGGGGGGAGGGGGGGGGGGGGGGGAGGGGGGGGGGGGGGGGAGGAGGGGGGGGGGAGAAGGGATGCAAGGTGGGTCCGGAGTTGGGAAGGGTAGGCGTGGTTGTGGAGGGAGGGATTGGGGAAATGGGTGTGAATTGGGGAGGGGGGGGGGGGGGGCGTTGCTTATTCAAATCCGGGACATGAAGCCTTCCACTGAGGCTGATGTCACTGCCTCAGCTGGAAGGGAGTTCCAATCTCCGATGGTCCGAGGAAAGAAAGAAAACTTTCTGTAGCTCGTTATGCAGGAGGGAAGAAGGTAAGTTGATTGGTGTGACTGTCTTGATTGTCTGGCTGGCCGATTGAGGGATGGGCTGTGCGGGGTATTGATAGAAATGTCCCCATTAGGAAGCTTGAAGAAGGCAGTCAGTCTGGAAGCGCGTCTTCTGTCGGTGAGTGGAGTCCAGTGCAGCTGAGTGTACGTTTTCCACGCTGGATGTCTGGCGGTGCCTATTCACCACCCAGCGGGCAGCTTTTCGCTGCACCTTCTCCACCCTGCCGACATCTTTCGCAGTGTGCGGATCCCATACCGGAGAGGCATACTCAAGGATGGGCCTGACGAGTGTCTTTGATT
Source organism: Phymorhynchus buccinoides (assembly GCA_017654935.2). NCBI lineage: Eukaryota > Metazoa > Mollusca > Gastropoda > Neogastropoda > Raphitomidae > Phymorhynchus > Phymorhynchus buccinoides. Next base: position 19,256,830 of record CM065692.1, read on the forward strand.
TTGACCGAACCCACTTTCAAATTCCGCCGGAGGAAGTCCAGGGTTTTGCTGGCTTTGCTGGTCACATTGGAGATGTGGGAGTCCCATCTAAGATCTTGTGAGATGTGACTCCCAGGTATTTCGTCTCCTCTACTCTTTGAAGGTCTTGTCTGTGGAGTTGGTATTTCTCGATCAGGGTATTCCTCTTCCTGGTCACGTGGAGAGTCTGGCATTTACCCCGATGTAAGGACTGATTGTGAACTATTCTCACAAGAGGAAGATCTACAACCTGTCAACTTTGCTGTCTTCACTTCATGACTAAGTGCTTAGGGCACGAAACGTTGAAGTTTTCCCTCTCACAGGTACCTTGTTCAGTTTCTCTACACACCATTCTTACGTTGCTCCAAAAGGTACTGCAGTCAATGTTTTCATCTTCTTGAAGGCTTTGCCTTTTGTTTATAGTTTAAATTATGTTTTTGTGTTCTTACACTAGTATTCCTTTTAGGCCTACTCAAATAATTGTTATCACTATTATTCAATATTAGTTAAGCAGGCATGTCCGCAGTAAAGAACAGACCGACCGGCCCCCATTTTTCAGTCTTTTTTCCCCCAAAGGTGCCAGAATGGTCAACATACTGACCGTGGGCCCAAAAGAGAAGAAGAAGAAGAAGAAGAAGAAGCATAGAGGCCTATATTATTAATGGGAGCTGTATGATAAAATGATTGTCTACAGCATTGGAATACAGTGGTATAACTTAGTATTAAATGTTCGTGGAAGACTCTTCGTGTGACTCTTCTACTACAGAATGAAATCAGTGATCAAAGTTATTTGATTTGGCCTAAAGGGAATACTTTTTGTTTTATTTGTCCAATTCACATTACTTTGCTCTCTCACTACAAAAAATACAGAGCACAGAAATAATCACTTCACGTTACTTTACTCTCTCACTACAACAAATATATAACACAGAATTCATTACTTCACGTTACTTTACTCTCTCACTACAAAAAATACATAACACATAAATCATCACTTCACATTACTTTACTCTCTCACTACAAAAAATACCTAGCGCGGTAGAAATCATCACTTCACATGACTTTTTTTTTTCTTTTTTGTTCATTTTTTCCCCATATGTATTATTCGTTTGTTATTATGTTCATTACAAACATTCTTCATTGATCAAAATCATCGTGACCTTAAAGGGAATACTAGCGTACACACACAAACATAATTTGATTAACCTACACACAAAAATGCAAACATATACGGACACATATTTAGCTCTCCTCCTTTATATATGGCGACGGACACAATTCCATTTACGGAAGAAGTAAAAAAGTTTCCTGCCCACAACAGCACGTGATGTTGTTCGTTAACATTTTCATTTCATGCTAACTTTTTAATTAACATTAACCCAATTAGCTGCGTTTTATTTCCCACACGGCTTAATTAATATAATACATTTTTTTCGTTTGCAAATTTCTGCCAAAGAAGATAATGAAAGCGTGGATACAATTAATTAATTCAGTTTCATTACGTGTTTTTGTATTCTGGAAGGAAATGTCCGTTCATTTTTTGGGGAGTCATGTCACTCTCTCGTGGAAAAGGAGTCGACAGTCTTCGCATGTTTATGACAACATGGCGCGATGGTAGACCGCATGCTGTCTGTCTGTCCGTCTGTCTGTCTGTCTGTCTGTTTTCTTCTCCTCCCTTTGTCTTGATCTTTCTCGTTCCCCTTCTCCTCTCTCTCTAGTCTCTTTCTTTCTTTCTTTTCTTTCTTTGGTTTCCTTCTTTATTTCTTTATTTCTTCTTATCCTCCTTTTCCTCCGCCTCCTTATTTTTCTTCTTCTTCTTTTTTTTTCTTCTTCTTCTTCTTCTTCTTCTTCTTCTTTCTTCTTCTTCTTCTTCTTCATCGTCGTCGTCTTCTTCTTCTTCTTCTTCTTCTTCTTCTTCTTTCTTCTTCTTCTTCTTCTTCTTCTTCTTCGTCGTCGTCGTCATCGTCGTCGTCGTCATCATTCATTCTTCTTCTTCTTCTTCTGCTTCTTCTTCTTCTTCTTCTTCTTCTTTTTCTTTTTCTTCGTCTTCTTTTTCTTCTTCTTCTTCTTCTTCTTCTTCTTCTTCTTCTTCTTTCTTCTTCTTCTTTCTTCTTCCTCTTTTTCTTCTTCTTCTTCTTCTTCTTCTTCTTCTTCTTCTTCTTCTTCTTCTTTGTGACAAGATGGAACACACGCCCCGCTTTCTCCCTTTCTACCATACACCCCCCCCCCCCACCCTGAGATCAAACAGGTCGCCGATTCCGAAGCGCTATCTCTTTGAACGCCGTTTTTTTCCTCTGGTGACACCCACATTGGCGGTCTCCCTTTGTTCCCCGTATCTCCTTTCCCGATCACGATAGGAAGAGGAATGTGACACGTGCCAGTGATGTAACCGGCGCGTGAGCGTTCGTACTAATATGCATAATTTGAAGCGTCGTCTCGTGATTTCTTGACGGCTAGTAACCCAATCATAGGCCCTCGGGTGTTTAAAATTAAAGGGGGATTTGAATGGAGGAAAGTCGCCAAAACATTATCTTACTCACAAGACTCTAAACCCTGGCTGAAACAACAGGGTAGAATCAATCTCTCTTGCTACCAGTCAAAATAGCCCAACTACAGGGCAACGTGGTCAGGACGATTATCCCTGACTCACAAGCATCAAGACGGAACGGCCACCAAGTCGCCCCCGCACCCAGAATCCACGAGAAGACCACGCCTGAACCGTGCCATCCCACGACGCCGCAACCGGAACGACTGGGAGCTACTCTACACCAGAGCAAGCCAAGTCACCCCAGCACTCGCCGATCCCTATGGAGGAACTTCAACACAGCTAAGTCCCTAACACAGTGCCAAGAACAATAACTGGAAACCAGGACACCTAAGAATATTAGGGACCCTTCCGGCTTGGGGCTAACCTTCTAGAAAGACAAAAGTCTTGTAAATCCTTTCGGATTTCATTGTTTTTTTCATTCATATTTTGTTTTGGCGCCATTGAGCTGCTTTATTCTTATTGTTGCATAATCTTATGCAGATTTGTGAGTAAATAAATAAAATACAAGTGTCAAATAATTCTGAACCCTTTGGTCAGACTGATGAGAGTGGAAGTCTTGTAATTTTCATGTAAAAACCTACTTCTCTCTGTCTGCCATTTAGAGCAATTCAACCACTTGCAGAACCCGGGCACAAATATAAATTATTAGATGAAAAGGGGCCGGGAAAGTTGCTCACCTTCCACACCCTAGAGAAGTGGGCTAAAAGGAGAAAAGTTTCTAAGTGAAAATTTAACACACTAAAAGCTTCCCCTAGAGACTTAGCCTTTAACCCATTACCTCGTCTTCTTCTTCTTCTTCTTCTTCTTTTTCTTCTTCTTCTTCTTCTTCTTCTTCTTCTTCTTCTTCTTCTTTCTTCTTCTTCTTTTTTTTTTTTCTTCTTCTTTTCTTCTTCTTCTTCTTCTTCTTCTCCCAAAGATCATGTCTCTGCTTAATGTGTCTGAGTCTGTTTCTTGTTAGCTGGTATCGGTGGCGTGTGTTTGATATTATGGGGTGTGTTTTCTTGTAGCTAAGTTAGAAGCAGACAAGCAGATCTCCTTTCGTTTCTCGCGGATAAAACTCTCTCTCTCTCTCTCTCTCTCTCTCTCTCTCTCTCTCTCTCTCTCTCTCTCTCTCTCTCTCTCTCTCTCTCTCTCTCTCTCTGGATGTTGATACGCTGCCTACTGTGTCACTAATTGTTATATATTTCTACTGTTGTTATTCCTGCTAATGATTTGTTTTGTCTCAATGTTCATTTATAGTATTAGTATTATGTTCATTTATAGTATTAGTTATGTATTGCATACTTATTGAACCAAGGACAGAATGGAAGAATAGGCCCAGCCTAAATTCTCATCCTTGTAAAATAAAGTATCTGAAGTCTGAAGTATGAATTCTGAAGTCTCTCTCTCTCTCTCTCTCTCTCTCTCTCTCGTCTCTCTCTCTCTCTCTCTCTCTGTCTCTGTCTGTGTTTGTATCAGGTGTGCGCGTGCCGTGTGTGCGTGCTTGTGCGCACGTGAGTGTAGGTTAGGCGCGTAATTGCTTGTGTGCGCGCTCATTGATTTGCATAGTGCGTAATAATTATGTTCACCTTACATGTGCGCGCATCTGCATTAATTTTATGATACGATTTAGCGACGAGAGCGAGCATTGCTACCAATTAGGCCCGTACATAAACGACACACGTAGTGACACAGATACGCAGATGACACTGTCATCAATTAATTAGCTCATTTACAACTTCACTGTGTCGTGACTCCTTCTGTCGCTATGAGAAGGTAGTAATTGGTTGTGATGGTTGCGCAATTCGAACTGCTTTCATTTTATTTCGTCTTGATCTTCGCCCGTCCGTCTGTCAGTCTATCTGTCTGTTTGTCCGTCCGTCTGTCTGTCTGTCTGTCTGTTTTTCTCTGTCTCTCTCTGTGTCCCTCTCTCTCTCTCTCTCTCTCTCTCTCTCTCTCTCTCTCTCTCTCTCTCTCTCTCTCTCTCTCACACACACACACACATACATACACACACAGTCTCTCTCTCTCTTTGTGCATCGCTTGGTATGATTAATACTCGGGCCATATACTCTGTCTATCTCTCTCTCTCATTCACTCTCTCTCTTCCCCCCCCTCTCTCTCTCCCTCTCCCCCTCTCTCTCTCTCTCATCTCATCTCTCTCTCTCTCTCTCTCTCTCTCTCCCATAACCCCCATACGTAAGCTCGTGTCCGTCTCCCTGTCTTTCTCACCACGACTGAATGGGCGAGGAATGAATAGACTGCTTAGGTGGAGTTATTGCCCTTAGCCCATGACGCCAGTGTAGCGTTCCATTTAGAGGCGTTTCTTAGCAACGCGAACCGCTTAGTCTTCTCTCTCTCTCTCTCTCTCTCTCTCTCTCTCTCTCTCTCTCCTCTCTCTCTCTCTCGAGCATCTCTCTGATCTCTCGCTCTCTCTCTCTCTCTCTCTCTCTCTCTCTCTACTATCTCTCTCTCTCTCTCTCTATCCTCTCCATCTCTCTCTCTCTCTCTCTCTCTTGCCAAACGTGCGGCCCCCCCCCGACATTTGTCTCTAAATGATAAAGGCCGGGAAGTCAAGTATAATATAAGCCGATATATTAATTCCCCTTGGTACGGCCAGAAAGCGCTCATTTGTCTCTGTGTGCAAAACGTGCTTGTTGATGATTCTCCTCCCTGTTCGATACTGGGTCTAACTGGCCATAAACGCGTTATCATATCATACAAAGATGATAGAAGGTGAAGGACGGAAGACGAAAGACGAGAGAGAGAGAGAGAGATGTTACTGAGAGAGAGAGAGAGAGAGAAGAGAGAGAGAGAGAGAGAGAGAGAGAGAGATATGGAGAGAGAGAGAGAGAGATATGGAGAGAGAGAGAGAGAAAAGGGGAGAAGAGAGAGAGAGAGAGAGAGATGATAGGGAGTGTGGGAGGGAGAGAGAGAGAGAGGAGGGGGAGAGAGAGAGAGAGAGAAAGAGAGAGCAGAGAAATTGGGAGAGAGAAGAGAAAGAGAGAGAGATAGAGCAGAGAGAGAGAGAGGGAGAGAGAGAAGAGAGAGAGGAGATGGAGAGAAGAGAGAGAGAGAGGAGGAGAGGTAGAGAGAGAGAGAAGATAGAGAGGGTCGAGAGGAGAGAGAGGAAGAGAGAGAGAGAAGAGAAAGAGCAGATAGAGAGAGAGAGAGAGATCGGGATAGGGAGAGAGATAGAGAGAGGGAGAGAGAGAGAGAGTCGGAGAGGATAGAGAAAGAGAGAAGATAAGGGGGGAGAGAGAAAGAGAGAGAGAGGGGGGGAGAGAGAGAGAGAGAGGGAGAGAGAGAGAGAGAGGAGAGAGAAAAGGGAGAGAGAGAGAGAGAGAGAGAGAGAGAGAGAGAGAGAGAGAGAGACGCAGACGCAGACGCAGAGGCAGGACGCAGACGCAGACTTTTTATTCTTAAAGGCCATAGCCCCTTAGAAGGGGGTACATGTATATAACAAACAACATATCCTATTATAAAATTAGGTCAAGTTGCAATCATATCCTTACGGACTTTAAATGCTTTATATACATACAAAGACAATTTCTTAACAGTATTTTCATTAGTTGTTGTTAATAGTAAAACTAATCTGAACAAACAAGGATACTTAGAGTATTTCGAAGGGATTAACTGATCTCTAATATTTTGTAAAACTGGACAAGACAAAACAAACATGAATCTCATTTTCCTCACCTTTATACAAGACAGGCCACACAGAGGGACGAGACTAGGGGGCGTGGAGAGACGATGGAGAGAGAGAGATAGCGAGAGAGAGGAGAAGCCCACCGAGAGAGAGGAGATCCGAGAGAGAAAGAGAGAGAGATGGAGAGGGACAAAACCGAATACGTCTGAAACATGTTACACTACTTACAGTTTACTGCAAAACAAAACCCAACGCATTGTTTCTGTAAAAGGGGAAGTATTGTTTTTTATTTTGATCTTTTTGTTTTTTTGCTCCTTTTGCTATATTCGCTGTTTGCTGTTTCCTTGTTTGTCTATGTTGATTAAGGCGCATTCGCCGAAATATCCAGTAGTTTTGTTTTGTCTTTTGTGAATAAAATGTCACTTTACACTTTTGTGTAGTTGTTTGTTTGTTGTATATATGTTTACTGCAAGGCTACCGGACGTATGCCAGGGTATGTGACAAAATATGAAATATGACCACACGACATTAAGCTTAAGTAAATGAACTCAAAACAAAAGGCACACAAAACCAGACTTATCATCACATCAACAGAAATACATATCAGTTTATTATGAATTCTTTTAGTTCAATGTACATAAAACATATCAGTGATATGTTCCTTAAGCACTCAATGTATATAGAATGACCGCACCACCCCCCCCACAACTTGGGATACTTGGGGGATCTTGGTATAAATAGTTTCCTCAATCTTCGGGAGGACTGTGCTTGTAACTTCCTCTAATCGTCACTTTCTTTGACTCTGCCTTCTACCATGCTTACTGTATCTACCATATTTCTGCCTACCGGTCCATTCTTCTGCCTTTTTTTCAAGAAGCACTTTCAAAAAAGGTTTCTTTCAGCCGACGCGGACATGCTGGGCCTAATTATTTCTTACTAGTCTTAGGCGCAAAAAGCATCATGACGCAATCTGCGCCCACAATGACAGGCAACTTCTGAGCGATCGAAAAGAAGAAGAAGAAGAAGAAGAAGAAGAGAAGAAAAGTAGAGAGAGAGAGAGGGGGGGAGCCTGAGAGAGAGAGAGAGAGAGAGAGAGAGAGAGAGAGAAAAGAGAGAGAGAGAGAGACTGGAAGAGGGAAGAGAGAGAGAGAGAAGAGAGAGATGACAGCGAGAGAGGAGAAGAGAGAGAAAGAGACGATAGAGAGACTGACAGAGAGAGAGGAGAGAGAGAGAGCGAGAGGATGACGAGAGAGGAGAGAGAGAGATGAGAGAGCCGAGAGCGTATAATCAAGAAAGTTATCTAATTGTTAGTGCCATGCCCATACCATGGGTGAGAAGATAACACAAAGAAACGACATCCACAAAACAGCACGGGTAATATTATATGCCTACTTTCAAAGCTTAACACACAAAAACAGCCAACTTTCTAACAATGCTCTTGTTGTGCAAAGGCAGTAATAGGACTTACTTTTAAAATAGAAGAGGGGCTTATAATACTTTGTGGGAATGATTTCTATTCGAAGGTTATTTATACACGGACAAAACAAAGAAAACGTGAGGTTTCTGTCTCGGGAAGCTGATGCAAAAGGTACTACAACATACACTTCGGTTTGGGTTCGAGTTGGTCTGCGAAAAGTGACAATTTCAGAGGAGAAGCACTTCTAAACCCTTGACGACGTGTTTCGTATTTGAATATTCATAATTTCACACAAAAGGTATGAGAGATAGAAGATAGATAGATAGAGAGAGGAAGAGAAGAGAGAGAGAGAGAGGGGGGGGGGGGGTGGGCGTTAACTACATTTAGGCCACTGGTTAGAGAGAGAAATATAAATCTGATAATGGACAGGTGTCTGGTGTGCATGTGCGTTCTAAATCGTGTCCGAGTCTCGCTCTCTCTTCTCTCTCTCTCTCTCTCCTCTCTCCTCTCTCTCTCTCTCTAATCTTTCTCTCCCTCTCTCTCTCTCCTTCTCTCTCCTCCTCTCTCTCTCTCTCTCTCTCCTCCTCTCTCTCTCTCTCTCTCTCTTCTCTTTGCGTGTGTGTGTGTGGGTTGTGTGTGTTGTGTGTGTGTGTGTGTGTGGTGTGTGTAGTGTGTTAGTTGTGTTGTGTGTGTGTAGTGGTGTGGTGTGGTTATGGGGGGGGGGGATTTACAGGTGAACGTGCGTGCGCACCTACTTGTGAGGTATACATTTGGGATATGTTGTTGTTCCGTGGTTTGTTTTGAAACCTATGTAAAAATACATGCAGGGCGCCATGGTTCATTTCTTCTGAATCGCGTTTGTACATAAAGTTAAGTCGTGTTAAAAACACAGCGAGAGAGAGAGAGATGAGAGAGAGAGAGAGAGAGAGAGAGAGGAGAGAGAGAGAGAGAGAGAGAGAGACGAGGAGATGGAGAGAGAGAGAGAGAGCAACATCGTTGCTTGTCACAAAAAAAGTTGAAGCCGCGGAAATAGTGAGATCAAGGGCGACAAGTTCCCGGAGAAAGTCACTACTAACCCGGCTGCTGCCGTTTGAAAAGAAGATCCGAATGCAGAGATCCGATAACGTCATCGGCCGTGACAGGTCACACGTGAAACATCGTCATTAATGCATATAAAGATGGGGGGGACGACCCGGTAGGCGTTACAGTGTGGCGGTACAATAGCCGATGAGTTTCCAACCGAGGGTGGTAACTGCCGACAAATATCTGTATTAGTATTTTTTAAATCGGGACTTTACTGGTGTTGCAATGCCTGCTGGGCACTGCCTCAGTATTGTTTACCACCACTTTGGTTACAAATGTTCCATAGCGAGTCATGACAGAGAGGACGTAAAACACATTTTTCATTTTTTTGTTTCATCACTCCGGAGGTACGGCAACACCAGGAATGTCACGAGTTTTAAACGATAAAGATACGAAGCCGCCGAAGCTGTTTAAAGTATATGAGTGCGCCGTTCGTTCTTCTGGGACATAGTGAACTACAGAAATTGTAGACAACTTAGCTATCTTGCTCTTTACTTCATCCCCTCTCTCAGCCCACCTTCCTCGAATTTTGGCATTGAAAATTGTTCTGAGAAGCAACATTCTGCTTTGTTTGTTGGGGGGAGACTGAAAGGTATAGGGTTAGGATCAGCCGATGCCAATGTTGGGTTTTTTCAACTGAAAGAAGCAGACTTTGAGATTGAGGGTTCGACAATTTGAGGAGAGAGACAAAGTTGTGTATGAATATTCGATGGTAAAGCGCTTTGGGCTCATTTGAGGCACAAAGCGCTATATAAATCGTACTATTATTATATTTATTATAATATTACTATGTATTATTTATTATATTAAATTTATTATTATATTAATTATGATATTCATATGCTAAAGTACAAGAGTAGAGGGGTGCCTGCCCAGAACGGCTATCTCCAAAAGGTATACAGAGCACAGAGTGGCAAGAGTTCTGACATCACACTATGTACTGAAAATTGACCCCGGTTTTCTTTGTCTACAGAGATTGAGGAGCCCGACTCGTTCTTTTTTCTATTATCTTTCGTAACACTGGTAGCACATGCCGATGTATGCGCGAAAGAACAAAATCGTATTTGCCTAAGTCAGTGGTATTGAATTTTCCGTTGAGGTTAGTGGCTGGAAGGCAATGGTTAGTTTGTTTCTGCGAAATGATAAAATGGATCAAACGGTTATTTAGTACAATGCCCCGTCTCGATGTGTCTTAGCGCTGTGAAATCGCTACTATAATTGCGTCTCTATGGTGTCCCCGTCTCTATGGTTCTTAACGCTGGAATCGCTACTATAATTTGAGTCTCTTACGTGTCCCCGTCTCTATAATTTATTTATTAGCGCTGTGAATCGCTACTAATGCGTCTCTATGTGTCCCCGTACTCTATGTGTTTCTTTTAAGCGCTGGTGGATCACTACCTAGACTTCACCAATTTCGTTTCTATGTGTCCCCGTCTCTATGTGTTCTTAGCGCTGTGAATCACTACTATAATTGCGTCTCTATGTGCCCCCGTCTCTATGTTGTTTTCTTAGCGCTGTGGCATCGCTACTGACATTGTGTCTCTCTATGTGTCCACCGTCTCTATGTGTCCCCGTCCCTATGTGTTTCTTAGCGCTGTGAATTGCTCACTATTCCGTCTCTATGTGCCCATGTGTCCCCGTCTCTATGTGTTCTTAACGCTGTGAATCGCTACTATAAAAAATACTTCGTCTCTTATGTGTCCCCGTCTCTATGTGTTCTTAGCGCATTTGAATCGCTACTATAATTGCGTCTCTATGTGCCCCCGTCTCAGTTATGTTCTTAATAACGTCTTGTGAATCGCTACTAACTAATTGCTTCTCTATGCATGTGCCCGTCGTCTCTATGCGTTCTTAAACAACACCCTGTGAATCGCTAATAATTGCGTCGCTCTATGTGTCCCCGTCTGTCTGTGTGTGTGTGTCTAATGCTGTGAATCACTACTGCAATTGTGTCTCTATGTGTCCCCGTCTTCTATGTGTTGATATATCGCTGTGGAATCGCTAACTATAATTGAGTCTCTAACTTGTCCCCGTTCTCTATGTGTTCTTAGCGCTGTGAATCGCGACTAATTACGTCTCTATGTGTCCCCGTCTCTTCTTCTATGCGTTCTTAATGGCTGTGAATCACTAACTAAAATTTTGTTTCTATGTGTCCCCGTCTCTAGGTGTTCTGTAGCGCTGTGAATCGACTTACTATAATTGCGTCTCTACGTGTCCCCGTCCAATGTCTCGAATGTGTTTCTTAAGCGCTGTGTATCGCCACTAATTGCGGTATCCTATGTGTGTCCGTTTCCTATGTGCTCTTAATGCTGTTGAATCGCTAATATCAATTGCGTCTCATAAGTGTACCCGTCCCCCCTATATGTGTATCCAGCGCTCGTGAATCAATACTATAATTGCGTTCTCTATGTGTCCCCGTCTCTCTGTGTCCGTCTATATGTGTCTTAGCGATGTGAATCACTACTATAATTTCGTCTCTATGTGTCCCGTCTCTATGCGTCTTAGCGCGTGAACCGCTACTAAAATTGCGTCTTTACGTGTCCCCGTCTCTATGTGTCTTAGCGCTGTGAATCACTACTATAATTGCGTCTCTATGTGTCCCCGTCTCTATGTGTCCCGGTCTCTATGTGTTCTTGCGCTGTGAATCGCTACTATTGCGTCTCATGGCGTACCCGGTCTCTAGTGTTCTTAGCGCTTGCGAATCGCTACAATTGGTCCTCTATGTGTCCCAGTCTCTAGTGTTCTTAGCGCTCTGTGAATCGCTACAAAATTGCGTCTCTACGTTTGTGCCCCCGTCTCTATGTGTTCTTAGCGCTGTGAATCACTACTATAACTGCATCTCTATGTGTCCCCGTCTCTATGTGTTCTTAACGCTGTGGATACTATCAATTTATGTGTCTTAGCGCTGTCCGAATCGCGTAATATAATGTGTCTCTATGTGTTCTTAGCGCGTGACATCTATACTAATGCGTCTCTATGTGTACCCGTCTCTATGTGTTCTTAACGCTGTGAAATCAATACTACAATGGTATAGGTGTCCCGCGTCTATATATGTTCTTAACGACTGGGATCACTTATAATGGGGTCTATGAGACTGGGACATGATAGAGACAGGGGACAGTGAGGGCGACACATAGAGATGAGACATAACAGAGACAGAATCGCAATAAGGGTGATACAAAAAGACCGGAAAGCGCAAATGAG
>CM065692.1:19269227-19271727 GCA_017654935.2 Phymorhynchus buccinoides
CTTTCTTTTTCGCAGGAGGATGTGAAACTGAAACGCTCTCTGTCTCTGTCTCTGTGTGTCTCACTCTCTGTGTCTCTGTCTCTGTCTATCTCTCTCTCTCTCTGTCTCTGTCTCTGTCTCTCTCTCTCTCTCTCTCTCTCTCTCTCTCTCTCTCTCTCTCTCTCTCTCTCTCTCTCTCTCTGTCTCTCTCTCTCTCTCTCTCTCTCTCTCTCTCTCTCTCTCTCTCTCTCTCTCTCTCTCTCTCTCTCTCTCTCTCTCTCTCTCTCTCTCTCTCTCTCTCTCTCTCTCTCTCTCTCTCTCTCTCTCTCTCTCTCTCTCTCTCTCTCTCTCTCTCTCTCTCTCTCTCTCTCTCTCTCTCTCTCTCTCTCTCTCTCTCTCTCTCTCTCTCTCTCTCTCTCTCTCTCTCTCTCTCTCTCTCTCTCAAACTCTCTCTCTCTCTCTCTCAAGTCTCTCTCAAAATCAGAGTATTTGCATCTGTCTGTGTCTCTGACTCTCTCTCTGAATGTCCAGTTTCTCTCTTTTATGAACATCCTCTCTCAATATAGATAAGAAGCTGGTTAGTCTCTCTCTCTGTGCAAAACTCTCACTCTCTCTCTCTCTCTCTCTCTCTCTCTCTCTCTCTCTCTCTCTCTCTCTCTCTCCCCCTCTCCTCTCTCTCTCAAACTCTCAAACAAACAAACAAACAAACAAGCAAACAAGCAAACAAACAAAATCAGAGTATTTGCATATGTATGTGTACGAGTGACAAGTGAATGAATGTCCAGTTTAAATGCTTTTATGAACATCCTAGAGAACCAAAACAATATAGATAAGAAGCTGGTTAGATGTTACGTCCACTCGGCTGCAAAACAGCTCTCTCTCTCTCTCTCTCTCTCTCTCTCTCTCTCTCTCTCTCTCTCTCTCTCTCTCTCTCTCTCTCTCTCTCTCTCTCTCTCTCTCTCTCTCTCTCTCTCTCTCTCTCTCTCTCCCTCTCTCTCTCTCTCTCTCTCTCTCTCTCTCTCTCTCTCTCTCTCTCCCTCTCTCTCTCTCTCTCTCTCTCTCTCTCTCTCTCTCTCTGTCCCCCTCTCTCTCCTCTCTCTCTCTCTCTCTCTCTCTCTCTCTCTCTCTCTCTCTCTCTCTCTCTCTCTCTCTCTCTCTCTCTCTCTTCTCCCCCTCTCTCTCTCCCCCTCTCTCTCTCTCTCTCTCTCTCTCTCTCTCTCTCTCTCTCTCTCTCTCTCTCTCTTCTCTCTCTCTCTCTCCCCCCTCTCTCTCTCTCTCTCTCTCTCTCTCTCTCTCTCTCTCTCTCTCTCTCTCTCTCTCTCTCTCTCTCTCTCTCTCTCTCTCTCTCTCTCTCTCTCTCTCTATCTCTCTGTCTCTCTCACACACACACACATGTACGCGATACAAATCAGCAATACAATTCAAAGTTGTACAATGACTAAACATAACCAACTACGAATGTCTTGGGGTGTATGAACGAACCCGCGACATATTTTTGGTAAAATAAATTGTTGGGTTTGTTGCTTGTTCCTCTATGCCCTTTGTCTACAGAGTTAGGTGGTAGTGTTATGAGTGGCTTTGATGGGGGGTTGTGTGCCTTTCAGTAAAGTACCTTTGTTTCGTGCACTATCTCCTCAATGATCTTCACTATTTGATGGAAAGCAGTGTCGAATATATCTTACTTCTTTGATGTGTTGGAGCAAAACTGTATCCGGTATGCGAAAATGAACAAAGGGTGAATACTCTCTTTCTAATTAACTCCCCCCCCCCCCCCCACACACACACCCACCAAAGTTGATTACGATACCAATCACCTAGCAGTGCGTGGGTCAGAACCAAAGTGAGACAAACAAAGCATCATTCTCAAACAAGAATGTGCCAAGTTCGCCTTTATGACCCTCCACCCACACAGTACACATCAACAATGGTGGAGAGGACAACATACAAACAAAATCAACATCTATCCAAGAGTGGCATAGCCTTCTAACCTTGAATATGTTGCACATAAACAACACACAACACAGAACAAAATGGTAAGCCTCGAAAGGAAGTTTGGTTGTATCTGGTATAATTTCAAATGTATTAATTTCAATAATAACCCAGACAATTTCGTAGCCTATATGAGACGTTCTATTCAAAGGTATACCGCTTTTGTGACATAACAAGTGAAAAATGAAATTGCGTTTTTTAAGTAAAAAAAACTATACTGCATGAAAGATAAACATCTCCAGCACACATAATCATGAAAATTTGAACAAGCCAAACCCCAGGAGTTGAGGAATTCATTTAATGCTAGTTAATTGATTCTAAGACCTACCGAAAATACAGCACAAATAACGTTTTTTCCTTTTTGATGTTATATTGATTAGTTTTGGTACTACAGTGCTTATAATTTCATATATTGTTTTGATATTCCATATGCTATTCTTTCTATCGTGGATTTTATGCCATTTTGCATTGAGGAAGGGGAAATTTACACCAAAACCGCTTATAGCAGACGACAAACTGGCATCCTTCCTCG
>CM065692.1:19276727-19281727 GCA_017654935.2 Phymorhynchus buccinoides
GGTCACTTAGGCCAGTATTGGCCACGGTTAATATAAGTAGCGACTAACGAAGTGCTCCTGGCCCGTCTCTGTGTGTCCCCCGTTTCTATGTGTCCCCGTCTCTGTGTGTCCCCGTCTCTGTGTGTCCCCCGTCTCTGTGTGTCCCCGTCTCTGTGTGTCCCCGTCTCTGTGTGTCCCCCGTCTCTGTGTGTCCCCGTCTCTGTGTGTCCCCGTCTCTGTGTGTCCCCGTCTCTGTGTGTCCCCGTCTCTGTGTGTCCCCCGTCTCTGTGTGTCCCCGTCTCTGTGTGTCCCCGTCTCTATGTGTCACCGTCTTTGTGTTCCCCGTTTCTATGTGTCCCCGTCTCTAGGGCCTCCCCGTCACTGTGTGTCCCCCGTCTCTAGTCCCCGTCTCTGTGTGTCCCCGTCTCTGTGTGTCCCCCGTCTCTATGTGTCCCCGTCTCTGTGTGTCCCTGTCTCTGTGTGTCCCCGTCTCTGTGTGTCCCCCGTCTCTGTGTGCCCCCCGTATATGTGTGTCCCCGTCTCTGTGTGTCCCCGTCTCTATGGGTCACAGATTTCGTTTCTATGTGTCCCCGTCTCTAGGGCCTATAGGTCACACAATTCCGTCTCTAGGTGTCACCAATTTCGTCTCTGTGTATCCCGTCTCTAGGTGTCACAGTTTTCGTCTCTATGTGTCCCCGTCTCTATGTGTCCCCGTCTCTATGTGTCACCAATTTCGTGTCTGTGTGTCCCCGTCTCTATGGGTCACAGATTTCGTCTCTATGTGTCCCCGTCGCTAGGGCCTATAGGTCACACATTTCCGTTTCTATGTGTCCCCGTCTCTAGGGCCTATGGGTCACACATTTCCGTCTCTATGTGTCCCCGTCTCTATGTGTCACCATGTTTCCCCGTCTCTATGTGTCCCCACTTCTCTATGTGTCAGATTTCGTCTCTATGTGTCCCCGTCTCTATGTGTCACCAGATTTCGTCTCTATGTGTCCCCGTCTCTAGGGCCTATGGGTCACACACTTCGTTTCTATGTGTCCCCGTGTGTTGTCTCTATGTGTCCCCGTCTCTATGGGTCACACACTTCGTTTCTATGTGTCCCCGTGTGTTATCTCTATGTGTCCCCGTCTCTATGTGTCACCAATTTCCTCTCTATGTATCCCCGTCTCTAGGTGTCACAGATTTCGTCTCTATGTGTCCCCGTCTCTATGTGTCACCAATTTCGTCTCTGTGTGTCCCCGTCTCTAGGTGTCACATATTTCGTATCTATGTGTCCCCGTCTCTATGTGTCACATATTTCGTCTCTCTATGTGTCCCTGTCTCTATGTGTCACCAATTTCGTTTCTATGTGTCCCCGTCTCTAGGTGTCACATATTTCGTATCTATGTGTCCCCGTCTCTATGTGTCACATATTTCGTGTCTATCCCCGTCTCTATGTGTCACACATTTTGTCTCTGTGTGTCACTCGTCTCTAGGTGTCGTTCGTCTATGTGTCACCAATTTTGTCTCTATGTGTCACCAATATTTCGTCTCTATGTGTCACCAATTTCGTTCCTATGTCTCCCCGTCTCTATGGGTCACACATTTTGTCTCTGTGTATACTCGTCTCTAGGTGTCACCAATTTCGTCTCTATGTGTCACCAATTTCGTCTCTCTGTATATGTATATGTCCTCGCTTCTGTGTGTCCCCATCTCCATTTTCTTTTTAAAATATGTCCCCGTGTATATCACGTGTCGTCTTATACTTTTCCATCTCTTTGGTTTGTTTCCAATCTCTAACTCGATCCCTTACGCTAATCCCTAATTCTGACCTAAACCTAATCTGACGGGACACATAGAGACGGGGACATGATAGAGATGATATCGCAATGAGGGTGACACATAGCGACGAGGACACATAGAGACGGGGACATTATAGAGATGCCATCGCAATGAGGGTGACACATAGCGACGAGGACACATAGAGACGGGGACATTATAGAGATGATATCGCAATGAGGGTGACACATAGCGACGAGGACACATAGAGACGGGAGGGGGGGGGGGGTCACATAGAGACGGGGATGACACATAGAGATGGTATCGCAATGAGGGTGACACATAGCGACGAGGACACATAGAGACGGTGAAATTATAGAGATGATATCGCAATGAGGGTGACACATAGCGACGAGGACACATAGAGACGGGGGCATTATAGAGATGGTGTCACAATGAGGGTGACACATAGCGACGAGGACACATAGAGACGGGGAGGACACATAGAGATGGTATCGCAATGAGGGTGACACATAGCGACGAGGACACATAGAGACGGTGAAATTATAGATATGGTATCGCAATGAGGGTGACACTTAGCGATGAGGACACATATAGACGGGGACATTATAGAGATGGTATCGCAATGAGGGTGACACATAGCGACGAGGACACATATAGACGGGGACATTATAGAGATGGTGTCACAATGAGGGTGACACATAGCGACGAGGACACATAGAGACGGGGGGGGGGACACATAGAGATGGTGTCACAATGAGGGTGATACATAGCGACGAGGACACATAGAGACGGGGGGGGGGGGGGACATAGAGATGGTGTCACAATGAGGGTGACACATAGCGACGAGGACACATAGAGACGGGGGGGGGGACACATAGAGATGGTGTCACAATGAGGGTGACACAAAGCGACGAGGACACATAGAGACGGGGGGGGGGACACATAGAGATGGTGTCACAATGAGGGTGACACATAGCGACGAGGACACATAGAGACGGGGGGGGGGACACATAGAGATGGTGTCACAATGAGGGTGACACATAGCGACGAGGACACATAGAGACGGGGGGGGGGACACATAGAGATGGTGTCACAATGAGGGTGATACATAGCGACGAGGACACATAGAGACGGGGGGGGGGGGGGGGGGCACATAGAGATGGTGTCACAATGAGGGTGACACATAGCGACGAGGACACATAGAGACGGGGGGGGGGACACATAGAGATGGTGTCACAATGAGGGTGACACATAGCGACGAGGACACATAGAGACGGGGGGGGGGACACATAGAGATGGTGTCACAATGAGGGTGACACATAGCGACGAGGACACATAGAGACGGGGGGGGGGACACATAGAGATGGTGTCACAATGAGGGTGACACATAGCGACGAGGACACATAGAGACGGGGGGGGGGACACATAGAGATGGTGTCACAATGAGGGTGATACATAGCGACGAGGACACATAGAGACGGGGGGGGGGACACATAGAGATGGTGTCACAATGAGGGTGACACATAGCGACGAGGACACATAGAGACGGGGGGGGGGACACATAGAGATGGTGTCACAATGAGGGTGACACATAGCGACGAGGACACATAGAGACGGGGGGGGGGGGACACATAGAGATGGTGTCACAATGAGGGTGATACATAGCGACGAGGACACATAGAGACGGGGGGGGGGGGGGGGGGGGGGACACATAGAGATGGTGTCACAATGAGGGTGATGCATAGCGACGAGGACACATAGAGACGGGGGGGGGGACACATAGAGATGGTGTCACAATGAGGGTGACACATAGCGACGACGAGGACACATAGAGACGGGGGGGGGGACACATAGAGATGGTGTCACAATGAGGGTGATACATAGCGACGAGGAGACACACATAGAGACAGGGGGGGGGACGACACATAGATAGAGATGGTGTCACAATGAGGGTGATGCATAGCGACGAGGACACATAGAGACGGGGGGGGGGACACATAGAGATGGTGTCACAATGAGGGTGACACAAAGCGACGAGGACACATAGAGACGGGGGGGGGGACACATAGAGATGGTGTCGCAATGAGGGTGACACAAAGCGACGAGGACACATAGAGACGGGGTGGGGGACACATAGAGATGGTGTCACAATGAGGGTGACACATAGCGACGAGGACACATAGAGACGGGGGGGGGGGGGGCACATAGAGATGGTGTCACAATGAGGGTGATGCATAGCGACGAGGACACATAGAGACGGGGTGGGGGACACATAGAGATGGTGTCACAATGAGGGTGACACATAGCGACGAGGACACATAGAGACGGGGGGGGGGGGGACACATAGAGATGGTGTCGCAATGAGGGTGACACATAGCG
The DNA here is from genome assembly GCA_017654935.2 of Phymorhynchus buccinoides. Taxonomy (NCBI): domain Eukaryota; kingdom Metazoa; phylum Mollusca; class Gastropoda; order Neogastropoda; family Raphitomidae; genus Phymorhynchus; species Phymorhynchus buccinoides. The sequence continues at coordinate 19,280,871 of CM065692.1, forward strand.
ACGAGGACACATAGAGACGGGGGGGGGGGGGGGGGACACATAGAGATGGTGTCCCAATGAGGGTGATGCATAGCGACGAGGACACATAGAGACGGGGTGGGGGACACATAGAGATGGTGTCACAATGAGGGTGACACATAGCGACGAGGACACATAGAGACGGGGGGGGGGGGGGGGAATTATAGAGATGGTGTCACAATGAGGGTGACACATAGCGACGAGGACACATAGAGACGGGGGGGGGGGGGGCACATAGAGATGGTGTCACAATGAGGGTGACACATAGCGACGAGGACACATAGAGACGGGGGGGGGGGGGACACATAGAGATGGTGTCACAATGAGGGTGACACATAGCGACGAGGACACATAGAGACGGGGGGGGGGGGGGGCACATAGAGATGGTGTCACAATGAGGGTGATGCATAGCGACGAGGACACATAGAGACGGGGTGGGGACACATAGAGATGGTGTCACAATGAGGGTGACACAAAGCGACGAGGAACCATATTATAGACGGGGACATTATAACCCTAGGACAGAGGCACTCCTCATCTTGACCAATACATTGCAAATAATATGGTTACGTTAGGTGCATTATAGTCACAGAGGCGTCTCTGTGAAATTCCAGTTGCTCCCACCTGGAGAGCGCGTCGCAGCCAGAGGCGCGCCACCCAATTTTTTTTTTATTTTTTTTTGCATGCGATTTGTGTGTGACTGATGAGGAAGGAAGAGGGAGGGGTACATTTTGACCAAATGACAACTTTTTCGTTGCCACTGGGTTTAACGTGTGCTAAGTGCATGGGCACACGGGACCTCGGGTTTATCGTCTCATCCGAAAGACTCCACGTTCAGA
>CM065692.1:19289227-19319227 GCA_017654935.2 Phymorhynchus buccinoides
GAATAAAACTAATTTGCGCACATACTACAACATATTACTGACTGTTAATTATGAACAGTTACTTATGGTAAACTGAAGTTGGCTTGAAAAAAACTTCTGAAAATATAGATGAACTAAATGTTCCTCCCGAAACAGCTGTGAGGTAGTTTGAATTCGGAAGCAGTCATTATGGTATAAACCACCCGGAGAGAGTAAGGTTGAAGGGTAAGAAGAAGTGGAGGGGGGGTGGGGTGAGGGTAATAACTCTTCACTTGAGCACCTGCCATTTAAACCAGTCCGAAAATATCTCAGCAATATTGTTCATTAGTCACACCCCTCATGTTTACGACCCTCTATCTCAAAGTCTGTTTCAGTTTTAACCCCTTCAGGACGTCACTGCCTTAGGTAAGCTAAACTTCATTACTGGCCTGGGGCTGCCTAGAAAAAAATATATAACAAATAAGAAGCGTAACAAAACTCACACTGTCAATGATGCAGTTTTGACAACATGACTGGTTGATCCAAGTTTATTTTTCGCTTTGAAATCGTGCTTAAAAATCGGAATAATTAGTCTCCTTATTACTATTACTGTTAATGAAAACATATCGGATTATTTTCTGAGGCTTGTCTAGGGCCGATGTTTTGCCAGTTTTAACATTAACATTTGAAACAGAAGAGCCAAACATAATGTGAAACGAACGCTGGAGCAGTGATGAAGAGATGTAACTCAGAAAACGTGGATGGATTGGAAAACAAACATACATGGATTTAGACAGGTCACAGACACACACAAATCGCTGTTTCGAGACTACTCAGAATTAGGCCCTTGACTGGCGTTCTCCTGTTCCGAGTATACTCGGAATTCGTCCGGAGTGAGTTAATTAAGAAAATAGGGCTTAATCAAAGTCTGATCCTAACCCTATCCCTTTCCATAAAAATGGCAGAATGCTGCCTCTCCGTGAACATTTCGATACAAAAATGTAAGGAGAGGGAGGAGGGTGACTAAAGTACACGATTGACGATTTTTGAAGGGGAAGGGAAGGGGGGGGAGAGGGGGTACATAACTCTTCCCCTGGGGCACTCACCCGGCATTTAAACCATCCCGAAAATGACCTCTCCAACTTCACTCGCATTAACTTAGTAAAAGTCACGACCTCTCGACAACTCTTAACGCTAAGCCTTCAGCACCCTACCCTCCTTTCAAAGACGGACCAACAAGAGCAGATCAAACAGAAAGATCCGGTCAGAACGGGCTGGTGGCCACTTCAAACCTATCTTCGCTGCCCATCGATGGTCATCCTCCACTCTTAAACACGTGTGGTTAAGTCCTTTCGCGTCCATATGTCATCTGTATTATTAAAAAATCGGGACTTTACTGGTTTACCACTGCCTCCGGCATTGCCTCCAGTATTGTTCCCACCATCTTTGTATTTACAAATGCCCCACATGGCCGAAAGGCCGAAGAGGGCGTAAAACCCTATTTTCACTCACTTTCGCGTCCATTTGCCCTCTCGCGGATACCCATGATCTACAATAAGCCTAGGTTCTCCCATAACCATATAATATTCTTGATCATCATGTCACAACCTATTCAGATCCTCAGTTTTGAACCGGCAGTGCAAACCTCCGCCAAGGAAGACTCGCAAAACCGAAATTGCCTTCCTTCATGTCCGAGCTGTATCTCATGAACCAGTGGGTAGAATGGTTTCACATTTTGTGTGGTAATGTAACATGGCGAGTAATGAAATAAATACTTGCAACAACAACAACAAAAAGCAAGCAGAAACAGGGTCATTTTAGACTAATGTGCACGTAAGGACAGAAAGTCCGCGAGAGGACTTAACACACATGCGTGCTACTCTTCACTTGCTGGGCTTCACAGGCTAAAACTCGACCATGGAGTGAATAAGTGGTCAGTTTGTGGTCACCATGTCCAAAGACACTAAGACTCGCTTTGAGTGTGTGTGCGTGAAAGGCAATGTATAAAGCGTGTAGCGTATATCGTAAAGTTTCCACTTTTAGAGAGAGACAAACAAATTAAGATCTCGGGATAAATCCCTTTATATTTGAGGAGTCCTACCTGAGTCCTGATAAGCTTGGCTTGTTTCAAGTACAAAAGTTTCTACTTTGGGAAAAGGCTCACTGTTGTATGAACTCTTTTACACCTTTATTTCTGGAGGTGGGATGATAAGCTTGGCTTGTTTCAAGTACAAAGTTTCTACTTTGGGAAAAGGCTCAGTGTTGTATGAACTCTTTTACACCTTTATTTCTGGAGGTGGGATGATAAGCTTGGCTTGTTTCAAGTACAAAGTTTCTACTTTGGGAAAAGGCTCAGTGTTGTATGAACTCTTTTACACCTTTATTTCGGGAGGTAGGATGATAAGCGTAGCTTGTTTATCAAGGGCTAGTTTTCAGCCTGTAGGAAAGGATTAGGGGGGGGGGGGGTGGGGGGGGGGGACACTTTCACACCTTTATTTGGACAGCTCGGGGGTGATAGATTGGGTTGTTGTTGGGTGGGTGTGTGTTTTTTAATTAAACATGGGGATTGGATTCGTGTAGAGTTACTTTAAAGGGCCAGCCACACGCTTAGCTAAAATCGCACGACTGTACGATACGATACGATTCGATAATAATCAAAGTGTTGATTGTGGCCACGTACAGTCAAGAAGAGAAGAAGAAGAAGAAGAAGAAGAAGAAGATCACGTGATCTCGAAGCGCGAATCACATTTTTGTTCTTGGAGACCACGTGATCGAATCGTATCGTATAGTCGTGCGATTTTAGCTGGCCCTTAAGACAATTTGTGAATGAGACTGTACATAGGCTTACACGGATTAATGGCACGTTCCTCGATTGACTTCTTAAGGGTGTTTCTTGGCAGCAGTCCCGCACCCCCCCCCCTCTCTCTCTCTCTCTCTCTCTCTCTCTCTCTCTCTCTCTCTAAACACACACACACACACACACACACACACACACACACACACACACACACACACACACACACACACACACACACACACACACACACACACACACACACACAGTCATCTGCAGTGTCCCGCTGGTGTCATCTCGATAGTCCGACGTTCATCTCGATAGTCCGACGTTCATTGGTCCGACGTTTAATTAAAGTCCCAACGTCTGTGTAACCTTGGTGTTGTTTATACGTTAGATTAGTAAACAAACGTAAACAACCAGTCTCGTAAGAAAATACATTGATAAAAAAGCACAAATGTTTCATCTTTTCATTTAAACTCTCTCTCTCTCTCTCTCTCTCTCTCTCTCTCTCTCTCTCTCTCTCTCTCTCTCTCTCTCTCTCTCTCTCTCTCTCTCTCTCTCTCTCTCTCTCTCTCTCTCTCTCTCTCTCTCTCTCTCTCTCTCTCTCTCTCTCTCTCTCTCTCTCTCTCTCTCTCTCTCTCTCTCTCTCAATATGTATTTGTTTGCCCTTGTTCATGCCTTTTTGATGATGTTTGTGCAATGTCTTAAATGATCTTATGCTAACATTATGTTTTAATTGTGTCTTAATAGTATCCTCCACCCCAACCCCCACCCCCACCACCACCCACACACACACACTGAATCGGTTTGTATGCTTAATATCTCATTGTCTTGTTGTCCATGTGTATTGATGTGTATTGCACCTGCAACCAAATTTCTCCTTCAAATTGAGATAGGGTAAGACGGGGTAAAAAGCCCATGGGCGGGTAAGAAGCCCGGCAACATTTGACTGAAATTTGCTTCATTTCATGAGATAATTGGCATGGGCTTCTTACCCGCCCATGGGCTTTTTACCCCGTCTTCCCCTACTAAAGTATTCTTCACTCGGACTTGGCTTGAATTGACTTCATGATGATGATGATGATGATGATGGTGATAATAATGATGATGATGATGATGATGATGGTGATAATAATGATGATGATGATGCTGATGATGCTGATGATGATGATGATGATGATAATGGTGAAGATGATGATGATGATGATGATGATGATGATGATGATGATGATGATGATGATGATGATGATGATGATGATGATGATGATGATGATGATGATGATGATGATGATGATGATGATGGTGATGATGATGACAACGACGACGATAGCAACGATGACGGGTGGCTTTCAGCAAATTAAACTTCAGCAAGTTGTTTCATGGCGGAGGTCTGCACACGGTCAGTGCTTTCATGCCCCCCTCCACACCAGTCTGTGCATGAAGGTATGTAGTTGAAATATCTAACTTAAAAGTTTCAAAATTAAACAAAGGGGGATAACTCTCTTTCTAATTAACTCCCCTCCACCGAAGTTGATTACGATACCAATCATCTAGCAATGCGTGGATCAGAGCCTAAGGGAAACAAACAAAGCATCATTCTCAACAAACAAAAAGAACGTGCCAAGTTCGCCTTTATGACCCTTCACCCACATAGTACACATGGAGGTGAGATAATTAGAAAGAGAGTCCCTCCCCCTTTGTTTAATTTCGTTATCTCCTCTATTAAAAGTTTCACTTTGGTCCTAGGGTAACGTGAGATTGAGACATATGTGATAATTGTTTCATATCGATGGGAAATCTACAGTACAGGTAGGCCCTATGGATAAGTCTTTCGAGAACGGGTTAGAATATTTAACTAGGAACCATTATTGCACTACAGGCTCTTACTAGTGCTGCAGCCTAACGAATCAGTTGGCCTTTTACTTTTTAGGGACCAGCCTCAACACCAGTGAACCTAAAGTCCTCGTGGGAGAGAGAGAGAGTGGGGATGCTTTGTGAGCAAGGAATCTCCAGTATTAACAAACTTCCACCCCAGTTTTCCTGAATACCACTTGCATGCCTCCTCTGCGGCCATCACGCACACGCGCGCGCGCGCGCACGCGCACGCACACACACACGCACGCGCACACACACACACACACACACACGCACACACACACACATGCGACAGGACAGGATGGAAAAAAACAACTTTGTTTAGCTTATTCCTTTATCGTCAACTGATAAAGCTAATTTTGACTTGGACATGACAGACACGCACGCACTCAGGCACGCACGCACGCACGCGCGCGCGCGCGCACACACACAACTATGATAATGTAAAGAATTTGGTTTCCTATTTTCCCCCTGTTTTGTGTCAGGGCCACGCGTTATCTCTACTCGCCATCTTCCCGCCCTTTTATTTCACTCTTTTGTGAAGGAAACACAATAAAACACCATCAAGGGAGATTACCATCGGGCCCCAAGGGCAGCAGACAGACGACAGATTGAATGGTAGAAGGTTATAAGAGAGAGAGAGAGAGAGAGAGAGAGAGAGAGAGAGAGAGAGAGAGAGAGAGAGTCCTTGAATATGACAAGGTACTAACCAATCGTTTAATTAAGATTTGAATAAATAAAAACAACACCGTAATTAAGAGAGAATAAGAAATTGAACAAAGGGTAATTACTCTCTTTTTCTAATTAACTCCCCTCCACCAAAGTTGAATACGATACCATCACCTAGCAGTGCGTGGGTGAGAACCAAAGTGAGACAAGCAAAGCATCATTCTTAAAAAAGAATGTGCCAAGCTCGCCTTTATGACCCTCACCGACACAGTACACATAAGAGAGAATAGTTGTCATAAAATTATGTTTGCTAGACATCTGTGTCGTTAAAAATTCGGGACTTTCCTGGAGTTGCACTGCCTCCGGGCATTGCCTTCAGGAGTGTTCCCACCATCTTTATATCCACTAATGTCCCATATGTGTCTGTTTCAGACCGGAGGACGTTAAACGGATTTTCATCAACAGACTGAGAATCCTTTCTTTCGTTTTTCAATGCGATTAGATTCAGCTTTCAAAGGCATTTTGTTGGATTTATATGTCAAATGGGTTTTTTTCTGATTTGTGTGTTCAAAAACCAACTGAACATGGCGGTTTAACCCCTTCGCTGCCGAGCCCATTTCCGGTTCCGGCGCAACTATTTGCCAAGCCGTTTTAGGTTAAGTCTATCGCAAAAAAAATCTGAATAAAAGTGCATAATACCCTATATTTTTCTGAACGAGAATTGATAATACTATCCTTTGAGAACACTCTCACATGCATTCAAACATACTGCGAAAAGCAATTATGGATAGAAAAAGGGTAACTCTTAGAATAACCCTATGACGGATATTTCCGTGACGGGGCAGTTTATAGGTTACCGGAAGTTGACGGAAATATCCGTGACTTTTTTGTTTGTTTCTATGTTCTTACGAAACGGGTTGTTTTACGTTCGTTTACTAATCTAGCGTATACTGCTCACACAAAGTAGGGCATATTGTGTTTTGTAAGATCACCCTGGGTTCAATAACGAAATTATAAGTTCTATTCAATTTGAAAACAAAAGTATGTTATGCCTTGAACATAGAATCGAGGACTAAAATCAATTTTGAAACGTCACGTGATTGCCAGAGAAGACGGACATCAATGGGTGCAATGTCCAAAAGTCACACAATAGTCATAAAATAGTTTAAATGTGTTGGGTCACGGCTTCCTGCAAGGCATAGCGGGGCATTTGATTGAAAATGGTCAGGGGACCTTGTAGACCGTGGGGAGGTCTGGGTTTCATGGATGTGAAGGTGATCTTGCACAAAATGTGCTCAGTGGAGACGCGAATTGTCAATTTGGAGATAAAATCTGCCAAATGCTGGCGTTTTTCAATTTCAGCTTGCACCATTGAATTGGTCGTAAGATGATCTAGGGAAGTCGGGGAAAAACGTTAATCCTCCCGAAAATCTTCTGGAGACAGTTTCAGAGCATGACAAAAGCATTGCCTTGAATGCCTGGTAGCAAACAGTGGCCCAACAATCTGTCGACTGTGAAAAGGTGTTTTGTTATTTCGAATAACACACCCACTGATGTTCATCGCTTCTGGCAATCACGTGACACTTTAGCATTGATTGTTGTCTTCGATTCTAGAGCCAAGAAAGGCTGAACTATCATTTTCACATAAATTGAAACTTAAGGTCTGGTTATTGAGCCCACGGTGATATTGCAAATTCAATATCCCCTACTTTTTGTGAGCAGTATCTAAACAACAGCAATGTTACAAAGACGTTTTTTGTCCATAAGAGGCAACGCCTAATTGGACGTAAAGCCAAACAACAAGCAGAGTTACAAAGACGTTGGAACTTTAAACGTCGGACCAATGTACGTCGGAGATGACACCAGCTGGGACACTGCATATATGTGTGTATGTGTGTGTGTGAGAGAGAGAGAGAGAGAGAGAGAGAGAGAGAGAGAGAGAGAGAGAGAGAGAGAGAGAGAGAGAGAGAGAGAGAGAGAGAGAGAGAGAGAGAGAGAGAGAGAGAGAGAGAGAGAGAGAGAGAGAGAGAGAGAGAGAGAGAGAGAGAGAGACGAGTGGGGCATAAGAGAAAAGATCACAGTCAAAGGGAAATAAATGCTCAACTCGTGTAATAATAATCGAGGCAGAGTTATTGTTCTTTGAATGATGGGCAGAGTGAACAAAAAGCGTGAGAAAGACACACAATGAGGAAAGTATACACATCTGTTTTGTTAAAAATTCGGGACTTTCTTAGTACTGCACTGCCTCCGGGCATTGCCTCCAGGATCCAGGAGATAGGGCAGGGGGCGGATGATGCTGTTGAAAGGGTGTTGTGTGGGGTAGGGTGTGTGTGTTCCACCCGATTTTTAAAACAGTTACAAGAAGTGATAATTGTGGATGGACAATAAATTCAGTGTGTGTGTGTGAATGTGTGTGTGTGTGTGTGCGTGTGCGTGTGCGTGCGCGGGCATGTGCGCGCGCGCGCGTGCGCGTCCGTGTGCGTGTATATATATATATATATATATAAATATAAAAAATATAAATATAAAAAACAAAATTCTCATTTGTAAAAAAATAAAATAAAAATAAAAACAAAACAATGGTAAAAAATAAAATAAAATAAAATAAAATAAAATAAAATAAAATAAAATAAAATAAAAATAAAATAAATAAAATAAAATAAATATATATATATATATATATTATCACAAACAAAATTCTCATTTGCCCGCACTACCCACAAACAAAACAATGCTAAAACGGTAGTGGATAAAACAACAGAATAAAACAGTTTAGTCATTTTCTCCCACAGGGTATTTATTAAAACTCAAGCTTTCGCAGAACAGGCTGCTTTTTCTAGAGTATAGCTCTATGGCAAGGCCAAGAATAAAATGCTAACATTCAAACTACAATACACAAAACACAAGATCACAAAATCACAAAATTCCAAATTCAATCCTAACTAGGTCACCAGTGAAAAGCAAAAAGCATGCAAAAGATTATGTCTTATTAGTACTACTCAGTGTTTCTGAATGCTGTCAAAGCTCTCACGTGCGTTCTCACTCAAAAGGAAGAAAAGAAAAGAACAAGAAGAGAGAGAGAGAAAGAGAGAGAGAGAGAGAAAGAAAGAGAGAGAGAGAGAAAGAAAGAGAAAGATAGAGAGAGAGAGAGAGAGAGAGAGAGAGAGAGAGAGAGAGAGAGAGAGAGAGAGAGAAGGAAAGGAAGAAAGAAGGAAGGGAAGAATGAGGAACGGAAAGAGGGGGGGGGGGGGACACGAGAGAAAGGGGAAGAGGTTGATAAGGAGAAATAGTGGGGGTGTAAGAGGGAGAGGGAGAGACACAGAGTGGGGAAGAAAGAGAAGGAAAGGGGGCAGACAAGGAAAACATTTTTTTACACAAATCTCCTTTCAGCATATCCATTATATAAAGCCCGGATTTCATCCATGTGATGCAAAAAGATGCGACACTTGCTCACACTCTTCCACTCTGTTGTCCTTGCAAAGCCCTTGGGACAACAGAATATGGAGGATCAAGCAAAACTTGTCATGCAAGACACCAAATGTCATATACATTCTGCAGTGTAAAATACACCCTGACAATTGGTATGTTGGATCAACAAAGAATCTCAAGCTAAGGTGGGCTAACCACAAGTCAGATGTGAAGTTGAAGAAAATTAAGAAATGTGCAGTTGCAAAGCATGTGACAGAAAAGAAACACCCAGAGGACCCAAACCTCAATTTTCTCTCTATACATGCTATAGAATCCGTAGAAGCAGAAGATAGATTGCTACATCGGGAGACATACTGGCAGGCCAATATTGGTACCATATTCAGCGGTCTAAACCAAAGGACAGACATTGGCCACTCATTGTAGAAAAATGGAATCAGACAGCAATATGAAATCTAAGACGGACCAAACTGCTGAAAGCTGAACCTTCCAAGTACACTTAAATAAATAACCTAAGCAGTACATGTTTTATGTCCTAGCGGTGTGTTTGTTCTAAGCGACTACAAATATCCTCCATCTCGCGAGACACCATATACTATGCGGTCCCCCCCCCCCCCACCTTCCCCTCCCCCCAACAATACTAGTTGTAAAGTCGCTTATTATACCCATTACATTTTGTCAATTGACAGTTCGATAAATGGGTTATTCATTCAGACGTATATTAAAAACAAAAAACATCGATTTTTTTCCCCCCATAAAAAAACATTATGTAGAATGTCACACTTAGCATATGACTAGTCTACCATAATGTTACAGACAAATTTGTATCCAACGATGTTGTGCTTCAAGTGGAATGATTTCGGAAGCATAAGACAGTACATATTACAATCAAATTATGCATACAAGTGTCATTCTCTAGATATAACAACTGGCTTGGTTTTACTCAGTTACTATTAATTATCATAATTAACTACATTACCTTTGAATGTACTTATCCTTATGTGCACCTTTATATAATGGATATGCTGAAAGGAGATTTGTGTAAAAAAATGTTTTCCTTGTCTGCCCCCTTTCCTTCTCTTTCTTCCACTCTGTGTCTCTCCCTCTCCCTCTTACACCCCCACTATTTCTCCTTATCAACCTCTTCCCCTTTCTCTCCCCCCCCCCCTCTTTCCGTTCCTCATTCTTCCCTTCCTTCTTTCTTCCTTTCCTTCTCTCTCTATCTCTCTCTCTCTCTCTCTCTCTTTCTCTCTCTCTCTCTCTCTCTCTCTCTCTCTCTCTCTCTTCTTCTTTTCTTTTTTCTTCCTTTTGAGTGAGAACGCACGTGAGAGCTTTGACAGCATTCAGAAACACTGAGTAGTACTAATAAGACATAATGTTTTGCATGCTTTTTGCTTTTCACTGGTGACCTAGTTAGGATTGAATTTGGAATTTTGTGATTTTGTGATCTTGTGTTTTGTGTATTGTAGTTTGAATGTTAGCATTTTATTCTTGGCCTTGCCATAGAGCTATACTCTAGAAAAAGCAGCCTGTTCTGCGAAAGCTTGAGTTTTAATAAATACCCTGTGGGAGAAAATGACTAAACTGTTTTATTCTGTTGTTATATATATATATATATACATATATATATATATATATATATATATATATATATATGTGTGTGCGTGTGTGTGTGCGCGCGCGTGCGCGTGCGTGTGCGTGTGTGTGTGTGTGTGTATTTTTTCAGTCTGTCTGCTGATGTATCTCTTTCACTCTCTCTTTATGAACATACATATAATCATCATTCATTCATATAAAGCCAAGTGTCCGTGTGTGTGTGTGTGTGAGTCTGTCTGAAACACAAAACGGGCCTTATAACTCCGCCGTTTTTTGACCGAATCGCTTCAAATTTGCCGTGAGCCCTAACGGGGCGATGTCAACGGCAACCGGGGCGGTCGTGTCATTTGCGCAGTTTCGCAAATGCGCGAAACGCGTATCCGCCGGACTCTCGGCGCCCATTTCTGGACCGATTGCCTTCACATTTGGCACGTAGATGTCCGGGGACGATGACTATCGTTGTGCCAAACCGGAAGCGAATCGGTTCAGAAACGCGAGCGCTATACGCCACTTCACCTTTTCACGAATAACTCCGCCGTTGCTTAACCGAATCGCCTCAAATTTGCTGTCAGGCTTGCTATGGCCTGGGCAAATTGGAAGAGAATCAGGAGAGCGCGTCACTCTCAGAGCAGCGCCAACGGGAAACGGGGCCTTATAACTCCGCCGTTTCTTAACCGAATCGCTTCAAATTTGCTGTACACAGCGTTACCAGTACTTGGCGTTACCGTTACTAGGCGTTACCAGTACGGTGCATTGCCAGTACTAGGCGTTGCGCTAGTATATATAATAATTGATTGTTTAACCAGGTAGAATTTCAGTATTCATTTCAAACAGTGTTGCTAGATCAATGTCAAGAATATAGGGACCACTAGGCCTCGCGGCCTCTTAATGTGTCCTTTCTCATATTTGTTTCTGTTATTGTTATTAGTTGGCAAGGCTATGACGATTTTAGAGTACGAATCAATCTAAACTGATATCTTAATTCTGTGAATTTAAGGTATTTGTCAAGAAGGTTTTAAACTGGTTAAGATTATAGGTGCAAGTGGGCTGGAAGGGTATTCCAATGTTTAGTAATTATGTTAGTAAAAAGGTTTTTTCTTATATTAGTTTGGAATCTGCTATACTGAGTTAGTATTTTCAGTTCATTATTTCTAGTTTTTGTATAGTTTTACTAGATGACAGAACAAAGAAAAGCTTAATCACCAGCCGCCGTGGCGTTGTGGTTAGTGCCATGGGCCACTGGCTGGGATGTCTCGGGTTCGAATCCCATCAGATGCGAGGGTTTTTTCGGTTCAGAGTGAGTGGCTGTGGGCTCAATGGGAAGACTGAAACCACGCAGTCGAGCTTCATCCGCTTAACGGATGCGATTCTGAGTGTTGCTCTAATTGCAAGACCAACACTGCAGGTGTCTGTAGTTATCGGGCTGGTTAAAGCCGGGATATCATTATGAAAGGAAGCGTAGAATATAGCCCTGTCATGCAGTTTCAGACCGATACGGAACTCCATAGCATCATCATCATCATAGTCATCCGCCTTATTTCCATCAATCATTAAGAAAAGAAAAATGTATCAAATTCTGTGGCTTTGCAAGCCCTGCTCTCATGGTGACCTCAGTTTCGGCTTCCGATCCAGTCTATGCCTTGGTGCGTTCGGGTCAAAGTCATGAGGATCAGTGTGTTCTGGGGAGCTGTTGGTGGACGGTCGTGGTGGCGCCCTCGGAGGAGGACCTCACTCACGCTGGCTCCGCGACGAAGAGAATAGTGTCGTCAGTAGGGGGCTTAGTAGGTGGTGTCCTAAACAGGCTCTACTGAACTCCACTGAAGTGATTCAGCAGCAGTGCAGTGTCTCCTCGGTTGGTTGCCTCCTGACGGCCTAACATAGATTCGCTCCTCTTGGACTGCTGGTCTCGGATTCTGCGACCTGAACGTGCGGAGGTGTGGCTGCGAATTGGGACTCGGAATGAGCGGCGTGGGAGCAACGCCACTGTACAGCCCAGATGATAGGACAGAAAAAAAGAAGAAGAAAAAAAGTTTAATCTTCGATTCGGAGAGAGAGAGAGAGAGAGAGAGAGAGAGAGAGAGAGAGAGAGAGAGAGAGAGAGAGAGAGAGAGAGAGAGAGAGAGAGAGAGAGAGAGAGAGAGAGAGTTCTACAGAACTGAGAGTACAATAACCAATGATCGAAGGAGAAAATGTCAAAATCGATATTTTTAATAGAAATAAGTCCAACCTTTACCCTAACCCTAAAGAAAACAAAGGGAGATAATTGCCGGGTATGAGGTAATTATCCATCATGTCACTAAAATGTTCCTGTATCATACTCGCAATGCTGATTATCTTCATTCGGACTATTAAAAATATATCTTAGTTGACCTTTTTAAAACATTTTACCAACTTTACCCTAAATCCATCCAATATTATTGGAATAATCGTTATCATTATAACATACTTTCTTTCTTTTTTATTCATATACACTGGAGTAAGTTTACGTCTATATCAGTTGTTCTCGTGTCTCACTCATACAAACAAACACGAGTATTCAGTTCTTTAGTTTAACCAACTTTACTCTCCTAGTAAAACATGGCGGAAACCACCAGCCAGACTGCCACCGTCTTGCGCATGACCACAATGTATCAAAGTTACAAGCGCCAAAATAAAATAATAAAATAATAAATACTAAATCATGAATAACATAACAACTAACATGTAAACTTAAATACTAGAATGATTATAAACAAATAATAAAACTTAGAACAAAATATAATGAAAGGAAAATAGGAAAACAATGAATATGTGAACAGTACCCGTTCAACTAAAATAAAGTCAATGAGGTTATAGTCACGGCGCTGTGCTAATTCTAAACATCAGTGTATGAATTTTCCAAGATCAACATTGATACCTAATACCAGGTGTACCTGCTACATCGAAGACTACAGCACCAGAACTACTTGTCCCTAAGAGCAACTGATATGATAACGCAAAATCTTCTACTAACAAGTGTATGAATTGTAAGATGAAGCTTTTTTTTAAAACTTTCATCAATCATATCTTGATTATTAAAAAACATATTGGGGACATTACTGGTATAGCAATACCTCCAGGATCGTCCCTCTATCTCTATATTCATTAATGTGCCTGTTCCAGACCGGTGGACGTTAAACGATCTTTCATTCATGAATTGTTATTAGGTGACGGCAAAGAGACACCATGGGCTGACCTGGTATTAATACTAATAATTGTTATTTTATTTATATAGCGCAATTATCCATTCAAAATGCTCTGCGTTTTACAATGAAAAGACAGGAAAACGACGTTCTTCTCCTTCTGCGTACCCGGGCCATATATAAGGCCACAATGGGTACGTATGTGTCCGTTTTCCAGTTTTCACTGGTGTCCTCGCTGCATTCAGCCGACGCATTCCGATTTCGAAGGAGCTCAACGGAGAAAACTATATGGAAGATTTTTTTTTTGGGGGGGAAAGGCAGGAGAATGGACCAAAAGTCAGAAAGATAGTAGATGACTCAAAGCAAGGAAAAAGGCAGAGTCAAAGAGAGAGAGACAGATTAGAGGAAACTAGCAAGCACAGAACTTCCAGAAGGTGGAGGAACTATTTGCACGGAAGACCCCCCCCCCCCCCCCCGGGTATCACCACGGGGGAAAACGACGTTAACATTGAAATAGACACAAATAATCAAAATTTACAACGAGTAACAAAAAGAACACTACCAAAAGAAACACGCCCTGTAGTTCCCCATATTTACATGTTACATGATTTCAAGGCAAAAATACACATATACAAAAAAAGGTATCGACACAAAAACAAATCATCTAAGTTAGTAGCAAGCTGAAAAGAATATTACTAAATGAAACACACCCTGCAGTTTTTCATATTTGCATGTAACTTCATTTCAGGGCAAAAATACACATATTATACAGAAAAAAGTATCGACACAAAAACAAATCATCTAAGTTAGTAGCAAGCTGAAAAGAACATTACTAAATGAAACACACCCTGCAGTTTTTCATATTTGCATGTAACTTGATTTCAAGGCTAAAATACACATATTATACAGACAAAAATATTGACACAAAAACAAATCATCTAAGTTAATAACAAGCTGGAAAGAACATTACTAAATGAAACACACCCTGCAGTTTTTCATATTTATTTACATGTAACATGATTTTAGGGCAAAAATACACATAACTATTATACAGAAAAAAGTATTGAAGCAAAAACAAATCATCTAAGTTAGTAACAAGCTGAAAAGAACATTACTAAATGAAACACACACTGCAGTTTTTTATATTTACATGTAACATGATTTCAAGGCTAACACAAGGGTATCGCCGAGCGGCAGCAACGCATTGTGACAATGCAAACCCAGCCAGAGTTATGTCCTCTCCCCCCCCCCCCCCCCCCCCAATAAACACACCACTTTCCACCCTTACAGAACGCATAAAATACATAGCCCAAAATTTGAAGCGATTCTGTTCAGTAGTTCACGAGATACAGCTGAACTTTTATACAAACTTCCTTGCACCATGTCCTCTCCCCCCCCCCCCCCCCCAATAAACACACCACTTTCCACCCTTACAGAACGCATAAAATACATAGCCCAAAATTTGAAGCGATTCTGTTCAGTAGTTCACGAGATACAGCTGAACTTTTATACAAACTTCCTTGCACCATGGTACACCACCACACAAAATTTGAAGCGATTATGTTCACTAGTTCACGAGATAAAGCTGGGGGGAAATGACATAGCCCAAAGAAGGAAATTTCGGTTTTCAAGGTCAAACTTCATGGTCAAGATCAGCACGGTGTTTAACGAAAGGAAGCTTCCTTTTCAAGCTGTCTACCCCTCTGCCAATTTTAATCAAAATCCAAACAGCAGTTTTTAAGATAATCGATACACAGTCAGACACACAGACAGACACACACACACAGACAGACACACAGACACACACACAAACCGATCGCAATACTTCGGCCTCTGGACGGGTAATAAGCCTGCACATGTTATACAGAAAAAGTATCGACACAAAAACATATCATCTAAGTTAGTAACAAGCTGAAACTAACATTACTAATATACATGAAGCACACACAGCAGTTTCCCACCTTTACAGTCATGTTATATAATATGATAAAAGCACATTAGAAATTAAGGGAGAACACACACACACACACACACACAAATACACACAAGCACGTGCGTGCGCGCGTACACGTGCATACACACACATACACAGCACGCACGTTGTGGAGCTTCCATGATCGGCCCACATTTATCGAAGACAGCCGCACCAGAAGACCTTGTGTATTTATGTTGTTGTTGTTCTTTAATTTAACGTCTTTTCACTTAGAAGTGATATTAGACATGAAAGTGTGTGTGTGAGTGTGTGCGCGTGGGTATGTGCATGTGTATCTGTGTGTGCTTAAAGTGCATATTTATAAGTAACATTAGGGGATGTATGCTTATTTAAAACAGTTTTTAAAAAAAACCATAATAATAATAATAATAAAATAAAATAAAAACTCCAGAATTGAACTATTATCAAATCAAAATGCACACAAGCACGTGTGTATTTGTGTGTGTGTGTGTGTGTGTGTGTGTGTGTGTGTGTGTGTGTGTGTGTGTGTGTGTGTGTGTGTGTGTTATCCCTTAATTTCTAATGTGCTTTTATCATGATATCATGTAACATGACTGTAAAGGTGGGAAACTGCAGTGTGTGCTTCATTTATATTAGTAATGTTCTTTTCAGCTTGTTACTAACTTAGATTATTTATTCATTTTGGGTAGCAAGGATAGGCCTAATGTTATACATGATACAGAGGAATTCCCAATATTGCAGATACTTTTTTTTCTCCACCCAATTCAGTTTTCATGGTATTTTTTGGCTGAAAAATGGCTGGCGGCGAAAGGGTTAACCTCGTTCATTATCAGTTATATTCTCCACAAATCTTACCTGGTCAGATGTAGTTTGTTGTGGATTCTACCGAATCTCTGGAGGGAGTTAATGGGGGTGGGTGGGGCGGAGGTCATGATTGCATCACTAACTTATTACTTATTATATTCTGACATATTCTCACTTACAGACACATCTACTCATAACTCAACCACACCAACAAAACACCGCAGTATAATTTTGTCTGAATCACTTTTAGTGGAAGGACGTTAAACTGAAGAACACACATACAGACAGAGAGAGAGAGAGAGAGAGAGAGAGAGAGAGAGAGAGAGAGAGAGAGAGAGAGAGAGAGAGAGAGAGAGAGAGAGAGAGAGAGAGAGAGAGAGAGAGAGAGAGAGAGAGAGAGAGAGAGAGAGAGAGAGAGAGAGAGAGAGAGAGAGAGAGAGAGAGAGAGAGAGAGAGAGAGAGAGAGAGAGAGAGAGAGAGAGAGAGAGAGAGAGAGTTATTTTTTTCGAGTTGCTTTCCTGTTACTTTTTATTCTGAGGACAGGATGAAAATAAAACTGTCAAGGAATGAAATAGTGAGGCCAACTTTGGTGGAGGGGAGTTAATTAGAAAAAGAGAGTAATTACCCTTTGTTCAATTTAAAACTGTCAAGCTTATTCCTTTGTCCTCAATAAAGACTCGACACACACACACACAAGTCCGCCGCCACCCCCACCCCACCCCCACTACTCCCAAGATTCCCAAGTCTGCCCCTCCCCGCTTCCGTTCGTTTGCTTTTTTCTTTCTTCTTCACCACATGTTTTTAGCTCGCAGTTCTTTCAAGTAATTCAGGAGGACCAGCACCTTGACCCTGTTCACCCCGTACCCGTAGTGGGCCCCGTCGAAACTCTCCACGCCCGTGGCCGTCATGTTGTAGGAGTCGAACACGACCACGTTCTCCCAGGGCCGGAGAAGCTCCCTCATCTGCTCGTTGAACCGGGCCACGCGCAGGCCGTTCTGCATCGCCGCAGCGTCGTTGGGGTTCTTCAACACCCCCCAGTGGTGTATTGCCGCCCACACGATCCGAGGCCACTGGCTCGGGTTCCTCCGCCTAAGAAAGGGCTGCACGCGTTTCCTGAAAGTCATTTGGGCTTCCAGTCCAGTGTGTAGCCCTGACCCGACGAAGGCCAGACTGCGAGGTTTGTTGTAGAGCGGACTCAGGTCGCTGCGGATGTCGCTGTTGAAAGCTTTGTAGAAGAGGCGCAGGTGGGTGGTGTGGCCCGGGGGGCACACCATGGCGCTCGACTCCACCCAGTGGCGGCAAGTCTTCTCCGTGAACATGTAGATGCCTGCGCAATTCTTCCTCACATCTGCTCAACAAAATATGAAACGGGGAAAATGGTTTTTGCTTGTTTCGCGAAACGCGCAAAATGATAATCGACTGCCTTTCCTGAAACAGGCACAATTTTGCTCGTTTCGTGAAACAGACAATTTCACAAATTTAGCGTAACACACACACAGAACTATTGTGGGTAAAAACACATCATCCTTTTTAAACAGTGTAGTCCTAGTAAACTCCACCCTATTTAATAGTATAAAGAAAGTTCTGAAGATGCAATGTTGCGGACGAAATGACTGCCTTTCCTGAAAAACAGCACAATCTTGCTCGTTTTATGAAACAGACAATTTCACAAATTTAGCGTCACACACACACACACACGCACGCACGCACGCACGCACGCACGCACGCACGCACGCGCGCGCGCGCGCACACACACACACACACACACACACACACACACACACACACACACACACACACACACACACACACACACATCCTTTATAAAGTAACAGTAGTCCTAAACTCTACCCTATTAGTATAAAGAAAGCTCTGCAGATGCAAAGTTGAGCCATTTCTAATTCAGCGGGTAGATCATTGAACATCCCTGAGACTAACACTCCGCAGAATGAGGTAGATTGTAAGCCATATGACTATAATCCCAAAGGTTTTGTGAATATTTCAATAGGCAGTTTTGTAAACAACATCCAATTTGTGGCTACTGTATTCAGGTAAACTGAAACAATGGGAATTATTATCTGGAAGGAGAGGGGGACGCAGACGCAGACGCAGACTGTTTATTCTTAAAGGCCATAGCCCCTTAGAAGGGGGTACATATATAACAAACAACATATCCTATTACACAATTAGGTCAAGTTGCAATCATATCCTTACGGACTTTAAATGCTTTATATACATACAAAGACAGTTTCTTAACAGTATTTTCATTAGTTGTTGTTAATAGTAAAAATAATCTGAACAAACAAGGATACTTAGAGTATTTCGAAGGGATTAACTGATCTCTAATATTCTGTAAAACTGGACAAGACAAAACAAAATGAATCTCATTTTCCTCACCTTTATAACAAACAGGGCAAATAAAGTTACGATCATCAACAGGCCTGTAGCGATTAGAATGTACACAGATATCAGAAATACCAAATCTTAATTTTGTCATATAACATTTCATTTGCCTGTTTATATTCATCATTAAATAAGTTGGAATGCAATGCAACGGGTTTAGCGATTTGTAGAAGTCAGATCGATTACTAGCCTGCATATGGGAACTCCATCTCTGCCAATTAGAATCTATCAATCTTTGCCTAAAGGCACGTATGAACCCATTTACATTCTCTACTCCCTGGTTTTGCCACACATACCCAAACCCGTTTTCATACAATGTTGACCTTACTTTAGTGACCCAATTTGTCTTTCCCCTATTATCCAATTCTACTAACATACTATACGCTTTATATGGTAATATATTGGGCGACATTAGAAGGAGAGGGGGAGAGAGAGAGAGAGAGAGAGAGAGAGAGAGAGAGAGAGAGAGAGAGAGAGAGAGAGAGAGAGAGAGAGAGAGAGAGAGAGAGAGAGAGAGAGAGAGAGAGAGAGAGAGAGAGAGAGAGAGAGAGAGAGAGAGAGAGAGAGAGAGAGAGAGAGAGAGAGAGAGAGAGAGAGAGAGAGCAAGCACGTTGTTGTTGCCCTCGTCGTTCTTGTTATCGATGCTGTTGTTGTTTGTATTAGTTTTTATTTTAGGTGAAGACAAAGCGGAGGCCTATACATTAAAAGAACAAGATGTGGAAAATGTGTGTGTGTGTGTGTGTGTGTGTGTGTGTGTGTGTGTGTGTGTGTGTGCGTGTGCGTGCGTGTGTGTGTGTGTGTGTGTGTGTGTGTGTGTGTGTGTGTGTGTGTGCACGTGCTTGCTCAAGGCGTGTGTGTTTTGTTCTATCATGGCGCATACTCTTTTAAAGGATGGGGGTGGGGATGAAAAACAACCCCCCCCAAAATAACGCTTTTGTCCCAGTACGGTCAATGAGCTGACCATTCTGGGTCCCATTGAGCAGTATTGAGGCCATGTTGTTGCTCCAGGGATCATCCCAACAGCCGAAGCATTTCAACATTATAGTACAAATGCACCAGCTAAAGATGGGAACATTACGTGTGTGACCGTTTTTGATTACCCCGCCACGTGGGACAGCCACACTCCGACTTCGGGGGATATCGAGGCCAGTCAACATCAGTGATAGGGGAAGACGGGGTAAAAAGCGCATGGGCGGGTAAGAAGCCCACCCCAATTATCTCATGAAATAAAGAATATTTCAGTCAAATTTGCCCATGAGACGAATGCTAGACATTAACGCTCGTCTCATGGGCAAAATGAGACTGAAATTTGCTTCAGTTCATGAGATAATTGGGGTGGGCTTCTTACCCGCCCATGCGCTTTTTACCCCGTCTTCCCCTATTGCCTACCTTGGGGAGTGTTGTGTCTGAAGGCTCCGCTGATATTGTCTCCCTTGACCATCATCAGCATGGCGGTGTAGACATGGCGGACGAGAGAATCGCCAATGAAAACAAGCGAAGCGTTTTCCAGCAGATGGCAGATTTCCTCAACCGTCATGTCCTCCACCTGGCACTCTGACTTCTCTGGCCGCCATCTTGCGTACTCGGCATGAAGGGGACTGCGCATGTCATAGCAGTCTGAGCACGTGCATTGCTCTATCGGTCGGTTCACGCAGCGGTTGTTGTAACAACAGGGGTTGGCTCCTTCAGCGTCGCACACTGCTCGAAACCTGAGGACAACGATGGAAAGGGGAAACGAGATGGAAAGAAGGTCTGCATTTTCATATCAAGACTGATACGCACTTACGTTTGGAACAGATTGATTACCCCCACCCAACCCAACCCCTCCCTCCACCTTTTCCCCCCACCCAACACTAGCCCCTCATACCCCCCCCCCCCCCCCCCCCCACCACCCACCCATCCCTCTCTGATCTCCCAAACCAAGTTTTCTGAACCGTTCAGAAGCCGTTTGCTCAGCTGCCAGACTGGAGTCCCCTGTTTGTACAACGGAACCATCAACAAGATGATGGCGGTTGTAAGGTGAAAGAAGAAGAAGATTACTCAAAAAGAAAAGTTCTAGGGTTATCT
The DNA here is from genome assembly GCA_017654935.2 of Phymorhynchus buccinoides. NCBI lineage: Eukaryota > Metazoa > Mollusca > Gastropoda > Neogastropoda > Raphitomidae > Phymorhynchus > Phymorhynchus buccinoides. Next base: position 19,309,938 of record CM065692.1, read on the forward strand.
ATGAATAAACCTACTTTTCACTTGAATCAATAATTCAGTTTTAACCACAAAAAGACTATGTTCAATTTGTGTAAAACAACGTTACTGAGAACCTATTAGTAGCTAGGCCTAATTATGTATGCTAGTCTGTTGTTTCCGACTGTGATTACCAGATAGCAGAGGGGGCAGATGCTATTCTGGCGGGCTGGGCTAGACTTTTGTTTATAGTGGAGATGCCTTGCCCAGGGTACATCCCCACTCTCTGGGCCAGAGGGATTTGAGCTGAACCGGCGTTGGGGAAGGTCCCCAAAGGCCAACCTTTGCCTAATTGTTTTTTTTAGAAAACATACGAATTCCAAGGTGTTTAAGCCTGCCATTTATCAAACATATAGAATTATGAAGGAAAGCATTGAATTAATCTTAATAATTATGCTCTACCTAATTTCACGTGGTAATTATTCAAATGGCATTTTTCACAGACGTTAGTCTGTAGTTGGTGTCGTAGTAAAAGTGAGAGCTGTATGCTACACCTTGAAACAAATCAAAGTCACAAACGAGAAAGGGCGTAAAAGGGCCGCGAGGCCCACTTCTAGCCCTGATTACTACTACTACTACTACAATAAAAACAAATCAATATAATAAAATCATTATATAGCTTAGTCTTTTGTGGAAGGCTACGACTCTCTAAGTATGGGGCAGTTGCACTGACTATAGTGCTGCACCCAAAAGGATTGGTTGGCCTTTGGGTACCTTCACCAATGCCAGCTGTTCTCGCATCCTTTTGGCCGAAAGAGCGGGGTGGGGGTGTGGAACTGTACCTTGGACAAATCATCTTCATATCTTCATTACAGCCTGCTGGAACAGCAGCTGCTCCATCTCTGGCGGTCATACTCGGAAACGATGGCAGCTTATATGTATAACTAAAAACAAGCATGCCACCTGCAGTATGGATCTATCAGTAAGGATCTACCCCTAATCTGATTTACTAAAGTAAAACTAATTTTGGCGTTTGTGTCTCCCCCCCCCCCTCCTCTCTTTCCTTTGAATAAATGTTAACCCTTTCACCGCCAGCCATATTTCAGCCAAAAATGTCCATTGAAATTTACCTGGGTAGAGAACAAAATCCATCTACGGTATTGGGGATTCTTCTGTGACATATATAAAATTAGGTCTATCCTTACTTCCCAAAACTAAGACAATAGGGTCTTTGGATAATAGACTATGGTTTGATGCTTTTTAGTGACATATGTGCTAAATCACTGTGGTGCTAAAATGCGACTTTGGCGGTGAAAGGGTTAACAAAATGTGGGTTGATATGAGGGTTCTGGATCTGCTACCCCAATCCATTATACCCTCGTGTATTTTTGTAATGGTAGGTTTCATTCTACTAAGTCAGATGCGAATATTATCATATTTTCTACACATTTAGGCTATAAGGTTTTCTTTTAAGAGTTTTGTTTGTGATTGTAAAATCCAAAAACCCTTCCAGTTGCCTAGGCCGCTTCAAATTTAAACAACATTTTGGTAGAACTATTCCTTTGCAGGGAACGGATTGCTTAGCCTGTGTATGGATTAATAGCAAAGAAAATCCGTGTTACAAAGAGTCAATGAAGTACGTAAAGCAAGTCTTTGAATACCAAGAAAATACAAACAAATACAAAACATAGAAAACAAAAAAAGAAACAAATGAGAAAGATTCACCATTTAGATACTCGAGGTGCTCCATCTTGTTTTTCGAAGCTGACATTCCCGCACAGGCCATCCTTTCGCTGCAGCCCATGTGGTATCTGATGCAGCACCTCCCTTACCTATAGCATAATATGTTGCAGTTAAGCTTGATGAATAGTCCTAAACAAGTTACTAAAAACAATGCAACCAACGAAATAAGTAATATGAAATTCAATACTCAAGCTATCACTTTCATGTTTTGGGTTTTAAAAGATGATTCTCCCCCGTGGGGACACCGCGGGGTCTTTCGTAACAAATAGTTCCCCCACCTTCTGGAAGTTCTGTGCTTGTAGCTTCCTCTTGTCTTTCACTCTCTTTGACTCTGCCTTTTCCCTTTGCTTTCTATCATCTACTATCTTTCTGACATATCTTGGGCCCATTCTCCTGCATTTTTTCAAAAAACATCTTCCAAATAATGTTACTCCTTTGAGCTCCTCCGAAACCGTAATGTGTCGGCTGTACGCAGCGGGGAGACCAGTGAAAACTGAAAACCGGACACATAGTACGTACCTTACCCATTATATATTTTATGGCCTTATGGCCTGGGAACGCAGAAGAAGAAGAAGAAGAAAAAAGATGATTCAATGCATGAAAGATTACAATGGTTTGTTATTCTCAGATTTGTTCCAGTGCTCCAGAACTTCAGTTTCCACGGTACCTCGTTTTCAGAAAAAAAACAAAAAACCGCACACACAACTTTTGGATGTGCAAGGGCATGTTTACCATTTCAGTGTCTTTGGTTGCAATGTTTATTTTACGGTCTCTGCACAAAATTCTCATTCACAGCTGCACTCGAAAGGTCATGGTATGATTATCTTCCAGTCTTGCATGTTCATTTTCCAGGCCCCCCAAAAAACAATTCATTTATGAGAAACACAGACAGTTTGCAGACAACTGACATTTTCTGCAAAAGTTTACTTGCCCCTCAGAAAGGGACTTTTCTGAAAATGGATTCTTCTTCTGTGGTGGTGACCAGCGTCTTTATATAGAAGTAATTGTGCACACCTCAGGGGGTGACCATAGAAATAGAGTCAGACTTCAAACTTCAAACACTTTATTTTACAAGGATAAGAATTTAGGCTGGGCCTCTCAGAAGAGAGAGAGAGAGTAAGATAAAGCGAATAAACATATAAAAACTCTCAGATTTGCTTAGAATCAATAGTGAAAAATCAAGTGAAGGAAACGGAATCTAAACAAAAAAACCTTTCAGAGCTAGGAAGGGGAAAACTACAGGGAGCTGCCGGCAGCTACTAATTTTCACGTTCGCCCCCAGCAAGCTGGGAACTAGCCGACCCTAGACACTCCATAAGGCAATGCCCAGGCCCCAACCCAAAAGACAAAGACAGAACAAGCAGATCCCTAACTACTGGGGTTAAAATAATCGGGGATGAGGATGGAGGGACTGGACTGGGTTACCCCCAAAACTGTTCCTTTCTGAAGCTGTCCGAGGCGTATTGGAAAAAATCGTATGAACCTTTCATGCATATAATCTTCTTTATAAACCTGAAAAAATCAAAATGATAGCTTTATAACTCAAACTTTTATTAACCCTTTCACCGCCAGCCACATTTCAGCCAAAAATGTCCATTAAGTTTACCTGGGTAGAGAACAAAATCCATCTGCAGTATTGGGGATTCTTCTGTGACATATATAACATAAGGTCTATCCTTACTTCCCGAAACTAAGACAACAGGGTCTTTGGATAATAGACCCCAATTTCATGCCTTTTAGTGACACAGGTGTTAAATCACTGTGGTGCTAAAATGCGACCTTGGCGGTGAAAGGGTTAACGGTTGTTTTGATGCATTCATTTAGGGTCACCCTATTATTAAAATGTATTTACCGTTACCAAATAAATTAGCTTTTCTTCTTTGAAAAACGTTTGTCGTTGATTGCTACTTGTATAGAAGCTTTCATCAATGCAGCGGCCATGTCATGGTTCGTGACCCTCCCTGGACCCTAACATCACCTATCGTAAAGACATTTTGACCGAGAGTGAGGATGTTCCCCGGGCAAGTCTGTGCTTTTCTTTTTTAAAACGAGTTCTTATCCTTATACCCCTTTACAAGTACTGCTCAAAATATAATTTTAAAAAAGAGCAAACCGCGGCATGGACTCGCTCAGCTCATGCATGTGTGCCACATTGTTCCTCACAATGTTGTCAAGATATATAATAATTCTCTAGCTTTTCACTACTTATACGAGGACTTACAGCAAAACTTGTCATTTCTTTCTTCTTTTCGTTTTACATCGCAATGATAATAGAATATCTTTATGACGTCATAACCATGATCTGCTAGACGAATTGAAAAAGCATAACATTTTGTACTCATGAATTTAAATAAATCCCTGAAACAAAAATAATAACTGATTTACAACCAACTTGTTGCAACCCTCACCCTTTTTTCTAAAAAAATAATTATTTATATGATGACATTGCCACATGTATTTGTATGTGTTATGGTCGTTCCCTTTTGTAGGACAATGTGGAAGCAGCATGATGTGTACTTAATGGTTCAAAACATGTTTCAATGGAGGTATGAACAATAATGGCATTAGTCCTTTATTCCATGCCCAGATTGCACTATTTTGCTTCTCGGATTTAAAACATTTTCCGGGGCAGCATGCCCCCGGCCCCCCCTAGGGGTCTTGGTGCTTCGCACCTTCAATGAATTAGCCCCCACCCCTTAACTTAGATCCGGCCCTGCACACACACGCGCACACGCACACGCACACACGCACACGCACACACACACACACACACACACACACACACACAACACACACATAATTTTCAGTAAATAGACGAGACTTTGCTCGTCAACAAGAAGAAAGAAGAATCGTTCACAATGTTTGGTTAAGCCTTTCCTTTTTGCAAACGCTTTTACGTTTTGACTGTACCCCTTTACAATTTTGCTTCATAACTTAACATTTCCAAGACTATAGCCTTAATTATCGCACAAATGTTATGTTTTGCAATATATCAAGTAGGCCTAAGTTTTAAAGTGTATTTATTCTAATCAGCGGTCTGCAACTTATCTATCGTTTCATGATACACAGACACCGCCTTGCAATGATCGAGGCAAAGCGCATTGAGCTTTAAGGTAATGCGCTATACAGTATAAGTTTCCTAAATAAATAAATAGCTTACGTGCTTGTGAAAAGAGTTCATCTTCTGAGCGTCGGACGACGACATTGGCAGTCGCTCCCAGCGCCCTTGCGTCATTGAGGCCATGACGTCACCGCAATGCGCGTGATCAGCAGGGGTCAGGGGATGAGTATCCAGTAACAACCTGCTGCTGGAAGCATTGCCGAAGGTGGCCCCTTCTTTCCGTAGAAGACTGACAGGCAACGATCGGTTCGACGAGGGAGTCCACCATTGTTTGTAGCAAGAAAACATAAATGGGTGGTGATAACATGAGACATAGAACACACATAAAGTTACCGCTAGTAGAAGCAGTAGCCATTTCCTCCGCTTGTTGAAGAAGAGTTGTTTGCATCCACATGTGTGCATCATTGCCATCTTGATTTATATTATGGGAACTATCAATATTTTGTGCGGTTGTTCGTTTCTTCAAGGAGAGGCTTCTGTCTTCTGATCCTGCGTGTTATACCGTTGGGGAAAAAAGGAGGGGGGGGGGGGATAAAATATTGACTTTATAATACCGCCAGGGGTTCAACAATCAAATTAGGGACTTAATTTCATGAGCAAACAAAAGTTGTCTTTCCTGATCGTAAAATCGAAGACGAAAAGAGTCTATCTTAAAAGGTCATGTGACTGCCAGAGGAGGTGAACATCCGAATTACAAAACACTTTTAATACAATTGACAGATTGTTGGGCCACTGTTTGCTACCAGGCATTCAAGGCAATTCCTTCTCGTGCTCATGAACAGTCTTCTGACGATTTTCTGGAAGATTAATGTGGGGGTTTTCCAGCGTCCGTTATATTCTCTTACGACCATTACAATGCTGCACATTGATATTGAAAAAACAAACTGTCACAATTGGGCTGGTTTTAGCCTTCAAGATGACAGTTCATATCTTAATGTGACTCATCTTGTGCAAGACCATCTCCACACGCATGGAACCCAGACCCTCCCGTGGCCTACATGATCCCCTGGTCATTTTCAAACAAATGCCTTGCTATGCCTTGCAGGAAACCGTGGCTCAGCACATTTTCAAATGTTTTATAACTATTTTGTGATATTTTTGTGGATGCTGTACCTATTGATGTCTATCTTCTCTGGCAGTCACGTGACATCTCTCAAAACTGGCTTTATTCTTCGATTTTATGTTCAAGGAAGAACATAGGGGAAGACGGGGTAAAAAGCGCATGGGCGGGTAAGAAGCCCACCCCAATTATCTCATGAAATAAAGAAAATGTCAGTCAAATTTGCCCATGAGACGAATGCTAGACATTAACGCTCATCTCATGGGCAAAATGAGACTGAAATTTGCTTCATTTCATGAGATAATTGGGGTGGGCTTCTTACCCGCCCATGCGCTTTTTACCCCGTCTTCCCCTACATTTGTTTTCAAATGGAGTAAAACGTTTTTTAACCCGTGAAGATCTTACAAAAGTCAATATCCCCGTCTTTTTCCAATGTATTGGTCATTTTCTACTGGCATGCATGGAGGTGCGTATTTAGTAAGGTTGGTTGTTTTTTTGTATCATTCTTTTTCAAAACGTTTTTGTCTCCCGTGGCTTTTTTTCGGAGGGGGGGGGGACTAATAGCCCCTCCCCCCTCCCCCCACCGGGGGGGTCTTCCGTACAGAAAATAGTTCTCCCGCCTTCTGGAAGTTCTGTGCTTGTAACTTTCTTTAATCCGTCTCTCTCTTTAATTCTGCCCTTTTCCTTGCTTTGTGTCATCTACTATCTTTCAGACTTTTTGGCCCATTCTCCTGCCTTTTTTTTCCCCAAAAAGAAAATCTTCCGTATAGTTTTCTCTTTTGAGCTCCTCCGAAATCGGAATGTGTCGGCTGAATGCAGCGAGGAGACTAGTGAAAACTGGAAAACAGACACATAGCATACGCACCCATTGAGGCTTTAAAGGCCTGGGAACGCAGAAGAAGAAAGAATAGGTAGGTACTAGGCACCCGCCAGTGTGCGGCTACAGTGCTCCCCGTTTATAGTAAACTCGGTTATAAACAATTTTGGTAACAGTAAAGGAAAGCACTGGTTCCCGGCCGAAGGTCTACTGTTTTATTAATAAATAGTCCTCGGATAGTAGCAACTCGTTTATTAAAAAAAAGCCTGCTATAGCACTTTCCCGTTAACTCGATCAATTAGCATTATCTGCCCCTGCTCTGGTGTGTCGCTGGTGAGTTCCGGCAAAGTACTTGTTAAAGTACACAAACAACCCACGGAAAACTCGCAAACCATGACGGATTACGAGCTAGCGAGCTACAGCGGCTCTTCTTTCTCTTTACTGTCGTAGTGTGTGTGTGTGTGTGTGTGTGTGTGTGTGTGTGTGTGTGTGTGTGCATGTGCGTATGCGTGTGTGTGTGCGTGTGTGTGTGTGTGTGTGTGTGTGTGTGTCACTGTGTATGTGTGTGTGTGACCGGAACTCACCAGGGCACGCAAGGGACATCACTCCTCCGAACTTTCTTACTTGGTTGTATGATAGGGCTATAGTAAAGTCACCTTTGGTTCCCCACAGGACTGGCTCCTGGGTTACAATAAAAGAAATTGTCCTCTTTCATGACCTTTGTAAATATGTCACCAATGTATGGTCACAGTCTCACCACTCCCTCCACCCACCCATAATAGCAATTGGGTTATAATTTTTTTTTTAAAACTCCTATAGTAAAGTCATTTGTGGTTTCTCCTCAGTTACAATACAAAATTTGTCCTCTTTGTGACCTTTGTAAATACGTCATCAATGTATACGTCAGTCTCACTACTCACTCTACCCACCTTCATCGACGAAATTGAAAGGCACTCAAAAACATGTTTCTTTTCCCTCATTCTTTGTTAGCAAGAATGCGTAATTTATGCCGTTGCCAACCTTGAATGTTTGGTAATGTGCCTATGGACTTTCTTTGAAAGAAAAGACGAAACTTATTACCAATTACAAGAGAAAGTGGATGGCCATGGAGGAAGAAAAAGACAGGCGTTGTCTTTAAAAAGAAAAATTCAACTGGTTGACGACGTTGAAAAGCATCCAACAACAAAAAAGATATAATATAGCGGCAGAATTTCAGATTCAAAGGCCATTCTGGAAGTTAGCGGTTGTACACTATAATTATGCTTTTACAGCTAGTTTTGTTTTGTGCACAGGGAAATATACCATGTATAAACCCAATCCCCTTTTTGGACCTCAAACCATACGAGGAAGGGGTGGGATGGGTTTATATTCAGTATTTTACGTTAGCTTTGACTTTAAAAAACGTCCTCGGATAAGATAAAAAATATCATCAAAACTTTACTATATCCGAACATCGTTTATAAGAAAAACCTGTTATAGTAAAGGAAAATCCTTGCTCCCCTGGACTTTACTATAAGCGGGGTGTACTGTATTAGCTAAAGCGTTATTCCTTCGTCCGTCCCGAGGGATAATGACCATGCTTCAACAGTTCGTCCTTGTGGAAATCTAGGACGCTGGATGAGTTCGCATATGGCTAGTGAGGCCAATGCGAGCCAGGAAGTCAGGATCTCTGACAGTGAGGAGAGAGAGAAAATGGAGTTTTACGTCCTCTTGGTCTGAATCAGACACACATGGGACATTTGTAAATACAAATATGGTGGGAACAATACTGGAGGCAATGCCCGGAGGCAGTACGAAACCAGTAAAGTCCCGATTTTTTTTTTATTAATACGGATAGCTGTAGCGGTGACCACGCCTCGGTTAGACCTCATCGGCTATGGCACCGCCACAAGTAGTCCTTAATCTATTATACAATAACAGTGACAGTGAGGACAGGAAAAAGAGTTGGGGGGATCTGTCGGGGTTGCAGAGCTGCGACTGTTTAGGCGGATCTTGCGTGCCTCACGCTTTGCCTGCGATGTCTCGATAGACGGTGTGCCTCGAAGTTACCAAAGAATTAGCCAAAGTGACCAAAAGGAGCAAGGGTCACTGAGTGTCGTCCACGACCAGGCCGATTACAAGGGTCCACCTCTCACAGATGGTCAGCAGCTACAGTGGATGATGACCACAGCGTGCATGGTAGTGTCTGGGGGGAAACAAAAGAAGAAGACGCAGCTAAACGAGAGAAGCCAAGTTTTTTTTATTGATGTTAAGAGCAGTGCCCATGCACACGTACGCGCAAGTTCACTTCACACACACACACACACGCACGCACGCACGCACGCACACACACGCACGTGCACACACACACACACACACACACACACACACACACACACACACACACACACACACACACACACACACACATGCGAGTGGACAGACCGTTCCAAGCGCAGGACATTTGATATTAGAGAGTAGAAAGCACCAACGCAGCGCAAAACCTACACGTACCTTATACCTAGGAGGCAACTAATTAAATTTCAGGTTTCTTGAATCCTTGTCCAGACAGGCACCAAGCACTAGAGACAACAAGATGGCTAAGCCATGTAAAC
>CM065692.1:19326727-19399227 GCA_017654935.2 Phymorhynchus buccinoides
GGGAGTGGAACGACCTGCCTACATCAGCAGTGGAGGCCAGAACTCCGGAGAGTTTCGCAGCCCGAGTCTGGAAGCACCTGAATGGACACCCGCCTGCTGCACCCGTCATGCCTGATGGCCCCACTCAGGGGTCATTGGGCTAGCAACCCAAACTTGCTTTTCTTTTTTTCTTTTTTCCTTCTCTTCTGCTTTTGCTTGTTGCTGGAAGTGGGGCCTGTTCCTTTCCGGCTGAACTGGGGGGTTTAATGGTCTTAACCCAGTGCAAGCACTTAATCCTTTATCTTTTTATCTGTCCCTCTAACTTCTGTCTAAGGTCTAACTTTTCAGTTTCTTCTCAGGCTTTGAGCCTTTTCTTCCGGCATAAGTGGTAGAACCTCCCGGTTCCGTGGCAAAATAATCAAAGCGTTGATTGTGGCCACGCCGTACAGCAAAGAAGAAGAACACACACACACACACACACACACACACACACACACACACACACACACACACACACACACACACACACACACCACACACTCACATAGGGCCGAGAGAGAGAGAGAGAGAGAGAGAGAGAGAGAGAGAGAGAGAGAGAGAGAGAGAGAGAGAGAGAGAGAGAGAGAGAGAGAGAGAGAGAGAGAGAGAGAGAGAGAGAGAGAGAGAGAGAGAGAGAGAGAGAGAGAGAGAGAGAGAGAGAGAGAGAGAGAGTTGCAACCTCAAAAAAGTCTAGAGTTTTGTTCTGTATGTGTTTGTTTATGTGTCGTCTATATTTACAAATGTGACTATGCAATGTTGAGAGACGCCCCTCTTTCGAATCTAGTCTACTTTCTACACTTTTGTCCGTGTAATGTTGACGGGCTCCATTTCAGCCCGTGTAATGTACATTCTACAACAAAACGCATAGTCTAGAAAGTATACCGACGTCAACTTTCTACAAAAATCCCATAGAATGTACACATTCTACATTTTAGGCCGTGGAATGTATACATTCTACGCGGGTCAACATTCTATACGACATATAAAAAAAAAAGTCTAATCGAAATGTACTGCTTGATCAATTTTTTTTTTTTTTTTTTTTTTTTGGGGGGGGGGTATCTACTTTCGAAATTCGAGCATAAGTGCGCATGCTCAATAGGAAGCCCGCTGCGGACGAAAACAAACATGTCCGCAACCTAGTGATAGAAACAGAACAGTGTGCTTCTTTTCGCTATGTTTTTTCGGCGATTACTGTGTTACATTCGTAAATTGACTTGAGCGTGGACAAAAGATGGACCCATCTTCCATCAACCCGTCATATAACGTTGCGTCTTGTGGGGGACCTACAATATCCGTGAGTTCCTCCGAAACATCGGAGGCGTCGCTGGGTCACAAACTTTCGACGAGTTTGCCTCTGTCTTCGAACATCACTTTGGATCGACCATCTGCGTACAACATGTCCATGCAGAATGCGAGACAACAAAAAACAACGAGCTCGGAGTTTGCTCAACAAATACGACAGTTGGAAATCGAAGGTCATAAGTTGAGATCAGCCACAGTATCTGCACTGTCCCAAGGTATGTGTACCGTTTGAAACAAGTGTCTGGGTAAACAGCAACAACAAGACTGGACTTGTTTTCGTTTCATGCGCCAACCAACCAACTGAGGGTAATCAAAAGTCTCTGGTTACTTTGAGCATTTGAATGGGAGTGTGATCGAGCTTGGCACGTTTAACTTGAATGTACACCTGCTGAATAATTGCACATCGTGACATGTACACACACACACACACACACACACACACACACACACACACACACATACACACACACACACACACACACACACACACACACACACAGACACGCACACAGACACCACACACATAGCATAGCATAAATCATGGCACTATATATATAGGCTATTTTGTTTAGCCTTTTGCCCTCTATATATGTTTTTGATTTTTCTTAGGTTTGCCTTCATTCACTGATGATACATACACACGTGTATTAGTCCGGTGTATGTATACACACAGTGACATATTGACACAAACATGTACACACACATCTTTTAGTTTTACTGTAAGCTCTGTCTCTGTTTGTCTTTCTTTCGGTCTGACAGTGCTCAACCACTCTTATGTATTTGCGAATGCACACACACACACACACACACACACACACACACACACACACACACACACACACACACACACACATGTATGCATGCACGCACACACATGTATGCATATATGCACACACACACACACACACACACACACATGTACATCATACTACATGTACACACACACACACACACACATATGCATGCACACATACACACACACACACACACACATACACACACACACACACACACTAAATGCATGCACACACACACAGAGATCTAGACACACACACAGTTTTCTTATATATATATATATGCTGTTGCCCGTACGCACACACGCATACATCACATGCACATGCACGTACACACACACACACACACACACACACACACACACACACACACGCACACACACTCTCTCTTTCCCACACATACACCAGCTTCACACAGTACACCAAACACGAGGTCACGCAGAAACCCAGACATTTTTTTATCAAATAACAACATTTAAGGCTCTTGGAAATGTCCATCTTAGTCAGCCACACAGACAATAGAATGAAAGAGAGCCGGGAAAAGCCTACCTAAAAAAAAAGGGGGGGGGGGGAGTGAAAAGGAACAAGGAAAAAAGGAGGAAAGGAAGGAAAAAAAAAAAAGAAAGGGTGAAAAATGAAGGCGGAAGTGGTGGTGGGTTGCATGATGAGTAAGCAAGATAGCGGAGAGCGGATGAATGATTGGGTGTGGTGTGATAGCTACATATTGTTAATGTAATTGAGCCTTTCTCAAAAGGTGGAGCTGAAAATGGGACATTGGGGCTAAAATTTCAAAATAAGATTTCAGTTCTAATTTTTGGGTTATAACAAGTCTTACTCTTAGTCATCTATTGTTAAAAAATGACATGTGAAAAGATAGTTTATTTTGTTATACTTGAGAAATTTCATCATTTGTTTCAAAAGTGACAAAATGTTGCACGTGACAGTGGACAAAAACAACAGACACAAAACTCTGTAGTAATGGCTAAAATCTGTATTTGTTCAGATTTAATTAGATCATGGCAAATTTGTTTGAAAAATAATCAAAAGGTGATTTATTTGGTTCTTAAATTTGTTTTTTAAACCTGTTTGTTTCGTCCATTGTCACACCAGAAGTTATAATTTTTCCTGTGAAGTCAATATTCAACAGACAAATATTCTTATGCCATTATTCTTATTTCAGGGGTATCTAGTTTCATTGTAAAGAATCTACACTCATCTCAATAAAGACTGTTTCCTTTTGAAACATTAATGTGTGTTGGTTGTGACAGAAAAGCAACGGACAAAATTCAGTCATAAACAACATACAATGACGAATACAATTTCCAAACAACACTAATTATCACACAAACAACACAGAAAAAGATATGTTTAAGGTGAAAATTAAGCAAAATGGTCACAGCTATCTTTTTTTTCAAAATAGGTGCATAAATCACATTGCATGTAACAGAGCAAATGGACAGAAAAAAAAAATATTTTGAAGAATGTTGTGATGCAGACAAAGATTGATATCCGATAGGATTCACTTGGCTTTCAATAACATGAATAGTGAAGAATTAGACTGAATCTCTTTATAGAATTTTTGGGACACATAAATTGAAATTTCATGTCGTTTGTGGCACGGACAAAACTTCGTCCACCGTCACGAATGACATAATTCAGTGCTTGGTGTCGTCATGCAAGCAGCCAGAGTCCACGGAAATACAACAGAATTTATCTCCAATAGGCAATACAAATGCTCAATCACCAGAATTATCTGCACACCGATCACTTGTAGGAAGAATGCAATACTTGCGTCAGCTTTCGGTTGCGACATTAGAACGCAAAATCAACTTTCGTCCAAGTAAACACTTTTACATTCAGTGTTACAGGTGTAAGAAACCACTAACAGTAACAAAACAACTTGCCATTTTACCTCTTTATAGCAATTGCGTGTAACTGAACAATCAGCAACTAATCTATTGTTTTTTACTTGTACTGGGGGTGTTTTTGGTTTGTTGTGACACAAATTGCTGATTGCGACATTGTCTGAAGAAAGGACGAAAGTAATAACCATGCCTTCGCGCCTGAAGTCCGCCATTTTCAAGTAGAGCGGTCACGTGATGTTCTCGCGAGACTTTCTGCTGATGAAATGGCCGAAAGTCGAATAGCTACGTTCAGTTGCGAGTGTGAAAACCCAAAATTATTGATTGTGACAAATGGACGAAAACGGGTACTGCGTGCTGGAAATAGCTTTTTTAAGCAAATGAATTGTCCAGTTGATTAGTTTTCGGCATAATAATGCACCAAATGTGTTCTTTACGGACTTTAGTCGTTTCAAGGTGAGTTTACTGCACTAGCTGTGTAGAATACATTCAGAGCATTGTGTTTCATTGATCGCTGTGAGGACAAAGGCTGTCGCAACTGACAAACAGATTTTTTCACACAAACATGAAAAACATATAGCAGTTTTGTGTCAGTAAACGATTTTTATTATGTTCTTAAACAGTTAAAACAAACAAGCAGTTCAACTATGTGATGACAAGTCTTTTAATACACATCAAGAACATACACCCATCAAATGTCCCATTTGCAAATGAAAATTCACACATAAAAAATGTAAGTATTCCTTGATGATTTCTATATGTGGTTCTTCACATCAACATTTTTATCTTATGTATAGATCTCTCAAAACATCCAGGATTGCTGCAACAACAGATTTATTTCCAAATAATAAGTATTTAATAGAGAATTGACAAGATAACGGGGCAAGGGTTGTTACTAATGTTAGCAACGACCTTTTGAGAATGGCTCAAATTTATGTTTCATACTTTTATTTAATATTTTTTTTTTTACACGGTGGAAGACAAACGGCATTGTACAATGCCAATGGACAATAAAGAAACTTATGACTTATGTTATTATTTTTGGTGCATTTTTTCCTCTTTTCTTTCAGGGACAAGTGCTTTGAATTCATCATTTCAAGGAAGCCCTGAGGTAGTATAATGTTTGCTCTCTCAGTCTCTGTCTGTCTGTCTGTCTCAGTGTCTGTCTGTCTCTTTCTATAGTCTCTCTCCCTCTCTCTCTCTCTGTCTGTCTGTCTGTCTCTCTCTCTCTCTCTCTCTCTCTCTCTCTCTCTCTCTCTCTCTCTCTCTCTCTCTCTCTCTCTCTCTCTCTCTGCCCCCCCTCTCTCTCTCTCATGTGTGTGTGTGTGTGTGTGTGTGTGTGTTGTTATCACTTTACATGCACACGTGTGTGTGTCTTTGCATACACATGTGATGTATGCGCGCATGCGCGCACGTGTGTGTGTGTGTGTGTGTGTGTGTGTGTGTGTGTGTATGTGTGTGAAGCTACATGTGCAATTGTGCATGCTGTGTGTGTGTGTGTGTGATTCGGTCAATGTAATCTTAATTTGAAATGTTTAAAAAAATCTACTTTTTTTAAAAATTGCATGTGTGTGTGTGTGTGAAAGAGAGGGAGACAGAGAGAGAGAGAGAGAGAGAGAGAGAGAGAGAGAGAGAGAGAGAGAGAGAGATATGTATTATTACTTACACTTCAATGATTGAATTCATTTCTTAATGCTAAACTTCTTGAACTTGCTTTTCGCTCATTAAAATCCTTAGCTTTGTATACAATTATCATAATTAATTTGATTTATTTTCCATTGCAGATCAAGCATGGTGGTTCCCCACTGTCCTGTTCACTGGCTTCTCTGGTGGACATCTCTGCAGAGCAGAAAACCATCGCTGACCTCAGGTCAGTGAGCAAGCAACCAGCCCAATCAATCAATATTTTATTATGTCCCCACGTACAGGAATATTTTCTTGCGTCACATCACACACATTTATACGAAAGAAACAACACAAATTGACAATGACAAAATAAACGCAAGCACTAAAAAAAGTAAAAAATTCAATATCTTGAGATATGCTCCATCCTCTCCCCCCCCCTCCCACCATCAGTTTTCTAGCACACACTTAAACACTGCCTCAAGTACAGAACTGAACATACTACTTCATTTATCCCCCACCTATCCCCTTCGCTCACAATGTTATAGTCTTATGCGCAGTGAAGCAATGTTACCAGAACAATCGAACCAAACCTGTCTTAATCCTGCTCCCTCCCCCTCTCTTTCTCCCTCTTTGTCTCTCCTTACGTGTCGTGTGTGTCCTGATGTATCTCCAGTCTGTGCTGTAACTGACACACTCCGTCTTCGGCAGGCTGGATCAAGATTACTGGGGGGGGGGATCAGGCATCAGAATTGTCAGAGGAACAGACCATTTCAGAGGATTAAGAATTTCTAGCAGAGGATCGGCTTCTCTTGTCAGAGGTTTTGCCTTTTTTAAAAGTGATTTATTACTATATTAAGCCTTTTTGGTGGTGTTCGGAACTCATTTCAATGTTGTCCCTCGTCAGTCTAGGGCCTAGATAGCCCTTTTACCGCAGTTTTCAGAGGATTGGACTTCAGACTATTCTGATGCCTGGGGATTCTCCCTTAGCTCAAGACTGAAGAGTCCAACCCTGTGAGCACACAGGGGGGGGGGATTGTTTACCGAGGATCCCACCACTTCGTTAGGTCCTTTGACGTGGCTCACCCGTGTTAGATGCACCCATCATACTGGGAGTAGGACACATAGGGTATTTCACTGAAAAATTCAATGGAGACAGCAGTACCACCTGTTGCCCCGCCCCATCCTGCAAAGCAAGGATGCCTAGGTACACCACTAGTTGGTCAGGGACTGCTTATTCATCCAGGCAAGCCTGACTTATTTCGCAGCTAGTCCATATCTGAAGGCCATGTCGCTACCCTCCATCTGCTACCTGCTGGATTTGGATGGCCGCGCTGCCAGATTTTTTTAGAACCTTTTGTGCTCAAACTCCCCCCCCCCCCCCCCCCCCCCCCCCGCCCCCCCCCACTGACTTCAAAGACAAAATAACACTATAATATTAAGCTTTCTCTTCTTTTTTTTTTCTCTCTCTTATCTTTCACATTTCCAATCATTTCCAATCATGTTAGAATATATACATGTATACACGAAATGAAGATACACTACTACTTTACTCTGTTGTGTACAGGGTTCAGCTAGACAACCAGCGACGGGAAACGGAGCGACTGCAGAGCCACCTGTTGGCTGACTCCCCCTCCGCCCGCACTTTCTCCGGGCCCCCCTCTGCCCCCTTCTCCTTCTCCGGTCCAGCCAAAGCCGCTTTCTCCACTGTCCCCAGCACAGATTTCACATCCCCGGCCAGGAGAGCTTTTGAATATGTGCCTCCGTAAGTTGTACAGTGCCGTTCATGTGTAATAATAATAATAATAATAAAGACATTTATAGAGCTCACATTCTAGACGAACTGCTCATGGCGCTTAGCAAAACTAAAATTCACTCCTGAATGCAAAAATACTCAGACGCGCTCGCATTCCCACCATCACCCCCACACAAAACATACTCATAGATGCATACAATCATGCACACGCATATATATATACACTGGTATGCACAACCGCATCCTTCCCTTCTCACACACAAACACATACGTACACACACACATACGTACACACACACATCTTCTTCTTGTCGAACACTAGATGGCCACACCAGTTGCCCTGACGAATGCTGCCGTCCTGCAGAGGTCCCCGAGGTCCCCGTGCAGCTTCTGCCTCAGCGATGTGGAGTTTGGCCACGTGGCTTGCCTGAGTGCGGCGTGGTCCGGGCAGTCTTGGAGGAGGTGTTCGCTGGTCATAGGGGCAGTGCCACATGGACATCTGTCCGTCTGGCCAACTTTCATTTTCTGATACATGTGGGCATGCATTCTGTTGTGTCCTGTACGGAGTCTGAACAGGATGACCTGGTCAGCTCTGCCCAGACTGTAGTAGCTGTCATCCTTGCAGAAGTTTGGGTGTTGCTGCTGCCACTTCTTATGATACAGGGCCTTGATGATGGTCTTCTCACTGTGAGAGACCTGCCTGTCTTTCTGGTATTGCTGTCCACCCTCCCTTGCAAGTCTGTCAGCCATCTCGTTTCCATAGACTCCACAGTGGGCAGGAATCCACTGAAGTGTTACCTTCGCTTGTGTGGCCAGCTCAGACAGAGTGAGGGCAAGCTCATTCAGGTCTTTTCGTCGACACACACACATGATCGCGTGCACAAACATACACACACGCACACGCACACACAAACAAACAAACTCAGTTACTACATGCTCCATTCCCCTCCTCCCATCTAATCCGCGTACACTTAATTCATGCAGACCCATCACAAGCATTAGCGTTGAGAGAAGAAGTGCGTTTTGAGATTTAAAGACTGACAGAGAGTTGGAATGTCTGAGAGATGGTGGTAGTTTGTTCCAAGTAGCTGGGGCCTGAAAGGAAAAGGATCTTTCACAATGTGTACCGTATTATGCGCAGGGCTGGATCCATGGGGGGTTGCCTGGGTTCCGTAACCCCCCCTCCCATCAAAAAAGAAAAAAAGAAAGAAGAGAAAGAGAAAAAAAGAAAGACAGAGAGTCATACTTACTGTTTTGTTGTTCTAAGGTAGAATTTAAAGGGAGTTTTGGCACTTTATTTTGTTGAAAAAGCTTCAGTAAGTTGTGCAGTACTGCAATTACTGGTACTAGTTACTACTTGTGCTACTATTACTGCTACTACTACTCATGCTACTACTACTACTAAGTAAGTACTACTACTTGATTGTAACCCCCCCCCCCCCCCCCCCCCCTAATGTGTCCCAGGTCCGGCCCTGATACGGACTATGTAAGGCGCACCTGATTATAAGGCGCGCACCCCCCAAATTTGACTCAAACTTCTGATTTTGTTACTATATATTGCCTTACTATATTATCAGTCCCATTATAAGGCGCAGGGATCTCAGTCTGGGAAAAAAAGTATCGCCTTATACGGTACTAGTACTGTAGTAGTAGTACTAATGTCAGTAGTAGTAGTAGTAATACTAGCGTTACTGCCATTGCCCCCTTCTCCTTCTCCGGTCCAGCTAAAACCGCTGTCTCCACTGTCCCCAGCACAGATCTCACTGCTCCGGTCAGGAGAGCTTTTGAATGAAAATCTGCTTAACGTCATCCGGTCTGGAACAGACACATATGGGACATTAGTAGATGTAAACGATGGTGGAAACGATCCTGGAGGCAATGCCCGGAGGCAGTGCAACACCAGGAAAGTCCCAAACTTTTTGCAATACAGATGTGTATACCAAGGTAGGACTAGGAGAGCTTTTGAATATGTGCCTCAGTAAGTTGTGCAGTACAGCAATTACTGGTAATAGTTTCTACTTGTGCTACTATTACTGCTACTACTACTACTTACTACTACTACTACTACTACTACTACTACTACTACTACTACTAGTACTACTACTACTACTACTTCAAATTTATTATACTAATATCATTACAAAACACTGCTGCCACAAAGTCAATTATGATAACAATACATTATTATATTAAAGGCAAATATGTTGCAGAATTTAAGAACAAAAATTCTGAAAGATGCATTCCAAATTTAAATGCTTATAACTCTAAAACGTAAAAAAAAAGTTACAAGAATGGTTCTTTTATCATTTGAAAGAGAATTGTCTGAAGTTTTTGACTGTACCATTTTCTTAGAATGGTGATTTTGACACTTAATGTCCCTTTCATGGTGCTGGGTCACAAATGACAGTTAGTTCATTGTGTGCTGTCAGGTCTCACATGGAGAGAGCTCTGAAGGAATCTCAGGAACAGGTGGTGGAGCTCAGAAAAAAACTGCAGGAGGTTGGTACAGGTTTTAAATAAAAAGTAATTTTGCTTCAGTCCTCCGCGGGGATACCCGGGGGGGATCTTTCGTGCAAATAGTTCCCCCACATTCTGGAAGTTCTGTGCTTCTAACTTCCTCTAATCTGGCACTCTGTGTGGCTCTGCCTTTTCTCTTTGCTTACTGTCATCTGCTATCTTTCTGTCTTACTGGTCCATTCTCCTGCCTTTCTTTTCTATGAATTCTTGCAAAGATTTCTTCAGCCGAAGTCGGACATGCTGGGCCTAATTATTTCTTAGTTAAGCGCATAACGGCAGCATGATGCATCTACGCTCATATGACAGGAAACTGTCTGAGCGAACGAAGAAGAATTTGACTTCAGTTTTCTTCTTTTTTTTGGAGACAAATACTTTTGGTAACATTTTGTTTTTAAACGCAAGAACATTCAGTATCACTCCAAACAGAAGTTTGTGAGGACCTGAAATCAAAAGTGCATATGATTTTGGAATTATATTATTACCTATGATGGGATATGATGAAGTGATCTAAAGAAACATGTAATTTTGTCGTTTGTTTATCTGAAACAGATAAGATAAAAATCATGAAAGAGCTGAAATACAAAGATCTATGATTACAAATAAAGGTCTTAGACAATGATACAGTTTGATAAACTGATATTATTTTTTAATATTTTCAATAGAGTATTTAATGATCTGCACTACTCTTAAGTTAAGGTGACGCACTACGTAAAATTAGCATGTCTGAGTTATTAACTCACATTCTTTGTCTAAAGCGAGATCCTATGAATTTTTTACTATTGTTTGATGAGACAAAGAATGCGAGTTAGCAACTCAGACATGCTAATTTTATGACCACTGCACTCTTTGGTGTCTTAGGAAAGTGGACAAATGATCAGCATCACCATGCAGTACTTGAATCCAGCGCTGTCGAGGGGCTAAGATTTTTTGTGATTTTTGTTTGGTGGACTCCATACTTTCATAGTGCCTTCACACAGTCTTCAAATTTGGCATATATGCTCAGGGTCATGTTTTGTATCAGTGTGCAAAATGTCATGTATATATCTTTATTAGTTCCTGAGAAATAAAAATGAACATAAATTGTCCTCCGAAAACATAGTGCGTCACCTTTACTTTTTTCCCTTATTGTTTTTTTTTAATTTAAATTTTATTATTTTTTATAAACAGACAACTGAGAGTGTGGAGCTTCAGAGGAAGCAGTTCAGAGCCAGTAATGAGGAGCTGAAATCCAAACTGCATGAAACCATCGTTAACAGAGATACTGTGCTGGACCTGAGGTAATTATGATAGCTCATATCATGTCATTATCATCATCATCATCATCATCATCATCATCAACCAGTAATGAGGAGCTGAAATCCAAACTGCATGAAACCATCATTAACAGAGATACAGTGCTGGACCTGAGGTGATTATGATAGCTCATATCATGTCATTATCATCATCATCATCATCAACCAGTAATCCAAACTGCATGAAACCATCGCTAACAGAGACACTGTGCTGGGCCTGAGGTGATAATGATGGCTCATGTCTTATGTCATTATCATCATCATCATCATCATCATCATCATCAGCCAGTAATGAGGAGTTGAAATCCAGACAATTCTCTTTCAAATGATATAAGAATCATTCTCGTAACTTTTCCCGTTTTAGACTTATGAGCATTTAATAAAGTTGGTAGGATGACTGTTCACCATTTTGAGAAATCAGTCTAGAGTTTAACCTAGCTGAAGAAAATGCACCAACCTACTCATTTTAACCCTTTCACCACCAGCCATATTTCAGCCAAAAATGTCCATTAAATTTACCTGGGTAGAGAACAAAATCCATCTGCAGTATTGGGGATTCTTCTGTGACATCTATAAAATAAGGTCTATCCTTACATCCCCAAACTATGACAATAGGGTCTTTGGATAATAGACCCCAATGTGATGCCATTTAGTGACAGAGGTGTTAAATCACTGTGGTGCTAAAATGCGACTTTGGCGGTGAAAGGGTTAAACACTTTTTTGGAATATTTAGACACCATAACAAAGATTATCCTTTATAAATATGAAAGATGATATGTTAGAGAGCACGACAATTATACATAACTCAAAATTGATCAAAAATGAGATTTTTGACTTTGCAAGCCTGTTGTGAGAAGCTAGCCCTGCGACTTAATGTCCCTTTCGTGGTGCTGGGTCACATATCGTCTTGTTAACCCCTTCCCTGCCCAGTCCTGTGTCTACTATGGGATGTGTGATGTCATTGATGATGTCATAACCCTGGAATGATGGTTTTTGGTTGAGACAAGTCAGGAAATATATATATATATATATATATATATGAGTAAAATTATAAAAGACACAAAAACACACAGTTTCATTTTAAAAAATATATTCTCTGATAAAATTTTCGTTGCTAAAAGTCAACTTTTTCAATATCAACACTGGCCAATATATATATATCTAGACCATTTTCTCAGATTGAGTCTAACAGGTCCCTTTCAAATTTTATAATACGAAATTCGATCATTTCTCAGTTTTTGCTTTGCCAGTGAAGGAGTTAACTTCTTCACAAAGAAACATGTACACGCTTTTAAGGATGGGGCAGGGGATTGCAGAGTTATCTAGGGAGAGTTTTCAAGCTGTTTGCTTTTCATTTTTTTTCTTTTCGCTTGGAGATTCAGTCTGAGAATCTATGTATCAAAAGACACAAAAGGAAAACAATCTCAACCACACATACTCACTTAACAGACTTAAGCCACTCAGATTTAATTTGCTTAGCTTTTTTTTTTATACGTGGGTGTATAATGTGTTGGATCCTTTTCTTAAATGACTTCTATCATTGGTTGACATTAGCCTGTAGAAAGGGCCAATAGTAAATGAGAGCTGTACTATAAATGATATTCTACAGTATTGGAATATCATGGTACAGCTTAGTCTTTCGTGGAAGACTGTGACTCTCTAACGAGGGGGCATTTGCACTGGCTCTAGTGCTGCAGCCAATGGGATTGGTTGGCCTTTGGGGACCTGCCCCAATGCCAACTCTTGTCCTCAAATCCCTTTGGCCGAGAGAGCGGGGATGTACACTGGGCAAGGCTTCTTCATTATAAACAAGCTTTAGCCCAGCCCGTCGGAATAGCAGCTGCCCCCTCTGCTATCTGGCAGTCATTGTCGAAAACGACAGACAGGCATTAGGCTGCACAACATAATGTGCAGGGCTCCCAGGGACCCCCATTTGGGGGTCTATGAAGCACTAAAATTCTACAGGACCCTCTAAAAGAATGTTCAGGGGGTCCCAGGGATGCACTAGAAAAAATATTTTTAGCATTCGCTATGTCACTGGGACCCTCTATCCCGCCTCTAGGATCCTCTATAATGTAAGTGAAGGAGTCCCTGGGACCCCTTGTTTTGCGGGATGATTGGGAGCCCTGATGTGTGTTTATGTTACAGGCAGAAGGAGTCGGCCAGCCAGGAGAGACTGATCAGCAAACTGCAGACCTCTCTAGCTCAGCTCCAGGAAAAGGTCAAAGCTCAAGAACAGGTGAGCAACATTAATTATGGGAAAAAAAATGTAATGGTGTTTCAAAACTCTTTTCTTCTTCTTCTTCTTCTTCTGCATTCCCAGGCCATAGGTTAGGTTAGTTTAGGTACATTATAGTCACAGAGGCGTCTCTGTGAAATTCAGGTTGCTCCCACCTGGAGAACGCATCACAGCCAGAGGCACGCCACCCATTTTAAAAAAAAGTTTTGCATGCGATTTTTGTGTGACTGATGAGGAAGGAAGGGAGGGGGGAACATTTTGACCAAATGACAACTTTTTTGTTGCCACTGGGTTTAACGTGTGCTAAGTGCATGAGCACACGGGGCCTCGGTTTATCGTCTCATCCGAAAGACTCCACGTTCAGACTGCAAGGCCTAGTGCAAAGTGAGAGGAAAAATCCCCTGTACCCAGGTACGAACTCGGGTTTACTTGACACGAAACGAATGCGCTACCACTGTGCCACTCTACACTAGAGTGGCCATAATGGGTAAGGTACGTATGTGTCCGTTTTCAGTTTTGACCGGTCTCCCCATTGTGTAAAACTCTTTTCAATTTACAATCTTTTATTTAGTCAAGCAAATGCTTAATCCATTCCGCTTTGTAGCTAATACTTCGTTGTCACTGACTAACATTGCTGGCATGCGCCTTAAGTTTGATTAAGGCCTGTATCCTCCGAAGTCGGAGTGTGGCTGCCCAACGTGGCGGGGTAATCAATAACGGTCACACGCGTAATGTTCTCATCCCTAGCTGGTGCAGTTCCATAGTGTTCAAGTGCTTCAGCATATTATATTTTGTGCGCCGATTTAGACCCCCTGATTTTGTACATAGAATGAAACACCGGTAACCCTCTTGTGCCTGACACTATGTGCTCTCAATCACCTCTGAAATCCTAACCCAAGGGACGTCACTCCGTACAAAAGGGGGGGTAGCGTCAGAAAAATAATAAAATAAAATATACCCTACCTGATTTTGTGGGTTTTTTTGTTTTGAATGTGTTGCCGAGATGTCTGTCTGATATGCAAAATGAATTTCAAGATGTTATGGGGATGCATGGCTCCACAAAAAAAATCAAATTGCCAAAGTGTAGTCGCAAACTGCATTCACTAGTCATTCACTGCCTACTTTTGCAGACTGTTGAAGCCTAACTCGCCCTAACTTGGGCTAAGACGACTGAAATGGAAATGTAGATCAAAATCATTCACTTACCCTTTCACTTCACGATCTTATAATTCCTATCTTTCACAAAAAAAAGAATTTTCATCGCTGTCATCACTCGGTGGATGCAATAACGACTCGTCATCCATGATGTAAAAGTCGGGAAAATGCCGATGTCAGTAACACGACTTCAAAAATTCGCATCGATCGAACAAACACAAGCTCGCTGCCGAAATAGGTCAGAATACACTCCTTACTCATCACTTCGCGATCTCATAAGTCCCATATTTCACAAAAATAGGACTATTCATTGCTTTCCTCAGTCAATGGACGCCATAACTGTTCGTCATCCATATTGGAAAAATCGCGAAAATGCCGAAGTCGGTCACTAATTTTCAAAAATTCATATCTTTCAAACCAATCGGCCTAGAAGCCATTGCAAGCAACAGGACGGAAGTGTAATCCATAGCGAAAGCGAGGCTGAAGCGCTCACGTGACTGCCATGTGATAGAAACAAAATGGAAGCGCCCTAACCGGCCATGTGGAATCCGTACGTTCCTGAACGTTCTAGACGTTTCCGATCCGATTTTTTTTGGAACGTTCACGACCGTTCACCGCACAAGAGAGCGGTAAAGTAAATTGTGGGAACAGTTTCACACCTTCCTAATAATAATAGGAAGTCTGAGTGTCATTGTTTTATTCTCTTCACCAGTCTGTGGGAGAGATGAACAAAAAAGGCAGAACCCAGCACCCCCAATTAAAGGTGGACCCTGACGGATGACGTTTTGCAAGAAACACGTCGAGATCACCAGAAAGACAGCCTTTTCAAGGATCAGAACACTCACTTTGCTCTGGTTTCCTAGACAGTAAGCCGTCAAAACGGCGATTCCCCCTTGGCAGAGATCCCGGAGAGAGTAGCCATTTTGGATGGGGTGGGTGGAGGTCACTCATTGTGGTTGAAACGTTTTCTTTTTTTGTAGTGCAGTGAAAATAAATGGGAGCTATTTCCTTTGTTGTGAGTGAAACTCCTTTAGATAAACTGTATAAGATTAAAAAAAATAAAAATAAGAAGGTTTGTATTGCGAACATTTCGTGCAAACGATTTGGCGGCCATTAGAAAAGAGACAGCACACGCCTTCTCTTTGGGCGAAATAATTTGACTTCCAGCACCTCCGCCAAAGAGAAATCGCCAATTTGACGGTTAGATTTCTAGGAAACCAGAGCAAAGTGAGTGTTGCAATCTATGTAAAGGGTGTTTTCCTGGTGATCTCGACATGTTTCTTACAAAAACTCATCCATCAGGGTGCCCCATTAAGGAAGAAAGAAGATAGAAACTCATTGACACGTAGAATAGCCGACTTTCCCCCAAAACGTTTTTTAAACGGATGTATTGATGTGCTGTATTTTCGTCTTGTCAGTCTCTTGGGGAGATGAACAAACAGGCGGAATCGACCACCCAGTCGTCCTACGCCTCCACCATGGCGCTGAGCCAGCTGCGGGCGCTGCTAGGGGCCAGGGAGCACGCCCGCGGCAGACCCTACCTGGAGGCAGACCCCGCCAGCTCCTCCCACAGCATAGCCGCCCTGGTGCTGACGCTGGAGAAGTGCCTGCAGGAGGCCGACCATGAGACGGAGAGCAGGAAGCAGAAAGTCGTACAGGTCAGTGGAAAATGTTAAGTTCCAATCTCTGGACGCTGGAGAAGTGCCTGCCAGAGGCCGACCATGAGACGGAGAGCAGGAAGCAGAAAGTCGTACAGGTCAGTGGAAAATGTTAAGTTCCAATCTCTGGACGCTGGAGAAGTGCCTGCCGGAGGCTGACCATGAGACGGAGAGCAGGAAGCAGAAAGTCGTACAGGTCAGTGGAAAATGTTAAGTTCCAATCTCTGGACGCTGGAGAAGTGCCTGTGGGAGGCCGACCCTGAGACGGAGAGCAGGAAACAGAAAGTCTTACAGGTCAGTGGAAAATGTTAAGTTCAAATCTCTGGATTTTTCTCTGGATGCTGGAGAAGTGCCTGCAGGAGGCTGACCATGAGACGGAGAGCAGGAAACAGAGTCTTACAGGTCAGTGGAAAATGTTAACTCTCAAGTCCCTATAAGACATTCACCAAGCCCAACTCTCTTCCTTGTAAGGATTTGGCGGAAAGGAGCTGAAATGGGTATGCTTATTCAAAAAATTATTTTAATAATATTTGTAAATCAAAGTTTATAAAACTTTGTAATAGTGTTGTTATGATATTGTTTTCTGCATTGACAATGTTATTTTAGCCAATCTAATGTATTGGATGCGTTTATTTTGATTGAATATTACGAAATATCAATAATAAAGGTGTGTTCATTAAGGATGTGAAAAAAACCATGTGTTGTGTGTTTGTTATTGAAACATTGCAAATTGAGTCACTAGAACGATCAAAGAGACACTGCAAGCACACAATAAACTTATGACTTGCCTTTTTGTAGCATTCCAATGTTGAATGATGTAATCAAAAGGTGAATAGTGAAGAAAATCGATTAAAATTAGCCTTCAGTCGGTCTCCATGCAAATGGCGGCCATTGTAAACGGAAGTCGAACGCTTTCTGGCTGTCGTTAAAGCTTCCTCTCTGGGCTAGAGAGTTCCCACTTCCTTAGTGACATGACTGAACAACGCATGTATAGAGTTGCGGTATGGTGCGCTTCAGGGAAGCACGGCGCTTGCGGTTACATGCGGTTCAGGGACTTAAGAGTTAAGTTCAAATCTCTGGATTTTTCTCTTGACGCTATAGAAGTGCCCGCGGGAGGCTGACCATGAGATGGAGAGCAGGAAACAGAATGTTTTACAGGTCAGTGGAAAATGTTAAGTTCAAATCTCTGGATTTTTCTCTGGACGCTGGAGAAGTGCCCGCGGAACGCTGACCTTGAGACGGAGAGCAGGAAACAGTCATGCAGGTGACTGGTAAATGTTAAGCTTAAATTAAAGATTTGACTACATTGTTGCATTGAATGCAAGTACCATATTTTTCGGACCATTAGGCGCTTGTGTGTATAAGGCGAATAGGGCAATTTTCAAGAAAAATCTGAAAAAAAGAAAGAAAATGGCGCCCTCGTTTATAAGGCCCCTCGCAAAACAAAGTCAAACTTTGAAGTCCGTACGTGTCCGACCACCATTATTGCTGTCATAAACGAGAGTTGGCTCCCCTTTCAAATAATCAAACTTCCGTTTGTGCGACTTCCTGTTGTGTTTGGAATTTTCTTGGCGAAAACTGATAGAATTATGCCTTTTTAAGCTCTACAACGATGCTTTTTACATCCAATGAAGTGTTATGGCATCTGTTGGACAGTATCTCGGACGATAATAAGGATTTTGAAGCATTTTAACGTGACTATTCGTCTTATCGACGACTCGTTACCACTTTCGATGTCTAAACTCACAGTAGACTGTACTGAGCACGGCAATCATTGCCTCTCTTCTCACGATTTTGTTTACTAATAGGGCGCCCTCGTTTATTAGGCGCATAGGTCGAAAGTGGAGAAAAACAATATCACCTTATAACCCGAAAATGACGGTATTTATGACACTCACAAGCTTTTTAGCCAGAGCGTGGCTGCCCTAGTGCTGACCCTTTTGAAGTGCCTGCGAGAGGCTGACCATGAGACAGAGAGCAGAAAACAGAAAGTCTTACTCTAGTTACAGGTTCAGGGCTGCCTACCGTCATGACCTGGAGAACACAGCAAACTTTGTCGCGGTGACTCGTCTGAAAGTCGGACGCTTTTGCCAAACAGAATCGACCGCTGGGAGAAAAGGAAGAATTTTATTTCTAAAGTTTGCACGATATGTAGTTGTGTTGTTTGTGATTGCAGCTTGAGCGTGAGCTGGAGGAGGTGAAGAAAAGTTCCTTTGAAAAGGAGCAGCTGCTAGTGAAAGACCACCAGGAGCGGTAAGATTATTTTTGTTGTTGTTTTATTTGTAAGAGACAATAAGACTTATTTTTTCCACTCACATGCCAAGCTCTAACCTGAATTTGGGTTGATAAACTGTTACCCTTTTTTTCCCTTCTAAACCTGAACTCATCTTTATGGATTTCAACATGCATACGCTGTGTGTGTGTGTGTTTCGTTCTTTAATGTAACGTCTATCCACCTTACAGTGATCTTAGACCCAAAAAACACACACACAAAAAATAATGTTTTTTTAAAAATTGTATGTGTGTGTAGCCTGTAGGTATGTGCAAATGTCCGTTAAAGTGTGTGTGTGTGTAATATGTGTGTTTGTGTGTGTGTGTGTGTGTGAGAGAGAGAACAAGAGAGAGAGAGAGAGAGAGAGAGAGAGAGAGAGAGAGAGAATTATTTTTTGTTTGCACTTGTATCAGTATGTAATTATTTGCAAGATTGTGTTTGTGAGTATCAAAACATTGTGTCTGTACGCCCTGCTATGCCCATGTGTCCAAAGTAACTGTATCTGATCGTACTCATGACATGTGATGTACATATATCAAACTTCTTTTTATTCATAATTCTTCCAGCTTGCAGAGGGAGGCAGAAGATGCTTTGAGAAAGTAAGCGGTAGTGCTTCGTTTTATGCATGCCTTGTGTAACTTTCAATATAAATAATCTCGCCTGTGGCGGAAATGATTAACGCATTTATTCATCTACTCTTTTCGTGTGTGTTTTGTTTATGTAGTGGATGCTCTCTGTTGTTTTAATTCCTTCATCTTGTCCATCTTTCTTAACCCACTTACCCCCACCAACTCGCCTTACGCTAACCTTGCTATGAAATCCCATGTCAAGGGAAATAACTTTTCACTATAGTAGGTAAGTTAAAAAAAAATTATAGATATAATTTTAGTATGTAAATGCATTGAACTTTTTCTGTTATGTTCTTGATGCTCTGAAGAAGTCACAAAGAAACACTAATTTCAAATTCATGGTACTGATTACTTGGAGAGAAAAAAAGAAGTCAGATGTGACTGCAAAATGTGATTAAAAAAAAGAAGAAGAATGTAATTATGTCAAACATCAATCAAGAAGGCTCCCAATTTGGAACCAGAGAACTGAATATCCAGTCTACTTAAGCTATGTTCAATAAAACTGTGCAAAACAATGTCCATTGCAAAGATTGGCTTTGCAATCAGTGCAGCCTGCGACAGGTTTCTCTATGATTTCTATACTGTAGCCATTCGGCTGACGGCACCCACTTTTCGCGAAATTGTTTGGTGTCAGATCATCGATTTGGTCTTCAAGAGCTTCGAAGTCTGTTTTCTAGGTCGCATTCAACCCCTACTCGATTAATTTCTACAAGTTACCTCGCTAAAAAGCCATCAAAATCGCCATCATGTCTGATATCATTCAACAGACGCCATAATTATTCGTCAGACAACTAAACTTTTTAATTGTTGACTTAAAAAAATCATAAACTCGTGAAAATTGGACCAATTTTGACACAGTAAACGGCAAACAGCAGTGTAGGAAATGGAAAATATCCAAGTCTCATGGGCCGAGATTCTCGCGTATGTAAACAGTACAGTCTTTGGCCATAGTCGGCAAGTGCAAATTGGGCGCTAGCAGGCGCTCCGCAGGTAATGAATTTTCTTTTAGGCGCTCGCGGGAGCTCCACAGGTTTATGGGTAACCCATTCTAGACACCCTGTTCCCCAGACCAGCAGCTCTTTCGCCTTGTGATAATGTTAAAAAAAAATATATATTCTTTTAGTATTTATTATTTATCAGGTAGTTGGGACATGTATACTAAATACACTCTGTGTGAATATTCAGCAGTACTGATATCTCCACCCATGGAATATAAATAAAACTGGCGATTCATTTATACAAATAAATAAAACTGGCATTCATTTATCTAAATAAAAAAGTAGCATTCATCGGATGACATTTTTATCAGTGAATTGTGTTCACTTTCTTGTCATTTATTTCTGAATGTAAACTTTTTGAAAGAGCTGAACATCTTTTAAAACCAATATTTAATGACAGATTTTGATTTTTTTTTTTAATGCTATCGTGTCTCCTGACATTTTGTACTCTTGCTTATGTGGGTTTATTCTTTTTAATTGTTTCTTTCTTTCTTAATCATTTAGATTAAGGGAATGAAAGAAAATAAAAGCTTACTTGAGTCAAAACCAATGTGAATAATCTTTTCTTGCATCATATTTTATTTTCTTCCTTTTTCTAACCATTGCTTGCCTTTGCTTTGTTTTTTATTTTTCCTTCTTTTTGTTTTTGTTCTGTCCATCGTTTATGTAATATAATATGTTTTTGTTATGGCTTGTACCCACGTGTCGTCAGATCCGGCCACAAGGAGCGTGCCATATTATGGGAGACCGCCATCTTAGTCAGTAACTTTGTTTGAAAAATGCCCGATCGATGCTGTTTACACACAAATCTGACTAAGATGGCGACACTTCCGTTGGAAGGGTCGAGATGCGCACGCAGGTGGGCGGGAGCCGTACATGGTTTTTTTGTTATTTTCTCAGAAAACTTCCGTTTTCCCCCTCACCCCTCGGTGCCAGGGTGGGGCAACCCACTTTGGGTCAGACCAGGGTTTGATGCGCTAGGCGGCGAACCCACCCCTATATCCCACCACCCCTCCCCCCCCCTCTCTCTCTCTCACAGTTTTTTTAATTTTCAATAGTTGTTTTTTTCAATAAGTGTATGTGCACCTTTTGACTCAGAACTTCGACAGTTATACTACACAGCACATACATCCCCAAACTATTTTTGTATCTAGCCAAAGACATTTTCTTCGAGTAAACTTGAAATTCTGGATGATTTTTATACATTGAAATAATAATTATGAAATAATCACCCAAGGAATTGAACACATAGCCAAAATATGACATGGAAGAAAACGCATTTATAACATACAATCAACAAGGTTGTTATTAATTGGTTGAACCATTCACTGGAGGATACATGATCCAAGGATGATTTGTATGCATTGAAATATGCTATAGGCACCAAAGGAATGAACGCATAGCCAAAATATAACATGGAAGAAAACGCATTTATAACATATAATCAACAAGGTTATTAATTGTTTGAACCATTGACTGGATGATGAATGATTTGTTCGTTCATCATTCCTTTGTCAAAAGTCAGATAGATGGATACTTTTTTTTTTATCAGTTGATGGATAGAATTTGGGGCAGATAAAATGATATTTAGTTTATAGGTTTATTGATCCATTGATTGATTGAGTTGTTTATTCATTCATTATTCTTTCATTCATTCTTTCATCCTTTTGTTGATGGATTGAGTAATTGATTGATCAATTCCCCCCAATGGGGATACCAGGGAGTCTTTCATATAAATAAGTTAGTTCCCCCACCTTCTGGAAGTTCTGTGCTTATAAGTTCCTTTA
This sequence comes from Phymorhynchus buccinoides, assembly GCA_017654935.2. Taxonomy (NCBI): domain Eukaryota; kingdom Metazoa; phylum Mollusca; class Gastropoda; order Neogastropoda; family Raphitomidae; genus Phymorhynchus; species Phymorhynchus buccinoides. The sequence continues at coordinate 19,348,630 of CM065692.1, forward strand.
ATCTGTCACTCTCTTTGACTCTGTCGTTTTCCTTTTGCTTACTTTCATCTACTATCTTTCTGCCTTACTGGTCCATTCTCCTGCCTTTGTTCTAGAATTTCTTAAAATATTTTCTCCAGCCGAAGGCGGACATTCTGGGCCTATTTCTTAGTTAGGCGCATAACGGCAGCATGATGCATCGGCGCTCATACAGCAAGAAACTGTCTGAAAATGTACTTACTTTCAGGCTATCTTTCTGCCTTACTGGTCCATTCTCCTGCCTTTGTTCTAGAATTTCTTACAAATATTTTCTTCAGCCGAAGGCGGACATGCTGGGCATATTTCTTTGTTAGGCGCATAACGGCAGCATGATGCATCAGTGCTCATACAGCAAGAAACTGTCTGAAAATGTACTTACTTTCAGGCTATCTTTCTGCCTTACTGGTCCAATCCCCTGCCTTTGTTCTAGAATTTCTTACAAATATTTTCTCCAGCCGAAGACGGACATGCTGGGCCTATTTCTTAGTTAGGCACATAACGGCAGCATGACGCATCTGCGCTCATACAATGAGAAACTGTCTGAGCGATTGACAAAGGAAAAAAGATTGATCGATTAATTAACCCTTTCACCACCAACGTCACATTTTTGTGCCACAATGGCTTAACACCCACGTCACTAAAAGGCATCAAATCAGGGTCTGTTATCCAAAGACCCTATTCCCTTAACTTGGGGAGGTAAGGATAGGCCTTACTTTAAACATGTCACAGAGGAATCCCCACTATTACAGGCAGATTTTTTTTCTCTACCCAGGTAAGTTTAATGGAAATATTTGTTGCTGAAAAATGGTTGGCAGCGAAAGGGTTAATTCACTGATTGTGCTAACAGGGTGAGCAGTGTAACGGCGGATCTGGAGAAGCGCGTAGAGGAGGCGAACGAGCGAGCGACCAATTCCAGACGACAGGCCGTCACTTTGCAAGACCAACTGTCTCTGTTAGAGTGAGTGTGAACAGTGTGTGTGTGTGTGTGTGTGTGTATGTTTATGTGTGTGTGTGTTGTGTGTGTGTACATAGGTGTCAACCTATACAGTTTTCCCATATTGCTGTATGGGAAAACCATGATTTTGGGTCTGTACGGACGTATAATAGTTTCAATACGGGTAAAACTGATTGACACGGGCAGATCAGAAATCGGAGACAAACCGCGAAGTGATAGAAATTTGTGATAGCAGATGACTAAACATGGACACCAAGCAGCGGAACAGGAAAACAAAAGCAGTAGGCTAGATGATCGGTCATGCGCAGAGAGCGATTTGTTCGATTTGTTCTGGTAATCTGCGCATGCGTGGTTTCTTCAGAACTTCCGTGTGAGCGTTGTTTGAATCGGAAATGGTAGACGTAAATTCTCCCAGTTCTACGAACCCCCCTGTGGCCAAAAAGCCACGAGTTGGGAGTGGGAGACACTTGAAAGAATGGGAAAACCTGTCCTTTGAGAAAGGAAGGTACGCTCCCCTGCCCATTTTTCAATATATATAACAAAACTGCATGAAAACAATGTCTGAATCTAATGTATTAACGGCGACTTTTTCATGGTTTTGCGTGTTCTGAAATTTATACGGTTTTCAGGCTTAAAATAAGGGGGAAATTATTTTTCAATAAGGGAAGTTTTCAAAAAAGGAAAATTGGGTTGACACCTATGTGTGTATATATGTGTGTGTGTGTGTGTGTGTGTGTGTGTGTGTGTGTGTGTGTGTGTGTGTGTGTGTGTGTGTGTGTGTGTGAAGTCGAGTCAAAATCATCTTTATTGTGTGTGTATGCGTGTGTGTGTGTCAAGTCAAGTCGAGTCAAAATCATCTTTATTGTGTGTGTGTGTGTGTGTGTGTGTGTGTGTGGAGGGGGGTGGGGGGGAGGAATGGCTAAATTTGTGTAATAATCAGAAATTCTCCTTCATTCTCTCTGTCCACTTTTTATGAAATGCATCTTGCTCCCTTCCTTCCCCATCCCTTCGTTCTTCAATCCAGCCGACAACAAGTAGAGAAGTTGAAGAAACAAGTGGAAAGAGGTGGAAGATTGGAAGGAGAAACTTTGACACAACTTACTCTTAGATCTCTGTATACTTTTTTCTTCTTCTTCTTCTGTGATGGTGGCCAGCTTGCACACACTTTAGGAGGTGACCAAAGAAAAAGAAGCAGAAGAGAGAAGAGAAAAAAAAGATGAACAGCAAAGACAAAAATCAGCTATCACACATACATGAATTTACTTGGGTCCAGTAGAGGGGGAACATATCAGATGCAGCTAGCAAACTAAAAATTCCTATTTCTGGACTGGGATGGGGATATGTACAGGGAGCTGCCGGCAGCTACTAATTTTCACGTTCACCCCCAGGAAGCTGGGAACTAGCCGACCCTAGACACTCCATAAGGCAGTGCCCAGGCCCCAACCAAAAGGACAAACAAACAAATCCCTAACTACTGGGGTAAAAAAACAATTGGGGATGGGGATGAAGGGACTGGGGTGGGGGCGTTTCTTCAGGGTTTCATTGCTGGGGTGTGGCTGAGAGCCCTGCTGATGCTGGCTCTCCTCCAGGGTCTGGGACGTTGGTCCACTTTTCCCCTCTTTTTGCCTCTTTTATTGTTGTTAGTCAAAAGCAGGGCTGCCTACCATCATTGGGGCATTTGTCCATGGAAGCAGTTCAAAAGGGGAACCCTGTCCTGGGAATCCACTTTTCTGTCTAGTGTCCCTGGAAACTGAGCGGAATCAACATTTTGTAGAGCAGTCACTTATCTTCTTAGGTAACCTTACTTTTGAACACAGGAACTCCAAAGTAACAGACACTGTTGAAATTTTCTGTAAAAACATATTACTCGTATACACATAAAAGAGTCTTTCTTTTTACATCGAAAACGTATGTACCATGCGAAACGTCTGGTTATTGACTTTCATTAAAGGACCAAATACTACCTGAACGCCTTGTGTCTTCTATGTGTCTACGATTGGTCCTAGTGGTCATCTATTTATTTTCAAGTATTACTCGTATGTTTCTGAATTCCAATGGATCTTGAATTTTGATGTAAATTGGCACCGAAAAGCATCAAGAAGAATGGGAAAAAACACAACCCAGAGTTGTAGAAATTTTGCTAGATCACGAAATATATTCGTGTTGACCAGGATGTATAACATATCCATGTATGACCCTGAAAATAAGTCTCTCCCCCTGGTTTTTAAGCAGTTTGTCCCTTCAAACTACAAAAGGGGGTAGGCAGCCTTGTTCTTGTAGCTAAATGTACTTCTCTAATCGCCTGTGGTATTGCCTACTACTCACCCCCGTGGGGATACCGGGGGGTCTTGTAAAAATAGTTCATCCACCTTCTGGAAGTTCTGTGCTTGTAACTTGCTCTAATCTGCCACTCTCTTTGACTCTGTTCTCTTTGCTTTCTTATATCATCTACTATCTTTCTGACTTATTGGCCCATTCTCCTACCTTTTAAAAACAAAATCCAAATAAGTTTTCTCCTTTGAGCTCCTCCGAAATCGGAATATGTCGGTTGTACGCAGCGGGGAGACCAGGACACATACCCTTACCTATCATGGCCTGGGAACCCAGAAGAAGAAGAAGCCTACTACTCTTATGACGTTATGTATTATGCTTTTTCAATGAATCGTGGGTGGGTGTCTTTTTGTTTTTTCTTCAGAGAGCAGCAGCAGCAGCACGGCCGCATGAAGAACGAGACAATTGGCGAACTGGAGAACAAACTGAAGCAGGTCAAACAGGACTACGCTGACGACTATGCCAGGTGGCAGGATAAGGTGTGTGGATGTCTGTCTGTCTGTCTCTGTGTCTGCCGGTGTGTGTGGCAAATACAAACAGCACAGTGCCCATGACATTGTCAAATGGATGAAAAAGAGTGGAGTGCCTCTGAATACCTTTGGACAGGAAGGTTGGGGTGAGGACTGTAACTTGTGTAAGTGGTATGCTCCATATACGGAAAAGGAAAGAGTAGTAGGGGCCTGTGTGGAATTGTCTTTCTTGTTTCCTTCTTGGTGTGTCGCAAAGAGGAAAAACTCTGTTTTTGTTTGTTAACTTTTGTCTTTGCTTATAACAGCAGACATAACACAACACAAGATGCTATCATAAAGATAATTCAGTGTTGATTCTAGAGCGCGGTCTTGCGGGATTCCCGCATTTTTTCACCCTAGGACGCATAAAATCGCGAACAGTGCGGCCCAACTCACGCACAAAAATAAAAACAAACGCACTTTTACTTAGCGAGTGCGTAGTCGCGGCTGCTGTGTATATATCCTTCTCAATGTTGAGTGAAACCGAGCATCCTTTCTGTCCTCGTTTCTGATTGGCCGATGACTCTGGCTTTATCCAATCACACAAATTTTCACTCATGAGCACATATTTTCAGTCCGCCATTTTTATTTGGGGACACACTATCGAGTTCAATGCTACAGCCAGCGATTCTCGTTCTGTTGTAGGGCCTCTGAGGTGCAGTGAGCAAAGAAAACAAAGCAAACTTGTTTAATTTCGTGGTTTTGTGGCCTATCAACGAAGGATATTTGTACAACTAAGAATATACTCAATGGGTCAGGAAGTGAAACGGAACTCGCGATGCCGACAGATGTGTCATTACTGTCAACCAGAACCGGATTGGAACTTCTTGAAACTGCCTTTCCCAACGAACTGGAAAGACGCGAAAAACAGTCTTTCCAAAGGCTTGGTTTCTGTGTTTCAAGGAAGATAACATCCACGATGAGAGCTTTGACGCGATCACTGAATCGGCGAAAGTCACAACTCGAACTCGAAGAATCTTGAGTGCGGCATTTGAATTATTAGTAGTGAAGTGAGAACTTCGGCCTGAGCACAATGCGCGCGCGCAAACGCAAGCACGCTCTCTCTCTCTCTCTCTGGATTTCTCTCTCTCTCTCTCATCTCTCTCTCTCTCTCTCTCTCTCTCTCTCTCTCTCTCTCTCTCTCTCTCTCTCTCTCTCTCACTCGATTGGTTTCCCCACACACACACACACACACAGACACTGACTGTAACACAGGTTCTCTCTGTTTAAAAGTTCTCACCCTTCTTCCTCCCTCTCTCACTCACTTTTTTCTCATTCATTGTGTCTTAGTTTAAAGTTACTGTCTCACTTTTTAAGATTTTTTTTCATGTCTATTTTTTGGTCCTTGTCCCACCTCATACTCATTCTAGTCTCTTTCTCTCCTGAGGGACAGAGTACTCCCCCCCCCCCCCAACTTCCAAGTCAACTCTCATTTAGAATATATATGCAGCTAGAAAGTTTGCAAGACCAAGTAAGTTTGTAAGGTTGAACTAGTTTCATTGATTTTAAAAGAAAAGCAATACTACCATTTTTAGCGTGCACATACAATTTAGTTAATATGCCCCCTTTTTTGTTAGCTAGGGGAGCCCAGGGCTCCCTTTTTTCAATCTAGGGAGCCCTTGGGCTCCCTTTTGAAAAATCCTAAAATCAACACTGCAGATATTGTTACGATCACAGCGCCATGCCCTGAGGTGCTCGCTGGACGGGCGTGTTGAATATTCATGAGGATGATGATGTAATGTTGCTATTTTTAGTGACAGGCCCTGGAGGCCTCCTTTGACGATGTACAGCGTGAACTGGTGTGTTGAATATTCATGAGGATGTAATGTTGCTATTTTTAGCCACAGGCCATGGAGACCTCCCTGGACGATGTGCAGCATGAACTGGTGTGTTGAATATTCATGAGGATGATGAGGACATAATGTTGCTATTTTTAGCGGCAGGCCCTGGAGACCTCCCTGGACGATGTGCAGCGTGAACTGGTGCAGGTCAAAGGGGAAAGGTCAGAGGTCGTGAGGGGTCAGGCCGCGGCCCAGACCAAGGCCGAGGACCTGCAGGTATGGCATGGTTTTTTTTTTTTTTTTTTTTTTTTTTTTTTTTTTTGCTGTCCCATCTTCTGGGTCGTACAGTGGCGTTGCTTCCACACCGCTCATTCTGAATCCCAATTCGCAGCTACATGTATGGCATGGTATTATTTTCTGGTGGCAGAGACAACCTTTTACTGCTGTGGGTTGCTTTACATGCATAGACTGTGAGGGTCAGTCTTGCTTTAACTCATCGCATAGCAACGATTTTGAATTATTAAAAAAAACTCACAGATCACCCCAGCCAGACACACAAGCAAAACGTACACAAACGAAAGGAGAAATAAAAAAAAAAAGATTACAGGATTTTACTTCAGGTTTAGACATAGGGAAGTGATAGATCAAACTTTTTTTATATGTAGACTTTATGTAGAAAAACTCTCTACACCGATTGGTTTCCCCACAACGAACCACTACAAAAGCAAAGTAAGAGGCAAAATTGTGGTCTAAGGGAGCGAAGCAAGTTTAGAAGTGACCAAGGTATGGTGTGCACACAGATTTACTCACCTTGAAGCAAATGCATCAAATTGACAGCTATCTATTAATTCCGGACATATATGGCCGGAACGACTTGAATGAGTTAAGCCCTCATCCAAAGATGAGGGACAGAGTACTCGGTAGAGAGATCGAATCTCACAATGCGATGTCAGAAACAGTGAAAATTGAAAAGGAAACTTTAAAAATAGAAGCAAATTACAAATAAATAAAATGTAATGAATGCACAGATTCACACAAGGCCAATGGTGAATGGGAGAGTAGAGAGGTAAATAGAGTAGAGTGGTAAGGTAAGAGGAGAAGAGTGGTAAATGAAGGGCAGGAGCTGTGTCGGTCGGGGCTTGTCCCCAGTGAACGCTACGCTAGCCGGAGTGGTCTTGCCTAGATGCCACAAAAAAAGGTATATGGACCATTGTCTTACTGTCATACCATCAGGACAGTACTTTTAACTCACTGTCATACCACCAGGACAGTACTTTTAAACTCACTGTCATACCATCAGGACAGTACTTTAAACTCACTGTCATACCATCAGGACAGTACTTTAAACTCACTGTCATACCATCAGGACAGTACTTTAAACTCACTGTCATACCATCAGGACAGTACTTTAAACTCACTGTCATACCATCAGGACAGTACTTTTAAACTCACTGTCATACCATCAGGACAGTACTTTTAAACTCGTAAAGCGCTCTCCCCTTTCCGTTGAGTAATAGCCTTCATAGGCTCCTTCAACGTAAATGATACAGATACAGAGGTCAAATCTACAGAGGAAGCTTTTGTAAAATCCAAAAAGAGTTGAAGCTAGTAAGGTTAAGGAAAAGGTGAGAAAATAAAAACTCAAGACAAAAGAAAAATGGGTAAAAAAAACAAAGAGAGAGAGAGACAGATTTTGATCAGAGGTGTAAGAGATGGATATTCACATATCACACAAAACAAAGGTTTAGTTAAACATGTAAATTTAGAGCTTACATTTTGCGTCAATAGAACTGTGTTTCCTTTGTATTGAAAATTTTCTAAGTCAAAATTAAAAAAACCCAACAACACTTGAACCATTCTTAACAGCTGATGGTATCACAATTGAATGAGACAGTCTATCATAATGCGGCAGTTGTAGTCCGAGATACCGTCCAACAGATGCCACAACTCTTCATTGAATGTAAAAAGCATCGTTGCAGAAAAGCATCGTTGCAGAGCTTAGAATGCCATAATTCTACCAGTTTTCGCAAAGAAAAGTACAAACACAACGAGAGGAAGTGGCACAAACGGAAGTTCGATGATTTGAAAGGGGAGCCAACTCACGTTTATGACAGCAATAATGGCGGTCGGCAATCCTTTACCGAACGCTTACAGGCTTCAAAGTTTGACTTTCTTTTGAGAGGTGCAAAATAAAACGAGGGCGCCTTTTGCTTTAATGTTTCCCAGATTTTTCTTGAAAATTGCCCTATTCGCCTTATGCACACAAGCGCCTAAGGCTGTGTACACACATAAGCGGATATTCCATGCGGAAACCCGTGCGCAATGCATAAATAAGTGAAACAAAGAAGGGGAAAGATTTGCGCACGTGTCCGAATTTCCCGTATATGCGTAAACTTTTATCCTTCTTTCTTCCACTTATTTAGGGTTTTCCGTACGGAACTTACGCGTCTAATGTGAATGGTAATAACAAGAGCAGTCCCACTATTCTGTCCACAGCTGATGGTGACCCGGCTGGAGGGAGACCTGGATACAGAGCGTGACAGGGTGCGCGCCCAGCGGGAGAGAGAGGAGGAGCTGCGACTGAAGGTTCTCTCGCTTGAGGGGCAGATGACGCACCGACAGCAGGAGATCGAGCGCCTGCAGAGGATGCTGGAGATGGTCAAACAGGAGGCCTCCATGCAGATGCATGACAAGGTATTGTATACTGTATTGTATTGTATTGTAAATTGAGTGCCAAATTTTACAAAAAAATCCAGATTTTGGTATATCTTCTTACTGTTTTTATTTATTAAAAAAAAAAAAAGTTTTCCTGTCCAATTTCCCGTATATGCGTAAACTGTTATCCTTCTTTCTTCCACTTATTTAGGGTTTTCCATACGGAACTTACGCGTCTAATGTGAATGGTAATAACAAGAGAAGTCCCACTATTCTGTCCACAGCTGATGGTGACCCGGCTGGAGGGAGACCATACTATTTTATTAGTCATATTACGAGGCGCTTGGATCCGAGTCTGGGGGAAAATAGTATCGCATAATAGTCCCTCAAAATATGGTAACTCTTTGTGCCCTAAGTATTTGACCAGCAGACTATACTCCCAGCCTGTGGGTTCTGAGAGAGAGAGAGCAAACACATTTGTGACCCAGCACCACGGAAGGGACATTAAGTGTAAAACTGACCATTCTGAGAAAATTATACAATTGAAAACTTCAGACAATTTTGTTTCTGATGATGCAAGAACCATACTTGTATCTTTTTCCGTTCCCGAGTTATGAGCATTTAAAGTTAGTAGGGTGAGTGTCTGCCATTTTGAGAAAACACAGTCTAAAGTCTAGCCTAGCTGTAGAAAACGCATTGACCTACTTATTTTAAAACACTTATAAAACCATTTTAGAGACCATAGTAAAGAATATCCTTTATAAATATGAAAAGATAAGATGTTAGAGAACACAAAAATACCCATAACTCAAACTTGACCCAAAAAAAAATGAGATTTTTGACTTTCCAAGCCTGTCGTGAGAAACTAGCCCAGCGACTTAATGTCCCTTTCGTGGTGCTGAGTCACATTTTACTACAATAAACAAAAACTGACCAAACTATTAAGGCCCACAAAGGCGTAAAAAAAAATTGCACAGTGAGTTCTGCGTGTCCTTCCGAAGAAATGGCTGCAGAATAAGCTCCCTTTACTCGTTAATATTCATGAAATTGATGGCGAAAGTAAGTGAGGGTCTGTTACCTGACCATTAATTTTGTCAGGCGCAGTTGGTTGCACTGGTGTGCCCGACAAATTGTGGGATGTAGGGTGGGATGAGTTAATCTGAAAAAAAGACAAAAAGAAAAAGGCACTCCCATAGATAATTCAGTGATGTCCCGAGGCCCCGGTCATATGACATTGACCTATTATAATAGAAAATGTCCTATTGTTGTTGAGAGACATTCTTAGCCATGCACAAAAACAGGTAGCTGTCAGGACAAAAAAAAATGTATGATTAATTCTTTTGACACTGGCACGCTTTGTCTTAGTTATTTTTATTTTTTCTCCAAGAGCCAGGACATTGTCCTGTTGGTTTCTCTTGCCTCGGGACAGTTTGTCCTATCACTTTTTGATCCTCGGTACATCACCGTTAATGATACAATCGTAGGAAAAGAAAGTGGAAACCTGAAGCCTGACAGCATCTGATTTTCCAATTCAATTCCAATTACACTATTGTATTATCTCCAAACAAGTGAAGCAAATTTGTTTTTCGGCATGCACATAAAAATGAAGACAAAATAAGACATTGTTATAACCTAACAGAAGAGACAATTACTAAAATAACAATTTGTACAAATAGCATAAAAGCACATGTAATTGACATAAAACATAGTTATCAAGCAAGTACACACACACACACAGACACACACACACACACACACACACACACACACACACACACACACACACACTGAACAAGTACACTGAGCATCCAATGATCGACCCCCTTTAAAATCTGAAAGTAATAATCTTAGATAATAATGACATCACAGTAATAATGATAACACCACAGAGAACATGAACAATATCACAAACCGGTATGGCTATCACTTGAGCATGCACATCCGCCCACCCACCCCTCCCCTCCCCCCCACCCCACTCACACATACACACTGAGCATATCATAAGATCCCCCTAAGCTAAACCGATAAACCATTTGCAGGTGATGACGACCGAAAAGCAGGAGCGCGATCGCTACGTGGATCAAATGAACACGCTGACGTCACAGCTGACCTCGGCCAATGAAAAGAAGACGCAACTGGCCCTTGACAACGAACGGCTGCGCATGGACACCGAGTCGCTACGGCAACAGATCAACGACCTCCGACTGGATACCCAGGTAACAGAAGACTTTTCTTCTTTTTTTTTGCTGTCCCATTTTCTAGTTAGGCCATACGGTGGCATTTCTCCCACACTGCTCGTTCCGAGTCCCAACTCACAACCACACCCCGTTTTATCAGGAATCCGAAACTAGCAGTCCAAAGGGAGCAAATCTATATTTAGGTTGTCATTTATCTTTTTTTTACTTGCTGATCTTTCTTTCTTTCTTTCAGTTCCTCATCTTTTCGTTATTGTTTTTCTTTTTCTTCGTCTTTCTTTCAGTCGCTCATCATTTAAAAAAAAAAAAATTCAATTACTGACACCGCAGGTCAAATGGCCAAGGGTACAAAGGGTTTTTTTTGTTTCCTTTGTCTTTCAATTACTGATCTTTTTTTCTTTCTTTCAGTTCCTCATCTTTCCGTTATTGGTTTTTTTTCCTTTGTCTTTCTTTCAGTCGCTCATCATTTTTTTTCTTTCTCTTTCTTTCAATCACTGATCCTTTTTTTGTTTCTCCTTCTTTCAATCGCTCATCTTTTTTTCTTTGTCTTTCAATCACTGATATTTTTTCTTTCTCTTTCTTTCAGTTCCTCATCTTTTCGTTATTAGTTTTTTCTTTTCCTTTAGTCTTTCTTTCAGTCACTCATCTTTTTTTTTTCTTCTTTCTTCTTTACCTCCCAGTCGCTGCAAGCACAAGTGGACAGTGCCAGAGCGGAGAGGGACCAGGCTCTGCGACAGGCGGACGAGGAGCGCGGCAACGGCGAGCGGCTACGCCAGGAGTGCCAGCGCCATCACCGCGCTGGCGAGGAGAGGTCGGAGGAGGTCGCGACCTTGAGGTCGGCGGTGGAGCGAGCGACCTTGCAGCTGGAAGAGAAGGAGAAGGTGCTGTCCACCGTCAGGCAGCAGTCGTCCAGCATTTCACAGCTGATGGAGGTCAATACGAGGTGAGTGCAAAAGGAGGGAGTGCTAATGACAGACCCGTTTACCTTTACGATTTTGACGTAATTTTTACCAAGCAAAAGTCTAATTACGATAATTACGGCGATGACAAAAAAATTACGAAAAACAAACAAACAAAACCACCACCACTACAGTTGCGTCGGCAAGCATCAAATTGACAGCTATCTATTAATTCTGGACATATATTATGGCCGGAACGACTTGAATCAGTTAAGAAACACGTGATGTGATTCTAAAGCCTAATTATTGTGAGCATTTCTGTTTTGGCCAGGCTTTTGTAAGTTGTTCTTTTTTTTTTTTGTTTTTTTTTTTTGGGGGAATTTGTTTGCTGAAAAATGGCAGGCGGTGAAAGGGTTAATACAAGGTGAGATTCACCCTCTGTTTGCTGCGGTGGTTACCAGTTATTGTTGTTGTTAACCCTTTCACTGCCAGCCATATTTCAGCCCAACATTTCCATTAAATTTACCTGGGTAGAGAACAAAATCCATCTGCAGTATTGGGGATTCTTCAGTGAAATGTATAAATTAAGGTCTATCCTTACTTCCCAAAACTAAGACAATAGGGTCTTTGGATAATAGACCCCAATTTGATGCCTTTTAGTGACATAGGTGTTAAATCACTGTGGTGCTAAAATAGTGCTGTTAATAGCAATTAGTAGTGCTGTTAATAATGCTGTAGCAATCATCCAGTATTTCTCAACTGATAGAGGTGAATACGAAATGAGAATCATTTTCTGTTTGTTGTTGTGGTTGTTGATTGTTCTATTATTATTATTATTAATTTTTTTTTTACTGTTTATTATTGTTATTAATGTGTTTTTGGTCAGTCAGCGGTTGTCAAGTATTTCCCAAGTGAAAGGGGTGAATAACGAGTGAGATGTTGATGATGATGATTATATTGTTGTTGATGTACCCTGGCTGAAAGACTCCAGGGATCATCGCAACAGCCGAAGCACTTGAACACTAAAGTACAAACGCATCATATAAGGGATGAAAACATTGCGTGTGTGACCGTTTTTCATTACCCACGCCACACACTTGGGCAGCCACACTCCGTCTTCGGGGATGATGACGATGATGATGATTTTGAGTATGTGTGCGTGCGTGCGTTCATGTGTATGTGCGTGTTTGTGTATGTATGTGTGTGTGTGTGTGCGCCTGCGTGCATGCAGGCGTGCGTATGTGCGTGCATACGCGCGTGTGTGTGTGTGCGCGTGCGTACGTGTGTGTGTGTGTGAGGAAGTAAGAGAACGTTGCGTGCAATCATCGTGTTTATCTTACTTTCTAATGATTGATTATTTGTTTGCCTTTAATGTTCTTGTTATTAATGTAAAGCGCACTGAGCTCATGTGAGAAAGAGCGCTATATAAATTCCCATTATTATGATGATTATGATAATGATGCTTCTCTCTGCAGGGCCAGTGACAACATAAGAGAGGAGAGGGAGAAACTGGCCCAGCTTCTGGAAACCAAGACGGCGGCCATCGATGAGCTGAAAGCCACCCAGGACACCATGAGCAAAAAGATGAAACTGAGAGAAAAACGCATCAGAGACCTGGAGGAAGAGAGAGTCAAGGTATGGCAGTGTGTGTGTGTGTGTTTGTGTGTGTGTGTGTGTGTGTGTGTGTGTGTTCCTTTCTTTAATTTAACGCCTATCCACCTTACAGTGATCTTAGACACACACACACACACACACAAAAAGTATGTTTGTGTGTTAATGTAATGGGTATTTTGAATGTGCAGCTAGGGAAGGGATAGGTACAGATGTATGAGGGTATGCTAGCTAGTCTGTATGCATATAAATCACTTGAATAAATGGGGGGTGGGGCGGGGTGAGAGTGTGTGTGTGTCTGTGTGTATGTGTGTCTGTGTTTATGTGTGTCTGTGTGTACTGTATTTGCGCGTCCGTGCATCAGCGATATAGCTTGTGACTAACTCCTCACAAATGATGAAGAAAACTTTCAAAATTACAAAGCATTATGGAAAAAAAGGGTTATTATTCATGGTAAAATAATATTCTTCTTCAATAGCGGTTGGTGCAAGTTTCTTGAAATTCAAGCGGACATGTGCTTAAAATCCGTAGAAATCAAGTGATAAAAGTGATACTATGAACACTTTAATCCGTTTAGGTGTTTGCCATGTTGTATTTTCTTTGTTCTGTGTAGAACAATCTATCTATTATAACCATACATTACCAACACTCAAAACAATTGCATACATACTGCTTAGCTGGAAGAACATAAGCGTTAAGCGCTTGTTACCATAGTAACCCAAAAGGAGAAGCACCTCCGTGACAGTAGCCTTACCTCCCCTTGATACTCTCCTGTCACGGTGGCTACTTCCTGCTTCAACCTCATTCCACCATTTTCCATGCTTGATAGCTGAGAAGTACGTTTTGCTCTACCCACTTTGAATCTTCCCGTTTCTTTGGTGGGTTTGTTCCGGTCTTAAATACTCTCTTTCTGTCCAGGACTACTCATTCTTTCTATTCAGATAGTTTAATCCGTTTAGGTGTTTGCCATGTTGTATTTTGTTTGTTTTGTTTAGAACAATCTATTTAGATAGAAGGCGCTATCAACAGATAAGATACAGGGGCCAAGATGCAATAAACAAAATGATGAAAAAGCGCTTTAAAGCCCATGAAATATGGTACCATAGTTTTCGGACTATAAGGCACATTTTTGTCTTAAGGCGCCCCCCCCCAAAGGAGATATGCTGCCCCTGTACCACACCAAGAATTAGGGGACTAGTCTGTCACTCTGGACCCCTGCTTTTCAGGGTCCCCCCCCCCCCCCCCCCCCGAATATTGTAGAAGCACCCATGCACACTCAACCTCTGGACCCCTGCTTTTCAGTGGGGGTTTTCAGGATTTTGTAGAAGCACCCATGCATACTCAACCTCTGGACCCCTGCTTTTCAGGTTCTTTTCCCCCCCCCTAGGATTTTGTAGAAGCACCCATGCACACGACCTCTGGACCCCTGCTTTTCAGGTCCCCTCCCCCTAAGATTTTGTAGAAGCACACATACACACTCGACCTCTGGACCCCTGCTTTTCAGGTGTTTTTTCCCCCCCCCCCCCGAATTTTGTAGAAGCCCCATGCACACTCGTCCTCTGGACCCCTGCTTTTCAGGTTTTTTTCCCCCCCAGAATTTTGTAGAAGCACCCATGCACACTCGTCCTCTGGACCCCTGCTTTTCAGGGGTTTTTATCCCCCAGAATTTTGTAGAAGCACCCATGCACACTCGAACTCTGGACCCCTGCTTTTCAGGTTGTTGTTTTTTTCCCAGGATTTTGTAGAAACACCCATGCACACTCGACCTCTGGACCCCTGCTTTTCAGGTCCCCCCCGCCTCCAAGATTTTGTAGAAGCACTCATGCACACTCGACCTCTGGACCCCTGCTTTTCAGGTTGTTTATTTCCGCCCCAGGATTTTGTAGAAGCACCCATGCACACTCGACCTCTGGACCCCTGTTTTTCAGGTCATTGATTGTTTCCGCCCCAGGATTTTGTAGAAGCACTCATGCGCACAGCATGTTTTGATGTTCCGTTTCTAGCTGGTGGAGGAGGTGGGGGTGAAGTCCCAGGAGCTTGCCCTGACAGTGCAGGAGAAGGACGGTCTGTTCTCTGAGCTGAGGGACAGCCGGGGGGAGGTGGCGCGTGCCACGCAGACCAAGGACCAGCTGAAACGCGACATGTCGCGGCTCAAAACATCACACGCCAAGGAGCTGGACAAGCTGCACAAGCGACTCAGAGGTATTACGTTTGTCATGATTATTTGTTTGAAGTTTGATTATTTGAAAGGGGAGCCAACTCTCGTTTATGACAGCAGTAATGGCGGTCAGTAAGCGTTTACAGGACGCGTACGGGTTTCAAAGTTTGACTTTCTTTTGTGAGGCCTTATAAACGAGGGCGCCTTTTTCAGATTTTTCTTGAAGATTGCCCTATTCGCCTTATACACAGCAGCGCCTAATGATCTGAAAAATACGGTAGTTAAAATGTATTGAGTTGTTGCAACTCAAAGTGTCACACGCCAAGGACCTGGACAAACTGCATTCTTGACTTACAGGTATCGGTGCCATGCTATTGTTAGCAGTAAGAGGCATTCTCCTTCACACAGACCAGATATCGGTTCAAATTGTGTTCCCAGCATGATTTATTGACTTTTAAATTACTGCTTATTTTTAAATGCACAAGAGCTCTATTCAGTCATGACTACTCATGAGAGTCGATTTTCTTTCATAAAGGTGTTTTTTTGTTGTTGTTTTTGCTGTCCCATCTTCCGGGCCGTACAATGGCGTTGCTCCCACGCCGCTCGTTTCGAATCCCAATTCGCAGCTACACCCCGGTTTGTTCAAGTCGCAGAATCCGAGACCAGCAGTCCAAGGGGAGCGAATCTATGTCAGGCCGTTAGGAGGCAACCAACCGAGGAGACACTGCACTTCTGCTGAGTCACTTCGGTGGAGTTCAGTGGAGCCTGTTCAGGACACCACCTACTAAGCCCCCTACTGACGACACTATTCTCTTAGTCGCGGAGCCAGCGTGAGTGAGGTCCTTCTCCTAGGGCGCCACCACGACCGTCCACCGACAGCTCCCCAGAACACACTGATCCCCATGACTTTGACCCGAACGCACCAAGGCATAGACTGGATTGGAAACCGAAACTGAGGTCACCATGAGAGCAGGGCATGCAAAGCCACAGAATTTGAGACTTTTAAAAAACATTTTATGATTGATGGAAAATGAGGCCGATAATAACGATGATGATGATGCTATGGAGTTCCGTATCGGTCTGAGACTGTATTCTACGCTTCCTTTCATAATGATATCCCAGCGTTAACCAGGCCCGAGAACTACAGACACCTGCAGTGTTGGTCTTGCAATTAGAGTAACACTCTCAGAATCGCTTCTGTTAAGCGGATGAAACTCGACTGTGTGGTTTCAGTCTTCCCATTGAGCCCATAGCCACTCACTCTGGGTAGGAGTCGGTCCAGGACCGAAAAAACCCTCGCCTCTGATGGGACTCGAACCCAAGACCTCCCAGCCAGTAGTCCGCGACGCTAACCACTACACCACGGCGGCTGGTTTTCTTTCATAAAGTTAATTGGCATCTCGTCAGCATTGTTTCGATAAAATGCCCCCTCTCTCTCTCTCTCTGTCTCTCTCTCTCTCTCTCTCTCTCTCTCTCTCTCTCTCTCTCTCTCTCTCTCTCTCTTTGGTTGTAATTCACACTCGCTTTGTAAGCTCTGTACATTTATTCACAATGTTGGTGAATTTTGTTGTTGTTATATGTTTGATTGTGCTTTGTTTCGTTTAAAAAAAAATCTATCTATTGTTCTTTTTTTTCACTTCAGAGACTGAGAGAGAATCGAAGCTGACACACAAGGCTTTGAAGAGCAAAGATTCCGTGGACAGCAAAGGTAAGAAATGTGGCTTAGTTTGCAATTTCTTTCTTTATAACTTTTTTCCCTTCCTTTTTCTTCTTCCATTCTTTCTTTTTATCTTTTTTTTGTCTCTCACTCTCTCTCTCTCTCTCTCTCTCTCTCTGCCTCCTTAGTGTGAGAGTCATAGTGTATCCATGGGTGCTACTCTTTCATTTTTACACTGATTTAAGTATTTTTAATTTTACCAGAAACTGAACTTCAATTTTTTTAATTCATCAAAACACAAAATGACCACAAGCGATTTGAACTTATATCTTGGAAGTTTACAAAGGCAATGTAATAATTTTACAAGGCTTATCAGACTCAAACTGTCTCTGTCTATCATTTTAACTGTCTGTCTGTCTCATTATCTCTCTCTTAACTTGCCCCCCTGAATCGTCTGACGGAGCTCTGCCCCTGTACCCTGCCTGGGTCATGGGTCCCAGGACCCCCCAGCCTTTCAGGTTGCACCCATATATATATATATCAAAGAGTACACTCACACATCATCAACAGGCGCCTTTAACGTCTACAGCACACACATTCCCCACATTCTGACTGCTTTTAGCCCCCGTAGCCCCCCCCCCCCTGAAAGCGCCATGCACACGTTTCAACTCCTTTCCTTCCACACAGGCAAGTTGTTTTCTCATTGATTGTGGTCATAATTAATAATAATAATAAAGACATTTATAGAGCACACATTCTAGACAAACTACTCATTGCGCTCAACAAAACTAAAATTCACTCCGCATGCAAGATTACGTCATGCATATTGAACATACTCAGACGCGCTCGCATTCCCACCGTCACCCCCACGCAAAACATACTCATAGATTATACAAACATGCACACGCATATGTACACATTGGTATCCACAAACGCATCCTTCCCTCCCCACAATTAGGGCAAGACCTTCTAATCAGTGATCTACTACAAACAAAAGTAGGAATAGGGGAAGACGGGGTAAAAAGCGCATGGGCGGGTAAGAAGCCCACCCCAATTATCATGAAATAAAGAAAATTTCAGTAAAATTTGCCCATGAGACGAATGCTAGACATTAATGCTCGTCTCATGGGCAGAATGAAACTGAAATTTGCTTCATTTCATGAGATAATTGGGGTGGGCTTCTTACCCGCCCATGTGCTTTTTACCCCGTCTTCCCCTACAAACTTTTGGATTTTTATTTTGCTGGTGTTCTAGCTCCGTCATGGGCGAATACATTAACCCAAGATATCACTGTACACTCCCACCAAATGCAACTCAGACATTCACTGCCAAGTACCCTGCCATGCGTTTGTCTATTTATAGAGCTTATGTGACTGTTTCTTCCATTAGAGCAGTGCATGCTCACTCGAAAAAAATAGTTACTCCTGTCTTGTCGGCTGAGAAGCAATGGTTGTTGCGCTAGAAGAGATTAAATAGACTTGAATTGGGGTATTTTTCTTATTATAATGTTTCCATGTTTTTTATTTATTTATTTATTACGAAGATTTCTATAGTGCATACCTTTAAGCTCTATGCGCTTTACAACATCACTAGAGAATTAAAAACGAATTAAAGGCATATAGCATACTCGCACACAAGCACACACATACACATTCGCACGCACACACGCACACGCACACACACACGCACACGCACACGCACACACACACACACACACACACACACGCACACACACACACACGCACACACACGCACACACGCACACGCACACACACACACACACACACACACACACACACACACACACGTGCGCAAGCAAAACACATGCAGAACATAACTATAGACATTATATACATATGATTGAATGAAGAAAAGCAAAAAATATGAATGTACAGACATACCCATGCAAGCAATCCAAAATATAAATTGTAATAATAAAAACCATAGAGGAAGGGTTGCACACGATCACACACGCATTAGTCCAAACATGCACAGACGTACGCACGCACACTCATAGACACCACATATACTCTTAGAATCCCATTATCATTCACGCAGACAAATATGCAAGCGAAGAACAAATATGTCTGTTACGTAAATAACTTGATAATAAGTTGTTGTTGTTTGTTGTTTTCGTTCCCCAGCTTAAGCGCTCTGGGAGCACACCCAGTGCCATGTGAACATTTCGCAAGGCCTTTCTCTCTGTAAGGAAAGAGATTATGTGTATGGCTGCTTTTTAAAGCGCCCCGCCACATGGGTGGCCATACTCCGACATCAGGGGAGATAATAAGAAGTTTTAGCATTTTAGCAGGTGGAAAAGTAAATCAGTGGTTGCTGTTGCTTTTGCGTTTAGCGGTGAAGGTGGCTGACCAGATTCAGAAGGAGATCACGGCCAAGAGGAGTGAGGTGGACAACCTGAGGTCTAAGGCACGACGGCTGGAGGAAAAGATCGAGACACTCACCAAGGTAATGTTATGCTTGAGAGAGAGAGAGAGACAGACAGACGGACACAGACATAGACAGAGAGAGAGAGAGAGACAGACAGACAGACAGACACAGAGAGACTGACAGACAGAGAGAGACATACAGACAGGAGAAAGAGAGTGAGAGAGAGAGAGAGTGTGAGAGAGAGAGAGAGATAGTGAGAGAGAGAGAGAGAGAGAGAGACAACACAAGGTCTAAGGCAATGAGACTGGAGGAAAAGATGAAGACACTCACCAGGGTGCTGTGTGTGTGTGTGTGTGTGTGTGTGTGTGTGTGTCAAGTCAAGTCAAGTCAAAATGATCTTTATTGAGGTTAAAGGAATAAGCTTGACAGCTTTTTTTTCATCCTGTCCTCAGAATGAAAAGGTGTGTGTGTGTGTGTGTGTGCGTGTGCGTGTGTGTGTTTGTGATATGATGATGGTGATGGTGATGATGATGATAACAATTGTTATTTCAGAAAAAAACCCAAACACTTTCAATAGAGAGAGTGACAAGGACACTGTAAAGCAATCTCTGGCTCGTTCTGCGATTCACATGATGGTAATGATGGCTCTTGAAAGAAAACCATCGCTTGCGCATTTTTTATGCCTAGCACTCGACTTTCAGGAAAACTAGAGGCTACACAGTAATTATGCTGCTGATGATGTTGATGATATTTGGGTAATGTTGTTGTTGTTGGCTTACCCTGGCTAAAAGACTCCAGGGATCATCCCAACAGCCGGAGCACTTGAACACTATGGTACAAGTGCATCAGCTATGGATGAGAACATTACGTGTGTGACCGTTTTTGATCACCCCGCCACGTGGGCAGCTACACTCCGTCTTTGAGGGAATATGGAACCTAGCATCACGGTGTCAAACTGACCATTCTGAGAAAATTACGCATTTGAAAACTGCAGACAATTCTCGTTCTACTGATACAAGAACCAGTCTTGTATCTTTTTCTGTTCCAGAGTTATGAGCACTTAAAGTTAGTAGGGTGATCGTCTGCCTTTTTGAGAAAACACTGTCTAAAGTCTAGCCTGGCTGAAGAAAATGCATTGACCTACTCGTTTGAAAGCACTTATTAGACCATTTAGAGACCAAGGTAAAGACTATCCTTTATAAATACTGTATTTTTCGGACTATGACGCGATACATTTTTCCTAGACTCAGACCCCTGCGCCTTATAATGTGACTGATGAAATAGTAAGAAAATATAGTAACAAAATGTGAAATTTGGGTAAAATTTGGGGGGTGCGCTTTATAGTCTGAAAAATACAGTATGAAAGATAAGATGTTAGAGAACACGAACATACCCATAGCTCAAAGTCAACACAAAATGACATTTTGGACTTTCCAAGCCTAGGCTGTTGTGAGAAACTAGCCCAGTGACTTAATGTCCCTTTCGTGGTGCTGGGTCACCTATTTGGGCAATGATGATGACTATGACGGCATTGACGGGGCTTGCAGGAGAAGCTGATGATAGAGAGAGACAAGGACAGCCTCAAGGCGTCACTGGCGCGGTCTTTGCTGCACAGCACTCAGCTTTCTGAAGAACTGGAGGCCACCCACGCCCTCAACAGCCGACTGCAGAGACGCAACAAGGGGCTGGAAGACGCCCTGGAAAAGGTCTGTGAATAAGTTAAGAAGATTAAATTTAACCTAAGCTTACCGAGAAAGTGTAAACTTCTACGAAAGATATCGGGAGGGATTCGACTGTAAGGTCGTGTGCACACATAGGCAGATATTCCATGCGGAAACCCGTGTGCAATCCATAAATAAGTGAAGCAAAGAAGGGAAAAGATTTGCGCACGTGTCCGAATTCTCCCTATATGCATAAACTTTTATCCTTCTTTCTTCCACTTATTTAGGGTTTTCTGTACAGAACTTACGCATCTAATGTGAACCCGGCCTTAGGGTAAATGGGGTGTGAGTGTTCTCTCAAGGCTGAAATTCAGGCAAGGGAAATGGTTACCAAGTTCTGCAAATTGCTTGTTTCTGTTTATGGTTCATGATTTTTTTTTCTCTCCAAAGCTTTTTTGTGAGGCTTGTTTTTTTTCTGTATCTATATTAAAAAGTAAAAAAACAAAAAAAACATTCCTCTATCATTTTCCTTTGGTCCAAATTTCCCAGAAAATTGTTCCAACACTAAGCTGCGTTGTCACAAATAACATGTTTCGATATGGTTCCGTTGCTCGGTTGTATATGCTAAAATTAATTGTCAAAATTATATCGAGGCATACCAGTTTGTTCGGTGTTGTGTGTTGTTCAAGTGTAACATAATTCAAGACTAGAAGGCTATGCCATTCTTGAATTAATGTTGATTTGTTCGTGCACAAATTCTCTCCACCACTGTTGTTGTGTACTGAATGAGTGATGTGTCTTGTTGTGTCTGGTGAAGACATCTGTTTTGCCGAGTCCGTTAGGAATCTTGGGGTACATTTGGATCGTGTACTCTCAATGGAGAACCATATAAAGCTACTGTGCAGGACCATCTATCTTGAGCTCCGCAGAATCGGTCATATCCGTCCTTTTCTTACCATTGATGCGGCCAAAAAGCTCATGTCAGCATTTGTTTTGTCCAGACTGGACTATTGCAATTCTTTGTTTTTTGGTCTCCCAAACACGCTTCTCGACAAACTGCAGAGAGCTCAGAATCATGCTGCACGCATAGTCCTCAGAAAACGCAAATTCGACCATGCAAAGCCTCTCTTGAGGGAGCTGCACTGGCTTCCTGTTCGAGCGCGTATTGAATACAAAATTGCCACCCTCTGTTTTCGATGCCTCCACGATCTTGCTCCCTCCTATCTTTCAGACTTAGTTGTGCCATACACACCATCGAGATCTCTCCGTTCCTCAGACGCTGGTCATTTGGCCATCCCGCGAGTTCGCCTGGAGACATATGGCAAGCGTTCTTTTTCTTTTGCTGGCCCTACTGTTTTTAATTCGTTACCTTTAGCCCTTCGTAATGCACAAACGTTTAACGCTTTTAAATCAGGCATGAAGACCTTCTTATTCCATACCTATTTTAACCATGATTAATCTGACGTGTATCAACCGTCAACCTGCTGATATGTCTTATCCCAAACGGTGTGTGTGTGATTGCGTGTGTGTAGGTGAGTGCGTGCGTGTGTGTGTGTGTGTGAGTGAGAAGGCGCGAGAGAGAGTGGAGGGTGTGTTTTGTTGTTGTTGTTTTTTTAGGGGGGGAGACAGCGCGGGGTGAGGGAGGGGGGAGGGGAAGGGGGTGGAGAGAGAGTGGAGGGGCTGGGGGTATATGTTCCCTGCATGTATTAATTTTAATGTTTTCTAATGATATCTTGTTCTTACGATGTCAAAGTTCTTTTTTATGTTTTAATCTTGTATGTCTCCTTTCTCTTCTTTCTTAAACCTGTTGGTTTTTATCTTTGTAATGGCGCCTGGAGCCTCACGAGGGACAGGCGTCACTTTTTAAAATGAATTAAATTATTATTATTATTATAGGCAGTACTGGGTCATCCTGGGTCATCCTTTTTTGATGATGAACCTTGGTCTGTCTCAATGTGGCTGTTGTTCATACTTTGCTAGGCGACTTTGTGCCGTAAATAACTTTGGTGAAGGAGTTAATTACAGAGAGAGTTACCCTTATTTATTTTACTAATTGTCAATACCTGTCCTGATCTAATTAACACACTCGGGACTGGCCGACTTGCTTCCCCCTGTTCCGTGGGGACTGAGCAAAGTCTGCAATGATTGGTTGATTTCAAGGTCAAAGCAAACTGAAAGTAGGTTACGACTTGGCGCTTGAAAGCTGGTTACACACTAGAAATCAAAACCTCTTGAAAACTCTCATGAGCCGGATTTGGCTCATTCGTCCTAAATGGTTGTGCAAAGTCATGAGCCGGAGCTGCATCCGGCTCAATCGTCCTAAATGGTTGTGAAAAGCCATGAGCCGGAGCTGCATCCTGCTCATTCATCCTAAGCGGTTGTGAAAAGCCATAAACCGGAGCCGCATCCGGCTCAATCCTAAATGGTTGTAAAAAGTCATGAGCCGGAGCCGCATCCTGCTCATTCGTCATAAGCGGTTATGAAAAGCCATAAACCGGAGCCGTATCCGGCTCAATCGTCCTAAACGGTTGCGCAAAGCCATGAGCCGGAGCCGCATCCGGCTTTCATCCTAAACGGTTGTGCAAATCCATGAGCTGGATCCGGATCTGGCTCATTCGTCCCGAGTGAGTTAATGTTCGTCCCGAGTGAGTTAATGTTGGTTTTCATTGCACGCACAGGAGGCCATCAAGTCGGCGTCCACCCAGACCCAGCTGGAACAGTTTGACCAGGAGGTGACCACCTTGAAACTCAAACACCAGCTGGACCTGAAGGTGACAAATAACACACAACATGCATGGTGCTAGCTTCTTCAGTCAGCTACTGCATCAGTGTGTGAAGGAGATCATTTTGGTATTGCACAGTGAAGGCAGTGCAGAGTTAAACAATCAGACAGAGAGGGATGTTCTTTTGCCTTACTGTAGAACCGTCAAGAGAGGCATATCAGAAGTTCAGTGCATCTGCAGTCCTTGAGGAGGCTGTGCTGCATTTAGTTACCTCTGCCAAGATTTCAATGGGGTTCACCTTTTTCTCTGCAGTGTGTGTGCTGGGTGGCTACAAGCAATAGACGATTTTCGAAGAAAAAAACCCTAGGGGAGAGCACTTTGTTCAAATTAGAGTTGTTTACCTCAATTACTCGGTCAAATACCATAGCAACAATGGCGTCAAAGCTTGAAACCGCAGAATGCGAGTCAGCGACTTGCAAACATTTTGTTCGAAAAATTAGGGGTGGCCAGTGGCCACAAGCTCATTAGACTTGCAAAATGTGACGTAAAAATATAAATAACATCAATTTTAGAATGACGCACAGTGTCCTAAGTGCTGTATGTCTGCTCAAACACACGAGGCTAGATGTTGATGCTCTGCCTACCATGTCATTGCTATATTACTGTTGTTGGTGATGTTCCTGTGTCTCAATGTTCATTTATAGTATTAGTTATGCATTGCATGCTTAGAACCAAGGACAGAATGGAAGACTAAGCCCAGTCTAAATTTTCTCTCTCTCTCTCTCTCTCTCTCTCTCTCTCTCTCTCTCTCTCTCTCTCTCTCTCTCTCTCTTCTCTCTTTGTGTGTTTGAAGGAGGCCACTCAGATGTCTCAGAACAAAGGCCCCAAGTCCCCCAAAGTGTCGTGGATTGCTGTCAAAGACAAAAACAGCGCCAGTGCCGAGGGCAGAGAGGAGAAAGGCATGGCGGAGAACGGCAAGAACCGCAACTCCTCCAGGACATCAGCCACCAAAGGGGAGAGAAAGAAATTGTCTCCCTCGACACAGCAAGTAAGAGAGATGAAACGCGGGCAAAGGTGTAGTTTCACTATCCCCTCTAAAAAAAAATTCATTGAAAAGTTTAAGCAACATTTTGCTTTTCTCAGGTAAGGGATAAGGGTTAGGATTAGCTTAACCCTTTCGCCGCCAGCCATTGTTCAGCCAAAGAATGCCATTAAACTTAACTGGGTAGAGAAAATAAAATATCTGCAATATTGCAACTTCCTCTGTGACATATATAACATTAGACCTATCCCTACCTCCCAAAATTAAGAAAATAGGGTCTTTGGATAACAGGCCCTGATTTGATGCTTTTTAGTAACATGGGTGTTAAACTATTGTGGTGCTTAAATGCGACATTGGCGGTGAAAGGGTTAAGGTTATTTTCATTAATTGGAAAGTTATGATTAGTGTAAAGACCCCCCACGTCACGTGTCACATTCCGAAACACGTGAAAAACATGATTTTGATACATGACGTGGTGGGTCTTTATGGTTATTTTCATGAAATGGAAAGACAGAAACATTGAGATGGGAAGCTACGTTATGAAGGGGAACCTTTTAATTGTGGAACACATGTGACCTAACACAGCGAAAGGGACATTAAGTCGCTGGGCTAGTTTCTCACAATAGGCTTGGAAAGTCAAAAATCTGATTTTTTTGTCAATTGTAGCATATTATCTTTCATATTTATAAAGAATAGTCTTTGCTATGGTCTCTAAATGGTCTTATAAGTGTTTTAAATCGAGTAGGTCAATGGATTTTCTTCAGCTGGGCACGACTTTAGACTGTTTTCTCAAAATGGCCGATACTCGCCCTACTAACTTTAAATGCTCATAACTCTGGAACGAAAAAAGATACAAGAATGGTTCTTGTATCATCAGAAAGAGAATTGTGTAAAGTTTTCAAATGTATCATTTACTCAGAATTGTCAGTTTGACACTTAATGTCCCTTTCGTGGTGCTGGGTCACACATGCTTTCTAGATAGTTGTTTCTGGGTATTTTCAGTATCCAGTCATGCTATGGGATTAACCGTTTTGATAAGACAGTAGGAGTAAGCCTTCACTAATGAGGCGTTATACTACTTGCCGACATGAAAGGGCAATCATTTTAGGCCCGAACTGCCGATGCCCCCTGGTGATGAGTCAGGAGCAGGTAATTTTCTGTGGCTATGTACTACTAGTTCCTGACAGGCAAGGGCGATGATCTTAAGTAGGTGGCGTTCGCATCTCAGGGCACGAGACAGGAGCAGATCATTTTCAGTATTAAGCCTCATCGATTCCACTAGGGCCTACAATCTGGGTTTGAATTAAACACACCAAAAAACATGAGTTTTCCACAGACCTGTTTACCTTTACAATTTTGCCGTAATTTTTACGAAACAAAAGTCAAATTATGATAATTACGATGACGAAAAAAAAAATACAAGAAAAAAACAAAACCCCACTACAGTTGCGTCGGCAAGCGATGCTTTTGAAATAATGCGGTGAAAAGTCATTCCGGTTCCCAGCATACAACGTGCGTCAATTTCTTTTCATTGTTTCAAGATGGCGTCAAAGCGACCGCATGGTGAGAGTTCTAGGTCAAATGATCCAAAATCTGATGGAAAGACACCAAAGAAAAGGCCAATACATGGTTTAAAATATTGTTTTAAAGGTCTCCCAGTGCACTATTGTTTGCGTATAATTGTTTAATTACAAATAGTTTTCTTGTTAATCGGGTTTTGTGATGAAAAAGAGTCGGCCACACGTTGGATTACTGGTTTTTTTTCAAAATTACTATTTTTTGTTTAAGAAATTACAAATTTGCAAAATAGGGGTAAACAGGTCTGTTTCCAGCGTATCATAAGTAAAGTTTTGGGGTTGCAATTTTTGAGATCATGGTTGTATGTACAACAGCCACACAAAAAAACAACCCCATGGGATCAGCAAGTAAAACTAACTTTGTGTTTCCAGACTGTTTAAGGAGTATAACTTTGTCCATCGATTCGATTCCACTGTCCACTGCTAACATCAGAATCCAGGTGATAACTGAAGAACTGTTGCTGATAACAGAGTGTATCACTCAGTGTAGAGTGGCACAGTGGTAGCGCGTTCGCTTCGTGTCAAGTAAACCCGAGTTCAAACCTGGGTACAGGGGATTTTTCCTCTCACTTTGCACTAGACCTTGTGGTCTGAACGTGGAGTCTTTCGGATGAGACGATAAACAGAGGTCCAGTGTGCCCATGCATGTAGCACACGTTAAACCCAGTGGCAACGAAAAAGTTGTCATTTGGTCCAAATTTACCCCCCTCCCTTCCTTCCTCATCAGTCACACAAAAAATCGCATGCAAATTTATTTATTTTAAATTGGGTGGCGCGCCTCTGGCTGTGACGCGCTCTCCAGGTGGGAGCAACACGAATTTCACAGAGACGCCTCTGTGACTATAATGTACCTAACCTAACCTAACAATTATTGATTGACTGTTGTGTTGTTTCAGCCTCCACAGATAGCAGACACCTACGGTGAGGCGGGCAACGAACTGAAGGCTCTGCTGGGAGAAATGCGACAGTTGATCCACGGCGTCCTACTAAGTGGAGTGTACTGTATAATGTACCTAACCTAACAATTATTGATTGACTGTTGTGTTGTTTCAGCCTCCACAGATAGCAGACACCTACGGTGAGGCGGGCAACGAACTGAAGGCTCTGCTGGGAGAAATGCGACAGTTGATCCACGGTCAAAGGGAGATCAACCAGCAGAGCAGGGACTCTCCTGCCACAGTCGGCAGGCAGTCATCTCCCCTGAAGAGCAAATCACCCAGGTTAGCAAGTGTGTGTGTGTGTGTGTGTGTGTGTTGATTTGATTGCTTGATTTAATTTAAAGTCTGTTCACACAATGGTGATAAGAGACTATTAAAAAAAAAAAAAAATTAAATTAGTATGTGTGCGTGAGTGCGCATATGTGTGTGTGTGTGTGTGTGTGTGCGTGTGTATGTATGTGAATATGAGTGCGTGTGTATGAGTAAGTGTAACTATGCATATGATTTTATGTCTGTGGATGTGGAAGAAAAAACAACACACACAAAATCCTAATAAATTAATAGCCCCCCCCAAAAAAAGACAAAGAAAACAAAATTAAAGTTAATTAACTCATGAACTATAGTAATCTTGCAATTGTGTGTGTTTGCAGAACTCCAGCCAGAGCCAAATTCTGAGCTTTCTGGAAATAGCAATTTGCAAGACAGTCTAAAAACTTGTCTAAATCCATGTTTTCTCAATCCATATACCGGGTTTCTTTTTAGTTACTTGTCTTCATCACTCTTTCCAACCTTAGTTTCGCTTACTGTTTCACACTTTCATTTCATGTTTTAATGTTGAAAGTGTACAAATAAATCGGCTGTATGCTGCGAACAGAGGAATGTGCTCCAATACGTTTTTATGACATAAAAATGATAGTGATACTGAACCAAATTATTCCTAAATTTAGTACAACTAACCACGGTTTCGAGGTGGATAGTAAATTTGAATAAACTAGCAATGCTGTTGAAATTGAATCAATGGAGGACAGTGATGTGTTTTTGTTTCTCTACTTTTTGCTTATCAGTATTTCTAGGCATCCGTAGGCCAGGAATAATGGCCTGAGGCAGCACAGTCTTGAAGGAATTAAAAAGCATTGCCTTATGGTGTTGTGGTTGTTTTGAAATGTACTTCTTATATATTCTTATATAAATATATTCAAAAATCTTCTAGACACAATGATGTCAAATTTTTATAATACTTTCGATGAATAAAAAAAAAAAAGAAAAAAAAAAGTCAATTCCATATTTTTGTTAAATTTTATAGCTTAGCTGTAGAAAGCAAGCCACCCCGAAACAAATCAAAGTCACAAACGAGAAAGGGTGTAAAAGGGCCGCGAGGCCCACTTCTAGCACTAATTACTACTACTACTACTACTACTACTACTACTACACTTCTTGTAAGATATAATTTATTGGCTTACAAAAATAAAAGTCTTCACAAATGTCTGAACGTTACATTTGATTGTAACAATCTTTTATTATGAAGATAAACATGGAGTTTTGCAGGTAGCTGGAAATAGAGGGGGGGGGGAACATGGACTAAATGTTTTAACTTTTTTGGTTTGTTTTCGACTCTCGCAGAAGGCGCTCCCGAAGCAACTCCTTGGATGACGTTCCTGGAAGCCTGACTTCTCTGATGGAAGGAGACAGTTCATTGGCTATGTCCTTCCCTCCACGAGCCAATGAAATCTCTGCTTTCTGTAATACAGGTTTGGAGACAACTACTGTATTTTTTTGACTGTAAGGCGATACTTTTTTTTTTAGACCGAGACCCTTGCGCCTACAGTGAAACCCGTTTAGTACGAATTCCAGGGGAGAGGGCCAATTTACTCGTAAGCATTGCTCGTTCAAACCATTTTATCGATTTTGGCAACCCTGACGAACCTATCAATCGCTCCTCACATCTACTGTGATGTGCGTGCTGGTAAAGTGTGAAAAAGACAGAAAAACGGAAACAACACACTTACCCAACAAAGCATGGTTGTAAGCCCAAGTTGTTTCTTGGTAATCAACTGTCCGACACTGGTGACCATATCGATGGCCTTGTTGACTTCTTCTTTTTTCGGTTTTCCATCGTGATTGTGATGATGATTGTAAGTTACATGTACATTTGAAACGCTTTCCCGGTTAGTGTGTTATGAATTGTGTTCATTCGATGCTCAGTTTGGCCCCCTAGCCGAGGTCAAGAGTCAAACAGAATATATCGGCCAATCAGAATGCCGCTTACATATCGAGGGGTCAGTCAAGATGGCGATGTTGTTGTCAGTGTGTTCTCGTTCTAGCCAGGTAGTTGTGCAAGAAAGCTTGACTTTGGGATGGCGGTGTGGTTGTAAGTGCGTTCTCGTTCTAACCATGTAGTTTTTGCATAAAAGCTTGACTTTGGGAGTCAATAAATTGTACGTTATATGCAAGTTGCTCGTTGTAGCAAGCTCGTTGTATACAGAATTATTTAACAAGGAAAAAGAAGGCTTGTGGTCGGGAATTTTGAAACCACTCGTTACACACGGGCTCTCGTTTAAACCGTACTCGTACTAAATGGGTTTTCCTGTAATAAATTATAGTAAAAAAAAAGTACAAGAACTAAATCTGAATGTTGTGCAAAGTTTGGGGGGTGCGACTTATAGTGCGAAAAATATGGTACTGGCTTTTTCGGGGTTGGCTCTCTGTATGTGTGTGTGTGTGTTTAACCCTTTCACTACCAAAGTCGCATTTTAGCACCACAGTGATTCAACACTTATGTCATTAAAAGGCATCACATTGGGGTCTATTATCCAAAAACCCTATTGTCTTAGTTTTGGGAAGTAAGGATAGACCTTATTTTACATATGCCACAGAAGAATCCCCAATACCGCAGATGGATTTTGTTCTCTACCCAGGTAAATTTAATGGGAATTCTTGCCTGAAATATGGCTGGCGGTGAAAGGGTTAAAGTATGCCCACCATGAATTTCTACTCAAGAATCTTGATGTCTAATGTTTCAATAAAGTTCATAAGTATGTGCTAATAATGTTAATAAACACTGTTTTATAACACATACGCTCTTTTAAAATTCTCTTCTACAATGTTTCTTTCGGGCAGATGATCCATCCTGAATATCTCTGCGGAAGATGGGAATTATTACGAAAGAAAAACTTTATGCACCTTATGCATGAAAATGAGCCTTTTCCCATGACCCAACAGCTTCTTTTTGAGGCTCAAATTTCGCTTGCTGATAGGTATTTAGGATATCTAGGCCAAGTTCGAAAATGAAGGTCATTGTTCAAAGGTTAGAGTTACTGGAGCCGGAAATGCTATCATGCACCTGCTTTTCTCTAGCTGTCAATAGTGCGTGAGTTATAGTTGAGATCCTCAGTGGTGCAGGGGTACTGTAATATGCAGTTGTAGACTGTTTGACCAGACTTTAGTTGCAGGGGTGTTTGTCTCTTTGTTCCTGCAAGGTCACTGGACCCGAAAATGCTGTCACACGGCTGACTGATCTACCGTTTTCACGCTCTAGTTTCACATAGACTAAACAGTTGGTTTTTGTTTTTCCTTTCTTTTCTCAGGTAGTCACTCCACCCCAGGGTCTCCACGCAAGACGTGGGCGGTGGAGGACTCACAAGGGGGCTCCACCTGTCTCTCGCATGACAGTCGCTCCGACATTACCGATTTCACCACCTCTTTCTCCTCTCCACTACTCTCCAATGGTCAGTTATAAAAAATGATCTGCTTCAATGAATATGTGCGCTGTACTTGCTTTGGTTTGAAAATGGAAAGTATGCGTGCTCTCTCACTCACACTCACACTTACTCTTTCTTTCTCTCCTCTCTCTCTCTGTGTCTTGTTTTACGTTTGTTTCATGCTATTATGTCAAATGCGTGGGTATGGTTTCTCTATTCTTCTGTATGTAGCGTTTTTGTTTCTGTATGTAATGTGCTATGAATGTTAATGTGTGTGTGTGTGTGCATGCTTTGATTTATCTCAGGATTAAGTGCCCTGTAAAAGGGATCTGACGATGGGCTGTCACACACACCATTATTAGATCCTTTGCGTCTCCTTAAGAAACAATAACCAGTGATCACGCTAGGAATTTTGAAAACCAGTCCCTTCAGCGACAATGCCCCCCAACAACAAAGGGAAAGAAAAACCAGTGAAAACCACAATATCAATGAATTCCTCTGTTAAAGCAATTGGTAAAGGTCAAGATGTGCCACCCCCCCCTACCTATCTCGGTTAATTCTATTTTTCCGTTATTGCCTTACCATACATACAGCTGTATTTTAGGAACATTTTTAGCTAATAACCTTTTTGGAATACTAACTCTATCCCTAACCCTAGCCCTAAACCTAACCCTACCCCCCACCCTATAAGACGGAAACACGCAACGAACCACAACTGTGACAAATCGCGGTGTACTGCAGTACATAGTGGGGGGTAGGGTTAGGTTTAGGGCTAGGGTTAGGGATAGGGTTAGTATTCCAAAAAGGTTATTAGCTAAAAATGTTCCTAAAATACAGCTTTATGTATGGTAAGAAAGGCAAAAACGGAAAAATAGAATTAACCGAGAAATGCAGGGGGGGTGGCACATCTGTACCTTTACCAAGCAATTTATCAGTCCTAGCAAAAATGTATCATTTCCTGGGACTGACAGGTCAAATTATTTTCAGTACTTTGGTTTTGCAATCAGTATTTTACTGATAGTTACCAGTTAATGCAATCACTGACAATGACAAAGAGCAATTTGAAAGAGCAATTTGAAAGAACAATAATTGTTGTGAAACTGCATGTAAGAAGATGCAAAGAACAATAACTCTGGAGTTGGCATCCCATCAGGTGTTGGCATCCCATCAGGTGTAGAGTGGCACAGTGGTAGCGCGTTCGCCTCGTGTCAAGTAAACCCGAGTTCGAACCTGGGTACAGGGGATTTTTCCTCTCACTTTGCACGAGGCCTTACGGTCTGAACGTGGAGTCTTTCGGATGAGACGATAAACCGAGGTCCTGTGTGCCCATGCACTTAGCACACGTTAAACCCAGTGGCAATGAAAAAGTTGTCATTTGGTCAAAATTTAACCCCCCCCCCCCCCCAACCCCCTTTCCTTCCTCATCAGTCACACAAAAATTGCATGCAAAAACAACAACAATTGGGTGGCTCGCCTCTGACTGCGACGCGCTCTCCAGGTGGGAGCAACCCGAATTTCACAGAGACGCCTCTGTGACTATAAAGTACCTAATACCTAATAATACCTAATACCATCTCGTGTTGTGGATGCGTTGTTGTTCAGGGGGCGACGCCGTCACAGTGGTTCCAGACACGCAGGAGCTGTGCCGAAGACTGGAGGAGAAGATCGCCAACCTCACCCGCATGGGAAGCAACCTGCAGCACGAGAACCAGGGTGAGTGGAGTTGTCTCCCTTACATCACTTAGCGCTGCATCCAGCCTAAGGGACTGGTTGGTTTAACTCATTCGCATCGTAACGATTTTGAATGATTAAAAAACCTCACAAATCACTCCAGCCATGCACACAAACAAAACATACATAAACAAAAGGAGAAATGAAAGAAGATTATGGGTTTTTGCTTCAGGAAAGTGGTAGATCAGACTTTTTTTATATATAGGCTTTATATATAAAAACTCTTCACCGATTTACAACGAACCACGACAAAAGCAAAGTCAGGGGCAAAATTGTGGTCTAAGGGAGTGAAGCGAGTTTAGAAGTGACCAAGTATGTGGAAACTTTGAACTTTGTGAACTTGGGTGTAGAATCCTTCACTTTCTGTGTGTTTTTTGTTTCTCTGACAGAAATGGCCCAGCTGATCAGCGTTCAGGGCCACAAACTGGAGGTGGTGAGGAAGACCGAGCGGCAGATGGCCGACAACAGGAGGTGACCCGCTGTCAGCCATGCTGACCAACGGAAGATGCACGACTCTTTGTCGGTTTTCAGGCATGGTAGACCTCCGCGAATCGTGGAAAATCCGCGAAAGTAAAAATATGACGACAGAAAAGAAAAAAAGCCGGGGTAAAAATTCGCTCGGGTGCCTAAAAATTACGTACGTTAAAACCTATGCAATCGCTTCGCGGAACCGGATGTGAATGACTGAACAAGCAACTTCCCGCCGAAGTTAGCAGTCGTGCGCGGCCTAGCTCACGCCACATGTTTCCAGATTTGTGATCCTAGTGCTTCTTTTTCTTCTTCTTCTTCATTTTGTCGCCCAACTTCATCATTTTAGTTTGAGTCGACATCTTTCAAATGAAATGCAGAATCGGTTGGATATTCTTCCGCGAAACTCACTTTGCCCCCACTACCATGCTTGGTTTTACATTCGCAATTTTTAGTCAATAGTTTGCAGTTAAGTCTGGACTCTCAAGATAACTTCATGGATGCTCCTGCTTTCAGGATGTCCTACAGTTCAGGATTTTTGTTATTGCCTGGAGCCGGCATCGCCGGATTATGAGAAATTGAGAAGATGCATTGTGCTGGTTATAGAGGTCATGAAGTTTAACCAGAAGTGAAATTGAGAAGATGCATTGTGCTGGTTATAGAGGTCATGAATTTTAACCAGAAGTGAAAGAGCCTGTCAGTTACATTGGAAACTGTTGTTTCCCTTCAGCTTCTAGGAGGCATTGTCCCCCGTAACCCCCAGGAGGGGCGCTGTCCCTGCACTCTGCCAGGGCCTGGGCGGCACCTGGGCCCTGCCTTTCAGGATTTTTTTTATTTCCCAGGAGCACCCATGTCAGTTCAATGTAATCGAAAGAAGCAAGTTGTGAACTTTTAGTGAGCATTTGTTCCATCAGAGTTAGGAGTCTCTCAACCTGCTTCACTTGACCAAGTTGGGTCGCGTGGCTGAGTAATAGCACTCCGGTGACTTAAACACCGAAGTAATGACAAGTAAGTTTATTCCGTTTATTCTAAAAACCTTTATCATGCTAAGAGTTTGACAACTGGCAAAAAAAGCAAAGGCATTAATTAAAACATCCCATGCCATCCCCCAAAAAGTAAAATATGGATTATCCTTAGTAAATGGTCAACTTAGGATGATGATTTGACCGCCAGGGGGCAGTCAAACCAGTAGGGGCTTAGCGCGCGATATTCTTAGTTGGGCGTAGTGAGAGAGAGAGAGAGGGAGATGAGTGCCCCCTGGTGGTAAAATGCGTGTCCTAAGTTGCTCATTACTGTAAGTTGTTGTTGACTAAAAGCTTGTTTGTGAGTTATGATTTCTGAAAGCTTCCTCCATCAAATCTATGGCTTGATTTAATTTTTTTAATTTCATTCATCAGTGATTAAAATATACATAAAGTACACAGAAAAATCCATTAATATTCTAATTCTCTCAGTTTCGAAATAAAGTATTTAATATAATGCATGTATGCTTATGTATATAGATAATAACTGTCATCATCATGATCGCTTAGGTAATTAACAAAAAAAAGATATCCTCATTGGATCTGACAGTTTTTTTATTCAGTCATTTTGGCCAAGACACACATGTAAGCATTTTGAGAAAACACTGTCTAAAGTTTAGCCTAGCTGAAGAAAATGCATTGACCTACTCATTTTAAAACACTTATAAGACCATTTAGAGACCATATTAAAGATTATCCTTTGAAAATAGGAGAGCTAAACACACACACTTTGCATGACACACATGTAGGCAAAGCTTCTTGACTATGAATTCATTTCAGGCTAGCTTTCCAGAACAGTGCTTGCATCATCCCATCAAGAAACAGTAATTGAAGGTAATTGGCACACAAATGCACACACGTTAACAATAAAAAAAGAATAATTGTTAGATTTCATCAGCAAACATTGCCCAATGTGGTGTAGGAAATTTTATTTAAAAAAAATTTGAGCTGCATTTACTACATTGATACTGTTTTGCATTTTGAAGATAGGAATAGATTAAAAACAAAGAAAGAAGCACGCTCAGTATAAGAAAAAGAGCGTGAAAGCATGTTAACACCAGTGACCCAGCACCACGAAAGGGACATTAAGTGTCAAACTGACCATTCTGAGAAAATTATACATTTGAAAACTTCAGACAATTCTCTTTCTAATGATATGAGAACCATTCTTGTATCTTTTTTTCGTTCCAGAGTTATGAGCATTTAAAGTTAGTAGGGTGAGTCTCGGCCATTTTGAGAAAACACTGTCTGAAGTCTAGCCTGGCTGAAGTAACTGCATTGACCTACTCATTTCAAAACACTTATAAGACCATTTAGAGGCCATAGTAAAGATTATCCTTTATAACTATGAAAGATAAAATGTTAGAGAACACCAAAATACCCATAACTCAAAATTGACAAAACAATTATATTTTTGACTTTTTAAGCCTGTTGTGAGAAACTAGCCCAGCGACTTAATGTCCTTTTCGTGGTGCTGGGTCAGGTATCTCTGTGCACACCCAGTATATTGAAATAAACATTATACAGTCAAAAGCTCAGTATTCTTATCACCCTACAGACCAGACAAAACTCTGTAATTATGGGGTGCCATCGCTATTGGCCACTGCAACGACCACCTTTTGCAAGAGTGAATGCCCTTGGTAGATGCTTGAGTACTGACCACACAAGGGCTGGCTCTTGCCAATAACCCTATTTGAGGCCACTAAATGGCTGCCTTTTGCAAGAGTGAAAGCCCTTGGTAGATGCTTGAGTACTGACCAAACAAGGGTGTAACTCTCGCCAATAACCCTATTTTAGGCCACTAAATGGCTGCCTTTTGCAAGAGTGAATGCCCTTTTGGATACTGAACAACAAGGGCTTAACTCTCACTGTCAAGGGCATTAATAACCCTAGTTGGCTTGCAGTGGCCAATACTGGAGAACAGCACTCCTTGTGTACAGCTGTCTTGTGTTGCTTAGTAATTTTGAAACTTTTA
Source organism: Phymorhynchus buccinoides (assembly GCA_017654935.2). Taxonomy (NCBI): domain Eukaryota; kingdom Metazoa; phylum Mollusca; class Gastropoda; order Neogastropoda; family Raphitomidae; genus Phymorhynchus; species Phymorhynchus buccinoides. The sequence goes on from CM065692.1 coordinate 19,384,622, forward strand.
GAGTTTATCTTTGATATTACCCGGTAGTGTAAGTCTTAGAAGCAATATACGTCTAGCTACAATAACTGCTCTATTAGTGTTCATGCTAGATCTGAGGAGGATAACCATGATAAAAAATAAAAATCTCAACAGTATTTTATATATTGGGCATTTTGTGAATGATGGAACATGCCAAAATATTTGCATAAATGTTTGTGTATGTATGATATATAATAGCTGTTTTGTTTTTTATTAAAACATTTCCGTCCATATATATTTTTTTTTTCATATTTCATAATATCGACAGAAAACAAAAAGAAGAAAGTGTGTATTCGTGTGTATGCGTCTACTGTGCATTCTCTGTGTGTATGCCTATGTGTGTACGCGTGTGCATAATTATGTGTGTGTGTGCACATATTTGTGAGCGTATGTATGCATGAATGTGTTTATGTACCTCCGTGTGTGTGTTCCATGTATCTGTTACTTTAGAAATGGCACTAAGTTAACCTGTGTATGCAATTAAAAGACTATTTTACTTTTCTTTCCCATGCATTTCTATTCTAATACTTTCTGTATGCAATTAAAAGACTATTTTACTTTTCTTTCCCATGCATTTCTATTCTAATACTTTCTGTATGCAATTAAAAGACTATTTTACTTTTCTTTCCCATGCATTTCTATTCTAATACTTTCTGTATGCAATTAAAAGACTATTTTACTTTTCTTTCCCATGCATTTCTATTCTAATACTTTCTGTATGCAATTAAAAGACTATTTTACTTTTCTTTCCCATGCATTTCTATTCTAATACTTTCTGTATGCAATTAAAAGACTATTTTACTTTTCTTTCCCATGCATTTCTATTCTAATACTTTCTGTATGCAATTAAAAGACTATTTTACTTTTCTTTCCCATGCATTTCTATTCTAATACTTTCTGTATGCAATTAAAAGACTATTTTACTTTTCTTTCCCATGCATTTCTATTCTAATACTTTCTGTATGCAATTAAAAGACTATTTTACTTTTCTTTCCCATGCATTTCTATTCTAATACTTTCTGTATGCAATTAAAAGACTATTTTACTTTTCTTTCCCATGCATTTCTATTCTAATACTTTCTGTATGCATTTCTATTCTAATACTTTCTGTATGCATTTCTATTCTAATACTTTCTGTATGCATTTCTATTCTAATACTTTCTGTATGCATTTCTATTCTAATACTTTCTGTATGCATTTCTATTCTAATACTTTCTGTATGCAATTAAAAGACTATTTTACTTTTCTTTCCCATGCATTTCTATTCTAATACTTTCTGTATGCAATTAAAAGACTATTTTACTTTTCTTTCCCATGCATTTCTATTCTAATACTTTCTGTATGCATTTCTATTCTAATACTTTCTGTATGCATTTCTATTCTAATACTTTCTTTATGCATTTCTATTCTAATACTTTCTGTATGCATTTCTATTCTAATACTTTCTTTATGCATTTCTATTCTAATACTTTCTGTATGCATTTCTATTCTAATACTTTCTGTATGCATTTCTATTCTAATACTTTCTGTATGCATTTCTATTCTAATACTTTCTGTATGCATTTCTATTCTAATACTTTCTGTATGCATTTCTATTCTAATACTTTCTGTATGCATTTCTATTCTAATACTTTCTGTATGCATTTCTATTCTAATACTTTCTGTATGCATTTCTATTCTAATACTTTCTGTATGCAAATTTCTATTCTAATACTTTCTGTATGCATTTCTATTCTAATACTTTCTTTATGCATTTCTATTCTAATACTTTCTGTATGCATTTCTATTCTAATACTTTCTTTATGCATTTCCATTATATAAATTAGAAACTGCTGAATTCTTGTTTTAACCCCTATTAGTTGCACATGCGCAGCCGGTTTGCTTGCGCCCGGTTTTTGAATGTGGCAAAATCGCTACTTAGCGGCGACGTATATATACCGTCGGTAGCAAGTACTGAAGCGCTATAGTGGATGTATGTTACACCCAATCCGTGAAATTGCTTATTTCATGAAATGGGCAAAATGCTTTGCCCAATTCACGAAATGGACAGTGTATATCAAAGTCTTCAATTCTCAATCATACAGATATTGATTAAGGTCGATACAACCGTAGCACAGTTTTCTACATTGCATTTTCACCCCCATCCTGCCCCCCCCCCCAACTCTACCAAATGCTACTCTGGGGCATGCCCGAGCCACATATATCAAACGTTTCATCAAATTAATTCTGAATAAAAGAGTTTTAAATTCATTTACAGGTGTTATTTCTCATTTGTTTGAACCCATTTTTGATCTCTGGGTGTTTATGAACGAAACACATTTGTCTTTCATAGCACTTTTCTAAGTAACAAGTTCTACATTGGCTATTTCACGAACTGGGCAAACCATTTTGCCCATTTCATGAAATGGGCAATTTCACGGATTGGGCGTAACACATACGTCGTCGGCACTGAAGAGGTTAAACACTATGACTGGTACTGCTGCCATGTTGTTGGTTTTTATTTACTAAAACACTTAAATTGAATATATTTAATGCCTATTTGTTGTTATTGGAAATTTTTTATTTTTTATTTGTAGTGCTGGGAGAACATGGAAAAGGATTTACTCTATTTTACGGACTATGTATAAGGCTGTACTTTTTTTCCACCAGACCGAGACCCCTCCACCTTATAGTATGACTAGTGATAATCTATATTAAGAATTTATACTAATAAAATCCGAAATTTGTGTAAAAGAGAAAATGGAGTTTTACGTCCTCTTGGTCTGAATCAGACACATATGGGACATTTGTAAATACAAATATGGTGGGAACAATACTGGAGGCAATGCCCGGAGGCAGTACGAAACCAGTAAAGTCCCGATTTAAAAACAATTAATACAGATAGCTGTAGCGGTGACCACGCCTCGGCTAAACCTCATCGGCTATGGCACCGCCACAAGTACTGTCTTGAATTTGTGTCAAATAATACACCTTATAATATGGTGCGCCTTATAGTCCATACAATTACGGTTGATACTTATTGTATCTACAATCTGTTCCTTTTATTAAAACTCTTTCATTCCTACCAGCAGCTTTTGTTGCTCTGTAGCAGCTATTCTGAGAGCCTGGCTTTATAGAGCTGCTGTCTCTCAATTCCTGGATTTCCGGAGAGAGTGAAAGTGTGATATATTGCCGTGGGATATTCACTGGTCTGGCTTATTTATTAACTTTGGAAAACCTCTTTTGGCAATTAAGTGTGATCATTGACAGAGAAAACAGGAGGTGGGACAGCGCTGAGAAAAGCCGTTATTTGAGAAAAGTTGCTCACAGAAACCAGAGAGTTACAAGATGACTGAGTGGGAAAAGTTGCTCGTAGGAATGAGGGGGACAAAAAGATGGTATATTTACAGAAATCAGAGAGTTAACCATAAGTGGTTTTTTTGTTTGTTTCCTCGTTTGTTGTGTGTTTGTGTGTGTTGACTTTGAAGGTTTCTAACCAAGATGTGCTGTGTGTCTCTTTCTAACATATTTGTATATGCTTTGAAGAAATAAAGTACTGAATATTTGTTTCTATATTTGTACACATTAATAATCGATGGCTTAGAGTCAAAACGGACTATCTTGAGATAGTCCATTGACTTATTATTGACGTTATTGCAAAAACTAAGAACTTGTATTAAAAAAGACTGCAAATAATATAAAATTTGGATTATGCTTTTTATATCTGCGTAGTCTTTTTTTGAACAAGTTATTAGTTTTTGCAATATGTTCAATAATATGTCAATGGACTTATCTAAAGATAGTCCGTTTTGACTCCAAGCCATCGTTATTTGGATGAAAGGAAATGCTATGAAATATACACAAATATATACTATGTTTGTATGCATGTTCATTTCTGAATAAAAATGTAACGTGGAGCAATTTAAGTAAACAAATGAATATGTACCATGCTTGTACGCATTCCTGTTCTAATGAAAACCTCAGCATGTAACATTATTCAGAGACAAAGATTGTGGATATGCTGTGTGTCAAGTTGTGCTAAAACTTTCCGGTAAAGGTAAAGATGTGCCACCCCCGCTGCATTTCTCGGTTAATTGTATTTTTCCATTTTTGCCTTTCTTACCATACATAAAGCTGTATTTTAGGAACATTTTTAGCTAATAACCTTTTTGGAATACTAACCCTAGCCCTAACCCTAGCCCTAACCCTAGCCCTACCCTCCACTATGTACTGCAGTAGACCGCGATTTGTCACAGTTGTGGTTCATTGCGTTTTTCCGTCTTATAGGGTGGGGGGTAGGGTTAGGGTTAGGGCTAGGGTTAGTATTCCAAAAAGGTTATTAGCTAAAAATGTTCCTAAAATACAGCTTTTTGTATGGTAAGAGGCAAAAACGGAAAAATACAATTAACCGAGAAATGCAGGGGGGGTGGCACATCTTGACCTTTACCAAACTTTCCATATGTTTTGTCTTTGTTTACCTTACCCTTTCTCCTTTCATACAAGTTCAAGCAAATGTTTTGAAATAAACCATATCTAAACTGTATTGTAAAGATCACCTACCTACTTTTGATTTGTGTCGTCCGTTTATTACTTAAGCAACATGTTGTTAATGTACCCACCATTTTTATATTGAGTTGTTTCCCAGTTTTTGTGTTGGTATTTTGAAAATAAATATCTAAAGCAAACAAAATGTTACTTTTTTTATTTTTATTTGTGTGTGTGTTGTATTTGTGTATGGTAGTTTACTGTATGAAAGTTTGTATTAATCCTATTGGCTACTGCAACGAACACCTTTTGCAAGAGTGAATGCCCTTGGTGGGTGGGGGAAGATGCTTGAGTACTGACCAAACAAGGGCATAACTCTCACCAATAACCCTATTTGAGGCTACTGAATGGCTGACTTTTGCAAGAGTGAATGCCCTTTTGGATACTGACCAACAAGGGATTAACTCTTGCCATCAAGGGCGTTAATAACCCTAGTTGCAGTGGCCAATAGTAGTATCACCTGTTGATTTAGTTTGTGTAAAACCATCTGTCTATTATTTCGTCGCATCTACCTCTGGCATTTCTTGCCCCCCCCCCCCCCTCTCTCTCTCTCTCTCTCTCTCTCTCTCTCTCTCTCTCTCTCTCTCTCTCTCTCTCTCTCTCTCTCTCTGTCTCTCTAGGCATTAGCATTGTCAGAGGATCTGCTAATTTCAGAGGATTAAGAATTTCTGACAGAGGATTGGCTTCTCTTGTCAGAGGTTTTGCCTTTTTATTCAGTGTTATCTTTTCTGTTAAATAGCATTCCAGAGTGATTTCTCACGGCATTAAGTCTTTTTGGTGATGTTGGGAACTCATTTCAGTGTTGTCTCTCTTCAGGCTAAGGCATTCATGGTCATTTTACTGCGCTTTTCAGATGATTGGACTCCAGACTATTCTGATGCCCCCCCCCCCCCCTCTCTCTCTCTCTCTCTCTCTCTCTCTCTCTCTCTCTCGTCTCTCTCTTCTTCTTTGCCTGTGTGTGTCTAAACTATATTTGTGCATAGGTTGGTTTCACATTTAATGCATTTTTTGACCTAAGAAAAGACATAACTGTATTTTAGCATGTACAAAACTTTGGCTTTGTACAAGAAAATATTACCCCCCCCCCAAAAGACGACTGGTGTATTTAACAATTTTGTTTTGTCTCTTGTGAATAAAATAACGTCACTTTACACTTGTCAAGTTAAAAATGTCTTAGTCACTTTCTTTGATCAAATACTATTTTGCCTCTCTCCCTAGAGAAAGATCCTATGTTAATGAACATGCACTTTTATATATTTTGCATTATTCAGATCAGCATGTATTCTGTAATGACTTTTTTTTATTATTGATAAAGATTTCTTTTAGTGAAGTGTTGTAGGCTTAGTTACCCAAACAAAATAATGTCATTTTTTTTTTTTTCTTTGATAATTTTTTGTATTGTGTCGATAGCTACTTCTATTTTCATACTTAGCTATGTTATTTTGCATTTACAAAAACTGCTAAATTCGGTTCAAATATTATTTTGAGAGCAAACTTTTTAATGGAAAAGCCTACTCTCGGCTACAATACTATCTTAATATTTGAATAAACTCTAGAGCACTCTGCACGTTTACACACACACACGCACGCACACAAACACATGCGTGTGTGTACACTCATTCATGATGAAAATGTACTTAGAGTGAGCATACGCGTTTGTGTGTGTGTCTTTGTCTCAATCAGACAATGTGTGTTTGTGTGTGTGTGTGTAGGGAGGGGGGGGGGGGGGGGGGGATTGAGTGTGACTCTGAGTCTGGATGTCTGTCTGTCTGCCTGCCTGTCTGTCTGTCTGTCTGTCAGTCTTGCCTGTCTGTGCATTTGTCTGTCGATCAGTCTGTGTAACCTACCCTATGTCTGTAATGGAAAGTTTGATTTTTCCAGGGGGGGGGGGCGGGGGGGGGGGGGGGGGGGGTGGGGGTGGGGGGGGGGGGGGGGGGGGGGGGGGGGGGGGGGGGGGGGGGGGGGGTTGTGTGGGGGAGGGGGGGGGGGGGGGGGGGGGGGGGGGGGGGGGGGGGGGGGGGGGGGGGGGGGGGGGGGGGGGGGGGGGGGGGGGGGGGGGGGGGGGGGGGTGGGGGGGGGTGGGGGGGGGGGGGGGGGGGGGTGGGGGGGGGGGGGGGGGGGGGGGGGGGGGGGGGGGGGGGGGGGGGGGGGGGGGGGGTGGGGGGGGGGGGGGGGGGGGGGGGTGAACTGCAAAGAAAGCAGTCATATATTTTCAGTTTTCCTTCAAGTTAAAATACAGCATCCAACTCGATCACGAAATGTAGAGACGAGAAATATGTAAACAAAAAGTAACATTTTCTTTCTGGACAACTAAAATCAACTTTTCAATGGAAGTATTACATCATCCTGTCTTCTACACCCCCCACCCCCCTCCTTACACCCTTAACACCCCCCCCCCCCCCCCCCCACACACACACACACACACACCATGACCGCCACCACCTCTCACTCCTATCCCTTTTCAACCTGTTTTGTTGTTGTTTTTTGTCATTTTATGTAAGTACATTATACGATTTTGTTCCCTACATTATTTGAGTGCCGTCGCTTGCATTTCAGTCTTTCAGGGACGGTATTCATGTCGAGATAGCATGAGACTTAGCATGATGCTAACTTAGAAGCTCTTCCAAAAGTCCTATTAAATCCTATAGGACATTAGAAGAGCTTCTAAGTTAGCATCATGCTAAGTCTCATGCTATCTCAACGTGAATACCGTCCCTGGAAGATAAGATATTGAATAAGCGTTAAACGTTGTAGAATTTTTTTGGGGTGAAATGCACTGACATTTTACAATAGTTTTGGGGTGGGTTTTTTTTAATAAAGAATTTTATGGATAAAAAAAATCGCCGTCTGTGATAATGCATAGTTGTGTATTTCTTAGGAGAAAAAACACCCCAACACCTACATTCGATTTTTGTATGTTCTAATGAATAACTCATGTATGAACCCGGATTTAATGCGTTTTATTTCGGCACATTTGAACGTAAACGCACAGATTAAAATCTCTTAAAAGTTCTCAACATGAATACACTATCTTTGATATGCCTGAGAAGCCAGCATATCTTTGTGCAATCAACACATAAATGAACAGATCGTCCTCGAGTGCCCTTGTTTAGACCCCAAGTTACATGCAAATGTTTTTGTTCTGATGACGGCCTGATTAAGAACGTGTAGCATACAAAATAGAGAGAGAGAGAGATACAGACAGACAGACGGACGGACGGACAGAGAGATATACATACAGACAGACGGACGGACGGACAGAGAGAGATACAGATGGACGGACGGACAGAGAGAGATACATACAGACAGACGGACGGACAGAGAGAGAGAGGAGGCATACAGACGGACGAACAGAGAGAGAGAGAGAGGCCATACGGACAGACAGGCGGACGTACAGAGGGAGAGGGGGGGAGGGGCATACAGACCAACGGACGGACAGGCAGACAAACAGAAACACAGAGAAAAGCAACACAAAAAACAAACATAAACAAATACAGAAGAAAACCGACAAGAGAAACCACGAAATTCGCAAGCACTACACACCCCCACCACCCCAAACAAGTTGGAAAAACAACAGTAAGCTTCCAAGTTAACGATTTTGACCCACCCCCGTTGTCCGTCAAAGACCATTATATGTTTTTAAAAGAAATCGTATTTTATTGTCTTGGAATCCCAAAATAAAATCTGTCCCTGTCCCGCTCTTCAGATAATCTGTCTCTAAACAGGACTACACACACACAAAGGACAAGGACATTTCACAGGCTCACTAGATCGAAAAGGCAGCTTTGAGGTTACTGTTCGCTTAATGATGTTTGTACGCATACACTAAAAGTAATAAAGACAAATAACTGCTGCGGGATTTTAGTCTAATGTGGGGGGGGGGGGGGGGGGGGGGGGGGGGGGGGGGGGGGGGGGGGGGGGGGGGGTGGGGGGGGGGGGAGGGGGGGGGGGGGGGGGGGGGGACGCTGTACTGTGGTTAGTAAATCCGAGAAAACAAACACTAAAACAAAACCCCTACGATGTTTCGTGTCTTTAGACACGTCTTCTAAAAAACCCGTAAATCTTAAACTAAGTTTAGTTTCGGATTTGGGTTTTCTTTCGTGTTGTTTGAAGTCAGTCCCAGAAGGTGGGTGTGTCTATGTATATGACTCGAAACGTCGGGGTTTTGTTTTAGTGTTTTCTTGGATTTACCACGGACTTGTAGTTTATACAAGTCCGTGGATTTACTAACCACATTGGGTTTATTTTTTAATGTTTGTACGCAGTTCTGCAATTATTGGGAATAATGCGAGCTAAAAATGTTGGAATCCCCGCATTTTCAGGACCGGATCAGACTTTTGAAGGGGGGGGGGGGGGTGGGTGGTGCTTGAAACTTGTTTTAGGCCGGGGTCCAGGGGTAAAGCCCTGGTGGGGGGTTCAGGGGGGCAAAGCCCCCTTTTACCGAAAACGAGTTTTCAACATTTTAAAACTTTTGTGGCATCTCCTGTGAGCTCAGAACAGAACTTCTTAAGAGCATTGACAGCCGAGGGGGGGTGCTGCAGCACCCAAAGCACCCCCCCCCCTAGATCCGGCCCTGATTTTGATGAAAACAGAAATACCCAGAAACAGATGAAAGCAGAAACGTTATGCCCCCCCCCCAGGCTGATATTTTAGAGTTTATTCAGAAAAAAAGGTTATGAATTGGCCTATTTCACACGACACAATCATCCTCGGTAATAATAAATTATTATATACCAATCTTCAAGATAAGCAAAGAAGACTGCCAAGAGTGGGATATAAAATCATAACTTCACATTATATATCATTACTGTCTTGTCAACGCGAGCTGTACCTACCAAAGCTGGACCCAGACTTTAACAAACTGTGCAGAGCTACCCCAAGGATTCATTCAGCGCTGACGACAAAATGTAATGCTGGCACACAACGAAGCCACTCTCAAGAAGATTCATCATGGCTCGACTGAATCAACAGTACCAGCTGTCACAGATCTACACAAGCCATTCTGTGCGTGCCACTTGGAACGTCTAGCCGTCGATCTAGGCCAAGGCTACTCAACTCCATGACCAGCCATGCGCGTCGATATTAGCAGACGATTCGAGCTATGCAATTTTATCACAGGGAGAGTCCATGTTGATAATGTAGACGCAGTACTGTCGCAAGAACAGCTCGAATTCATCTTCTGTCCGGAAATAAAAATGAGCCGACTGAACATGTGCGAAGAGCTACCGCACCTCCGTTTTAGAAAAATGCGTGTTTTCCGGGCCTGTGATTGACGTTCTTGTCAAAGCTGACTCCCCTCTTTTTCACGGTGTGTTGAGATTGACTAGCTCTCGTTAAGTGTGTACGTTTTATTGTTGGTGTTTACACGTTAAAATAACAGCAATTGTCGTTAGTGTTTCAGTTCATTGCTTCTGTTTGTGTTTATCTTTACTATGATACGTTACATTTTGTCACCACATCTTATGAAGTACATTTGTGTTAAAATTTTCTATTTTGTTGAACTATATTCTTTGCGCAAGAATGCGTGTTACAGTGTGTGTGCTGCGACCATTGTTTTAAAAATGAATGCGTTTTCATTTATCTGCAAATCTGATGCTGTTTCTTTTTCTTGCTTTTCTGTTGATACATATCGGTATATATCCGTTATTAGGACTTTGGAGTGGGATATTGCTTTTATCCTATCTCTCGAGCCTTGCTGTTTATCACACGGTTTTAACAGCAAGGCTCTTGATATAGGATAAAAGCAATATCCCACTCAAGCCTTGCTGTTTATTACACTCGGTCTCCGACCTCGGGTGATTAACAGCAAGGCTCTTGAGATAGGATAAAAGCAATATCCCACTCCAAAGTCCTAATAAATGATAATACCACCCAAAGAAAGTGAAGGAATCGTGTGCAACAATATCACGCGATATCGCGCCCACAAACAGACGAGCACACTGAAACATTTTGATCATGATGTTTGTTGCCTGTGTGTCGTTTCCGACAATGACTGCCAGAAAGCAGAGGGGACAGCTGGCCTAAAATTGATTTATAGTGGAGAAGCCTTGCCCAGGGCACATCGTCATTTTCTCGACTCGGCCAAAGGGATTTGAGGGCAATCCCATTGGCTGCAGCACTTGAGCCAGTGCACCCCCCCCTCCCTCCCATAGTTACGCATCCGTATATCTGTATAATAGTTGTTCGGTTGTGTGTGTTGCGTCTGTGGTCTAATCTCCAAACTTTAACGTTGGCATTTTCTCGGTTCAAACTTTGCATACACATGGATGTTTATGCAAGCTTTCAGACAATAATGATTTGAATAATCAAATACTTAAGACAACACTATAAGCAGATAACAAACAGATAGCATTTAAGATTAGTGGGTTAGAGAGTATTCAACAGGCAACATGAGTTAAGAAACTCATCAACACTGAAAGCCTCGATAGCTCATTGGTAGAGTGCCTGTCTGTCATGCCAATGGTTCCGTGTTCGATGCTCGGCACGGGTACTTTTAAAACAATTTTTTTACAAAGTTGTATCCATTAACGATAGTTTCATTTGTACTTTAAAATTTTATTGGCAATCTTGTACTTTAGACCCCCCCCCCCCCTCAATCTTTGTTTGTTGTTGTCCCACATGTGCCTGTTCGAGTGTTGCCCCTGTACCATTTTGCTCAGTTGGCTTCTACCCTCATAAACTGTAATCACACTATGTTTCCACAACTCCCACTATTTCTCTCCCACTGACCTTTGGACTTCATCATCTTTTTGATAGTTCTGTTGTTGTAATAAAGGGGGACTTCCATCAGGCAGAAAGACTGCAAGCAAAAATGTAGCCGCCCGGATGGTCGGCCTCAATGTAATGGGGGGGGGGGGGGGGGGGGAGAAGGGATGCAAGGTGGGTCCGGAGTTGGGAAGGGTAGGCGTGGTTGTGGAGGGAGGGATTGGGGAAATGGGTGTGGGGAGGGGGGGGAGGGCGTTGCTTATTTAAATCCGGGACATGAAGCCTTCCACTGAGGCTGATGTCACTGCCTCAGCTGGAAGGGAGTTCCAATCTCCGATGGTCCGAGGAAAGAAAGAGAACTTTCTGTAGCTCGTTTTGCAGGAGGGAAGAAGGTAAGTTGACTGGTGTGACTGTCTTGATTGTCTGGCTGGCCAATTGAGGGATGGGCTGTGTGGGGTATTGATAGAAATGTCCCCATTAGGAAGCTTGAAGAACTTCCTGCCCGGACTCGGCCAAAATATGTTAGTGCTTTTTAGAGTCCGTGGTAGTTTGTATATTTTGATTTATATAGGGACCCTCGTTTCTCCTATCCTTTAACATTTTTTATAAAAACATTTGATGTATTTCTTTTTAACTCTGTACAAATAGTTTTCCACTTTAAGTGGAAATCTTTTAAAAACAAGTCTGGACAAATAAAAGTTAACAAAAACCAAAAATGTGTAAATATTCTCGTTAGACCTTTATTTTAATTTAAAATTTTCTCATTAAAACTTGTTCTTTTAAAAATTACGTGGTTCTGAAATTTTAATCATTTGCTCTCGCCAGGAGGGGTACAGCTAAAAGTTTTTGTTTTAATCAATTATTTTATCAAAAGTAAACTTTTATCAAATAGAGTAGTCTCGTACGAGCCATGGCTCCTAAATTAATACTTGACCTTTATTCAAGAAAAATATCTGTAAAAATAAAAATAAAAATCTAAAATAGATAGAAATCCCTTTCTTTTTTCCCTTTCCCCCTTTTCCAACATCTAAAAGTAAAAACTAATGGAGGACGTAAAGCATAATATTAGCTTGAAGAAGGCAGTCAGTCTGGAAGCGCGTCTTCTGTCGGCGAGTGGAGTCCAGTGCAGCTGAGTGTACATGTTTTCCACGCTGGATGTCTGGCGGTGCCTATTCACCACCCCCAGCGCGGGGGGGGGGGGGGGGGGGGGGGGGGGGGAGAAGGGATGCAAGGTGGGTCCGGAGTTGGGAAGGGTAGGCGTGGTTGTGGAGGGAGGGATTGGGGAAATGGGTGTGAATTGGGGAGGGGGGGGGGGGCGTTGCTTATTTAAATCCGGGACTTGAAGCCTTCCACTGAGGCTGATGTCACTGCCTCAGGTGGAAGGGAGTTCCAATCTCCGATGGTCCGAGGAAAGAAAGAGAACTTTCTGTAGCTCGTTTTGCAGGAGGGAAGAAGGTAAGTTGACTGGTGTGACTGTCTTGATTGTCTGGCTGGCCGATTGAGGGATGGGCTGTACGGGGTATTGATAGAAATGTCCCCATTAGGAAGCTTGAAGAAGGCAGTCAGTCTGGAAGCGCGTCTTCTGTCGGCGAGTGGAGTCCAGTGCAGCTGAGTGTACATGTTTTCCACGCTGGATGTCTGGCGGTGCCTATTCACCACCCAGCGGGCAGCTCTTCGCTGCACCTTCTCCACCCTGCCGACATCTTTCGCAGTGTGCGGATCCCATACCGGAGAGGCATACTCAAGGGTGGGCCTGACGAGTGTCTTATATGCCGTCTCTTTGATTTTGACCGAGCCCACTTTCAGATTCCGCCGGAGGAAGTCCAGGGTTTTGCTGGCTTTGCTGGTCACATTGGAGATGTGGGAGTCCCATCTAAGATCTTGTGAGATGGTGACTCCCAGGTATTTCGTCTCCTCTACTCTTTGAAGGTCTTGGCTGTGGAGTTGGTATTTCTCGATCAGGGGATTCCTCTTCATGGTCACGTGGAGAGTCTGGCATTTACCCGGATGGAAGGACTGATTGTGAACTATTCTCACAAGAGGAAGATCTACAACCTGTCAACTTTGCTGTCTTCACTTCATGACTAAGTGCTTAGGGCACGAAACGTTGAAGTTTTGCCTCTCACAGGTACCTTGTTTTTTCCCTACACACCATTCTTACGTTGCTCCAAAAGGTACTGCAGTCAATGTTTTCATCTTCCTGAAGGCTTTGCCTTTTGTTTATTGTTTAAATTATGTTTTTGTGTTCTTACACTAGTATTCCTTTTAGGCCTACTCAAATAATTGTTATCACTATTATTCAATATTAGTTAAGCAGGCATGTCCGCAGTAAAGAACAGACCGACCGGCCCCCATTTTTCAGTCTTTTTTTCCCAAAGGTGCCAGAATGGTCAACATACTGACCGTGGGCCCAAAAGAGAAGAAGAAGAAGAAGAAGAAGAAGAAGCATGCTATATTATTAATGGGAGCTGTATGATAAAATGATTGTCTACAGCATTGGAATACAGTGGTATAACTTAGTATTAAATGTTCGTGGAAGACTCTTCGTGTGACTCTTCTACTACAGAATGAAATCAGTGATCAAAGTTATTTGATTAGGCCTAAAGGGAATACTTTTTGTTTTATTTGTCCAATTCACATTACTTTGCTCTCTCACTACAAAAAATACAGAGCACAGAAATAATCACTTCACGTTACTTTACTCTCTCACTACAACAAATATATAACACAGAATTCATTACTTCACGTTACTTTACTCTCTCACTACAACAAATACATAACACAGAAATCATCACTTCACATTACTTTACTCTCTCACTACAACAAATACCTAGCGCGGTAGAAATCATCACTTCACATGACTTTTTTCTTTCTTTTTTGTTCATTTTTTCCCCATAATGTATTATTCGTTTGTTATTATGTTCATTCCAAACAATTCTTCATTGATCAAAATCATCGTGACCTTAAAGGGAATACTAGCGTAAACACACAAACATAATTTGATTAACCTACACACAAAAATGCAAACATATACGGACACATATTTAGCTCTCCTCCTTTATATATGGCGACGGACACAATTCCATTTACGGAAGAAGAAGAAAAGTTTCCTGCCCACAACAGCACGTGATGTTGTTCGTTAACATGTTTATTTCATGCTAACTTTTTAATTAACATTAACCCAATTAGCTGCGTTTTATTTCCCACACGGCTTAATTAATATAATACATTTTTTTCGTTTGCAAATTTCTGCCAAAGAAGATAATGAAAGCGTGGATACAATTAATTAATTCAGTTTCATTACGTGTTTTTGTATTCTGGAAGGAAATGTCCGTTCATTTTTTTGGGAGTCATGTCAC
>CM065692.1:19401727-19409227 GCA_017654935.2 Phymorhynchus buccinoides
CTCCTTCTCTCTCTCTCTCTCTCTCTCTCTCTGTCTGTGTTTGTATCAGGTGTGCGCGTGTGTGCGCGCTTGTGCGCACGTGAGTGTAGGTTAGGCGCGTAATTGCTTGTGTGCGCGCTCATTGATTTGCATAGTGCGTAATAATTATGTTCACCTTACATGTGCGCGCATCTGCATTAAGTTTATGATACGATTTAGCGACGAGAGCGAGCATTGCTACCAATTAGGCCCGTACATAAACGACACACGTAGTGACACAGATACGCAGATGACACTGTCATCAATTAATTAGCTCATTTACAACTTCACTGTGTCGTGACTCCTTCTGTCGCTATGAGAAGGTAGTAATTGGTTGTGATGGTTGCGCAATTCGAACTGCTTTCATTTTATTTCGTCTTGATCTTCGCCCGTCCGTCTGTCAGTCTATCTGTCTGTTTGTCCGTCCGTCTGTCTGTCTGTCTGTCTGTCTGTTTTTCTCTGTCTCTCTCTGTGTCCCTCTCTCTGTCTCTGTCTCTCTCTCTCTCTCTCTCTCTCTCTCTCTCTCTCTCTCTCTCTCTCACACACACACACACACACACATACATACACACACAGTCTCTCTCTCTCTTTGTGCATCGCTTGGTATGATTAATACTCGGGCCATATACTCTGTCTGTCTCTCTCTCATTCACTCTCTCTCTCTCCCCCCCCCCTCTCTCTCTCCCCTCCCCCTCTCTCTCTCTCTCTCTCTCTCTCTCTCTCTCTCTCTCTCTCTCGCCCATAAACCCCCATACGTAAGCTCGTGTCCGTCTCCCTGTCTTTCTCACCACGACTGAATGGGCGAGGAATGAATAGACTGCTTAGGTGGAGTTATTGCCCTTAGCCCATGACGCCAGGTAGCGTTCCATTTAGAGGCGTTTATTAGCAACGCGAAACTCGCTTAGTCTTTCTCTCTCTCTCTCTCTCTCTCTCTCTCTCTCTCTCTCTCTCTCTCTCTCTCTCTCTCTCTCTCTCTCTCTCTCTCTCTCTCTCTCTCCTTCTCTCTCTCTCTCTCTCTCTCTCTCTCTCTCTCTCTCTCTCTCTCTCTCTCTCTCTCTCTTGCCAAATTGCGCCCCCCCCCGACATTTGTCTCTAAATGATAAAGGCCGGGAAGTCAAGTATAATATAAGCCGATAGATTAATTCCCCTTGGTACGGCCAGAAGCGCTCATTTGTCTCTGTGTGCAAAATGTGCTTGTTGATGATTCTCCTCCCTGTTCGATACTGGGTCTAACTGGCCATAAACGCGTTATCATATCATACAAATATGATAGAAGGTGAAGGACGGAAAGACGAGAGAGAGAGAGAGAGAGAGAGAGAGAGAGAGAGAGAGAGAGAGAGAGAGAGAGAGAGAGAGAGAGAGAGAGAGAGAGAGAGAAGATGGAGAGAGGGGAGAGAGAAAGGGGGAGAGAGAGAGAGAGAGAGAGAGAGAGAGAGAGAGAGAGAGAGAGAGAGATAGGGAGAGAGAGAGAGAGAGAAGAGAGAGAGAGAGAGAAATAGAGAGAGAGAGAGAGAGAGAGAGAGAGAGAGAGAGAGAAAGAGAGAGAGAGAGAGAGAGAGAGAGAGAGAGAGAGAGAGAGAGAGAGAGAGAGGGAGGGAGAGAGAGAGAGATAGGAAGAGAGGTAGAGAGAGAGAGAGAGATAGGGAGAGAGAGAGAGAGAGGGAGAGAGATAGGGAGAGAGATAGAGAGAGAGAGAGAGAGATAGGGACAGAGGGAGAGAGAAAGAGAGAGAAAGTGGGGGGAGAGAGAAATGGAGAGAGAGAGAGAGGGAGAGAGAGAGAGAGAGAGAGAGAGAGAAAGGGGAGAGAGAGAGAGAGAGAGAGAGAGAGAGAGAGAGAGAGAGAGAGAGAGAGACGCAGACGCAGACGCAGAGGCAGACGCAGACGCAGACTTTTTATTCTTAAAGGCCATAGCCCCTTAGAAGGGGGTGCATATATAACAAACAACATATCCTATTATAAAATTAGGTCAAGTTGCAATCATATCCTTACGGACTTTAAATGCTTTATATACATACAAAGACAGTTTCTTAACAGTATTTTCATTAGTTGTTGTTAATAGTAAAACTAATCTGAACAAACAAGGATACTTAGAGTATTTCGAAGGGATTAACTGATCTCTAATATTTTGTAAAACTGGACAAGACAAAACAAAATGAATCTCATTTTCCTCACCTTTATAACAAACAGGGCAAAGAGGGAGAGAGAGAGAGAGGGAGGAGAGAGAGAGAGAGAGAGAGAGAGAGAGAGAGAGAGAGAGAGAGAGAGAGAGAGAGAGAGAGAGAGAGAGAGAGAGAGAGAGAGAGAGAGAGAGAGAGAGAGAGAGAGAGAGATGAACACTGAAACAGTTTACTGCAAAACAAACCCAACGCATTGGTCTGTAAAGGGGAAGTATTGTTTTGTTTTATCTTGTTGATGTTTTGCTCCTTTTGCTATATTCGCTGTTTGCTGTTTCCTTGTTTGTCTATGTTGATTAAGGCGCATTCGCCGAAATATCCAGTAGCTTTGTTTGTTGTCTCTTGTGAGTAAAATAACGTCACTTTACACTTGTCGTGTAGTTGTTTGTTTGTTGTATATATGTTTACTGCAAGGCTACCGGACTGTATGCCAGGGATGTGACAAAATATGAAATATGACACACGACATATTAGCTAAGATAAATGAACTCAAACAAAAGGCACACAAAAGCCAGACTTATTCATTACATCAACAGAAATACATATCAGTGTATTATGATTCTTTTTAGTTCAATTGTACATAAATACATATCAGTGATATTTTCTTAAGCACTCAATGTATCTAGAATGACCGCCCCCACCCCCCCACACCCTTGGGGATACTGGGGGATCTTTTGTATAAATAGTTCCTCCATCTTCTGGGAGGACTGTGCTTGTAACTTCCTCTAATCTGTCACTTTCTTTGACTCTGCCTTCTCCCTTTGCTTACTGTCATCTACCATATTTCTTTCTGCCTTACCGGTCCATTCTTCTGCCTTTTTTTCAAGAAGCACTTTCAAAAAGGTTTCTTTCAGCCGAAGTCGGACATGCTGGGCCTAATTATTTCTTACTAGTCTTAGGCGCATAACGCATCATGACGCATCTGCGCTCACAATTGACAGGCAACTGTCTGAGCGATCGAAGAAGAAGAAGAAGAAGAAGAAGAAGAAGAAGAAGAAGAAGAAAGAAGAGAAGAAGTAGAGAGAGAGAGAGGGGGGGAGCCTGAGAGAGAGAGAGAGAGAGAGAGAGAGAGAGAGAGAGAGAGAGAGAGAGAGAGAGAGAGAGAGAGAGACACTGGAAAGGAGAGAGAGAGAGAGAGAGAGAGAGAGAGAGAGAGAGAGAGAGAGAGAGAGAGAGAGAGAGAGAAAGAGAGATAGAGAGACTGACAGAGACAGAGAGAGAGAGAGAGAGAGAGAGAGAGAGAGAGAGAGAGAGAGAGAGAGAGAGAGAGAGAGAGAGAGAGAGAGAGTCAAATCAAGTAAGTATATCTTAATTGTTAGGCCATGCCCATACAATGGTGTGAGAAGATATACACAAGAAACGACATCACAAAACAGCACGTGTAATATTATATTGCCTTACTTTCAAAGCTTTAACACACAAAAACAGCCAACTTTCTAACAATGCTCTTGTTTGTGCAAGGCAGTAATAGGACTTAATTTAAACATAGAAAGATGGTTATAATACTTTGTTGGGAATGATTTCTCTTCGAAGGTTATTTATACATCGGACAAACAAAGAAAACGTGAGTTTCTGTCTCGGGAATATGATTGCAAAATGTACAACATACATTTCTGTTTGGGTCGAGTTTGGTCTGCGAAAAGTGACAATTCAGAGGAGACATGCCACTTCTAAACCTTGACGACGTGTTTCGTACTTTGATATTCATAATTTCACACAAATAGGTACTGAGAGAGAGAGAGATAGTAGAGATAGAGAGAGAGAGAGAGAGAGAGAGAGAGCGGGGGGGGGGGGGGGGTGTTACTACATTTAGGCCTACTGGTAGAGAGAGAAATATAAATCTGAATTATGTCAGTGACAGTGTCTGTGTTTGTGGCATGTGCGTTTTTATACAACTCGTCGTCCGAAGTCTCGCTACTCTCATCCCAAACCGTCTCTCTCTCCGCTCTCACAACACTGATCTCTCTCTCTCTCTCTCTCTCTCTCTCTCTCTCTCTCTCTCTCTCTCTCTCTCTCTCTCTCTCTCATCCTCACAATCTCTAAATCTCTCTCTCTTTCTTCTCTTCTCTCTCTCTCTTTCCTCTCTCTTCTCGCAATCTCTCTCTCTCTTCTCTCATTCTCTCTCTCTCTCTCCTCTAGTTCTCATCTCTCTCTCTCTCTCTTCTCTCTCTACTCCCTCTCTTCTGCGTGTCTCCTCATCTCTGTGATTCTCTCATCTCGTGTCCTTTTGCGTGTGTGTGTGTGTGTGTGTGTGTGTGTTGTGTGTGTGTGTGTGTGTGTGTGTGTGTTGTGTGTGTGTGTGTGTTGTGTGTGTGTGTGTGGGTGTGTGGTGTGTGTGTGTGCACGTGCGTGCGCACCTACGTGTGAGATTATACATTTGCGTATATGTTTGTTTTCAGTGGTTTGTTTGAAACCTATGTAAATAATACATGCAGGGCGCCAGGGTTCATTTCTTCTGAATTCGCTGTTTGTACATAAAGTTAAGTCGTGTTAAACACACAGCGAGAGAGAGAGAGAGAGAGAGAGAGAGAGAGAGAGAGAGAGAGAGAGAGAGAGAGAGAGAGAGAGACGAGGCAGAGAGCGAGATCGATCCGAGATATGATGAGAGAGAGAGAGAGAGGGAGACGAGAGAGACGAGAGGAGAGAGAGAGAGAGAGAGACGAGAGAGAGAGAGAGAGAGAGAGCAACATCGTTGCTTGTGTCACAAAAAATAGTGACGCCGCGGAATAGTGAGATCAAGGGCGACAAGTTTCCCGGAGAAAGTACACCTACTAACCCGGATCTGCTGCCGTTTGAATGAAGATCCGAATGCAGATCCGATTAACGTCATCCGGCGTGGAACAGGCTCACACGTGCAACATCCATTAATGCATATAAAGATGGCGGGACGATCCCGGAGGCGGTAATACTTGTGGCGGTACCATAGCCGATGAGGTTCAACCGAGGCGTGGTAACTGCTACACATATCTGTATTATTATTTTTAAAAATCGGGACTTTACTGGTGTTGCACTGCCTCTGGGCACTGCCTCCAGTATTGTTCCAATCATCTTTGTGTTTACAAATGTCCCATATGTGTCTATGACCGAGAGGACGTAAAACACCATTTTTCATTTTTTTGTTTCATTCACTCCGGAGGTACGGCAACACCAGGAATGTCCCGAGTTTTTAAACGATAAAGATACGAAGCCGCCGAAGCTGTTTAAAGTATATGAGTGCTGCCGTTCGTTCTTCTGTGGACATGTGAACTACAGAAAATGTAGACAACTTAGCTATCTTGCGCTTTACTCATCCCCTCTCTCAGCCCACCTTCCTCGAATTTTTGCATTGAAAATTGTTTCTGAGAAGCAACATTCTGCCTTTTGTTTTGTTTTTGGGGGGAGACTGAAAGGGATAGGGTTAGGATCAGCCGATGAATGTTTGGTTTTTTTCAACTGAAAGAAGCAGACTTTGAGATTGAGGGTCGACAATTTGAGGAGAGCGACTAAAGTTGTTGATGAATATTCGATTGTAAAGCGCTTTGGGCTCATTTGAGGCAAAGCGCTATATAAATGTACTATTATTTATTATTTATTATTATTATTATTACTATATTATTATTATTATTAATATTTATTATTATTATTATTATTATTATTATTATTATTGCTAAAGTACAAGATTACGAGGGGTGCCTGCCAGAACGGTCTATCTCAAAAGGTATAAAGAGCACAGATGGGCAGTTCTGACATTCACCCCTAATTTACTGAAATTTGACCCCGGTTTCTTTTTCTCCAGAGATTGATGAGCCCTGACTCGTTCTTTTCTTTTCTATTTCTTTCGTAACACTGGTAGAACATTTGCCGATGTATGCGAGAAAGAACAAATATCGTATTTGCCTAAGTCAGTGCGTATTTGAATTTTCGTTGAGGTTAGTGGCTGGAAGGCAATGGTTAGTTTGTTTTCTGAAATGATAAAATGGATCAAACGGTTATGTAGTACAATGCCCCCGTCTCGATGTGTTCTTAGCGCTGTGAATCGCTACTATAATTGCGTCTCTATGTGTCCCCGTCTCTATGTGTTCTTAACGCTGTGAATCACTACTATAATTGCGTCTCTATGTGTCCCCGTCTCTATGTGTTCTTAGCGCTGTGAATCGCTACTATAATTGCGTCTCTATGTGTCCCCGTCTCTATGTGTTCTTAACGCTGTGAATCGCTACTAATTGTGTCTCTATGTGTCCCCGTCTCTATGTGTTCTTAACGCTGTGAATCGCTACTACTAATTGTGTCTCTATGTGTCCCCGTCTCTATGTGTTCTTAACGCTGTGAATCGCTACTAATTGTGTCTCTATGTGTCCCCGTCTCTATGTGTTCTTAACGCTGTGAATCGCTACTAATTGCGTCTCTACGTGTCCCCGTCTCTATGTGTTCTTAGCGCTGTGAATCACTACTATAACTGCATCTCTATGTGTCCCCGTCTCTATGTGTTCTTAACGCTGTGAATCGCTACTAATTGTGTCTCTATGTGTCCCCGTCTCAATGTGTTCTTAACGCTGTGAATCGCTACTAATTGTGTCTCTATGTGTCCCCGTCTATATGTGTTCTTAACGCTGTGAATTGCTACTAATTCCGTCTCTATGTGCCCCCGTCTCTATGTGTTCTTAACGCTGTGAATCGCTACTATAATTGCGTCTCTATGTGTCCCCGTCTCTATGTGTTCTTAGCGCTGTGAATCACTACTATAATTGCGTCTCTATGTGCCCCCGTCTCTATGTGTTCTTAGCGCTGTGAATCGCTACTATAATTGCGTCTCTATGTGTCCCCGTCTCTATGTGTTCTTAGCGCTGTGAATCGCTACTATAATTGCGTCTCTATGTGCCCCCGTCTCTATGTGTTCTTAACGCTGTGAATCGCTACTAATTGTGTCTCTATGTGTCCCCGTCTCTATGTGTTTCTTAACGCTGTGAATCGCTACTAATTGTGTCTCTATGTGTCCCCGTCTCTATGTGTTCTTAACGCTGTGAATCGCTACTAATTGTGTCTCTATGTGTCCCCGTCTCTATGGTGTTCTTAACGCTGTGAATCGCTACTAATTGCGTCTCTATGTGTCCCCGTCTCTATGTGTTCTTAGCGCTGTGAATCGCTGTGAATCACTCTCTATGTGTACCCGTATAACTGCATCTCTATGTGTCCCCGTCTCTATGTGTGTCTTAACGCTGTGAATCGCTACTAATTGTGTCTCTATGTGTCCCCGTCTCAATGTGTTCTTAACGCTGTGAATCAGCTACTAATTGTGTCTCTATGTGTCCCCGTCTATATGTGTTCTT
>CM065692.1:19416727-19419227 GCA_017654935.2 Phymorhynchus buccinoides
CAGGATGGAAAAAAAGCTTTGTCAGTTTATGTTTTAACCCTCAATAAAGATTATTTGATTTGACTTGACGAGCACACACACACACACACACACACACACACACACACACACACACACACACACACACACACACACACACACACACATACACAACACAAAACACACACACACACACGCACACACACACACGCACAAACACCACACCATACACACACCACATACACACGCCACACACACGCGCGCGCACGCGCACACACACAAACAAACTCTCTCTCTCACACAACACACACACACACGCACGCACGCACGCACACACACACACACACACACACCACACACACACACACACAAACACACACACACGCACGCACGCACACACACACACACACACACACACACACACACACACACACACACAACACACCACACACACACACACACACACACACACACACACATACCTCCCACGTTCCCGCCACTCCCACCACTGTCTTCCCCCTCAACTCAACTCAAATTCTGTATTGATAAATAAACAATAGTCTAACATTATTCTCGATTAAAGGATGATCTGATTGCATGCAGCCACGTCAGACATAATGATTGCACAACAAGCATCACACAAATTATAAAATAACAAAACTGTATAAATGCGCGCATATTAAAACAAAGTATGCACAAAACTCACAAGAAACAGCACAAAATCACACAAAAACAAATAAATGCATACATTAAAAGTACTATGCACAGCACTCTACGTTCTAAAATTTCTGAGGTTATACAGCAACAACAACAACAACAACAACAACAACAACCAACAAACAACAACAACAACAACAACAACAACAACAACAACAACAACATACAGTGTTTATACGGTGCTCAAACTTGAAATAAATCAAATCAAATACACCCTCGTCACCCCGTACCCTTCGTGTATTTTATCACAGACGATCTTTGACCCTTTCACCTCCAATATCGCATGTTAGCACCACAATGCTTCAACACCCACGTCACTAAAAGGCATCAAAATCAGGGCCTGTTATCCAAAGACCCTATTTTCTTAATTTTGGGTGGTAAGGACAGGCCTAATGTGTCACTGAGGTATTAGCAATAGTGTGCCCAGTTAAGTTTAATGGTATTTTTTAACACACGCGTGCATTATTATACACGAAAGCGAGTGGGGGTGGGGTGGGGGTGGGGGGGGGGAGATAATCCTTCCCTCCTCACACACCCGTCACCACAAAATGAGTCGTAATGTCCTCCCAGGGGTCACTTTTTGAGTTACAGTGGAACTTCCCTTATTATAAGACCTTCAAAAATCATCCCAAATGAGGTCTTATAAGGGAGGGGTCTTATAAGGGAAGGGTCTTATAAGGGAGGGGTCTTATAAGGGAGGGGTCTTATAAGGGAGGGGTGTTAAAAGGGAGGGGTCTTATAAGGGAGGGGTCTTATAATGGAGGGGTGTTGAAAGGGAGGGGTCTTATAAGGGAGGGGTCTTATAAGGGAGGGGTATTATAAGGGAGGGGTCTTATAAGGGAGGGGTCTTATAAGGGAGGGGTCTTATAAGGGAGGGGTCTTACAAGGGAGGGGTCTTATAAGGGAGGGTCCTATAAGGGAGGGGTCTTAAAAGGGAGGGCCATTATAAGGGAGGGGTCTTATAAGGGAGGGGCCTTATAAGGGAGGGGTCTTATAAGGGAAGGGTCTTATAAGGGAGGGGTCTTATAAGGGAGGGGTCTTATAAGGGAGGGGTGTTGAAAGGGAGGGGTCTTATAAGGGAGGGGTCTTATAATGGAGGGGTGTGAAAGGGAGGGGTCTTTAAGGGAGGGGTCTTATAAGGGAGGGGTATTAAAGGGAGGGGTCTTATAAGGGAGGGGTTTATAAGGGAGGGGTCTTATAAGGGAGGGGTCTTACAAGGGAGGGGTCTTATAAGGGAGGGGTCCTATAAGGGAGGGGTCTTAAAAGGGAGGGGCCATATAAGGGAGGGGTCTTATAAGGGAGGGGCCTTATAAGGGAGGGGTCTTGTAAGGGAAGGGTCTTATAAGGGAGGTATTTTAATACTTACAAAGAAGGGCAATGTCTCAGAGAAGTAGGTCTTATGTGGGAGAGGGAGTCTTATAATGGGAGGTCTTATAATGGAGGTTCCACTGTATTAACCCTTTCACCGCCAATGTCACATTTTAGCACCACAATGCTTCAACACCCACGTCACTAAAAGGCATCAAATCAGGGCCTGTTATCCAAAGACCCTATTTTCTTAATTTTGGGAGGTAAGGATAGGCATAATGTTATACAAGTCACAGAGGAATTCGCAACATTGCAGAAATATTTGTTTCTCTACCCCGTTAAGTTTAATGGTATTATTTGGCTGAACAATGGCTGGCGGCGAAAGGGTTAAAAAAACCATTGACAGAGCTTTCCAACAAACCCCAAAATTGGTTAATCGGATAATTTGTTGTTGCAAAATTATGAAGATTTGAAGTCTTATACTCAAGGAATCCGC
>CM065692.1:19429227-19439227 GCA_017654935.2 Phymorhynchus buccinoides
TAAGTGATTTAATTCATTATAAGTGCTACCAAAAAGAAATATCAAAATTCATTTACGATTGTTTTAAAGAAAGAGCAAAACAATAGACCTACTAAACAAAGATCATGGCTATAGACATGTTTTCCTCTTTTACATCTGAAAATATAAGGAGCAATCCTGTTAGTTTAAATTGATATTGTTTTGTGCCAAATAAGTCTGTTGTTTTTTACTTCTAAGGCAATAAACAGCTGTTCTGTTCTGTTCTGTTCTGTTACACACACACACTACACACACTAAGTGTAATAAGAATATGTTTAAGTCCATTTGGCTCGTTTCTATGATTGCTGTTGGGTTTTTGTTGATAGAATGTTTGCATTTTTATTTTATAATAGTTCAATTCTGGAGTTTTTATTTTATTTTATTATCATTATTATTATTATTATGTTTTTTGTGTGTTTAAAAAAAAATTCTTTTTAAAAAAAACCTGTTTTAACTAAGCATACATCCCCTAATGTTACTTATAAATATGCACTTTAAACACACACAGATACACATGCACATTCCCACGCGCACACACTCACACTTTCATGTCTAATATCACTTCTAAGTGAAAAGACGTTAACTTAAAGAACAACAACAACAACACTACACACACACACACACACACACACACACACACACACACACACACACACACATATTTAAATAAATACTCACGTGCCAACACAAAATAAAATCCTGATTTAGTTATTTTCTTCAGAGGGCGAACGTTTGTGTGGACAAAATAGTTTCTGTTTTAACTATAAACTTTTAATTTATTTGCTGTGTTTCAATATTTTATAGTCAGAGGGTGGGGGTGGGGGTGGGGGTGGGGGTGAGAGCGAGAGTTATAAATTTTGAGAGAGAGAGAGAGAGAGAGAGAGAGAGAGTGTGTATGTATGTGTGCGTAATATATATATATATATATATATATATATATATATATATATATATATATATATATATATTATATATATATATAGGAGGAATGTATATATATATATATATATATATATATATATATATAAACGTACAAGAATTGAAGAAGAAAAAAACAAACACACCATTAAACTTTCCTCATATATATAGTTTGATTTAATAAAACTTTGTTTGTGTCCAATGTATAAGTTTGTGAACCTAAGAAAGAAACTCAATAACTTTAATTTTAACTTTACGATTTGTTCTGTGTTCTGAAAAGAATAAAAGAAAAGAATATGCTGATTTACTTTTTCTCCCATAAAAGAATATGCTGATTTATTTATTAAAATTTTTTAATGTTTTTTTTGTTGTTGTTATTTTTTTTGTTTTTGAACACGGAACATTACTCAAAGTTAACGTTAACTGGTTTTGTTTCTGAGGTTCACAAATAAAGACATTGGACACAGAAAAAGTTTTATCAAAGCAAACTATTCTGCATTTCAAATGCACTAACTTTTCAGTCCTCCAGAGTAGGGGTACGGAGCTGGCTATTCACTGAGATTTTTCTTTCATGATATATGCACTAACTTTTCAGTCCTCCAGTGTAGGGGTACGGAGCTGGCTATTCACTGAGATTTTTCTTTCATGATATATATATATATATCATGAAAGAAAAATCTCAGTGAATAGCCAGCTCCTATTCACTGAGATTTTTCTTTCATGATATAATATATATATATTTGTTCATGAAAGAAAAAAATCTCAGTGAATAGCCAGCTCCGTACCCCTACTCTGAAGGACTGAAAAGTTAGTGCATTTGAAATGCAGAATAGTTTGCTTTGATAAAGCTTTTCTGTGTCCAATGTCTTTATTTGTGAACCTCAGAATGAGATTTTTCTTTCATGCTATTTTTATCCTTAATTTGGATACCATCTCAGTAGTTAGCCCTCCCTAGTCATGTCTATTAGGTTTTGAAATTAAAATTTCAGAACATTATTATTTTGTTCATTTTACATAAGATTTTCTTAAGATTTTTACTATTTCTGGTTTAACTTTGTGCTGGTTTGCTTTTATTATGGATTTTCGATTTGATGCAAAGAGGACACCATTCCCTTGTAGAATGTCTTTTTTGCTTGGGTTGGCATCCACTGGACAGTCAAATTGCAGGCCGATCATGCAAACTGATGAGACATTCTCTTAGGTCGAAACAGCTGTCTTTGCATAAGGCACTGTCCCTCCCCCATTGGGAGAACAAGTAAATCAGCACAATTTATATAATGTTTTATTTTATTATTATTTTTTTTGGAACACGGAACATTTCTCAAAGTTAGCGTTAACTGGTTTTGTTTCTGAGGTTCACAAATAAAGACATTGGACACAGAAAAGCTTTATCAAAGCAAACTATTCTGCATTTCAAATGCACTAACTTTTCAGTCCTTCAGAGTAGGGGTACGGAGCTGGCTATTCACTGAGATTTTTCTTTCATGCTATTTTTATCCTTAATTTGGATACCATCTCAGTAGTTAGCCCTCCCTAGTCATGTCTATTAGGTTTTGAAATATTAAAATTTCAGAACATTATTATTTTGTTCATTTTACATAAGATTTTCTTAAGATTTTTACTATTTCTGGTTTAACTTTGTGCTGGTTTGCTTTTATTATGGATTTTCGATTTGATGCAAAGAGGACACCATTCTCTTGTAGAATGTCTTTTTTGCTCAAGGTTGGCATCCACTGGACAGTCAAATTGCAGGCCGATCATGCAAACTGATGAGACATTCTCTTAGGTCGAAACAGCTGTCTTTGCATAAGGCACTGTCCCTCCCCCATTGGGAGAAAAAGTAAATCAGCACAATTTATATAATTTTTTAATTTTTTTTTTTTTTTTTTTTTTTGAAACACGGAACATTACTCAAAGTTAACGTTAACTGGTTTTGTTTCTGAGGTTCACAAATAAAGACATTGGACACAGAAAAGCTTTATCAAAGCAAACTATTCTGCATTTCAAATGCACTAACTTTTCAGTCCTTCAGAGTAGGGGTACGGAGCTGGCTATTCACTGAGATTTTTCTTTCATGCTATTTTTATCCTTAATTTGGATACCATCTCAGTAGTTAGCCCTCCCTAGTCATGTCTATTGGGTTTTGAAATTAAAATTTCAGAACATTATTATTTTGTTCATTTTACATAAGATTTTCATAAGATTTTTTACTATATCTGGTTTAACTTTGTGCTGGTTTGCTTTTATTATGGATTTTCGATTTGATGCAAAGAGGACACCATTTTCTTGTAGAATGTCTTTTTTGCTTGGGTTGGCATCCACTGGACAGTCAAATTGCAGGCCGATCATGCAAACTGATGAGACCTTCTCCTAGGTCGAAACAGCTGTCTTTGCATAAGGCACTGTCCCTCCCCCATTGGGAGAAAAAGTAAATCAGCACAATTTATATAATTTTTTATTTTTTTATTATTTTTTATTTTTTGAACACGGAACATTACTCAAAGTTAACGTTAACTGGTTTTGTTTCTGAGGTTCACAAAAAAAGACATTGGACACAGAAAAGCTTTATCAAAGCAAACTATATATATATAGTGTAAGCCACAGGCTTACTGTGCCTGAGTTGTGTTAAATGTTAGTATTACTATTAGTGTTCTGGCTATTAGAAGTCTTTTTGACTATTCTACACCCTAGAGTTTAAAGTTTCAGAAGTTGGTAGGGTTAAAGCTAGTTTCTATTTGATTATGTGTTCGTTGTTAATGTTATTGTCAGTGTAGTGTCTGGTAGTATTGTTTTAGACGGTTGCAGGCCAGCGATTGATAAAATTTTAGTGCACGATCTCCATAGTTTGCAAAGCCGTTTTCATTGGGGTGTAGGCCTACTTTATTAACGCATGAAGAAGAAATATAGATCTCCTTACCTGGAGCCATACTTGTTTGTTCAAGTGGGTAAACGTTCCCTTGGCATGCTCGAGTATTTAGAATTTAATCGTTCATTCTTTCCAGTCTGTTTAATGTCCAAAGACTGTAGTACTATGTTCAGGAGATCTATAATCTTGTGCACGGAGGCTGCCATGTTAGATACAATGTTTTGATTGGAAGCGCCCAAATCGGTCACTAAGGGAAGGTTATAAAACAAGCAGCTTTTCGCAGGCAAATTATTCCATCCTAATCTCCGAAACTTAACTGTTCTTCCTAAACCTCTGATACTCTGGCATAAATCTTTAAGCGTAATAATCTCTCTCTTGTAAACATCCTACCAGTAGTCTACACCTAGCGAGGAAAGCGTTAGGGATTAAGAAATTAAATCGTGTTACGAGTTCCTTAGATTCTTAGGCTCAGTTACTGTGCTGATAATAGCTTGGAATACTATGGTTCTGTTCTTCTGTTCATAGATGCGAAATACCATAAATAAAGGTTGAATAAAATATCAGTTGAAATTGTCAACCGTTTTTGTTTTCATCCTTAGAGCGATTGTGCTTTAAGTTCACTTAGTTCATTTTCTTTACTCGTGGGTTTCCCTTCCTCGGATTGACTGTTCCGGGTCTTGTGGACGGCATGTCTAACGTGGCCCTATCCTGACAACTTAGGCTCTGCCGTTTGTTGAGCATGCTGTCTACGGGACGGAATCCGTCGGTCGTGAGGATGTGAAGCTTACAATATATATATATATATATATATATATATATATATATATATATATATATATATATATATATATATATATATATATATAGTATGAAAGAAGTATATATATATATATATGCAATTGGTCTACCTGTCGACACGTGGCACACTGTTGGCGCGAACCCTTAAGAGGATTTATTCAACTATTCTTGTCTTCAACATCCCGCCCTCTTTGTTCTGCCCTTAGTTAGTGCCGGAGATAACACATGGCTTGGAAAAAAGGAGGGGGAAGAATGTAGTGACTGATATTAGGATTAATATCAGGGACCGGGTTGTCGGCCTGGATAGCTCAGTGGTTAGAGCGCCCGTCTGGTTTTCGGGAGGTCTCGGGTTCGACTCCCGGTCCAGCTAACATTTTCCCCCCCACAAACCAAAGCCAAAATCTCTTGTGTCCGGGTATTTATTCGAATAATATATATATATATATGTGTGTGTGTGTGTGCGTGCGTGCGCATGTATGTGTGTTTTTCTGTCTGTCTGTCTGTTTGTCTATATATCTACTTGTCAGTTCCTAAACTTACTGTAATAGAGTGTAAACGATGAAAGTTGGATAACCACGGGACACTGGTTTTTTTCCCCTGAGAGTTAGGTACATTATAGTCACAGAGGCGTCTGGAGAGCGCGTCGCAGCCAGAGGCGCGCTAACCAATTTTTTTTTGCATGCGATTTTTGTGTGACCGATGAGGAAGGAAGGGAGGGGGGTAAATTTTGACCAAATGACAACTTTTTCATTGCCACTGGGTTTAATATGTGCTAAGTGCATGAGCACACGGGACCTCGGTTTATCGTCTCATCCGAAAGACTCCACGTTCAGACCGCAAGGCCTAGTGCAAAGTGAGAGGAAAAATCACCTGTACCCAGGTTCGAACTCGGGTTTACTTGACACGAAGCGAACGCGCTACCACTGTGCCACTCTACACTGTGCCACTCTACACTGTGCCACTCTACACTGTGCCACTCTACACTCCGTTTTATTCGTTTTATTATGACAGATTCGTTTTATTATGACAAACCGAAATATTGTCATAGCCGATAGAGCGTACGCGCGTATGTGTGTGTGTGTGTGTGCGTGTGCGTGTGCGTGTGCGTGTGTGTGTGTGTGTGTGTGTGTGTGTGTGTGTGTGTGAGAGGAGGGGGTACATCTCCAGTATATTAAATAAATTCCAGCCAGCCTTTCTAGCATAGCAGTTGTCTCCTCGGTGATCAGATGATGTTAGTCGGAGACAGAAGCCTGGGCACGCAAGAAGGTGTATAAAATCAATGTTTTGCCTTTGTTACCTTCTTTGTCTGTCTGTCTGTCTGTAGGTGTTTGGTTAAAAACACATGTACACTTTCTGGATATGGAGTCTTCGAAACGTCACTTTGGGATGCCTTTTATATTTGGTTTTTTTGGGCATCGAAGTTTTAGTTGTTGCCTTGCCTAAGAGACTTGTCGATGTCCATTAGATGCGTGCGTGCGCGCGCGCGCGTGTGTGTTTGTGTGTGTGTGTGTGTGTGTGTCTGCGTGTATGTGAATGTGCGTGCTCGCGCGCGCGCTGTGTGTGTATGCGTGTGTGTGCGTGCGTGCGTGCGTGCGCGCGTGAGTGCGTGGGTGCGTGCGTGCGTGCCCGCTTGAGTGCGTGCGTGCCTGTGTGTATGTTTGGACCCGTGTGTTATTGTCTGTGATCGTGCTTTTCTGTGTGACTGTGTGTGTGTGTGTGTGTGTGTGTGTGTGTGTGTGTGTGTGTGTGTGTGCGCGCGTGCGTGCGTGCGTGCGTGTGTGTGTGTGTGTGTGTGCGTGTGTGTGTGTGTGTGTGTGTGTGTGTGTGTGTGCGTGTGCGTGTGTGTGTGTGTGTGTGAGTGCGCGTGTGCGTGAGCGTGAGCGTGCGAGCAGCCTATAGTTGTAGATATTTTGTTTGTGTCTTGTTTTTGTTTCAGAGGTTTTTGAGATGCTTAGGGATGTTACAACCAGTATTCAACCAACCAACCAAACAACCAGCCAGCCAACCAACCAACCAACAATATAAAAGCCAAGAAAAAAATGGCTTTACAAAGGAGGTTAAAGGGAAACAGAAACCTAAATGACAAAAACACAGCAGAACTCAAGTCTTGTACGTTTGCAGTCACACACTTTATTCCCAATGCAGCAAATACTGGAATGCGGATTCTACAGTAAATGTTATTAATTTCCATCACAGCCACTGTATGATTTATATTGTCTGCGATCCGATGCGGATTAGCGTCTTTGTACCTAGCTGTTTAGTGAAGGTAGTTGCATTTAATCTTAAACAGTCATAGTCTAAAATGGCATGAGCATTTTAACTAAATGCACTGCTTTGCATAATAAAATGCAACTAATTGGGCCAAGGTGGTAATGCATGCACACACTGCACTAAATTGTTTTATTAATGTGTTGCTTATAGAAGATTAAGAAGCCCGGAAAATATACAAACGTTTCGGAATCGTTGATGATGTATTATAGAGGCTAATGGCTGCATTATGTTTTTGAAGACAGGGAAGCAAACGGTTCTCTCTTTTGTTCATTACAAGAAAAGCCTCATAGCATGCTACTTTATTGCTGACAGAATGTGAGGAACCTGTGTCACGGTGTTTCTACTTCTTCTCCTGACTGTATTCCCTGTTGTTAAGACAGGAATGCGTCTCTTGTGGCTACCACACGAACTACATGCACAGCCTGATAGTTTCGCACCGCGTGAAGAGAGACAGACAGAGACAGACGGACAGACAGACAAAGAGACAGAAACAGATTCCCAGCCCTGATTGGCTGCAGACGGAAACTTTATCATTCTTGTGATGACGTCACTTCCTTGCCAGCAGCTTCCGGGTTTGACAGATGCTCGTTCTGCGAAGCTTCTTGGGATCGTTTTCCGAAAAAGCGGTGAGAGAAAGCTGCTGCCCTTTGCTCGATGCCCTCAGGAAACCGTTTCCCGATGAACTGGTGACTGAAACTGCGCGCCCTTTCGTCAAAGCCTTCGGGGATTCTCTTACCAAAGAACCGGTGTGAGAACCCCGCAGACCGCTCATCCAAGCCATCCGGAACCCTCTTCCCAACAAACCTGTGCAGAAACCCTGCCGCTCGCTCGTCAAGGCCTTCCGGGAGTCGTTTGCCGATAAAGCGGTGAGAAAACCCAGGTGCCCTTATTTCCAAACCATCTGGGATGCGCTTCCCGAAAAAGCGATGAGCGAATCCCGCTCTTTCGTCCAGTCCGTCAGGCAGACGTTTGCCAAAAAATCGATGAGAAAAGCCGGCTCGTTTTTCATCTTCGTCTTGTTCTGCCTCGTCGTCATCGGCTGGTCTTTTCCCGACGAATCTATGCGTGAATCCGGGACCTCTCTTGCCGAAAAAGCGGTGCGCGTAGCGAGAGGCGCGCTCTTGCAGTCCGGCTGGTACACGTTTGCCGACAAAACGGTGCATAAAGCCTGCCCCCCGGGTGTCAACAGCCATCTCATCGTCGCTATCATCATCGGCAAACCGCTTGCGAATAGCGTGGAGGTAGTAGTCATCATCATCATCATCATCATCATCAACGCCCTGGAAATCATCTTCATCATCACCATCGTCTCGTTTCCCGATGAAGCGATGAGAGAATCCGGGCGATCGGATGTCAAAGCCGTCAGGTTCTCTCTTGCCGAAAAACCTATGGGTGTAGCCGGACCTCTCATCGATGCCGTCCATGCCGTCTCTTTTCCCTACAAACCGATGAACAAACGATGGCCCCCTCAGGCTGAAGCGATGGAACCCGTCCAGAAACCTCTTCCCGATGAAGCGGTGGGAGAAACCAGGCGCCCGGAGATCGATCCCGTCCGGGGCTCTTTTCCCCACGAAGCGGTGGTTGAAGGACCGTGCCCTGTACTGCAGACCCAGTGGCACGCGCTTGCCGACGAACCGATGCATGAACCCCGCCCCTCTCTCCTCTAAGCCATCGGGAACTCTCTTCCCGACGAACCGGTGCAGAAACGCCGCCGGCCGTTTCCCGATAAACCGATGCGTGAACCCTCGGGTTTCCAACCCATCAGGGATTCTCTTCCCGACGAAGCGGTGGAGGAACGCAGCGCGTTTGTCCGCCTCCTCTTCTTCTTCTTTGGGGTCAAAGTCGGAGTCGGTGAAGATTCCGAGATCGTCCATGTCCCCATCGCGCTTGCCGATGAAGCTGTGGGTGAATCGGGATCGGAACTGGCGTCGCTGGAAGGGCAGTCTGAGGAGTCGCTTGTAGAGAAAGTGGTTGCCGAACATGGGCAGGGCTCGCTTTGCCATCAGGCCATTGCTGGCGTCCCCTCCCTCTTCTCCTTCGTCGTCAGCCAGGCTGGGGTCGTCCGCGCCATTGTTGTCAGCTGAAATCAGAGCAGAAATAGTTCAGTGTTTAGTTGTAAGGTTGTAAGGTGTTTTTCCCCCCCAGCAGGACTGGTTCTGTTTGGGGGAAAGAAAGACACCCCCCCCCTCTACACACGAAAAACAACCCCACACCAAATAAACGTGCAGTGAATGCGTAGAAAGTAGGTCAACATAGAGGTGCGTTGGTGGTGCGGGAGGGGAGGTGTGTGTGTGGGGTGGGTGTATGGAGGGAATTAAAATGTGAGTGTGTGTTCTGAGTGAGAGGAGGAGACTAAGAGAGAGAGAGAGAGAGAGAGGGAGACAGAGAGAGAGAGAGAGACAGAGAGTGAAAGTTTAAGTATGTGCACATGCATAACAAAATACGGACGAGAGAGATAGCAAGCACATACGTACTTGTCTGTTCCTGAGTGAATGTTATTTAATCATGTTTTGTTTTTCCTAGTTAGCCCCCCCTCCCCCCCCTCCCCCCCCCCCCCCCCCTCCCCCCTCCCTGCTACTCTTAGCATTCATTATTTTTCGCTATTGTTTTTCGTCAACGCCTCTTAATAGCAATGCTTTGCTAGAACTGCAAAGAGTAATTAGAAACGCTGCAACAGGTTGATTAATGTTGTTCTGTCCCCTTTCTAGTTCTCGTTTGACTCCTCTTTATCCTCCGGATAATGTTCTCAACTCGTTTCTGATGATGATTATCCACGTCACAAAATCGTCAACGTCATCGCAGTTAACAGAAAATCTTTCCTGATGGCGGCAACTTCAGGAGGGTTGTCTAAAGGCGGACCCTGTCGGATGATTTTTTTTTGCAACACGCCGAGATCACCAGATAGACAGCCTTTTCAAGGATAGGACACACTCACTTTGCTCTGGTTTCCTAGAAATTAAACCGTCAAAACGGCGATTCCTCCTTGGCGGAGATGCCGGAGAGAGTAGCCATTTTGGATGGGGTGGGTGGAGGACACTCATTGTGGTTGAAGCGTTTTCTTTTTTTTGTAGTGCAGTAAAAAAAAAAAAAAAGGAGCTATTTCCTTTATTGTGAGCGAAACTCCTTTAG
>CM065692.1:19469227-19471727 GCA_017654935.2 Phymorhynchus buccinoides
TACTTTTAGCTATGATATGGGTAAGACATTGCAACCTTCATTAAAATGAAAAAATCCTAAGTTTAGGCCAATAGCTGTTATTTAACTGAAACACAGCTTCAACTTGATTTGAGCATTGCGCATTATATATTTTAAATATAAACTGGATGATAGAAAAATACCCATTTCAAGCATACATTCAATAGGATAGCAACATTAAAAGAGCTAAAGGACTCCAGGGATCATCCCAATAACGGAAGCTCTTGAACACTATGGTACAAGTGCATCAGCTACAGATGAGAACATTACGTGTGTGACCATGTGTGACTACCCCGCCACGTGGGCAGCCACACTTCGTCTTCGGGGGATGACCTGAAGAATAATTACAGTTTCTGGTGTGTGTGCGTGTGTGTGTGTGTGCGTGTGTGTGTGCGTGTGTGTGCGTGCGTGTGCGTGTGCGTGCGCGACAATATTTCCATCTATACGCCTGCTCGCACTTTACGTTCAGTTTCTGACCCGCTTTCTCTCCAGATCCCTAGGTATAAGCTTTCAACTGTTGGTCGGCGCTCTTTTGCTGTCTCAGGACCGACATCTTGGAACAAACTTCCTCTTTCCCTCCGTCAGTGACCGACCCACTCAGCCTTCAAATCTAACCTCAAAACCCACCTGTTCCCTCGTGATTGAGGCTCCACTCTCTTTCTCTTCTCTCTCCCTTGCCGTTAGGTCTGTTTCTGCTGTATACCATTTATGTCAAACGTGTGTGCTCGCTTTGTATTGCATTTTTGTTTGAATGCGTTATGAATGCTAACGTATGTGTACGCTTTGATTTGATTTATATCAAGATTCAGCGCCGTATAAATACCGTATGTTGCTGTTGTTGTTGTTGTTGTGTGTGTGTGTGTGTGTGTGTGTGTGTGTGTGTGTGTGTGTGTGTGTGTGTGTGTTTGTGTGTGTGTGTGTGTGTGTGTGTGTGTGTGTGTGTGTGTGTGTTTTAGCGCAGATGAAGCATTATGTGAGCCATTCCCATGATTATTTGTAAATTAGGGAGTACCATTGTCAGGAGGGTGTTTGTACTAATCGTGGTTATGTTTGCACACACACACACACACACACACACACACACACACACACACACACACACACACACACAAACACACACACACACACACACACACACACATATTCACCCCCCCCCCCCCCACGTACACACTCACTCATTCACGCACACACACAATATAGCAACAGTACTTTTTATGCTGATTTTCTTGTAAATATTTTTGTCTTTCTTGGTGTTGCACTTTGATTGGTGTTTCTTAATCTTTGATTCCTTTATTTATATATAATAATAATAATAATAATAATAATATATTTAACCCTTTCATCGCCACTGTCGCCTCTTGGCACCACAATGATTTAACACCCATGTCACTAAAAGGCATCATATGAGGGTCTAGTATCCAATGACCTTATGTTCTTAATTTTGGGAGGTAAGGACAGGCCCTATTTTATGCACGTCACAGAGGAATCCCCAATATTGCAGACAAAATATTTTATCTACCCAGGTTACCCTACGTAGTACGCACTGCAGCTCGCTACTATGAGAGTGTGTATCAAAACACTATCTGAACGATCTTAGACGGAAAAAGTGCTGTCTCTATAGCGGGATTTGAAGAATGAAAATATCACTTTTTCCGTAAAAAACAACAACTAATATTTTCTGTCTCGGATAGTACACTTGACACTTGGAGAGCAAGTGAAGTTATAGTGCGCGTGCACTACAACCGCACTTGTAGAGCTGCAAATTTGCACGCGACACGCACATGTGTGTGGTAGAAGCTTCCTCCGTTCAGTACGCAGCACGCATTATGTGTGGTGACTTTGACTATGAACAGTGCACGTCTAAGTATGGTCTAAGTGAACAAATCTTCTTTAACTATATCCAGCAATCAGTTATCTGTCTTCTGAGTGCTTTCCCTTGAGCACAACTGATCTAAATGTGTCACAAGCAGCTTTTGAAAAGACTAACCGAAAACGCGGCCAATAGTAGCAAAGAGGCGAAAGAGACTATCGAAACAAGATGGGTATGTTTGTATTCATGTATTTTTGGTGTGAAAATGGAAACAAAATAGTCGAAGAAACTTGATGTAGGTATAGCCAGAGACTTGCTCTGTCCAACAACACCAACCACTCCCACTTGGTATGCAAACAAAGTAAGCAAAGGTAGAGATGAAAATTGCCGATTTGACTACGTCTGTGGTGAAAAGCTACCGGGAATTAGTACGGGGTGAAAGAGTTGCAAATATGTTGCTAATTCACTGTCCACCTGGAAATAAAAATGTTGACTTTATTTGACACAATGTTATCTTCTTTCGTTCTTTGTAGTAGCTGCCTCCATCTACAAACATGCACATTGATTCTACCTTGTAAAGGGAGTAGCAAAAATGCATAACCATTGCATGTAAATGACCATGCTGTGGAAAGTATTTGGATGTAACACGGTAAAGAAAATGCTGCGAGCAAG